>LR991046.1:2732500-3332500 GCA_905163495.3 Cosmia trapezina | reverse complement strand
GCCTAGCCTTTTCCCAAGTATGTTGGGGTTGGCCTCCAGTCTAACCGGATGCAGCTGAATACCAGTATTTTACATGGAGCGACTGCCTATCTGACCTCCACAACCGGTTTTTTATCAATAACACAAAATCAATCTGCCTAGCCTTTTCCCAAGTATGTTGAGGTCGGCTTCCAGTCTAACCGGATGCAGCTGAATACCAGTATTTTACATGGAGCGACTGCCTATCTGACCTCCACAACCGGTTTTTTATCAATAACACAAAATCAATCTGCCTAGCCTTTTCCCAAGTATGTTTAGGTCGGCTTCCAGTCTAACCGGATGCAGCTGAATACCAGTATTTTACATGGAGCGACTGCCTATCTGACCTCCACAACCGGTTTTTTATCAATAACACAAAATCAATCTGCCTAGCCTTTTCCCAATTATGTTGGGGTCGGCTTCCAGTCTAACCGGATGCATCTGAATACCA
This sequence comes from Cosmia trapezina, assembly GCA_905163495.3. Lineage (NCBI taxonomy): Eukaryota > Metazoa > Arthropoda > Insecta > Lepidoptera > Noctuidae > Cosmia > Cosmia trapezina. Next base: position 3,332,031 of record LR991046.1, on the reverse strand, counting down.
GTATTTTACATGGAGCGACTGCCTATCTGACCTCCAAAACCCTTTTTTTTATCTATAACACAAAATCAATCTGCCTAGCCTTTTCCCAATTATGTTGGCGTCGGCTTCCAGTGTAACCGGATGCAGCTGAATACCAGTATTTTACATGGAGCGACTGCCTATCTGACCTCCACAACCGGTTTTTTATCAATAACACAAAATCAATCTGCCTAGCCTTTTTCCAAGTGTGTTGAGGTCGGCTTCCAGTCTAACCGGATGCAGCTGAATACCAGTATTTTACACGGAGCGACTGCCTATCTGACCTCCACAACACAGTTACTGGGCAACACAATACCACTTGGTAAGACTGGTTGTCAGACGATATAGTTGGTTGAAGGCAATAGGCTGGCCCTTATTAGATAGGATTTAAACATAACTGTCGAAAGGTGGTATTATAGGGTGCAAGTGTAAACAGTGGCAATATTTACATACCAAACTTTATGGGACCAAACCTGCAATCGCGAAAAAAATCAACTGTTCCCTACATTTTGACGAATTATGCGAACATAAATGTACTGGACAGCTGATTTTTTTTTCGCGATTTCAAGTTTGGTCCCCTATTAAATGATAAATGATTTATTTCTGCTAGTAGGTCTAGTAAAAGTTGTTCATAATGATGAGTACAATGACCCCTTAAAATATTGCCACAGTTTACACTTACCCAACCCTTCGGAGAATTCAAGTGTCACGCTTTGTAATCAAATCAAATAATCTTTATTGCAATCTATAAATGTGGTACAGGTGGTTTTGGTGGTGGCGGTGGTGTGGTTATGTTTTAATAATAAAAATTTCTTCCACAGTCCCACGGCAAAGAGACATGCCCGATATGCAAAACAAGATGGCCGAATTTGCGTTCATTGAAATCCCACACAACAACCGCTCACGAGCGTAAATACATCTGCAAACTATGCACCCACGTCTCGAAGAGCAGTCATAGAGCCAAAGAACATTTGAAATGGCATAAAGGACACAAATTTGTGTGTAAGATCTGTGGAGCTATGTTTTCTAAGTCCACAAGTCATTTGACACATCTGAGGTTACAACATCCGACAAAGTTTTGTTGTGAAGTCTGTGGTGAGAGTTTTTTGGGTGAAATTGGGCTGAATATGCATATGAAGAAATCACATAGAGGGAGTGAGGTTAGTACCTGTTTTATAGTACTGCGCCTTAAGGCTTGTCCACCGTAAAAAGCGCGGTCACTGTCGGACTGCATAGAAAAGAAAGAGAAGCGCGATGACACAACGCTTGCAAAATATGAAGTAATTATCGATTTACAAAAAATCTATTGATTGGACTAAAAAAGTAATGACATGAAATCATACCTTATTGTTTTGTAGAGAACTGTATAAATGTATGAACACTTTTAATCAAAATTGTAGGAGTAACATGGTAAAAACTAGGAAAAATAGACAAAAATAGACCTGGATTTAGATTTTTTTTCCCTTAGTTCTACAAACTAAAATAGATTTCAGGACACATGAAATCACTTCTTATGTTTTATAGATTATTGTGTATTTTTTCCTATCAAAAAGATGCTATAGTTACTGTAAAAGATGGTCACAAAGTTACTTAGTTTCGCCGTATTTTAGGAAGGAGGAGCTTTAAGAGGCCTGTTACAAAATTGAGTTTTGACAGATTAAAGTATAAAATTTTAATTTTTTTATGAACGTTTATTCTGGTATAAATTTTACGTAATAATATTATGTAGTAAGGAGAAATTTGCAGTTAATTTCATGGTTTTTATTGGATTTTTTTTTTATAGATTTTCATATACAATGTGTAAAAAAACTGTATTCGATCCGATACGAGGTCATTCTACTCATTATTATGAACAACTTTTACTATGGGACCAGACTTGAAATCGCGAAAAAAAATCTATTCCCTACATCTATGTTCGCACAACTCGTCAAAATGTAGGAAACAGCTTTTTTTCGCGATTTCATGTTTGGTCCCACACTAAAAGTTGTTCATAAGGCTTATTCCCATCAGATCCCACAATCCGATCCCACTATGTGGGATCCGTTAGGAAAGTGAATAAAATTTACATTTTGTTCCGATCCCATTTATGGGATTCGTTAAGAATGTGGATAAAATTAATATCCGAACGTAATGATCCCCTGCTTGTATCGACACATGAAAACAAAAAGTAAGTACCTACACAATATCGAGATAAATAGTAAAGTCGGTTACAGTTACGGTCATACATTTATTTTAATTTTAATTCGTTCGTTCGTTTTCATTTTATTCCGAAAATGTAAATTTTATTCACATTCCTAACGGATCCCACAACGTGGGATCGGATTGGAACAAAATATTTATTCCACTATACTGGGTGATTTTTTAATGACCAGCCAAATTTTCACAGGTTGTTCTACCCATGAATATGAACAACTTTCACTATGGGACCAACTTTGAAATCACGAAAAAAAAACCAGCGGTTTCCTACAAAACGTCAATACCTACTCGATCAAAATGTATGAAACAGCTGATATTTTTTTGCGATTTCAAAGTTGGTCCCATAGTGAAAGTTGTTCATATTCATGGGTAGAACACCCTGTGAAAATTTGGCTGGTCATTAAAAAATCACCCTATATATCAATATATCAGATCCCACAATCGGATCCCACATAGTGGGATCCGATTGTGGGATCTGATGGGAATAAGCCGTTCATAATGATGAGTACAATGACCCCTTATCGGATCGAATAGAGTTTTTGTTACACATTATATATTTCAAAATAATATACATCGTGCCGTTTTGCATTCTCGTCAAATTTCAGGGTGTGATCTTCAAACCGAACAACTTTCTCCATGGGACCAACATCGTAATCGCGAAAACATTTTCAACTGTCCCATAGAAAACTTCAATACCTACTCGATGCAAAAGTACGGGACGACTGATTATTTTTTCGCGATTACGATGTTGGTGCCATGGAGAAAGTTGTTCGGTTTCATGGTCTATACCACACCCTTAAATTTGACGAGGATGCAAAACGCTATATACAAAGCGTTTAGTTATATGAACTAAACCACTATTTAAGAGGTATTATTATATACTAGCTTTTGCCCGCGGCTTCGCCCGCGCATGCATTATACTTATAAGCCTTCCTCTTGAATCACTCTATCTATTAAAAAAAACCGCATCAAAATCCGTTGCGTAGTTTTAAAGATCTAAGCATACATAGGGACAGACAGACAGCGGGAAGCGACTTTGTTTTATAATAAGTAGTGATTTTTCATTTCATTTGCTTATGTATACACAGCACAAGGAGAAGTAACAAGTTTTCTAAAGTTATTGATCCTGCAAAAGGGTCTCGATTTGGACTCGTATGATCAAAGTTTTAAAAAAAGACGTTTTTCAAGTCAAATCATTTCTTTTTTTTTGCAGATATTAAATTTAAAACCACAATTCAAATGCGCAGTTTGCGAACAATATTTTAAAAGTATGGAGGCCTTAAAACATCATTGCAACAGCTATGAAAATGGTATTTGTGATGGCAGTCTGTGGTAAGTAAATAACATGACGTCACGCCTGTACTGTCCGAAATTATCATCTACCTGCCCTTGTCCCATGTGTGTACGTGGGGCTGGCGCACCACGATTTCTTCTTCCATTCTCTCCTGTCAGCCGTCACGCTTTGCATTAACGAGCAGTGTTATTGGGTTTATGGAGGCCTTAAAACATTATTGCAATAGCTATGAGAATAGTATTTGTGATGCCAGTCTGTGGTAAGTAAATAACATGACGTCACGCCTGTATTGTCCGGAGTGATCATCTTCCTGCCCTTGTCCTATGTGTGTACGTGGGGCTGGTGCACCACGATTTTTTCTTCCATTCTCTCCTGTCAGCCGTCACGCTTTCCATTCACGGGCAGTGTTATTGGGTTTATGGAGGCCTTAAAACGTCATTGCAATATTTGCAATAGCTATGAAAATGGTATTTATGATGGCAGTCTGTGGTAAGTAAATAACATGACGTCACGCCTGTATTGTCCGGAGTGATCATCTTCCTGCCCTTGTCCTATGTGTGTACGTGGGGCTGGCGCACCACGTTTTCTTCTTCCATTCTCCCCTGTCAACCGTCACGCTTTCCATTCACAGGCAAAGTGTTTTGGGGTTTTTCCATCTGAAAATTTCTCAGCCCTAAGTCTGGATTTGTGGCCGGTTGCTGACAATAGGCTCGCCCCCTATTATCTGCCTAGCCTTTTCCCGAATACGTTGGGGTCGGCTTCCAGTCTATCCGAAGGCAGTTGAATACCAGTATTTTACTTGGAGCGACTGCCTATCTGACCTCCACAACACAGTTACTGGGTGACACGATACATTCAGACTCAGACAGTCAGACTTTCAGGCTTCTGATGACCCCTAACGACTGTCGAAAGATCCAAGAATGACAGCCGGGACCAGCGTCTTAACGTGCTTTCCGAGGCACGGAGGGTCTCGATATGTAAAGATGGTCACCTATCTACGAACCGATCACGGCAAGCGTAGCTTAACCTGATCGATCGACTCGTGCGGCTGTTATTACTTAGCCACGAGCCCCTCGCAGCTCATGGGACTTAAACATAGTTGGTAGAATGTAGGTGTACTATTGCTAAACTTCAGCCTGACCCTTCGGGGAATTCAGGCGTAATGTTAAATAAATAATAGATTGACATCCATCATGTCTGTGAAGTTTCGCTACCTAATTTAACTTGATGGTAAAAAGGAACCCATAAGGTGCGACTCAGTATGTCTGTCACAGCTGGATATCTCAAGAACTACTAATGCTATCAGCTTGAAATTTGGAACAGTTTTAGATGACGTTCGCCCAACTATTTTGCAAATAAGAAAGTTTTTTTTTTTTTTTAGGGACTGAAAAATCGGAGTGGGGCTACTAAGGCATGTGGGGTATCATATGAAAGAGCGCTGTTTGCACATTATCAAACATTTTTTAGGCCGCATAGTTTCTTACTTTTGATTAAAAAATGTAAAAAAAAAACACCGCCCCACCCCCACTAATCTCCGAAGTTTGCAAAGAGAAAAATTTGAAATTATTATAATTATCCGAACTCTCGTGAACCCTCCGACTCGCTCTTCACCGGTTTTTTTATTATTGTTGTCAGTTCCTGTTTCCAGTGCGGTGAAAATGTACCGACACAGGACGCACTCCGAGAGCATTTGAAAACACATGACGCTGGCGTCAAATGCGAGGAGGTGAGTGTTATACAGGCTGTTAGTAAGTAGAGACTCTTATACAGCGTGTGCTCATGTTTAGGCTATGGTACAGTAGAGATGTGCTAGGAAGTACTTATTTGTTAACAAATACCTAGTAACTGCAGCTTAACAGATAACCTAGTAACTGAATTCACAGTTTCCTGTTACCATTTCACCGTTTACCATACCATGGCGTTCTCAATACTCAATCATTTATTACATTCCACAATGTTTATGCTTAGGTGGTAAGTAGACATTTGTAGTAACAATCGTGGACCCTGTCGGGCACAGCAAAATAAAAGTTACAGACAAGAGGACTTATATAAGCATGCAAATTAACTAAATCTAAGTAAAATTAGTAACATTTTATTAATTATTAATTAATCTACATTATTCATTATGTATTCATTTATATAATTATGTCAGTTAGTCTATGGATTTGTCAATTAAATATTCAGCTATACTATAATAACATTTATTTATTAATATTTTTCTTAATTTATTTGTAAAAATAGCAATCTTTTTTTCATTTCTGAGTACTTCAGGTAGTTTATTGTACATTTTTATCGACATAACCAGTGGACTAGATGAGTGCATTTTTAAACGGGATGTCGGTAGGTTTAAACGTGTTTTGTGTGTATCTAGTTTGTATGTCTTCTCGTTTTGTGTACAAGTGTTGGTGTGTGTGTGCGAATTTACAGATCTCCAGTATGTATAAAGAGGGAAGAGTTAAAATGTTAAGCTTTATGAAATGGGGTTTGCAGCTATCCGTTTGTCTTAAATTAACTAAAATACGAATTAACTTTTTTTGAGTTGTGAACAGCGCCGGTGCGTCTGTGCTATTTCCCCACATTATTACGCCATAGTTCGTTCGTTCATCGTTCATTTATCAGTTATTTTGTTGATGACCTGGAATTCCTTGGGATTTACTTGAGAAGGTCACTCAGTAGTGACGTTAAATGAATATATGCGACAAAGAATTAGCAATTTAAGCCTCTTTGAAATAAGAACTGTATCCCGATGGCACGCGTGTGTGCATTGCCGATAATAGTAATGACAATAAAAACTTTTTAACAAAAAAAAAACCGACTTCCAAAAATCACTACAAAGTGAAAAATAACTTTGATTTCGGAAGTCTTTCGTTTTTTATTTACTTTCTTTTTTTTGCCACCGACTTCCGAAATCAAAGTTATTTTTCACTTTGTAGTGATTTTTGGAAGTCGGTTTTTTGTTTAAAAAAGTTTTTATTTCTCGCTTTTTAGTGGGTCTGTTTATAATTTGTATAAGTTACAATAGTCTAATGTCAATTGCTCATCACATGTTACAAAATATTGCTTTTCCCGATGCTGGGACGTTAATTGTTGAGGAGTTCTGCTGGTAAGAACCAGGAGAACCCCTCAACAACCATTCACCACACGCATTGTGTGACGAGCGGAAATTGCTTAGCAACCATATTAAAGTAATCGAATCGCAACCCGAGAAATATTTATCATTGAGTAGTTCCGGTAACCATCTGTAGTCTTCATCATCAGTTCCACTTCACCAAGTGGTGTTTTCCGAGAGCAAATGCACGAGCTACTATAAAAAATACCCAAATCGCTATAGGTGTGCCTATAATATTTGAAGAGTTCCTTCGATTTCTCCAGGATCCCATCATCAGAACTGGATTTTGACAAAAATGGGACCATTTGGGAAGTATACCCTTTCCAACAAAAAAATAATTTTTCAAATCGGTTTTCAAGCGACGGAGTTATGCGCGAACAAACATAAAAAAAAAAAAAAAAAAAAATACAAACATCCGAATTGAGAACCTCCTCCTTTTTTAGAAGTCGGTTAAAAAATATGTTCGAAAGTATTCTACAGACTAGGAAGGAAGAAAGCCAGATGTTTGATTTGTTTGTTTAATACCAACCGACTGGACCCCGGGCAGTAGGTACCGTAGGTAACGGCTACTTTATTTGACTCTTGTGCTTGTGTAACAGTTTAAAACTGTTTGTGTGATTTTCGAAAAGTAAAATTAATAACAAGAATAAAGTTTAAAAAACTGTAACCCGACTACGGAAAAATAAAATTGATCTAAAAAGTTCAAAATATTTATTTAGTTAAACAATAATGACATAGGTATATACATATTTGTAATGTGCTCGTCAAGACCTTTCTTTTGATACCAAACATGTCATGATTATCTCAATTTATTTTTTTTCGTTAGAAATTTACGTGTTAAGTCCACCATATTGAATTTAGGGAGAATTTATATAGCCTATGTCACCCGGACCATTATTTCGAATCTACTGATACGTCATTCATCAAAATCGGTTCATTAATTTTGGCGCTACGGTGGAACACAAGTAAATACATACTTATATACATACATACACAAGTAGACTGCTAAAATCATAACGCTTCCTTTTGGCTTTGCCGTAATCGGGTAAAAAAGACAAACTTCTAATGTTTCTAAATACAAACCTGTGGTTTAATTACACTGGTCTACAAAATATAACTTTTTGTGTGCCTTTCAATTGAATACTTTATTTTTATATTGCTTTAAGGTTACTGAATAGAAAAACAAGAATATGTTTTTTTAATTAGCTCTTATTTTACCAGTGGTACCCACGATTTGTCTTGGTTTTTAATTTTAATTCCAAAATAATGGAAGTAAGCAGTTTCTAAACGTTGTGTTATTGAGCATCTTTGGTTAGTAAGGGTCACCTTACTAGCAATGTAGCAAAAATTGTCTGCACTATTAACACATTTACGCGACATAACGAAAACTGTAGATTTTTCACTAAAAATGTAAAAAAACGGTAACAATTTCACGTTTTAACTGTTGAACAAAACACAGTCAGCGTTAAACGCAACAAACAAATGTGAAATAATAAAATTTTTCCGCGGGTAATCACTAAATATTTTGAGTTATCATCATTAATGTGATATATCTGTCGCGCTACCCGCTATTATATTTATATGGCATAAATGCACAATAAGAGCTAACTATGAATTTTAACTTGTATATTTATGTTCAGCGAGTGGAATACAATCAATATAGTATATTTTCATGTAAAAGGCAATTTTGATGTAGACCAGTGTTATCAAAGCAGTAAATGTAGTACTTACCTAGTTTTTCTTCTTTTTTTTTTCTTAATTATCAAAGTAAGAATCTATCGTTGAAGTTTGTTTCATTTACTTACGTCTTTTAATACTGCATTAAAATTTAGATAACCATTGACTTTTGTACTTATCTGTCTAAAATATTACGAAGTAAGTATGAATAATTGTATCTAATCAGTTACCTTAAGAAGGAAATTTCCCTGTTAAAAATAACAGGTAATTTCAGGGCCTAGGAACAAGTTACCTGTTACCAGTATTATCCTGTTAAATCCCATCTCTATTGTACAGACCATCTTACTGAACAACAATTGTCAATTGGGGTCGGCTTCCAGTCTAACCGGATGCAGCAGAATACCAGTATTTTACATGGAGCGACTGCCTATCTGACCTCTACAACCCAGTAACTGGATAATAAGATACCCCTTGGTAAGACTGGTTGTCAGACTTTCGGGCTTCTGACGACCCGTAACGACTGTCAAAGATACCACGAATGACAGCCGGGACCAACGTCTTAACGTGCTTTCCTAGGCACGGCGGAGTCTCGGTATATGAAGATGGTCACCCATTCACTCACCAACCCTGGAAAGGGTAGCTTAACCTGATGGATCGACCCGTGCGGCTGTTATTACTTAGCTACGCTATATTTTTTGTTTCAGTGCAACAGAAACTTTGCGCACGAGCGATCTTTCTCCATCCATTATCAACGAGTACATCTTGGTATCAAATTGAAACACTACAAGCCGAGAGACAAGAGGAAAAAGGTGCCCTGGGTTTGTGAGATCTGTGGCAAAAAATGCATAGTAAGTACAGTACGCGAGGTCTAAGCTGAGCTTTACATTTCGACGCCCCCCACGTAAATTATTGAAACTGCAAAACCTCTACTTTACAGGAGAGCGATTTTAAGGTCGATGTTTTAGTATGTTCATTTTATGTATTTTCGATTTTGTTCGATTGAAAAATAGTTGAGGGTATAAAAATTGGTACATAATTTTTATATAGAATTGTACATCTTTATCTCTACTTGCTATTAGTGCAATAAAACGAAAATGGCTTTTTTGCAATTTCGATAGTATACGTGGGGGCCATCGATTTGTGTGAGTGCACATAGATAGTGTAGGTGTGACTTCCGGCATAGAGCGCGACGCGCTTCTTTGCTTGGTTTAAAACCGGTTTATACTGCTTTTTGGCAATCGCTTTTGTTCTTTTAGGACGAGAGGCCATGGTCAAAACCATGTCGCGTCGTTGTAAAACGATAAGACGATTGAAGATTTTGTCTTACGTAAAACGATAAGACAAAAATTTTGGTCCTGGGCTCTCGTACCTTTTTGGTGATCACTCACAGAAATGCAAAGTTCAGCTTACGCCTCGCGGACTGCTTTTACAATTTAAATAAGCTTTCAAAAGTCATTTAGAGGCATGAGGAACAGGGTGTAAAGTTCACTCATCCTCTAATGAAAAGGATCCTCTGACCAGACGGGTGTTGTGTCTGGCGGGCTACTGCCCGACGGTTGATGTCGGGACGTTGTATATATGCTAATCGCGTGGTAAACTCTAATTGCGCGATGCAGGTTTGCGTGACGTCATGTCATTGATGCGTAGTTCATATGTGGCGATGTAGATGCCGCCACAGTCAAATACGTATGTATTTTTTTTTACCGACGAAAAAATAGGTTCTCAAGTAAAGGTATAAATATTTTTTTTTTTATAGTTTCGTACCTCAAAAGGAAAAAAACGGAACCCTTATAGGATCACTTTGTGGTCCGTCTGTCCGTCTCAGGGGGCCTACTCCCTAAGCACGAAGCTCGTAGTTTCGGACTTCGTTACGGACGTTTCCTACTCCGTATCACCTACGGATGGATGATTGGTTCGGGGCCCGAACGAAGTATGAATGACAACATGATTTGCCAGTTGTCCCTACTCCCGGTGTGCTTTTGCCCGTCCGAAAAATTTAACTTTTACACTTGTTTTGATGGATCGTAATGTCAGACGGACGGACGAACGGACGGACGGAAAGACGGACGGACTTAGGGAGTAGGCCCCCAGGAACGCGTGGAGGTATCAAGTTTAAATTAATATCAAATACGTAGGTCTATTGTACCTTGGAGCTCTAAAAAAATCAAGCTTCTAAGTCAACGCAATAAAAAAATACGACCACATAAGCTATAATTTTGATAAATCAAAACCTATGGGGTACTTCACGCTGACCTAGAATAATGAAATTTGGCAAGAAGCAAGGTCTCACAGGACAAATAAAGGAAAAAGTCCAAAAACTGACAATTTGTAATTTTATCACATAAAAAAATATTTTCAAGTCTGTCACTCTGTCAAGACTCTTTTTCTCAGGAACGCGTGGAGACATCAAATTGAAATTAATATCAAATACTACGGTCTACGGTGAATTTTTTTTCTGTCGAAAAAATTTCATGTAATCATGTTTCGGTTTTATTATACAGGGTGTAAGGGACAGCCCTCCGCAAACTGATAGGGTGAATTCAGTATGTCATACTAAGATGACCGGTACATGAAATTTTTTCAGGAATGTTATGGGAATCCAATAAATCTGATTTGTTTGTGTTTTTGTGTACACATCGGGGCGTCTATTACTGGTTGGGAGGGGTAGGTAATAGGTATGCGGTGAGTTCGATGAACTCTGTAGCTAGACAGAAAGTGAACAGCTGATTTCACCCGTCGTTCGTTAGAGTATTTCTACATCCATTGCTGGTTTTTTGTTTTCAGTTTTATTTTTTTGCTGTTTTTTTTTTACATAAATGGAGTGCTGCGAACACACAATGTAATTTTACTTTGAAATAAAGAAAATGTAACTGAAAAAAATATTTAAAAAATGACAATTTTCCTGAGAAAATTTCCGGTGGAATATGATTCAAAATGAGGAGCTGAATGCACCCTGTTAGTTTGCGGAGGGCTGTCCCTTACACGCTGTATAGTCAAATAACAAATATGTGAAAAATACAAATGATTTAACCATATAGTTTTATAGGAATTTAAGAACACAAAATTATCGATGTATTGTATCTGTCACCAGTCGAACGCTGCTTTAGTATATCACCAACGCACCCACACTGGAGAAAAACCGTTCCAATGCATCGAGTGTCCGAAGAAATTCAGCATATTTCAGAGACTACAGGTAATCTAGACAAGGTTGATATGAGCAAGAGGCATTAAATTAAACCACATAATTATACTTTATATAATTTTCAGCTTCATTACAAATCGGATAAATAACATTTCACACAACGCCATCTAGTCCCTAGCTAAGCAACCTAATGCTTGTGTTATGGTAACGAGATGGCTGATAAACTACTTATACGTATACATTATTTTTTTGTAAATACATACATATTAGGTCTTTACCTATGAAATTGCCGTTCTGCAGTACTGGCCATTTCAAATCAAAATAATTTTTGTTTGGCTAAGAATTCTAATTTCAAATTAATTTTATTTTAAAAACATGGATTTTTTTTTCCAAAAGTAGTCATTTGTTTATTGATTAGTGTTACATTTTCATCGCATTTCAATCTTTTTCGTCATCATGGATACGTTAAAAATTCGAGTAATTATGGAATATGAGTACCGTCGTGGCAGCAACGCGGCACAAGCGGCACGCAACATCAACGACGTTTACGGAGCTAACACTACAAACCAACGCACCACCTGTTATTGGTTTGCTCGCTTCCGTTCTGGAAATTCCGACCTGAAAAATGAACCTCGCGGTCGTCCGAAGACTTTGGTCGACAATTACGAATTAAAGGCGATTGTGGAAGCTGATGATACCTACGGCTGAATTAGCAGCAGCTTTCGACGTTAGCGTCAAAACAATATTGGTCCATTTGCGTCAAATTGGCAAGGTAAAAAAGCTTGACAAATGGGTGCCCCACGAACTCAATGATCGCCAGCGCGAAGTACGCGTCGAGACGTGCCTTGCACTGCTCAACAGACACACAAATGAAGGAATTTTGAACCGCATTGTTACCTGCGATGAAAAATGGATTCTGTTTGATAACCGCAAGCGCTCAGCAAGTTGGTTGGATCCTGGTTCAGCACCTAAACAATGCCCTAAACGAAAACTTACCCCTAGAAAAGTGATGGTCACTGTTTGGTGGTCTAGCGCCGGTGTGATTCATCACAGCTTCTTACCAAACGGGGTGAGCATTACTGCAGATGTGTACTGTGAAGAACTGAACACAATGATGGAGAAGCTGGCACATCTCCAACCAGGGACCCAATTCCGGGCTCGAGCTAGATATCACGACCATGGAGATCAATCTCTGTGTCAAATCTCCGCATCAATGTCCGGTTCAAATCTCGATACTATCAAAAAACCGTATTCTGGTAGACCATGGAGAAAGATTTACAACGGAGAAAATAATCTCGTCTAAAAGACGTTCCATTTTTATCGATTCACTTTGATTATAATCGATTAAGCTACGTTTTTCTTTTTTTAGTATTAATAACGTATGTTTAATTTATTAAATCCAAGCAAACACATTATAAAAGATAATTTTAGTATATTGTGTTTCTATAACTGTGTTTTTTTTATACCCACTTAGGTACTGAAAATAGTAATTGCAAAGTAGCGTGATCCGAAACGCATTTCGCATGATTTGTGTAGTATTATAAAGTGCTCTGTGATTTGTGTCCTTTTTCTGACGTAGGTAGGTTTTAATTTTCAAACTAAATAAAACTATTTTTAATCGCGATAAAGGTGTGGAATAAAATTACTTGTCATGAACTAAAATTCATAACACCTTGACTTCAAGTGCAAAAACAGTACTGTATTTTTTTTTCTTTTGCTTATATCTCGAAAATGGTGTGTCCTATCGCAAAAATAATGAAAATTTGGCCCCCCTTTATGAAACCCATAAACCCCGAAGCCTGTACATGTAGCTACGAATGTAAATTTTGACAGATGTTCCATCGGAGATTTCATATCTCCATACCTTAGGACCAGCCGTGATATCTCGCTGGTTTGCGATCGAAAAATTTATGAATGGAGATAGTTAGAATAGCATTTTTTCGTTTTCGACGGAGATAAGCAGTTTCTCGACTGATATTTCGACTATGGAGATAATTTCCATAACACCGGAATTGGCCTCCAGCATTGGTCAATCGCTCGTCTCCGCTGCTCCTGCACGACAACAGTACAAAATGCCTTTGAAGAATTTGTTGCCTCCCGACCAGCTGATTTCTTTAAGAAGGGCATCAATAAACTGCCACTGCGTTGGCAAAGATGCATTGATTGCATGGGTGATTACTTCGATTAATACAAATAAAAAAAAAAAAAAAAAAAAAATCGTTTAAATTTTTCATACCAAACGGCAATTTCATAGACCTATTATTATAGTATATAGAAAAACACCCAGACCCGGAACAAATACTTGTAGGTCATAACAAATATATGTTCCGTGCGGGAATCGAACCCGCGACATGCTGCGCAGCAGTCAATCGCTCAACCACTGCGCCTACCGTGTCCTCAAATAGAAGCAATAGTTTAGTCACAGGATTATTTTTTAGTCTTTTCTTTGTTGAAACACGATGTATTGCCCTAACAGCGGACTAACTACCTACGCATAGGTTTCTAGGGTCATACATCTTAAAAACGACAGAATTTTTGACGCAACGTTGCCGTTTTGTTACGCAGTTCAGTGGAAATCTCTACAAAGAATGTTTACATTTTAATTCGATTACTAAGCTATTTTATTTGTTCTAAAAAAGTTTTTCCTATTTTTCTCCTAAAATTTTTTTTGATAGTTCCGAGTTAACACTATGCACTTATAGTATAGGTGATTTAATTTAATGCCTCTCGCTCACATCAACCTTGTATATTATACTAATTATAAAACTAAAGAGTTGTTGAAGTGAAAACTTCTTTAAATGCGTTGAGCGATTTTTGATAGAGGGAAATCTTACGGGTTCACGTTACCTCGATACCGTGACATGCTATGCATAGTTTTACGTTTAAATTTTTACTTCTGTCGGCAGTCCCCAGGACCGCCATCTTTAGGGTTCCTTACCAAAATGGTAAAAAGGAGCCCTTATGGTGTGACTCAGTCTGTCTGTCTGTCTGTCACAGCTGGATATCTCAAGAACTGCTAATGCTATCAACTTGAAATTTGGAACAGTTTTAGATGACGTTTGTCCAACTATTTTGCAAATAAGAAAGAAATAAAAATATATATGTTTTTTGCACCAGGGACTGTAAGCGGGTCTTAAAAATTCAAAGTGGAGCTACTAGGGCATGTGGGGTATCATATGAAAGAGCGCTGTTTGCACATTCTCAAACATTTTTTTGTTTTTAGGGTCAAAATGTCGAATTCTCAAAATGTCCAGCGGTGTCAAAATGTCCAATTCCCAAAATGTCCAATCTTTGAGAATGTGGTAAATGTGTTCAATAACTCATCAAAGCACTTTTTTAAGACTTATGAATGACAAACAATACATACAAAATACTGAAAGAACTTCGTAAAAGTAAATAATTTCCAGTCTAAAACAAACCAAAGAACTTCGTAAAGGTAAATAATTTCTAATCTAAAACAAACCAAAGAACTTCGTAAAGGTAAATATTTTCCAATCTAAAACAAACCAAAGAACTTCGTAAAGGTAAATAATTTCCAATCTAAAACAAACCAAAGAACTTCGTAAAGGTAAATAATTTACCTTTGTCATTCATAAGTCATAAAAAAGCGCTTTGATAAGTTATTGAACACATCCACACTGTCAAAGATTGGACATTTTGAGAATTGCACATTTTGGGAGCTGGACATTTTGACACCGCTGGACATTTTGACACCGCCTGGATATTTTGACACCGCTGTATATTTTGATAATTAGACATTTTGACCATGAACGGCAGTTTGAGAGAGGCCCATGTCGAGCAGTGAACTGCGTTAGGCCGAGTTGACTGATTGATGGACCCTTCGTGGACACAAGTGTGATATTATGCTATCCACAGATACACGTGCGCACACACACCGGCGAGAGGCCGTTCAAGTGTTCCAGCTGCCCGAAGGCGTTCAAGCATAAAGCTGCTCTCAACAGGCATGATCGGGTGAGAAACTATGTTATCTACATCCATACTTATTATTATTTTAGCCCGGGAGGCGGCGAGTCGACGGCGCGTTGTGTTCCACGCGCGCCTCAAAGAGATTTCAGCGAGTGATGCGCGTGTGTCGCGGGTTGTTTGAAGAAGATACCGTGGCCCTGGCACAGGCAACTGAAGGAACACGGGTGGGTTTTAGTCAGTAAAAGTCTGACACGCCCTTCCGCTCCACCCAGAGCGGGAGAAGTTATTTGATGATTTCCCACCATCAAAAAAAAAAAAAAAAAAAACTTATTATTATCTATCTATACCGGATGACTAAAGGGCGCTAAACACGGCTAAGATACTATAATATTTTATCTGAAGATACGATATCGCTCGCCATACAATTCAATGGACCATTACACACGACGAAGATAATATTTACTTCATATTTTCGTATCGTAAGATAGAGAGCGTATGAGAATGTATCGTAACATAACATGTAACATTTTGTATATTGGTACAACACAGGACATGTGCGGTCGCGACGAAAGCTTACAATATATGTATTATCGTATATTCGTCGTCTGTGATGGCCTAATATATATTCATTTAAAATCTTAAGATAAAATATTATAGTATCGTTCCGTGTGTAGCGCCCTTAAACGGGTACACTACATAAATACGAAAACGAATACGTCACAAATACGAATTTCAAAATACCGATTCTCATAATTCCGAACGGTTCAAAATTCCGAATATAACAACTCCAACTTATCATTAATCCTATTTTTATAATTCCTAAATTTCAATATTCCTAACGTTTATAATTACTATTCTCAAAATACCGAGTTTCAATAGATCGAATAACAAAACGTCCGACTTAATGATAATTCGAAATATCAAATATACGAATTCCGATTATTAAAATACCTATTAATAGAATTCCGAAATAAAAACGCCTTGCAAAACTGTAACCTAACCTAAACGAAGTGATTCACCAACAATACATAGAAGATTTGCAGCATGCAAGCAGGCATGCAGCATGCAAGCAAGCATGCAGCATGCAAGCAGGCATGCAATATGCAGCAAGCATTGTTTATGTCACGGCGCCGGCGCTGCGGGGTTTGGGCGGCCCCACGCGAGCTTATCGTCGCAGATGGTTTGAATGCTCACCACCGCAGCTTCGCCTCACCCGCGGTGGCGGGCCTTCAAACAACCTGCTCCTCAGCTCGCGGGCCGCCCCACCCCTCCGCGGTTTTAAATTACACTCTAGTATAGGGCAGACAAGACTGCGTGAAGTCGGTTTTGCAGCGATTCGTTTCTGTTACAAAATTTTGTAGTACAAGATGTTGACTTTTTATGACAGTATTTTAATTTAATATTAAAAATGCTACCAAGTCACCGGCTATATATTTGTAACCACATAATATTCCGTAATGTCAAAGTTGGGCAAACAGACCAAGTTGTCGGTGTAATCGACTCACCAGAGTCGTTACTATAAGTTAAAATTATTGTAAAATGAAGTGTCTGAATAAAGGCTTATATTATTATTATTAATATTCCGTAAAATTTTGTTTCAGTGTAGTGAAAATGATAGCAAATAAATCATTTGGATAATGAAAAAAATTCAAAAGATGATTCGGCCAATAGCAAAAAGTTATTTAGTAAATCGGCGAAATATAGTTCGGTAAAATAATACCTATGACACATCTAAAAAAACATAACACATCACACACACAAAAAAAAACACGCACACAAAAACAACACACATCACAAAATAACACACACAAAAAAACACATCACATCTAAAAATATAATACCTATGTCAAATAATGCATATAGCAAAAAAGATCTTAGACAGAAAAAAATATCTAAGTATCAATAAATACTACAAATTCGATGTAAACTTTTCATATTATAATATATATATATAATACCTACATTATTTCTAAGATTTATACTGTATTTTATTTTACCAATTTTTATTTTTGAATAAATTTTATTATTATTTTTTATTATTATTATATTAGAACACTGAAAACAGAAATTTTGAAAAAGAATAATAAATCCTTTAAAAAAATCGAAATTCTAATCATAATATGCAACCTGCATACGATTAGAATTTTTGATTATTTTAAATAAAAAAATAGGTGCGCTTCTACTGCGTTCACCTATTATAGCCTAAGTATATTTTTAAAGACAGTAAAAAAAGTCATCCGGTATAAAAAACCGCTCAAGAGCGAGTCGGACTCGCGTACCGAGGGTTCCGTTCCGATTTCTGAAAAAGTGTGCAATTTAGAGACATCGTTTTATTTTCCTGTAATCTTTACATAAACTTCTATCACATAGAATAATTTCAGATTTTTATCTTTGCAAACTTTGGAGATAAGGGGGGGGGAACGGTATTTTTTTTACATTTTTCATCAAAAGTCGAACACTGTGCGGCCTAAAAAAAACTTAAAATATGTTTGAGAATGTGCAAACAGCGCTCTTTCATATGATACCCCACATGACCTAGTAGCCCCACTTTGAATTTTTAAGACCCCCTTTCAGCCCATGTTGCAAAAAAAATACATATATTTTTATTTCTTTCTTATTTGCAAAATAGTTGGGTAAATATTATCTAAAACTGTTCCAAATTTCAAGTTGATAGCATTAGTAGTTCTTGATATATCTAGCTGTGACAGACAGACAGACAGACAGACTGAGTCACACCATAAGGGTTCCTTTTTTACCATTTTGGTACGGAACCCTAAAAAGAGAAGAGGGAGTGACTGACTGACTCAACAACGCCCAGCCCAAACCCTTGGACCTAGAAAGCTGAAATTTTGTACACAGGTTCCCTTTATAATGTTGACAGTAAGGATGAATTTCCCGGTAGTACGTTCCCGTGGGATAATTTCCTACATCCATGCGGGCGAAGCTGCGCGAAAAAGCTAGTTTATACAACATTAGTTTTTGTTTACACTAAACTCGAAAAGGGGTCATTGTACTCATCATTTTGAACAATTTTTACTATAAGACCAAACCTGAAACCGCGAAAAAAAAATCAGCTGTTCAGTACATTTATCTACATCAAACTCGTCAAAATGTACTGAACAGTTGATTTTTTTTTCGCGATTTCAAGGTTGGTCCCATAGAAAAAGTTGTTCAAAATGATGAGTACAATGACCCCTTTTCGGGTTTAGTATAAACAAAAACTAATGTTCATAATACTTATAGAGGATGAAATAGAAAGATGTGGTCAAAAAGGGTGTGAGACACAAGATGTACAGACCATCAAACTGAGTCGGAATCAGTATTTATTTGTAAAACTTATTTACATAAAGGTGTTAGGTTAACATATTTGGGCGCTACGTTTTACTGAACAACTTTCTCCATGGGACCAACATCGTAATCGCGAAAAAATAATCGGCCATACATTTGGGTTGAGTACGTATTGAATTTTTGTCAAAAACAAATCAGCTGTTCCCTACATTATGTTCGAATAACTCGTCAAAAGGGAACAGCAGATTTTTTTTCACGATTTCAGGTTTGGTCTCATAGTAAAAGTTGTTCATAATTATGAGTACAAAAAAAAAAAAAAAAGAGAAAAAAAAAAAAAAAAGAGAGTAAAGAGTTTATACGTTATGTAAGTTGCAACTTGTATAAGGAACTTTTGTACAAAATTTCACGCTTCTGCTGTGCGTTCTGTCAGTCACGGTCAAAAGGTGGTTTTTTAAAGCTGTGTATCTCATATACCGTAAATAATTTTGACAAATAAAAAAATATGTTATTTTCAAGTCCTTTTCGCATACAGTGATGGAACTCAAAACATACTTTAAAGCACCAAAAAAATCTTCAAACATACCTCTTAATAATCTTTAAAAGCTGTTTATCCCATCATCAACAATTATGATTAAAAATATACCATAAAATGTCAAATGCCAAAAACTGCATCCAGTGATGGATTCTTTTTTATTAAATAGTTAATTTCTAATTTTATACGATTTTATTTGCACTTTTACTACATAATTTCGGTGCGCGATAGTCTTCTATCTCGTGCGTCAAACTAGACAGCCATAACGCCATTTCACTTACACACCGAGCTAAACCAAGCTTGGATGCAGGGCTTTAGTATTTTAATTTCTTTTATCTACACCCATGCCATAAATCCTCTATAAAAGTCTCTGAAACAGTTAGCTTATTGCCAACATTAAAACAGCCAGTGTCATAGTAACCATGGTAACCATAATAGCATCCAAACGGGTGCTTTAATGTTGTACTGAATTTCATAATGCAACTCGTTTTCAAAAAAAGAACATTGTAATGCACGTTTCACTACAACAGCGCCGTAACTTAAAAAAAGAACTTATTCGAATTCACGTCGTATACTATGACGCCGGCCGCCATGTTCGATACGAGTATTAGTATTGCAAAAAACTGTTTCGGAACCTTTTATAGAGGATTTAACATGGATGTAGATAAAGTCTTGTATGCAACTGTACATAATTAGGTATTAAAACACTCATGTGATACTATTATCACACTCGGCTAATACAAGGGGTATTAGCCGAGTGTGATAATAGTATCACATATACATCAGTTGCATAAATAACTATTTTATGGCACTTCTCGATTGAATAAAAATTTTGTGTTTTTTTAGTGGCTTATTAGCACTATAGAATCTAATTGAGACACTTTTCAAAAATTTGTGTAATACCATATATATTTTTGAGCCGTTTGGCGTTGAAACCCTTGGGCCGTGGGGTCCGAGTGCTCATGGTTTGTTCAACGAAATCTCCAAACGGCTGGTTGACACTTCCCGTGACCCAAGGCCTGGCTTTTACCTTGGCCAGAGGCTTAGCATTGCCATACAACGTGGCAATGCCGCCAGTCTCTTGGGCACTTTACCAGTCGACAGCGATGCGGAGGAATTTTTCGACGCCATATTTTAGTTTTGCGAAGCCGAGTGTGATAATAGTGAAACCCACATTCGTGTTTTAATACCCCTTATTATACGTCAGTTGCATAAATAACTATTATATCTACTCATATTATGTCAATATTTATTCGCAGGTACATTCGGGAGCAAAGCCCTACCAATGTGGTCACTGCGGCAAAACGTTTTCACAGTCAAATTCTATGAAACTCCACGTAAGGACAGTCCACCTCAAAATGCCAGCCCCTTACAGAGCTAGAAGAGGGAATAATGATTGTGATATACTGGAGAATGAAAACAGTTGATATTGAATTTTTGTATGACCTAACCAGAGAAGGAGATGTGCCCAGTATACTAAAAATTAAAATGTATCGGAACCCCGCCGTGTCTCCACTTTGTCCCTTTGTCACTTTCATGATTTTTAAAGGCAAATACGGTAAAATACTTGTACTCACATATGGAAGAAACCACTGAACAACACGGCATTCTTATAAATTGTCACGGTCACAGTCGCGCAGTTCGCGGAGACGGAATTTGTACTATGAACGGCTCATACTGAGCATGTCGCGCGGACACAGATTCGCCCGCTTGCCACTTCTCCTGTTTTTTTTATATTTCTATATGGACATAACATACTAACCATAACCAACCAACCAACAAGAGTATTATTTAAAAAAATACCGGCCAAGTGCATGTTGGACCACGCACAATGAAGGGTTCCGTAGTTGAAAATAATTTATCACAATAACAAACTTAACATTGTAGTTGAAACTAGATACCTATCCCAAAAAAAAAATATTTATGCGACGCACGCCTCTTCCGAGTAGTACGCACCTGACCTTTCTGAAGAACATCACCAATAAGGTCACTATACAGGGTGTAAGGGACAGCCCTCCGCAAACTAACAGGGTGCATTCAGCTCCTCATTTTGAATCATATTCCACTGGAAATTTTCTCAGGAAAATTTTCATTTTTTCAATTTTTTTTTCAGTTACATTTTCATTATTTCAATGTAAAATTGCACTGGGTGTTCACAGCACTCCATTTATGTAAAAAAAACTGCAAAAAAAAAAAAACCAGCAATGGCTGTTGAAATACTCTAACCAACGACGCGTGAAATCAGCTGTTCACTTTCTGTCTAGCTACAGAGTTCATCGGACTCACCGCATACCTACTCCTCCCAACCAGTAATAGACGCTCCAATTTGTGCACAAAAACACAAACAAATCATGTTTATTGGATTCCCTTAACGTTCCTGAAAAAATTTCATGTACCGGTCATCTTAGTATGACATACTGAATTCACCCTATCAGTTTGCGGAGGGCTGGCCCTTACACCCTGTATGTCTTCCTACGGCGTCCCCTGCCGGCGTTTCAACGATTTAAGGCGCAGATTTCCTGAAAACGATCAAAAAGGTGGTTTTTTTAAAGCTGTATCTCATAAACCGTAAATAATTTTGACATGTAAAAAAAATATGATATATTCAAGTCCTTTTCGCATACAGTGATGGAAGCCAAAACATAATTAAACATAGGTACTATAATGCACCAAAAAAATCTTTAAACATACCTCCTAATAATCTTTAAAAGCTGTTTATACCTTCATTAGCAATTATAATTATAATTAAAAATATACCATGAAATGTCAAATTCCAAACTGCATCCAGTGATGGATTACTTTTTATTAAATAGTTAATTTCTAATTTTATACGATTTTATTTGCACTTTTACGATATAATTCCGGTGCGCGTGAGAATCTTCTATCTCGTGCGTCAAACTAGACAGCCTTAAAGCCATTTCACTTACACACCGAGCTAAACGACGCTTGGAACCAGGGCCTTAAAGTCAATAGTTTTTGAGTAATCGGTAAAAACCGCAAAAATTACTTAATTTGCAGCAATTTGAATAAGCGTATTAATAGACAGACAAAAACACCTTCAACTTGAAATCAATAATGTTAATAGTTATTGAAATATATTAATTTATGTAAATAAAATTATATACATTATATTAATTTGTTTTTTTTTATTATTTCCTCAATGTATTTAGTCGGAAGTTAAATAAATTAAGTATTAATTGTGTTGTTTTACTTAAAAAATAAAAATATTTCCGTTTACACCTTTCTGCCTGTTTGGAGGAGCTCGTGGCTAAGTAATAACAGCCGCGCGGGTCGATCCATCAGGTTAAGCTACGCTTGCCGGGGTTGGTCAGTGGATGGGTGACCATCTTTACACACCGAGACTCCTCCGTGCCTCGGAAAGCACGTTAAGCCGTTGGTCCCGGCTGTCATTCGTGGATCTTTGACAGTTGTTAGGGGTCGTCAGAAGCCCGTAAGTCTGACAACCAGTCTTACCAAGGGGTACCGTATTACCCAGTTACTGGATTGTGGAGGTCAGACAGGCAGTCGCTCCATGCAAAATACTGGTATTCAGCTGCATCCGGTTAGACTGGAAGCCAGTGGCGTAACTATACCGTTCGAGGCCCGTGGCAAATTCATCGGTTTTTTACTAAATGTGTAATAATAAATGTTGGGAGTTGGGATTCTCCTCTGATCGGGGGCCCCTTCCAGCTGGGGGCCCGTGGCATTTTGCCGACTTGCCACCCTGTAGTTACGCCACTGCTGGAAGCCGACCCCAACATAGTTGGGAAAAGGCTAGGCATATTTGATTTGACACCATCTATTTTCTAGTCTTCCCAAGGGTTTATCATATTACCCAATAACTGGCTTGTGGAGGTCAGATAGGCAGTCGCTAATCTATCAATATAGTCGGCTTCCAGTGTAACCGGATGCAGCTGAATACTATTATGTTAGGTACATGGAGCGACTGTCTATCTGACCACCACAACCCAGTTACCGGGTAACACGGTAACCCTTAGTAAGACTGGTTGTCAGACTTTCTTAGCTTCTGACCCGTAACGACTGTCAAAAATCCACGAATGTCAGCCGGGAGCATCGGCTTTATGTGCTTTCCGAGGCACGGAGGAGTCTCGGTATGTAAAGATGATCATTCATCCACTGAGCGACCTCGACAAGGGCCGTTTTAGCCGTGACGTTCGACTCGTGCGGCTGTTATTATTAAGTCATGTCTGCGCCAGCGCCTGATTTTTTTGTAATACCAAAGTGCAGATTCAAGTGATGCTATTAAGTTTATAATTTATTTACTTACACCCGCACGCTTTGACATTTTTCGCACTTTAGCGGTTCACGGTTGCGTCGACATCAAAATTCTGCTATTCATTGTAATATCTTCCAAGATCAAGGATTAAAGCTGCATTTAGAAGGAGCTGAGGTTTTTCATTAAAACTTCCATTATTAGACAAGTCACAATACCCCTAATATAGGTACAGAGTGTACTATTGTATAGAATCTAGTTCTTCTAACTGAACAGACAGCTGTGCTGCTGGACAGTTTGTTCTGCTACTTCTTCTTCCCAGCTAAAGCACTAGGAAGTGGTGAAGGGCGGGCGTTTTGTGGGGACTGTCTTACTGTAATTTGACGTTCAAAAAGTGCTGATTCTCAGCCTAATTTGAATAAAGGACTTTTGATTTTGAATCTTTTAGGCTGAGATTCAGCACTTTTTGGACATCAAAATGACATAAGACACTGCTGGGACACAGGCCTCCTGTCTTCGAGAGGGAGTGGGCCGTAATCCACCACGCGGGCCCAGTGCGGGTTGGTAGATGTCACACAATTTTTGGTTCTAGGACATGCCGGTTTCCTCACGATGTTTTCCTTCACCGTTTTGAGAGCAGTGGTGATGAAATTATTTACGCTAAGTAAAGCGCCTGTCGGGGTTTGAACCCACGACCTACAACTCGTAAGTCAGGGCCGTTACCATTGGGCCACCACTGCTCATAGAATAACATCATTCTATACAATGTTAGTAGGTACTTTAAGTGACTCGCGGCTTTAAGGCTACTCTTTCGAAAAAAGCTTAAAAACAGCGTGCAGATGAAGCAGTTTTTCGCCGGAACCTACAGAGAAATTACATCTGAAAAAAATTGTTAGTAATCTACATGATATGAATCGTAATTTGGTTTAGCCATAATTTTTCTATCGGTATCACATAATAAGAAAAAAAACCCCAAATCACCTCCAAATCGTTAAGATGAAACCATTTTACTCCTTCATTTTTTATCAAAAGAATATAAAAACAATATCTACTACTTTGCAATACAAACGAAAATGATTTGGTTTTGTTACTTTTTAAAAACATGTATATTTTTTATTATAATAAATGAAAAATGCGTCTAATTTGGGACAGCGCTCCTTGATGGGCGAGTCCTATTACTGGCTGGACGTACGACGCGTTGCGTGAGCTCAGGCCAGAATGCGCAAGCTAACCACTCAAGGTCATTGGCGTATAGTTCGGCCTACCACACGTAAGTACCTAATTTAAGAGGTCGTACACGAAATTTTACCGATTTCGCCGATTGACGTGATTTTACATTTTATGACGGTATTTCTTTAAGTTTTAATGCACAACATGAAAGATCATTTCAATTAAGTATTATGATCTAATATAAGTATGAGCTTATTAGGGTTCCGTACCAAAATGGTAAAAAAGGAACCCTTATGGTGTGACTCAGTCTGTCTGTCTGTCTGTCACAGCTGGATATCTCAAGAACTACTAATGCTATCAACTTGAAATTTTGAACAGTTTTGGATGACGTTTGCCCAACTATTTTGCAAATAAGAAAGAAACAAAAACACAAGTGTTTTTTTTGCAACAGTGACTGAAAGGGGGTCTTAAAAATTCGAAGTGGGGTTACTAGGGCATGTGGGGTATCATATGAAAGAGCGCTGTTTGCACATTCTCAAATATTTTGTTTCTTTTTTTTAGGCCGCATAGTTTTCGACTTTTGATGAAAAATGTTAAATAAAATACCTTTCCCTCCCCCTTATCTCTGAAGTTTGCATAGACAAAAATCTGAAATTATTCTATGTGATACAAGTTTATGTATATCTAGATTACAGGAAAAATAAAACGATGTCTCTAAATAGCACAGTTTTTCAGAAATCATGAAACAAAAATTACACATAAATGATGGTACGGAACCCTTGGTGCGCGAGTCCGACTCGCTCTTGACCGGTTTTTTTTGTTATTTAATTTTGATTAATCGACCTAAACCGCCGACTGTTTTGTGAATTTTTGCTGTAAAAGGTTTTAGAATATCACATATTTACGAATATGGGATGCAACCTTTACAGACACGCTGGCCCCTTCCCATCTACATGGAACCAGCATCAGAGCTGGTGCGGCTTGTGAAGCGGCTGAAAAAGGTAAATTATCAAAATACAGGGGTCTAGGCTCCGAATATGATTTTGTCCCATTCGGTTTCGAGACCCTTGGTCCGTGGGGTCCTACCGCTATAAGGCTTTTTAAGGAAATTACGAAAAGGTTGGTCGACGTCACAGGAGACCGAAGAGCTAGCAGCTACCTCGGACAAAGAATTAGTCTAGCTATTCAAAGGGGGAACGCTGCCAGTATCTTCGGAACCTTGCCTAAAGGGACTCCTTTTAATAATATATTTTAGTTACTATGGTTTTTAGTTTTAGGTTCTCTTTGTTCTAGTACTTATATATTTTATTTTTATTTTTTTACGAATATGTTATGTTGTGCATTAAACCATAAAAAATACAGTATTTTGACTGTAAAATTACGTCTGTAAAATCACACAAATCAGCAAACTCGGCAAAATTTCGTGTACCTACTCAATACTTTTACGATGCATTCGATCATACATGTTGTTTCGTGACAACATAATAGCCAGCCGTTCCTTGTGCAATACATTAACTAACCTGATTGTATAACCTTCGATCGGCCGTGAATTGAGGCGAACTGGTTAAATAGTGATGTCACTGATCGACGAATTGTCGATATCGATGAGGAGTGCAAATAACTTTAACAAAATAGGTTTAATAACCTTACCTACTTACGTATCTTTATCAATCTAGACAAATAAAAAGAGAAGTCCTGAGTGACTCATCAACGCCCAGAGTCACAGACCAAAGCCTTGGATCTGGAATGCTGAAATTTTGTACAGAGGTTCCTTATATAATGTAAACAAGGAATAAGAAAGGAATTCCCGGTAGTGTGTTCCTGTGGAATATTTTGCAACATCCACGTGGGCGAAGCCGCGGGCAAAAGCTAGTTTACAATAGAATACGACGCAGTCACTTCGTTTACAATAGTTTATAAATATTTTTGTGGTTTTTATAAATATGTATGATAGTCTGTACGTTATGGGTCATTGTTACTCGAAATAAATGATATAATAATATTAATAATGTTATGGTAAAAAGGGGGTGGTTTTTTTAGCTTTAAATTGTGCTCAATTTAAAGGTCCCCCTCAGAGAGATCAGAGGGTAATGAAAAAACTGCAAAAACTGTTTTTTTTTAAATTAAGTTTTAATTATCTACAATTTGGGTTCCATATAATTCTATATCAATGTGTGAATGTAAATAATAAATAAATAAATAAATGGCTTCAACAGAAAGACAAGTCCTTTAAGAGTTTACAAAATATCTATCGATAAAATTATCGACATACTTTCACACTCACCCCAACACTACGGCGTTAAGATCAGCGGTAATCTGCAGTCGAATCTGATACACGGTGCTTTAAACACAGTATCGATATTATTAATAGTGCTTCATACTAGTGACAAGGATTAAAAAAAATAATATGTGTTTGATATCACTTGGTTAAAACTGATAACTGAGAATCGCATCATACTTCTACTGCAGTCTACTCGGGAGTGAAAAATGTAAGTAATATTTTTGTTTAGGTATAGGTATGTACTATCGACAGCCGTTGCGCCTCACCCTTTGCAAAACTTTTTCGGTTGCACGTTGAAATCGTAGTTTGCGTACGCCCTTTTTTACTTTGACCGATGAATGAAGGATGAGCCTTTTTTTTCAAAGTTTTTGTTTGACCAATGAACGATGAATGTCGCCTAAGGGTCATCCACCCTAAAATAAACAATATCCTTTTTCTTAAACGTTTCGTAAAAAAGAATGGTTCTAACCTTTTTAGGGTTCCGTACCAAAATGGTAAAAAGGGAACCCTTATGGTGTGACTAAGTCTGTCTGTCTGTCACAGCTGGATATCTCGAGACCTACTAATGCTATCAACTTGAAATTTAGAACAGTTTTAGGTGACGTTTACTCAACTACTTTGCAAATAAGAAAAAAATAAAAATATTTATATTTTTTTTGCAACAGGGACTGAAAGGGGGTCTTAAAAACTCAAAGTGGAGATACTAGGGCATGTGGGGTCATATGAAAGAGCGCTATTTGCACATACTCAAACATTTTTTTTCTTTTTTGTGGCCCTATAGTTTTCGACTTTTGATGAAAAATGTAAAAAAATACCGTTCCCCCCCCCCCCCCCCCCCTCTTTTCTCCGAAGTTTGCAAAGAGAAAAATCTGAAATTATTCTGTGTGATAGAAGATTATGTAAAGATTACAGGAAAAATAAAACGATGTCTCTAAATAGCATACTTTTTCAGAAATTGGAACGGAACCCTCGGTGCGCGAGTCCGACTCGCTCTTGACTGGTTTTTTTATCATGTGCGCCGAAGCGCTATTAGTAGACGAAAACAATGCAGGCCACTAGCCACTGGCCCGTGCATACGAAAAGCGCCCTTATCCCCCATAAGGGCGCTTTGACGGACAAAAGTCGTTGACTGTACCTACACTAGTTGTTGTCCAAGACTTTGTCTGCGTGTATGTATAGGGTGACTGGTAATTAATGACTGATACTTTTTTTTTTTTAATTCTTTATTTATTTAGAGAGGGTTTTAATCTAGACAGATTATGCCACCCTCATCGTTACAAGTCGACTTTTTACTTATCTACTCAACAAAAAAAAAAATAGAAAAAAATATCTATTATCTTATCTCATACTGCCTCTGCGACTAATGGCAATGTTTACGAGCCTGTACAGCATCCTGGCTGCGTCCGAAGCAGGAGCAGCAAGGACGCTGTTACATGCCCCAGTCTCGCACATATTATTAAATACCATTAATAAGTCTCGTCTTTCCGGCTCGTTCCGGACACACTCCATGATAATATGGTAAACATCTTCAATCATGTTGCATTCCACACAATTTGGTGACTCGACTTTACCCATTAGGAATGCAAATTTATTTAAGGGTACAGAGCGGAGTCGCAGAGCCGTTATTATTGTCTGCCTTCCCATATTGGCACTGTCTATCCATGTACTTTTAAAGACGTTCGGTTGTATAGTGGCATACCATATACCTTTACTGCGGCTCCTTTCATTGAAGTATTCTTGCCAGTTGTCATAACAAAGGTGTTTTAATCTAAAGTAAAATTCGGTATAATACGGGACACAGGAATACTTTTCTCCGTCGTTGGATGCCTCTTTAGCGAACTGGTCGACCATCTCATTACCTTCAATGCCAATATGAGAAGGCACCCATTGTATTACAACGTTTTTATTCTTACTTTTGAGTTTACATAATACATCTAATATAACATAGGCAATAGGAATCCCTCGTTTGGGAAAGGTGCATCGTTTTAATAATTGTAAAGCACTGCGACAATCAGATAAAATTAAAAACTTAGAACATGCAATTGAGTTAATATAGGACAATGCCTCTAAAATTGCTACCTATTAATTCAGCGTGCATTATTGAGATCACAGAATCAACTTTAAGTTTCATAGAGGTATTTGTAAATGAATCAAAAAAAGCAACCCCAACTTCATTATTAGTGATTGATGCATCAGTACAAATTGTATATCGACCAGTATAAGTAATTCATTTGTATATCTGTCACAAAGAGCTTTTAATTGACAGGTATTGTAATCTTTTTTGGCTTGGTCAACACCATCAATAGTTGAAATTATGTTATAAATAAATTATTATTATGTTATTAATAAATTATTGTCATAATTTGACTGAGGAACTCGTGGCTAAGTAATAACAGCCACACGGGTCGATCCATCGGGTTAGGCTACGCTTGCCGGGGTTGGTCAGTGGATGGGTGACCATCTTTACATACCGAGACTCCTCCGTGCATCGGAAAGCACGTTAAGCCGTTGGTCCCGGCGGTCATTCGTGGATCTTTGACAGTCGTTACGGGTCGTCAGAAGCCCGAAAGTCTGACAACCAGTCTTACCAAGGGGTATCGTATTACCCAGTTACTGGGTTGTGGAGGTCAGACAGGCAGTCGCTCCATGTAAAATACTGGTATTCAGCTGCATCCGGTTAGACTGGAAGCCGACCCCAACATAGTTGGGAAAAGGCTACGCAGATTGTACTCATGATAACAGACAAATTTTACTATGGCACTAAACCTGAAATCGGGAAAAAAATCTGCTATTCCCTATATTTAGTTATGTTCGCATAACTTTTCAAAATGTAGGGAACAGCTGATTTTTTTCGCTATTTCAGGTTTGGTCCCATAGTAAAAGTTGTTGATAACGATGAGTATAATGACCCTTGAAGAGGTTGTACCTACGTTATTTACGTTTGCGTTAGGTAGGTACTGTTGAGCATAAGGTCCGGGTTCGTTTCCCAGGTCGGGCAGGGTTTTGAGGTTTTTCCATATGGCATTTGTCAGTAGCAGCCGCGTTAATGGCAATAATAGGCACGCCCTCTATTACATGGGACTTGAACATATCTGGCGCAATGTGGAGATGTACTTACTGTAGAGGTTTGTTGCATAAGTCAACCTTAGTATGTTACTGACAGACATTCTACTTATCATTCAAACATCGAATTACTATTAAAGAAAAGCGGACCTTGTTCAATGGTAGCACTCTGGGGGCCTATAAACGGCCACATTAAGCAATTCCTTTAAAAGCGATTCATTTCCTGAATTCCCAGCAATTTATTATGATTTTGCTATTTGACATTAAACTTCAATAAAGCAATTCATAATTTGTGGACCATTTTACGAATCTCCATACAAAACTGTCAAACAGATGAATTGCGTGCTATGTAGGTACGCAGATAAATTATGAATTGTCAGTTTGTGACCGTTTTACGATTTCAAATGTGATTCATAATACCTATTATCCTATTATGATTCTGCCAAAGTGGCTGTTTTAGCCCCCCAGATTCTAGATAGAATTCGGGGGCTAAAACGGCCACTTTTTGCTAGGGCAATGATATATAATAAAAATAAAAATGTTTATTGCATTTAAACAAATTCTTAGCTCACATGAGTTAGGAGATCACCTTTTAATTGCTTGTGATAGGTGACTCCGCCCTTCCGCTTAACATAATCACAGGTATGCAATTGTTAACAAAAACAAAAGATAAACCAAAATAATTAGAAATACAAAATACAACAAGGAGCGCATTTGTGTGTTGTGTATGAGTGAATTTTTGAACGTGTGTGTGTGAGTGGGGGTGTGTGTGTGAGAGAGAGAGGATATGTATTCGTGTGTAATGGAGTGAGCGTGAATCTGAGTCTAATTAATAAACTAGCGGCCCTCGGCCCTCTTACCTCCCGTCTACCTCTTTGATTTTTAGTGTAGCTAC
Source organism: Cosmia trapezina (assembly GCA_905163495.3). NCBI lineage: Eukaryota > Metazoa > Arthropoda > Insecta > Lepidoptera > Noctuidae > Cosmia > Cosmia trapezina. The sequence continues at coordinate 3,301,205 of LR991046.1, read as the reverse complement.
CCCTGTGAGGTTCGACTCCTTACAGTACCTACACCTCTGCCTAACCCTGTAGGAATTCCAGGCGTGATGTTGTTATTATGTTATAATAATAATAACAATATCCCCACCGCAGTATCTCTACGTTGACGTCGTGGTGGGGCTTGCGCGCTCCGATCTCTGGGCCTGTGCTAGTAGAGTTCACTTTGCCGAAACAGGTCTAGGGTGAGGAGCCAGACCAAGAGAGATACAGAAACCCGCAGGGCAGCATGTGGCGAGCTGTTGGGCAGTAGCGATCCCACGGACCCTATCTTCCGGGAGTAGTCTTGTTCCTCATCTCTGGCTTGCCTTTATTGGCCGGCTGGAGTGAACACTGACGGGAACAGAGCTCCCACCTCATTCTTCCCTTTATTGGCTGGCTTGAGTGGAGATTCGTAAGAGCAAACGTGCTCGGAGGAAGAAAGTATTCCAGTAAGTGTTTGTAGGAATCTTGACCATCTTCCGGGCTCTGGGATTGTTTTGAGAACCGTGGAATACCTCTCCACTACTCACAAGCACCTCAGGACATGTTGCCCCCTTGCCGCTACGACACTATGTGCTAGCGACCGTTTTCGGGGGCCCATTATTGAGTGTGCAAGTCAACCCCTGCCATTTTATCTATTGTAAGTATACAAAACATTAGTCAGGCAGGGGCCATAGTGTTTCTATAGTTCTAGGTAACCAGTCCACAACCACCCAAAGCCATAGCCCAATATGTTTTGTTTCCATGTTCTGCAATAGTCCTGCACCAACCGGGGGTTGTCCTTGGGTGCACTTGCATACTGCATACAGGGATAATCGTCGGCTGGTGCCTCATCATAATTTAAAATTGTCTAAGGGGCCTCTGCGAGTTGGCTTCGGTCCCTCGTATGTCTTCCAAAGGTCCGGGATCCCAGGGCCCCGAGATATGTAAACATATACAAATAATAACAATATAATAATAACGATACCGGTGGGCTACTATTTTTATATTTTTAAATGTTTTTATTTTATTGTTTATAAAAATATTTAAAAATGTAGATTATATGTTTGTAAATGAAATAAAGGAAATAACAATTTAAGTTGTTTTGGAGATAAGGGGGATAAGAATGGTAAATTTTCGTCTATTTTATTAAATAACTTTAAAATAAATTATTTTATAAAAAAAAAATATTTGAGCCCCTCATAGTAGCCGAAGCCCTTTCATTTGATATGTCACACGGTATGGCAGTTTGCAAAAGTTTTTTTTAAAATTTTCTTAATTGCCCCCCAAAAGTTACCCCCATATTAAAAATTAATTTATTTGCTTTACGCATCCGTGTTTGGGTCACAGAAATTCATATATTTATGTAGGTACCAAATTTCAACTTAATCGGTCTATTAGATTCGGAGCAAATTGGGTGTGTGACAGACGGACAGACAGACAGACACACGAGTGATTCTGTAAGGGTTCCGTTTTTTTCCTTTTGAGGTACGGAACCCTAAAAAACTGAACTTGAAATCGCCAACCCGTCTTGAGCAAGCGTCGTGATCAATGCTCGTGCCTTCTGTCTACGAGAAGAGGCTTTTATAAAAAACCGGTCAAGAGCGAGTCGGACTCGCGCACCGAGGGTTCCGTACCATCATTTAGGTATATGTAATTTTTGTTGATGATTTCTGAAAAACTGTGCTATTTATAGAAATCGTTTTATTTTTCCTGTAATCTATACATAAACTTCTATCACGTAGAATAATTTCAGATCTTACCTCTCTCACTCCCTCTCACCGAGAGGAGGCCTGCGTCCCAGCACTGGGAAGTAGGCTTATTATGCTATATGCTATGCCATAAAAAAAAACGGTCAAGAGCGAGTCGGACTCGCGCGCCGAAGTTTTCGTGCCGATTTCTGAAAAAGTGTGCTATTTAGAGACATCGTTTTATCATATAAAATTCTATCATTATGGAATAATTTCAGATTTTTCTCTATGCAAACTTCGGAGATAAGGGAAAAAACACCGTTCCCCCCGAACGATATTTTTTTAAACATTTTTCATCAAAACTCGAAAACTATGCGGCCTAAAAAAAAAGAAAAAAAAAATGTTTGAGAATGTTCAAACAGCGTTCTTTCATAAGATACCCCACATGTCCTAGTAGCCCCACTTCGAATTTTTAAAAACCCCTTTCAGTACCTGTTGCATAAAAAACATAAATATTTTTATTTCTTTCTTATTTACAAAATAGCAAATAGCATTAGTAGTTCTTGAGTTATCCAGCTGTGACAGACAGACAGACTGAGTCGCACCATAACGGTTCCTTTTACCATTTTGGTACGGAACCCTAAATACGGTCTCCGTAGGGCGTAACAACCTTGGCTGGACTGAATAATATTTTTACCGACGAAATGAGCTATTATTCTATTCCGTTCCGTTACGAGAGTAGAAGCGGAGGTTATTGTTTGAAAACATTGATATCATTTTATTGTTTTCACTTTAAGTATTTCATGTTAGCAAATTATTTATTTACATGTTGACAAATATTTGTGTTATTGCTCTGTTTGTAAATAAAAAAAAAACATATATATTTTTATTTCTTAATAAAAATATATACTTCTGTTTTTTTTTTGCAAAAGGGACTGAAGGTCTTAAAAATTCGAAGTGGGGCTACTAGGGCATACAATGTTTGGTATCATATGAAAGAGCGCTGTTTGCACATTCTCAAACATTTTTTCTTTTGATAAGGGCGAGCACGCACTGCGGTGCGTTTCCGTTAGTTCTGCCGCACTGGGCGGGGCCTACAGTAACAAAACGCATGACCGCAGTGCGCGCACTTCGAAGACATTCCATACTTCACAAATTATGCGATAGAAAAACGCACCGCAGTGCGCGCTCGGCCTAAGGCCGCATAGTTTTCGACTTTTGATGAAAAATGTAAAAAAAATACCGTTCCCCAACACCTCCTTATCTCCGAAGTTTGCATAGAGAAAAATCTGAAATTATTCCATGTGATAGAAGTTTATTTAAAGATTACAAGAAATATAAAACGATGTCTCTAAATAGCAGATTTTTTCAGAAATCGAAACGGAACCCTCGGTGCGCGAGTTCGACTCGCTCTTGACCGGTTTTTTTTATGGCATAGCATAGCATAATCAGCCTACTTCCCAGTCCTGGGACCCAGGCCTCCTCTCGGTGAGAGGATGTGAGAGTTGGTAGATGTCACATGTCTTAGAATGTTTGGTTCTAGGACACGCATTTTATGGCATAGCATAGCATAATCAGCCTACTTCCCAGTCCTGGGACCCAGGCCTCCTCTCGGTGAGAGGATGTGAGAGTTGGTAGATGTCACATGTCTTAGAATGTTTGGTTCTAGGACACGCATTTTATGGCATAGCATAGCATAATCAGCCTACTTCCCAGTCCTGGGACCCAGGCCTCCTCTCGGTGAGAGGATGTGAGAGTTGGTAGATGTCACATGTCTTAGAATGTTTGGTTCTAGGACACGCATTTTATGGCATAGCATAGCATAATCAGCCTACTTCCCAGTCCTGGGACCCAGGCCTCCTCTCGGTGAGAGGATGTGAGAGTTGGTAGATGTCACATGTCTTAGAATGTTTGGTTCTAGGACACGCATTTTATGGCATAGCATAGCATAATCAGCCTACTTCCCAGTCCTGGGACCCAGGCCTCCTCTCGGTGAGAGGATGTGAGAGTTGGTAGATGTCACATGTCTTAGAATGTTTGGTTCTAGGACACGCATTTTATGGCATAGCATAGCATAATCAGCCTACTTCCCAGTCCTGGGACCCAGGCCTCCTCTCGGTGAGAGGATGTGAGAGTTGGTAGATGTCACATGTCTTAGAATGTTTGGTTCTAGGACACGCATTTTATGGCATAGCATAGCATAATCAGCCTACTTCCCAGTCCTGGGACCCAGGCCTCCTCTCGGTGAGAGGATGTGAGAGTTGGTAGATGTCACATGTCTTAGAATGTTTGGTTCTAGGACACGCATTTTATGGCATAGCATAGCATAATCAGCCTACTTCCCAGTCCTGGGACCCAGGCCTCCTCTCGGTGAGAGGATGTGAGAGTTGGTAGATGTCACATGTCTTAGAATGTTTGGTTCTAGGACACGCATTTTATGGCATAGCATAGCATAATCAGCCTACTTCCCAGTCCTGGGACCCAGGCCTCCTCTCGGTGAGAGGATGTGAGAGTTGGTAGATGTCACATGTCTTAGAATGTTTGGTTCTAGGACACGCATTTTATGGCATAGCATAGCATAATCAGCCTACTTCCCAGTCCTGGGACCCAGGCCTCCTCTCGGTGAGAGGATGTGAGAGTTGGTAGATGTCACATGTCTTAGAATGTTTGGTTCTAGGACACGCATTTTATGGCATAGCATAGCATAATCAGCCTACTTCCCAGTCCTGGGACCCAGGCCTCCTCTCGGTGAGAGGATGTGAGAGTTGGTAGATGTCACATGTCTTAGAATGTTTGGTTCTAGGACACGCATTTTATGGCATAGCATAGCATAATCAGCCTACTTCCCAGTCCTGGGACCCAGGCCTCCTCTCGGTGAGAGGATGTGAGAGTTGGTAGATGTCACATGTCTTAGAATGTTTGGTTCTAGGACACGCATTTTATGGCATAGCATAGCATAATCAGCCTACTTCCCAGTCCTGGGACCCAGGCCTCCTCTCGGTGAGAGGATGTGAGAGTTGGTAGATGTCACATGTCTTAGAATGTTTGGTTCTAGGACACGCATTTTATGGCATAGCATAGCATAATCAGCCTACTTCCCAGTCCTGGGACCCAGGCCTCCTCTCGGTGAGAGGATGTGAGAGTTGGTAGATGTCACATGTCTTAGAATGTTTGGTTCTAGGACACGCATTTTATGGCATAGCATAGCATAATCAGCCTACTTCCCAGTCCTGGGACCCAGGCCTCCTCTCGGTGAGAGGATGTGAGAGTTGGTAGATGTCACATGTCTTAGAATGTTTGGTTCTAGGACACGCATTTTATGGCATAGCATAGCATAATCAGCCTACTTCCCAGTCCTGGGACCCAGGCCTCCTCTCGGTGAGAGGATGTGAGAGTTGGTAGATGTCACATGTCTTAGAATGTTTGGTTCTAGGACACGCATTTTATGGCATAGCATAGCATAATCAGCCTACTTCCCAGTCCTGGGACCCAGGCCTCCTCTCGGTGAGAGGATGTGAGAGTTGGTAGATGTCACATGTCTTAGAATGTTTGGTTCTAGGACACGCATTTTATGGCATAGCATAGCATAATCAGCCTACTTCCCAGTCCTGGGACCCAGGCCTCCTCTCGGTGAGAGGATGTGAGAGTTGGTAGATGTCACATGTCTTAGAATGTTTGGTTCTAGGACACGCATTTTATGGCATAGCATAGCATAATCAGCCTACTTCCCAGTCCTGGGACCCAGGCCTCCTCTCGGTGAGAGGATGTGAGAGTTGGTAGATGTCACATGTCTTAGAATGTTTGGTTCTAGGACACGCATTTTATGGCATAGCATAGCATAATCAGCCTACTTCCCAGTCCTGGGACCCAGGCCTCCTCTCGGTGAGAGGATGTGAGAGTTGGTAGATGTCACATGTCTTAGAATGTTTGGTTCTAGGACACGCATTTTATGGCATAGCATAGCATAATCAGCCTACTTCCCAGTCCTGGGACCCAGGCCTCCTCTCGGTGAGAGGATGTGAGAGTTGGTAGATGTCACATGTCTTAGAATGTTTGGTTCTAGGACACGCATTTTATGGCATAGCATAGCATAATCAGCCTACTTCCCAGTCCTGGGACCCAGGCCTCCTCTCGGTGAGAGGATGTGAGAGTTGGTAGATGTCACATGTCTTAGAATGTTTGGTTCTAGGACACGCATTTTATGGCATAGCATAGCATAATCAGCCTACTTCCCAGTCCTGGGACCCAGGCCTCCTCTCGGTGAGAGGATGTGAGAGTTGGTAGATGTCACATGTCTTAGAATGTTTGGTTCTAGGACACGCATTTTATGGCATAGCATAGCATAATCAGCCTACTTCCCAGTCCTGGGACCCAGGCCTCCTCTCGGTGAGAGGATGTGAGAGTTGGTAGATGTCACATGTCTTAGAATGTTTGGTTCTAGGACACGCATTTTATGGCATAGCATAGCATAATCAGCCTACTTCCCAGTCCTGGGACCCAGGCCTCCTCTCGGTGAGAGGGAGTGAGAGTTGGTAGATGTCACATGTCTTAGAATGTTTGGTTCTAGGACACGCATTTTATGGCATAGCATAGCATAATCAGCCTACTTCCCAGTCCTGGGACCCAGGCCTCCTCTCGGTGAGAGGATGTGAGAGTTGGTAGATGTCACATGTCTTAGAATGTTTGGTTCTAGGACACGCATTTTATGGCATAGCATAGCATAATCAGCCTACTTCCCAGTCCTGGGACCCAGGCCTCCTCTCGGTGAGAGGATGTGAGAGTTGGTAGATGTCACATGTCTTAGAATGTTTGGTTCTAGGACACGCATTTTATGGCATAGCATAGCATAATCAGCCTACTTCCCAGTCCTGGGACCCAGGCCTCCTCTCGGTGAGAGGATGTGAGAGTTGGTAGATGTCACATGTCTTAGAATGTTTGGTTCTAGGACACGCATTTTATGGCATAGCATAGCATAATCAGCCTACTTCCCAGTCCTGGGACCCAGGCCTCCTCTCGGTGAGAGGATGTGAGAGTTGGTAGATGTCACATGTCTTAGAATGTTTGGTTCTAGGACACGCATTTTATGGCATAGCATAGCATAATCAGCCTACTTCCCAGTCCTGGGACCCAGGCCTCCTCTCGGTGAGAGGATGTGAGAGTTGGTAGATGTCACATGTCTTAGAATGTTTGGTTCTAGGACACGCATTTTATGGCATAGCATAGCATAATCAGCCTAATTACCAGTCCTGGGACCCAGGCCTCCTCTCGGTGAGAGGATGTGAGAGTTGGTAGATGTCACATGTCTTAGAATGTTTGGTTCTAGGACACGCATTTTATGGCATAGCATAGCATAATCAGCCTACTTCCCAGTCCTGGGACCCAGGCCTCCTCTCGGTGAGAGGGAGTGAGAGTTGGTAGATGTCACATGTCTTAGAATGTTTGGTTCTAGGACACGCATTTTATGGCATAGCATAGCATAATCAGCCTACTTCCCAGTCCTGGGACCCAGGCCTCCTCTCGGTGAGAGGGAGTGAGAGTTGGTAGATGTCACATGTCTTAGAATGTTTGGTTCTAGGACACGCATTTTATGGCATAGCATAGCATAATCAGCCTACCTCCCAGTCCTGGGACCCAGGCCTCCTCTCGGTGAGAGGATGTGAGAGTTGGTAGATGTCACATGTCTTAGAATGTTTGGTTCTAGGACACGCATTTTATGGCATAGCATAGCATAATCAGCCTACTTCCCAGTCCTGGGACCCAGGCCTCCTCTCGGTGAGAGGATGTGAGAGTTGGTAGATGTCACATGTCTTAGAATGTTTGGTTCTAGGACACGCATTTTATGGCATAGCATAGCATAATCAGCCTACTTCCCAGTCCTGGGACCCAGGCCTCCTCTCGGTGAGAGGATGTGAGAGTTGGTAGATGTCACATGTCTTAGAATGTTTGGTTCTAGGACACGCATTTTATGGCATAGCATAGCATAATCAGCCTACTTCCCAGTCCTGGGACCCAGGCCTCCTCTCGGTGAGAGGATGTGAGAGTTGGTAGATGTCACATGTCTTAGAATGTTTGGTTCTAGGACACGCATTTTATGGCATAGCATAGCATAATCAGCCTACTTCCCAGTCCTGGGACCCAGGCCTCCTCTCGGTGAGAGGATGTGAGAGTTGGTAGATGTCACATGTCTTAGAATGTTTGGTTCTAGGACACGCATTTTATGGCATAGCATAGCATAATCAGCCTACTTCCCAGTCCTGGGACCCAGGCCTCCTCTCGGTGAGAGGATGTGAGAGTTGGTAGATGTCACATGTCTTAGAATGTTTGGTTCTAGGACACGCATTTTATGGCATAGCATAGCATAATCAGCCTACTTCCCAGTCCTGGGACCCAGGCCTCCTCTCGGTGAGAGGATGTGAGAGTTGGTAGATGTCACATGTCTTAGAATGTTTGGTTCTAGGACACGCATTTTATGGCATAGCATAGCATAATCAGCCTACTTCCCAGTCCTGGGACCCAGGCCTCCTCTCGGTGAGAGGATGTGAGAGTTGGTAGATGTCACATGTCTTAGAATGTTTGGTTCTAGGACACGCATTTTATGGCATAGCATAGCATAATCAGCCTACTTCCCAGTCCTGGGACCCAGGCCTCCTCTCGGTGAGAGGATGTGAGAGTTGGTAGATGTCACATGTCTTAGAATGTTTGGTTCTAGGACACGCATTTTATGGCATAGCATAGCATAATCAGCCTACTTCCCAGTCCTGGGACCCAGGCCTCCTCTCGGTGAGAGGATGTGAGAGTTGGTAGATGTCACATGTCTTAGAATGTTTGGTTCTAGGACACGCATTTTATGGCATAGCATAGCATAATCAGCCTACTTCCCAGTCCTGGGACCCAGGCCTCCTCTCGGTGAGAGGATGTGAGAGTTGGTAGATGTCACATGTCTTAGAATGTTTGGTTCTAGGACACGCATTTTATGGCATAGCATAGCATAATCAGCCTACTTCCCAGTCCTGGGACCCAGGCCTCCTCTCGGTGAGAGGATGTGAGAGTTGGTAGATGTCACATGATAAAGATAAAGATAAAGATAAATTTATTTGTTAAAACATGTGTAACATGATACACGAATGCACATATTGATGGAAAATATTGTTATTGAACCAACATGTTTTGCCTCACTCGGCGTACAAAATGTTTTTATTATTATGTAGTAATTAAATTGGCAATTATAAATTATTTAATGTCAGTTTCTTAAATAAAATTAGATTCATTGTTAAATATAGTCAATAATTCAATGTCACAAAATATGTTAAAAATACAATTAAATCCACAATAAAATTCAAAATTCATCATTTAAAAAATCAGCAATGTTGTAGTAGCACTTCTCAGTAAGCAACTTTTTGAGTGTTTTCTTAAATAAATTAAAATTCAATTGCTTAATATCATTCGGAATTTTATTGTATATTAATGGGGCCATGCATACAACACTTTTCCTTAGAAGTGCTGTTTTGGCCGCGTATGACCGCACCCAAAGTCTATACTTCTCACGTCTATTTCTGTCGTAATTATTTGACAAAAGCGGAAACCATTGAGGATTACTTTTTACAAATACAGCCATTTCCAATATGTAGAGTGACGGGAGTGTTAAAATTCTGTGCTTCATGAACATTGGTCTGCAACTGTCCATAGTTTGCAACCCAAACATAGCCCGTACACAACGCTTTTGTGCTTTGAACACTGTGTCTTTATTCGTTGAATTGCCCCAGAAAATTATCCCAAATCTCAATAAGGATTCAACAAGTCCATAATAGGCCGTTAGTAAGGTGTTTGTATTGACAGTAGGAGTAAGTTTATAGAGAGCAAACGACGAGCTGCTGATTTTTTTACTTAGTTCATTAATCTGTTTTTTCCAATTTAATTGCCGATCAATGATTAATCCCAGAAATCGGGCTGTCTCTGCTTCTTGTATGTTAGTGTCATTGTAAGATAAATTAAATTTTGACAAATTATGTGATTTTTCCCGTTGACTAAAATGCATTATATTAGTTTTATTAAGATTAATTTTCAAATTATTGTTGCTAAGCCAGGTAATTATATAATTTAATGAATTATTTGCGTCAAAATTATAGTCAGATAAATTTTTGGATGCTATGGTTACAGTACTGTCATCAGCGAATAATGTCATAGGTTCCTTAGTTGCCTTTGGTATGTCATTAATATATAATAAGAACAGGGGAGGGCCCAATACACTTCCCTGGGGCACACCATACGTAATAAGACGCTTTTGAGAAGAGATGATCTGAAGCTTTTTAGTTTTAATATTGAATTTTGATATTTGAGTTATATGTTGACGGTCAGTTAAATATGATTTTAACAATTCTAAGACATTACCTCTTATCCCGTAGGCTTCAAGTTTATCTAGCAGAATCTTGTGGTCTACATAGTCGAAAGCTTGGGACATGTCACAGTAAATAGAACAAACCGGTAACGATTTGTCAACATGAGTTGAGACAGTGTATATAAAGTCGTAAATAGCCATATTAATGTTTCTACTTTTTCTGAAACCTTTCTGTTCATCACATAGGATTTTATGTTGTTCTAAGTACCTGTTGAGTTCATTATATAAATATTTCTCAAAAACTTTTGAGAATACGGAAATTAATGCTATGGGTCTATAGTTCTCCATTAAATATTTATCTCCTTTTTTAAATAAGGGTTTAATTATTGACAGCTTGAGATCTTTCGGAAATGACCCACTCAGTATACAAAGGTTCATAATATGGCTTAAGTGTCGAGAAATATCTTCACTCACAGCTTTGATCACGATCGTTGAAATACCGTCATACCCTACACTACTCGTGTTTTTAAGACTTGATATAATCTTCTGCATATGATAAGGAAGACTTGGGGATAGAAACATTGAGTTCGGTTGGTGATTGATTAGAGCTGTGGTATCCTTACCAGCGCCTGGGAGAGGTTTTACTTTTTCAATAAAATAGTTATTAAATGCATTGGCAATTTTTTTAGGATTTGTTGTCAATTCATCGTTAATTCTTAATTCGACTGTCGTCTCCTTAGGTATATTTAATTTATTATTATTTATAAGTTGCCATGCCGTTCTACTCTTATTAGTCGATGTATTTATTTTATAATTGTTTTGTGCGCGCTTAGTAAGATTTATAATTCGTTTAAGCAGTTTAGAATAGCTAGTATATTTTTGTTTATTAGTTGATGATGGCTCCCGTCTGAACTTCCAGAGTAATTCTCTTTTATTTTTACTACACACTTTAATCCCGCGCGATATCCATTTTGGTTTGGTAGTTACTTGTACAGTGATTTGGATTAGTGGAAAGCACAAATCGTAAAGTAATTTAAATATTTTAATAAAATGATGATACGCTGCTGACGGATCATCGGTTTTATATATGTCATCAAAAGAAAGGCTTTTAATAAGTTTTTTAAATTTTTGAATGTTTTCTAAACTGAAATCCCGTTTCATTTTACGCCAATGTTTTAATTTAAATATTTTCTTAACTGGTAGTTTAATTAATTGGGCAGTATGGTCAGATAAGCCAAATTCCAACACATCCGTCTTACACTTTTTTTTAAAGTTATGGGCAAAGTTATCTAGACAAGTATTACTGGATAATCTTGTAGGCTGTTTAAGTGCTAATGTAAGATTATATTTTAACAGTAAACACTCGAAATCTAAAGTAACATTGTTACACTTCATGACATCTATGTTGAAGTCACCAGCTATAACAGTATTATGATTTTTTAGTCTAGAAATACATTTTAGTACCTTCTCAAGCCTACCAAAAAACAAATTGAGGTTACTTGGTACCGGTACTCGATATATACAAACTATTATTATTTTGGAGTCAAGTAATTCAACTGCACAACATTCGATTACGTTACTTATGGACAATTGACTAATTTGAGAAATTTCTTTACACTTATGCACCTTATTAACTAGAATACAGGCACCACCTCTTTTACTGCAAGTACGACTATAACATGCCGCGAGTTCATAATTATTTATTTTCAGGTGTTGTTCATAACCCGCTAACATAAAGTGTTCCGTGACACATATCACATCCACGTCAATATTTTTGTCTTTAAGTTCTTCTATATTTACTAATAGTGGGTCAGATTTGTTCAAAAGTCCCGCAATATTTTGATGCAGAACATTAAGATATTTAAAATCGAAAAAATAAAGAATTAGCTTCTTCTTCAGCATTATTAATCTGTGTAGAAGTAGAAGAATCTGTTAATAATCGAGGTGTTTTATCGTCTAATTTCTCCTTGCCGTCAAAATTACAATCTGTTTGTGTGCATGCATCTCGTGATTGCATTTGTAATGTTTTTTTCTTATTATTTAGCACATTTTCCCTGTAATTTGAATAGTTAATTGTATATGTCACATGTAGTATTTCCCTATATATTAACTTGCATGCAACTTGCTTATTAATAGTTCTGCGGTAATCATCATAGTCATTGTCTAATAAAATAAATTTTGAATTATTGCAATTACTACAGATAAACTTTAACATATCATTTAGTTTCAACACATTTAGATAATTGTTACGGTATACCTTACCAACTAGAATATTTGTGTTTGGCATACCCTGTAAAGTGTGATGTAGAGAGCTTAAAACTTGCAGGGGATTGTTGTCATTGGAACCTGCTATTATTAAAACGAAATCTGAGTTGGTAAAATCCTTACACATAGACAAACTTGAGCTTAATATATCACTAAGAGGCGCATTTGCTTTAATGAATGACGTCACATGAAATGAATCTCCAATTAAGTCCTGTAAATTCTCTCGTATTCCGTATCCAGTCTGATCTGACACTTGCGTAGGTAGGTCGAGAAAAAAAAAAAAAAAAAAAAAAAAAAAAAAAAAAAAAAAAAAAAAAAAGTCATTATTTAAAAAGCCATGTCTTAGAATGTTTGGTTCTAGGACACGCATTTTATGGCATAGCATAGCATAATCAGCCTACTTCCCAGTCCTGGGACCCAGGCCTCCTCTCGGTGAGAGGATGTGAGAGTTGGTAGATGTCACATGTCTTAGAATGTTTGGTTCTAGGACACGCATTTTATGGCATAGCATAGCATAATCAGCCTACTTCCCAGTCCTGGGACCCAGGCCTCCTCTCGGTGAGAGGATGTGAGAGTTGGTAGATGTCACATGTCTTAGAATGTTTGGTTCTAGGACACGCATTTTATGGCATAGCATAGCATAATCAGCCTACTTCCCAGTCCTGGGACCCAGGCCTCCTCTCGGTGAGAGGATGTGAGAGTTGGTAGATGTCACATGTCTTAGAATGTTTGGTTCTAGGACACGCATTTTATGGCATAGCATAGCATAATCAGCCTACTTCCCAGTCCTGGGACCCAGGCCTCCTCTCGGTGAGAGGATGTGAGAGTTGGTAGATGTCACATGTCTTAGAATGTTTGGTTCTAGGACACGCATTTTATGGCATAGCATAGCATAATCAGCCTACTTCCCAGTCCTGGGACCCAGGCCTCCTCTCGGTGAGAGGATGTGAGAGTTGGTAGATGTCACATGTCTTAGAATGTTTGGTTCTAGGACACGCATTTTATGGCATAGCATAGCATAATCAGCCTACTTCCCAGTCCTGGGACCCAGGCCTCCTCTCGGTGAGAGGATGTGAGAGTTGGTAGATGTCACATGTCTTAGAATGTTTGGTTCTAGGACACGCATTTTATGGCATAGCATAGCATAATCAGCCTACTTCCCAGTCCTGGGACCCAGGCCTCCTCTCGGTGAGAGGATGTGAGAGTTGGTAGATGTCACATGTCTTAGAATGTTTGGTTCTAGGACACGCATTTTATGGCATAGCATAGCATAATCAGCCTACTTCCCAGTCCTGGGACCCAGGCCTCCTCTCGGTGAGAGGATGTGAGAGTTGGTAGATGTCACATGTCTTAGAATGTTTGGTTCTAGGACACGCATTTTATGGCATAGCATAGCATAATCAGCCTACTTCCCAGTCCTGGGACCCAGGCCTCCTCTCGGTGAGAGGATGTGAGAGTTGGTAGATGTCACATGTCTTAGAATGTTTGGTTCTAGGACACGCATTTTATGGCATAGCATAGCATAATCAGCCTACTTCCCAGTCCTGGGACCCAGGCCTCCTCTCGGTGAGAGGATGTGAGAGTTGGTAGATGTCACATGTCTTAGAATGTTTGGTTCTAGGACACGCATTTTATGGCATAGCATAGCATAATCAGCCTACTTCCCAGTCCTGGGACCCAGGCCTCCTCTCGGTGAGAGGATGTGAGAGTTGGTAGATGTCACATGTCTTAGAATGTTTGGTTCTAGGACACGCATTTTATGGCATAGCATAGCATAATCAGCCTACTTCCCAGTCCTGGGACCCAGGCCTCCTCTCGGTGAGAGGATGTGAGAGTTGGTAGATGTCACATGTCTTAGAATGTTTGGTTCTAGGACACGCATTTTATGGCATAGCATAGCATAATCAGCCTACTTCCCAGTCCTGGGACCCAGGCCTCCTCTCGGTGAGAGGATGTGAGAGTTGGTAGATGTCACATGTCTTAGAATGTTTGGTTCTAGGACACGCATTTTATGGCATAGCATAGCATAATCAGCCTACTTCCCAGTCCTGGGACCCAGGCCTCCTCTCGGTGAGAGGATGTGAGAGTTGGTAGATGTCACATGTCTTAGAATGTTTGGTTCTAGGACACGCATTTTATGGCATAGCATAGCATAATCAGCCTACTTCCCAGTCCTGGGACCCAGGCCTCCTCTCGGTGAGAGGATGTGAGAGTTGGTAGATGTCACATGTCTTAGAATGTTTGGTTCTAGGACACGCATTTTATGGCATAGCATAGCATAATCAGCCTACTTCCCAGTCCTGGGACCCAGGCCTCCTCTCGGTGAGAGGATGTGAGAGTTGGTAGATGTCACATGTCTTAGAATGTTTGGTTCTAGGACACGCATTTTATGGCATAGCATAGCATAATCAGCCTACTTCCCAGTCCTGGGACCCAGGCCTCCTCTCGGTGAGAGGATGTGAGAGTTGGTAGATGTCACATGTCTTAGAATGTTTGGTTCTAGGACACGCATTTTATGGCATAGCATAGCATAATCAGCCTACTTCCCAGTCCTGGGACCCAGGCCTCCTCTCGGTGAGAGGATGTGAGAGTTGGTAGATGTCACATGTCTTAGAATGTTTGGTTCTAGGACATGCATTTTATGGCATAGCATAGCATAATCAGCCTACTTCCCAGTCCTGGGACCCAGGCCTCCTCTGTGAGAGGATGTGAGAGTTGGTAGATGTCACATGCCTTCGAATGTTTGGTTCTAGGACATGCATTTTATGGCATAGCATAGCATAATCAGCCTACTTCCCAGTCCTGGGACCCAGGCCTCCTCTCGGTGAGAGGATGTGAGAGTTGGTAGATGTCACATGTCTTAGAATGTTTGGTTCTAGGACACGCATTTTATGGCATAGCATAGCATAATCAGCCTACTTCCCAGTCCTGGGACCCAGGCCTCCTCTCGGTGAGAGGATGTGAGAGTTGGTAGATGTCACATGTCTTAGAATGTTTGGTTCTAGGACACGCATTTTATGGCATAGCATAGCATAATCAGCCTACTTCCCAGTCCTGGGACCCAGGCCTCCTCTCGGTGAGAGGATGTGAGAGTTGGTAGATGTCACATGTCTTAGAATGTTTGGTTCTAGGACACGCATTTTATGGCATAGCATAGCATAATCAGCCTACTTCCCAGTCCTGGGACCCAGGCCTCCTCTCGGTGAGAGGATGTGAGAGTTGGTAGATGTCACATGTCTTAGAATGTTTGGTTCTAGGACACGCATTTTATGGCATAGCATAGCATAATCAGCCTACTTCCCAGTCCTGGGACCCAGGCCTCCTCTCGGTGAGAGGATGTGAGAGTTGGTAGATGTCACATGTCTTAGAATGTTTGGTTCTAGGACACGCATTTTATGGCATAGCATAGCATAATCAGCCTACTTCCCAGTCCTGGGACCCAGGCCTCCTCTCGGTGAGAGGATGTGAGAGTTGGTAGATGTCACATGTCTTAGAATGTTTGGTTCTAGGACACGCATTTTATGGCATAGCATAGCATAATCAGCCTACTTCCCAGTCCTGGGACCCAGGCCTCCTCTCGGTGAGAGGATGTGAGAGTTGGTAGATGTCACATGTCTTAGAATGTTTGGTTCTAGGACATGCATTTTATGGCATAGCATAGCATAATCAGCCTACTTCCCAGTCCTGGGACCCAGGCCTCCTCTGTGAGAGGATGTGAGAGTTGGTAGATGTCACATGCCTTCGAATGTTTGGTTCTAGGACATGCATTTTATGGCATAGCATAGCATAATCAGCCTACTTCCCAGTCCTGGGACCCAGGCCTCCTCTCGGTGAGAGGATGTGAGAGTTGGTAGATGTCACATGTCTTAGAATGTTTGGTTCTAGGACACGCATTTTATGGCATAGCATAGCATAATCAGCCTACTTCCCAGTCCTGGGACCCAGGCCTCCTCTCGGTGAGAGGATGTGAGAGTTGGTAGATGTCACATGTCTTAGAATGTTTGGTTCTAGGACACGCATTTTATGGCATAGCATAGCATAATCAGCCTACTTCCCAGTCCTGGGACCCAGGCCTCCTCTCGGTGAGAGGATGTGAGAGTTGGTAGATGTCACATGTCTTAGAATGTTTGGTTCTAGGACACGCATTTTATGGCATAGCATAGCATAATCAGCCTACTTCCCAGTCCTGGGACCCAGGCCTCCTCTCGGTGAGAGGATGTGAGAGTTGGTAGATGTCACATGTCTTAGAATGTTTGGTTCTAGGACACGCATTTTATGGCATAGCATAGCATAATCAGCCTACTTCCCAGTCCTGGGACCCAGGCCTCCTCTCGGTGAGAGGATGTGAGAGTTGGTAGATGTCACATGTCTTAGAATGTTTGGTTCTAGGACACGCATTTTATGGCATAGCATAGCATAATCAGCCTACTTCCCAGTCCTGGGACCCAGGCCTCCTCTCGGTGAGAGGATGTGAGAGTTGGTAGATGTCACATGTCTTAGAATGTTTGGTTCTAGGACACGCATTTTATGGCATAGCATAGCATAATCAGCCTACTTCCCAGTCCTGGGACCCAGGCCTCCTCTCGGTGAGAGGGAGTGAGAGTTGGTAGATGTCACATGTCTTAGAATGTTTGGTTCTAGGACACGCATTTTATGGCATAGCATAGCATAATCAGCCTACTTCCCAGTCCTGGGACCCAGGCCTCCTCTCGGTGAGAGGATGTGAGAGTTGGTAGATGTCACATGTCTTAGAATGTTTGGTTCTAGGACACGCATTTTATGGCATAGCATAGCATAATCAGCCTACTTCCCAGTCCTGGGACCCAGGCCTCCTCTCGGTGAGAGGATGTGAGAGTTGGTAGATGTCACATGTCTTAGAATGTTTGGTTCTAGGACACGCATTTTATGGCATAGCATAGCATAATCAGCCTACTTCCCAGTCCTGGGACCCAGGCCTCCTCTCGGTGAGAGGATGTGAGAGTTGGTAGATGTCACATGTCTTAGAATGTTTGGTTCTAGGACACGCATTTTATGGCATAGCATAGCATAATCAGCCTACTTCCCAGTCCTGGGACCCAGGCCTCCTCTCGGTGAGAGGATGTGAGAGTTGGTAGATGTCACATGTCTTAGAATGTTTGGTTCTAGGACACGCATTTTATGGCATAGCATAGCATAATCAGCCTACTTCCCAGTCCTGGGACCCAGGCCTCCTCTCGGTGAGAGGATGTGAGAGTTGGTAGATGTCACATGTCTTAGAATGTTTGGTTCTAGGACACGCATTTTATGGCATAGCATAGCATAATCAGCCTACTTCCCAGTCCTGGGACCCAGGCCTCCTCTCGGTGAGAGGATGTGAGAGTTGGTAGATGTCACATGTCTTAGAATGTTTGGTTCTAGGACACGCATTTTATGGCATAGCATAGCATAATCAGCCTACTTCCCAGTCCTGGGACCCAGGCCTCCTCTCGGTGAGAGGATGTGAGAGTTGGTAGATGTCACATGTCTTAGAATGTTTGGTTCTAGGACATGCATTTTATGGCATAGCATAGCATAATCAGCCTACTTCCCAGTCCTGGGACCCAGGCCTCCTCTCGGTGAGAGGGAGTGAGAGTTGGTAGATGTCACATGTCTTAGAATGTTTGGTTCTAGGACACGCATTTTATGGCATAGCATAGCATAATCAGCCTACTTCCCAGTCCTGGGACCCAGGCCTCCTCTCGGTGAGAGGATGTGAGAGTTGGTAGATGTCACATGTCTTAGAATGTTTGGTTCTAGGACATGCATTTTATGGCATAGCATAGCATAATCAGCCTACTTCCCAGTCCTGGGACCCAGGCCTCCTCTCGGTGAGAGGGAGTGAGAGTTGGTAGATGTCACATGTCTTAGAATGTTTGGTTCTAGGACACGCATTTTATGGCATAGCATAGCATAATCAGCCTACTTCCCAGTCCTGGGACCCAGGCCTCCTCTCGGTGAGAGGGAGTGAGAGTTGGTAGATGTCACATGTCTTCGAATTTTTGGTCTAGGACATCCCGGTTTCCTAACGATGTTTTCCTTCACCGAGACTTATTATAAATTGTAGGTAGGTTCGAACCCAGACAGGCGCTTTACTTTGTATAAATTGTTTCATCACCACTGTTCTCAAAACGGTGAAGTATAACATCGTGAGGAAACCGGCATGTCCTAGAACCAAACATTCTAAGACATGTGACATCTACCAACTCTCACATCCTCTCACCGAGAGGAGGCCTGGGTCCCAACAGTGGGAACATTATAGACTGATTATGTATTTGCCGTAATTATAGAATCAATAGCCATTGTGTCTCGAGTAATCTGCGTTCTAGTTATTCTGTTTTTGCTATTAAATAGTGTAAAAATCAATGTTATCTTGTCTGTTGGAAGATGGAGACACCGGCGGAGGAGGGATCGTCACACACGGATGCTGAGGAGGAGTACACCGATGGAGTAAGAGTAGTACTGGTAAGTCACTATCCTTGTTTACATGATATCATACATGAATTCCCCGAAGGAGCAGATAGGCAGTCGCTTCATGTAAAATACTGGTATTCAGCTACATCCAGTTGGGAAAGGGACCCCAACACAGTTGGGAAAAGGCTAGGCAGATCACACCCTGTATATATTATACAGGATGTATAATACTTTATAGTATTATACAGGGTGTAAAAAAGGTCATTCGAGGAAAGAACCACACAGATTGAGTGGACCTGTCCAGTCAGTCCACGCATTTGTCAGTAATCGTGCAGCTCAACTCGAAACTTAAGGAGCTTAACGATTCGACGAACAATACCAAAGAAAAGACATTTGGGTAGGCCGCATAAATTACTCAAACTGCCAGACTATGATTACAACTAACTGAGAAATGGATGAATAAAACAATGACCCACGTAGTCTTCACATTCACAATAATTCAAAATAATACAGGCCAGGGTGTAAGTGTAAACAGTGACAATCTTTAAAGGGGTCATTGTACTCATCATTATGAACAACTTTTATAATGACAGTCTGACAGACAGACAAACGGACAACGAAGTGGTGCTATGTAAGGGTTCCGTTTTTAGGGTTCCGTACCAAAATGGTAAAAAAGGAACCCTTATGGTGTGACTCAGTCTGTCTGTCTGTCTGTCACAGCTGGATATCTCAAGAACTACTAATGCTATCAACTTGAAATTGGAACAGTTTTAGATAACGTTTACCCAACTATTTTGCAAATAAGAAAGAAATAAAAACATTTAAGTATATTTTTTTGCAACAGGGACTGAAAGGGGATCTTAAAAATTCAAAGTGGGGCTACTAGGGCATGTGGGGTATCATATATATGAAAGAACGCTGCTTGCACATTCTCAAACATTTTTTTATTTTTTTTTAGGCCGCATAGTTTTCGACTTTTGATGAAAAATGTAAAAAAAAATACCGTTCCCCCCCCTTATCTCCGATGTTTGTAAAGAGAAAAATCTGAAATTATTCTATGTGATAGAAGTTTATGTAAAGATTACAGGAAAATAAAACGATGTCTGTAAATAGCACACTTTTTTAGAAATTGGACCTTCGGTGCGCGACTCCGACTCGATCTTGACCGGTTTTTTCCTTTTGAGGTACAGAACCCTAAAAATGAGCGTGCTGTAATGCTTTGTCCCACGTACGTTGTTTGCATTTCTACCGTTTCGAGTAAAAATCATGTCAAAATGTCAAAATCATCGAAATGCGAATCCAATTTATTAAATTTGCACGAAAATAAGCAGTATCCAAAATCGGTGCAACACAATTATGGATGATAACTCCATATAAGTGTGACTAAATAATAACAGTCACACGCGTCGATTGAAGGTTAAGTTACGTTTGCCGAGGTCAGTCCGTGGATGGGTGACCATCCATTACCGACTCTCCTCCGTGCCTCGGAGAGAGGGTGCATTTACGATGGATAGTCAAATAATTACTTTTTTTTTAAAAGTATGTTTATGTTTTTGCGACGAACTGTAGGTAGATGTGCAAGGTACAATTCTTAACTATAAATATAATTTTAGATATGTCCAGTTTCTCAATAAATGTACCAAAGTGAAATTTTTACTTCGGTACGTTTATTGAGAACCCGGAATTATGTACAGAAATATTTGTAGTTCAGAATCGTACCTTGCACATCTACCTACAATTCGTCGCGAAAACATTTTAAAAATACAAAGCATTTTATTTAATAAACATACTTTTCACCATTTTGGTGATCACCTGATCACCAAAATGGTACGAGAGCTCATGGCCAAAATTTTGCCTTATCGTTTTACGTAAGACAAAATCTTCAATCGTTTTACGTTTTACAACGATGCGACATGGTTCTGGTCATGGCCTTTCGTTCTAAAGGTGAGCGTCCATTGGTCCGCGCCGGCCGCACCGCACGCACGGCACGCAACGGATTTTGGTTTGCTCTGTATGAATTTATATAGCACTGCGTCCACTATCGTTACCGGCCGCACCGAACGCCGGCATATATGAGCAAAAAAGGCGATGCGTGCCGGTGACGTCATAAGGAATGCCGGTGACGTCACCGGCATGGAACGCATTTTTGAACTCATCGTATCTGTCAGTGTCATCCTACTGATTCTAGGGATTGACGAAGCATAACATTTACAATGTTTTTTTATCTAGACTAGTCCTTATATGCATAAAGACTAGTCTATACAACATTAGTTTTTGTTTATACTAAACCCGAAAAGGGGTCATTCTACTCATCATTTTGAACAATTTTTTCTACGGGACCAACCTTGAAATCGTGAAACAAAAATCTGCTGTTCAGTACATTTATCTACATCAAACTCGTCTTAGTCAGCTGTTCAGTACATTTTGACGAGTTTGATGTAGATAAATGTACTGAACAGCAGATTTTTTTTTCAATGATGAGTACAATTACCCCTTTGCGGGTTTAGTATAAACAAAAACTAATGTTGTATAAACAAATTAAAAACAAAATTGAGTTTCTGGTTTCTGACTGCATTTCTGTTGTGCTTTATTATCAAAATTAAAAAATAATAATAATGTTTAGACTCGTGCTCATAGACATGAGCGGCACGCGTCAACGGCAGAGGCAACTGCCATAGACTATACACTAATATCTGGAATAGTAAATACCGGTCTGGTATGTAAATTACGTGAAAAATAGATGGCACTGATACCAACTAGACAATTAATTCTATTATCCGCTAGATGGCAGTATACTTAATTGCAAATGGATATAGGTATTAGGTAGGTGCCATGTGTTTATTTGTATTTAGGTAGGAATTTATTTTAAATAAAAGAACAATTCCCTTAATAATATTTACTTCTTTTTATTTTTGTAAACACTACGTTTATGTGTACATACATTAAAATAGCGTTCTGCTTTGACTTTTACGTTATCCCCCCATCAAAATTGCTAATTTTCCAGATAAAATTCTGTTCACACCTGTGCACCAACTATGAATGATTCTTGTAATAACCCGATTAAAAATAAAATCTAGCTTATTATTTTTATGCAACGTGCAGGTTAGAAGTCACAAATTGATTTAACCACTATTTTTCAATATTTTCTTTTTTTTTTTTCACATCCAAAATAGCGTTTTTCTGCATGTTTTTAGTCTGCATGTAACCAACAATATCCAAATCGAGTACACAACCGCAGGTTGAGAAAGCGGGGTCAATCAGTAGGAAAGTATCACGAAGTCCAGGGACGGAAGCAGCCTATGGGTCAATCGGTGAACAAAGTATCAGGGTCGAAAACAGAGTTAACAGTAAAGCCAGGTCTCACAAAATCCAACAATCAATGCAAATCTCTCGAGAAATCCGAAAATAGTTATAAGCAGTAACGAACGAACGACAGCACGGAAACTTCAAAAAACTTTGAAATTTGAATTGTGTCAAGTGCCAATCTGTCATCTTGTTATTGCAAGTTATTATTATTAAAAGCTCCATCTATCAAGCAATAGTATACTTTTTATTAAAAGTTTTCAAAACGTGAACTGGATGTCGCCACCTTCCATACATTTAATATTTACTGTCAGATGTATGATGGTTTCACCCCCCTGGCAACTGCAGTCATCTTTTGCGAACAAGCAACACTGATAATCTTCGTCAATCTCCATGACAACGCGCGACGTCTACTGACAACAACAAACACACTCAGAATAAATAAAAATGGTGGACGCATGACACCGGCAAATCCGTTCCGGCCGGCCGGGGCGGACCAGGTGAGTAGGATATTATTGGGCACGCTAATCCACATTCGCTTCGCTCGTGGAGTTGCGTGCTCCAATAATATAAATGAAAGGGACTGAGCATGAAATCCTATATAATGCAGTAAAATACTGGTTCGGCGCGTATTCCACACGATGAAACAGAAATATTTTTCAGTGTGGTTTGGGCGCTACTCCGCATTTTGAATCTTGTATAAATGAAATCTTACATAGTACAGTAAAATACTGGTTTAGCGCCTATTCCACCGATCGGAAGGTGAAATATGAAATCCTGCATCATATGGAGGTAAAATAATGGAACGGCGCCTACTCCACTTCGGCCTATTCCTCGCGATGAAACAGAAATATTTTTCAGTGTGGTTTGCATGTAATACATTAATTGACTCATTATTATTAGCAGGGAAGGTGTTATAAATAATTGATCGCAGTAATTTAACGCTACATTCGATCTTTACTACTGTAGTGAGAAGGTTGAATTATCACGAAACTAAATACACCTGTCATAACTAAGTTAACTACAATGCATGACTCAGTGAAATCTGATTTAGAAGATATTTGTAATAAACTTATTATCAAGAATTCTAGTGGCGAGGTTATATTTATTCAAGATTTGCAAATTGGTCAGAAAAATACAGATAACTGTTCTTCAAAACACCAGAACAGCTATACAGCCCAAACAGAAGATTTGTTCCACCGACAGATACAAGATTCGGTTAAATCTAATTTAGAAAACACTCACTATCTTATATTGAAGAACAACCGTGGTAAGGTTGTTCGTACATTTGCTCGAGTTAGCGACAATGAGTTATAAATGTCAACGTAATACAATAATTAACTCATTATTAATATAACCGTTCAAGCAGTCGTCATGAAATTTGTAAAACAACCACAATCGTTACACGTAAATAAGCTTTGTGTTCATTCTCAGGAGACTGGTTTACGTCATGGAGAATTATTACCTAAATCGGTACGATGCATCATTTGTGGACCGTCAAATTGTGGAAAAACTAATTTATTAATTGGTCTTCTTATACACGAGAATGGCTTAAGATTTCAAAATGTTTATGTTTATTCGAAAACCTTGCAACAACCCAAGTACGTTTTTTTAGAAAAAGTCTTGCAACGAGTACCAGGCATTTCATTTCATAAATATCATGAAAATGAGCAAGTACTGAGTGTTCAGACCGCAAAACCGAATTCAGTAATTGTATTTGATGATGTTGCTTGTGAAAATCAAAGTAGTATGCGTGATTATTTTGCTATGGGGAGACACAAGTTCATCGATTGTTTTTATCTAAATCAGACGTATAGTAAAATCCCTAAGCAGTTAATAAGAGACAACGCAAATCTAATCGTACTGTTTAAGCAAGATGAAAGAAATATGAGACATGTTTATGAAGAACATGTCAACACTGACATGACATGGATTGAATTTCGTGAAATGTGTTCTAAAATATGGAGTATACCTTTCAATTATGTTGTAATTAATAAAGATTGTTCCAAAAACAAAGGATGTTACAGAAGTAAATTTGACACGTTTGTAGTCTTTGACTAAGAACACGAATACATATAAAAGGCTGTTACCTGCTTGACATTATTATTCAACTTACGACACTACATCAATAACACACAACCACAATCATTACAACCTATTTTACCAATATGGAAAAATCCTTGAAACGACAAATTGTTGATGCGGCAAAAGCTGTAAAGATAAAAGTACGAAAAATGAGAGATGCTGAGATTAACAATAAACAAGCACTGGAGTCTGTTTTCAAACCTGTAACAGAACCTCTAAATCTAATTGCTAATGCTAGTAAGCAAACTCCTCTACTGCGTGCTAGTGATGATTTTGCTGATGTTCCGTTTATTAACGAAACTGTGCAGAAAGAAGGAACCGGTAGCGCAGAAAGTAACGATAATAATGGTGATGAAGACAAATATGAATCCGATATCAGCAGTGCCTCTTCTTATGAATCAGTAGTTGACAGGAATCAAGATTGTGATACGTCATCCTGGTCATTATCTTCAGAAGCGTTGGTAGATATTCCATTTGGGGTTAGAGCAGAGCGCGGGAAACTGATGTTAGGTTCTGCTTTCATAACGATCAACGATCAATACATCACCGTGGCTGGATGTAAATACCGAAATACACCTGGTTTAAAACAGTTATTGCTTAAGAAAGATGTAGACTTAAGTTTGGTTACAGATAGTGATATGCAAAATTATAAGTCGATGCTAATTGATACAAATGCACATCGTCGAGACTATGAGCCAAGTAAGCCAATAAAAAGTAATAAAGGTCAAAAATATTTGCAAGTTATTAAACCTCTTTTTCAATTGAAGAATGCAGTTCAGGGAAAGGGTCTACCGTTACTAAAAAAGTGGAGAAAAAACGTTGATTTAGTGTACTGGGATGATCCTAATGAATTAGTGGAAAGGTTGAAATTATTAATTGCATCTAGAGATGCTGGCAACACAGGATTAGATAATGAAATTATATCTATCATTGAAGAATTGCGTGAAAGTAAAGTTATAAATAAATAAAAAAATAAAAAATGTGTTTATTTTACTATCAGCCTCTCGATACAATACACCTTAAACATGAACGTAGACAAATTCGGACACTACATTCACAAAAGACTGCGTTTATCAGAGATATTTGAGTTTAATGAGAATGCATTGTTAAAATCCGAAAATGGAGATTTTGATTTAAAAACATCAAGACTGAGAGGAATTAGATCTCCAGTAGAAGCAGACGATGCTGTGAACAAGGATTATGTAGATCGAATGATTGCTAACACGTTAAAAGAATTTAATAATCTGGCTGTGAGCAAGGATTATGTAGATCGATTGAATGCTAATACGATTAAAGAACGTAATAATCTGATTGGTGCATTGCGTTCTCAAATCATAAAAGATGCAAAGACGACAGTTCAAGCTACTTTAAAAGATAAGATACCTGAGGTTTTAACTCATTTGCAAGATAAGTTTTATACTAAAGCAGAGTTACATAAATTACCTCAAAAAACCCCGTAATGGTAAAACAGCAAATTGTAAATGAAATACACAAAGCTGCACGAAGAAATTTCTTTCGACGTTCTGTTATTCTGAAAGGAATCCACGACTTATGGCAAGCAGATTTGATGGATATGCAAAACCTGAAAAAGTATAACAAAGGTTACAGTTTCATCTTAGTTGTGATTGACTGCTTCTCAAAATATGCCTGGGCTGAACCGTTAAAATCAAAAAATAAATTTGATGTTACTCGTGCATTCAAACATATACTGCTTAGTAGTCGTAATAATCCTGTTAACTTACAAACTGATATGGGGACAGAATTTTATAACATCACTTTTCAAACACTTATGAAAAAGCACAACATTAACCATTACTCGACGTTTTCTACTAAAAAAGCGTCAATTGTAGAGAGACTTATTAGAACGGTAAAAAATAAATTATATAAACATTTTAGTCTCATTGGAAACTATAAGTGGTTAGGTCTACCATTGAAAGATACATTGAAGAGATATAACAACACAAAACATCGTACTATTCAATTTAAACCGGTTGATGTGAATAAATGTAATGAACAAGTAATCAAAGAAAATATAAAAAAAATAAAAAAACATGATTTAGTACAGTGGAAGCCTAAATTCAAAGTTGGTGATTGTGTTCGTATAAGTAAATACAAACATAGTTTTGAGAAAGGTTACACTCCTAATTGGTCAACTGAATTATTTATTATAAAAAAAGTAAATAAAACTATACCAGTAACATATCACATAGAAGATCAACGAAAACAAATCATATTAGGAGCTTTTTACGAACAAGAACTGCAAAGATCTAACTATCCTGATGTTTATTTGATAGAAAAGGTTTTGAAAAAGAAAGGAAATAAATTGTATGTCAAATGGTTAGGTCTAAACAGTGCAGAAAACAGTTGGATTGAAAAAACTGCAATAATGGACTAAGATATTATATAACCATTTTTCATTTGAAATGCTATCATTATAATTTGAATTATGCAAGGAGGTGGACTAGTTAACAGCATAATTAATAATCTACCATTCGAAGTTCATTTGCCAGGATACAATTATTGCGGACCGGGAACCAAACTTCACAAACGCTTAGCGCGAGGTGATCCAGGTGTAAATAAGCTAGACGAAGCTTGCAAGCAACACGACATTGCGTATACAAACCATACAGACTTAGCAAATCGTCACAAAGCCGATTTACAACTACTTAACATGGCTAAACAAAGACTTAAATCAAAAGATGCCGGGAAAGGTGAAAAACTAAGCTCTTGGCTAGTGAACAAAGTTATGAAAGCGAAACTAAAGTCTGGATTAGGCATCAAAACATTTAAAACCTTAGTTTCAAAAATAAAATCAAAAATTAAGAAACTCAAACGCAAAGATAATAAGACTTTAATAAAAGCAGCTTATTTAACCGCAAAAAAGTTATTTTCAAACACTCATCATCGAATCCGAGTACCCCGAGTAATACCCCTACCAAAGACTGGAGGAATTCTACCTTTAATTCCAATTTTCGCTGGTTTATCGGCTTTAGGAACTTTAGCTGGTGGTGCAGCTGGCATTGCAAAAACCGTCAATGATTACAAAGCAAGCAAACAAAATTTGCAAGAAACAGAACGACATAATAAAGCTATGGAGGCTTTAGTGTTGGGCAAGGGTTTATACATTAAGCCATATAAAAGTGGTAAAGGATTGTTTATAACATCTTCAAAAAACTGAATAATATGCTACCCAATCGCCCTCTAACTAATATAGACATCCGAAAGTATTCAAGAGACATCCCATATTTTCGTGGGGTCTACATGAAGGATCAACTACCTCGGAAGCCGAAATGTATTGAATGTGGTATCGTTAACTTAGACGATTCTAAGAACGAAGGAACGCATTGGGTAGCTTATGCTAAAGTTTACAATCACTGTGAATACTTTGATAGCTATGGAAATTTAAAACCTCCAATGGAATTGATGCAATATTTCAAAAATTGTAATGTGTTTTATAACTACACAAGATATCAAAAATTTAACGCAATCAATTGTGGTCATTTATGTTTAAATTATTTGTCAACTTTTTGGAATAAAAATGTATTATAAAATATATGATTTTCTTTAATTTCAATCATTTGCAAGATGTCGCTCACTTTGTCTATAACTGGAGACTCGTCAGTGTTAACTACATACTATCCTAATACGTTGCAACTAGATGGAGAGTATGAGTGTGCTTTATTGCACTTTTCAACTTTTAATTCTATTCCAAACATTGATAAAAGTAATAATAAGTTCTATTATGGTTTTAATGAAGTTATTGAAATACCGGAAGGCACTTATGAATTGCAAGATATCAGCGATTATTTAAAATCCGAAATAAAAGATGCAGCGATCAAACTACGGTGCAATAATAATACTTTAAAAACTACAATATTCTGTACAAAAGACATTAATTTTATCAAAGAAGACTCTTTTAGAAGACTATTAGGATTTAACAAACAAATCTTGAAAGCAAATAAATGGCATGTGTCACAGTCTCCAGTCAACATTCTACCTACGACCGTAGTCAGGATTGAATGTGATATTGTAAGCGGTTCATATGTAAACGGTGAACCAAGTCATATTATTCACGAATTTGCACTTAATGTACCACCTGGATACAGGATCATAGAAATTCCGAAGAACGCAATATACTTTCCAATCAATCAAAAAAACATAAGCTGCATACACATCAGGCTGATAGATATAAACAACAGATTAATTAATTTACGTGGTGAAGAAGTGCAGGTATATCTGCATCTCAGAAGAAAAAAATGATTGATTTCAATAAAAATGTGTCTCAACAAGTAAAGAATATCAGTTCTGTTCGAGCTACTTATCAAATAAGACCTGCCTCTAAGAAGAAAATAAAATTAACTAAAGACAATAAAGCATTCCTTAGAGCGATCGGATTGTTAAAATGAATATCTTAGACGTTTTATCCGCTCCGAATTACGATAATACTATAGAAGGAATCGAATTTCATTCCTACAAGCCCTATATAACGAGTTTCAATAGGAACGATGAAATCCGCATACCTATCAATCAACAGGACTTGTACATATTACCATCAGCTAGCACCCTATATCTGGAAGGAACTGTTATCGTTAGCAAAAAAGATTCGAAGGACCCAGCTACTAGTGTCAATTTCACGAACAATGCTCTACTCTACTTGTTCCAAGACATTAGGTATGAGCTAAATGGAGTGGAGATTGATAAAATAAAAAATGCAGGTATAACAACAACCATGAAATCACTAATTTCAATGACCGAAAGTGAATCAAAAATGTCTAATGCCTGGGGTTGGAATATTGATGGCATAAAAAATATCCATGGAGGAAGATTTTCTGTCTCTATACCACTTCGTAACCTCCTCGGTTTTGCAGAAGATTTTAAAAAAGTTGTGATAAATAGTAGACATGAACTGATATTATTACGAAGTAACACTAATTTGAACGCTGTAAAACTTAATACTGGCGAAGTAGTGGATGATGTTCAGATCAACAAAATCATATGGCGCGTACCGCATGTTAAAGTATCAGACAAAGAAAAAATTGGTTTGTTAAAAGTATTAGAGAAAGATCGCCCACTTCAAATGATATACAGAAATTGGGATCTGTACGAATATCCAGCCTTGCCTAAAACTACAAAACATACCTGGTCTATCAAAACTTCATCTCAAATAGAAAAACCAAGATACATTATTATTGGTCTACAGACAAATAGAAAAAACAATGCAAGTTCTGACATGTCTCAATTCGATCACTGTTATATTCGAGACGTTAGAGTGTATCTCAATTCAACCTATTTTCCTTATGAAAACTTAAATGTGAGTTTTGCTAATAACAGAATCGCTTTATTATACGAGCAATACACCAGATTTCAACAGTCGTATTACGGACGTCGCTCGGAGCCCATACTAAGCGAGAAACAATTTAGGGATTTAGCACCGCTGTTTGTAGTCGATTGCTCTAGACAAGCTGATAATCTAAAGACTGGACCTGTTGTGGATGTGAGGGTAGAAATTGAGAGTGATTCAGAGATACCAGATCAAACTTCAGCATACTGTCTCATTCTGAACGATTGCATTGTTGAATACAAACCATTAAGTAACATTGTGAAGAAGATATCATGAACGCGGACCTCATCATTGTCGAACTCCAAGGATTCAAAGATTTAGACAATAATTTTATCGTCAAGGAAGTGGCTATAGTAAGTAATGAGCACACACAGACGTTCTTGGTTAAACCACCGCATTCGTTTTATTATTTAACTCAAGAAGAAAAGAAGCAAGTGCGATGGTTGGAAAGAAATCGTGGAATTTTCTGGAGTGAGGGCTATATAGACTACAGAGAGTTCCAACACGTCATCGTACCGTATTTAAAAAA
This sequence comes from Cosmia trapezina, assembly GCA_905163495.3. NCBI lineage: Eukaryota > Metazoa > Arthropoda > Insecta > Lepidoptera > Noctuidae > Cosmia > Cosmia trapezina. The sequence continues at coordinate 3,271,250 of LR991046.1, read as the reverse complement.
TAAAAAAATTATTACAAAGGGTTTGGAAAAAATAAAGTGGATTAAAGACATGTGTGCAAACTGTGAAGTGATCGACATAGGTGAGAAGGGATGTCCTAATTTTGCAACATTAAAGAAAAAGTTCTGTAGAAATAAAAGTGATTTTAACTGTGTGAACCATAAAATGAATTGTGCATTAAATAATGCGGTGTGTATTAGAAAATGGTATGTTGATAATAATATGTCTGTATTTAATCTATTTTAATGTATTTTGTCATACCTATGCAGTTAATAAAAGTGATTAATTAATTTACTTATGGTTGTTTTATTTAAATGTTTTCAGGGTAACTTAATCATCAAACTTTAAATTAGCTGCAGCAAAATGATATTACTTACAAAATTTGAAATACCTACATCATGATTTAAAACGATTTATTGTAATAAAAAAACTGTTAGCAAATAAACACTTATCATTAGACTAGAGCTAATTTAGAGTTCGAGTATAAATAAGTACCTAATACAAAATAAAACATAATTTAAATTATAAAAGAATATAATTTTATTTACTTTTTCATATTATTTACAATTATTAGAAACTAATTATAACTACCTACCCATTAATAATAACAACTGCCACTACATAGTTTATTTAATGTTCGCTTTGTGTATACCTACCTACATTCTTAACTTACAAACTTGTGATGTATGAACATTATTCCGATTGTATAAAAGAAATTAATAGTATCTACATACAAAAGTTAATTACGATAAAACTTAAATATTTGATATTTTAATAATTTATACATTTAAAACCTAAGATGAATAAACACTAAAGAATAAGAAAGCAAATAAATGTCAAAACTTTTGCTGTACCAACTAGATTATACAAAGCAATTATTATTATTATTTTTTTTAACTTACCTACTTACCTACCTGCTAAGTTAACTACAGTAAAACTTACATATTTGATATTTTAATAATTTATACATTCAAAACTTACTCAACATAAAAACCTAATATGTATAAACACTAAAGAATAAGAAAGCAAATAAATGTTACATACCTAATAATATTACTACAAATCTTACACATTATCTTATGAAGTAGGTACTTACAAAATAATGACACATGTTAATAATAACAACTGTCCCCACAAAGTTTTCTCGATATTTTGTTAATTAACGATTGCGTTTCCTCCATTACATGGTCCACCAATTCAGTCACTACATACTGCGCACTTAACATTACCACACCCTGATTGTCACTTGCAGGTTCTTGCTGTTCACTGATATCCAACACTTGTACCTGGATCAGTCGTAAACCTTTTTTCTTCTCATTGTTTATAACGTATGATTCACATGTAGGCAGAGATGACTTCTGTTTTAGACACTCCCTTCTGGCTCTAGGTCTCTTGTTGGCGGGTCCGTAGTCTCGTCTTCTAGGTTCCATATTAGCAGGTGTTTGTTGTTCTGGCAAATCTGGGATATGCCAGCTTAAACTCGGAGTCGGAAAACCTTGAGCGTATTGTGAGAAGTCGATAATATCTGGAGAATCACACATTATCAATGATCTGAAACAAATGAAATAATAATTAATTATAATTACATAATCAACATGATGCAATAATGTTATAAATACATGGGTACTTGTACAATACTTACAATTCGTTTCGTTTTTATTCAACGTGATATGACTGCTCCGGCTAACTGCCTTGTGATGTATGATCAAGTAGTTATATTAATAAGAAATGCAAACTCCTAACATTGCACTGTAATCAATTTCATGTTTTATCACGTTCAACCTGATGGGCAACATGAAGCGACAAGTGTGCGAACGGTATTGTATTACACAAACCAGTCATCGCAATGCGCTTTGTCAGCGGGAGTGGAAATGAAACAGATTTATGAACTAAAATATTATATTGATTTAAGTACATGTTTAGTAGATACATACATTTTTTACAGTTCGTTCAAGCGATTTTGACTTGTATTGCGTTGGTTGCGTGAAAAATTACAGCTGCAGTGAACGGTAACCACGTTTTTTGCTTTTAATACCATCCTTATGCCTACTGAATAGAAGTCAAAATCGGTTGAACAGACTGTAAAAAGTTTAAATTAATTTATGTCTAATCATATTTTAAATAGAATATACACTTAAAATTATGGTAATGCATTACATAAATATATTTGCATTACCCCAAGCTAAAGTAGATACTTTATCAAATGATAGCAACCGTTTGTCATCATTGCTTGAAAGTGCAATTTTATTTACGTCCTGAGTGAATATTTCATGTTTTATTGACCTAAACAATACATTTTTTTTGCGAATAACATTGCAATTATTGTACAAAACATTTTTATAATCTAACATATTAAAATTTTTGGTTATACATTTTTTTGTACCTTTTGCCTTTTTAATAGTTTTGTTTAACGTTTTAATACAATAAAGCTTTGAGCGCAGTCCTACGAATTCTTTGATAATGTTACCACCCATTTCATCCTTAAACAGTCCTGGAACCTTCTTATTAATAATTGGTAAGTTATAGTCATTGTTACAGTCATAATTACTGGTATCAAAATATTTTAGAAAATGGAGCTTGAAGTCTTTATAAACGTCATTGCTCTGTACATCATATACTAGACTATCTGTGTCAGTATAGCACAATTCAATTCGGTTACCATAAAAAGGTTTTATGATAGAGTAGTGAAAGTCATACATGTGAGTCTTAGATAATTCTAATACTGCAAACCCTATGTATATTGGTTTATTAAGTATAATACGCACAGGTTTCATTTGGATTGCCACTAGATCATCAGAAAATACAGAGGCGCTATGAAAATATGGGCTGGCTATCAATTTTTCAGCACAAGTAGTCTTTTTTGTTTTATTGGTCGAGTCACACCACTTGTTTACTAACTTAACGTCTATTCGATGTTCATTATTTTCCAGCGTCTTTCCAAAAATACTATTGTTCAATAATTTGAAAAAGTCTTGTTCAAACGTTGACTCTGCTTTTTGCCGTAACTGAGTGTTAATATCAATATATTGCTTTAAAAAACAACTTTGCTTAAATGTAATAGCGCGATGGATCCTTCTCAATACTAAACCGTGCTGTAAACATTTTTTTAAATGTATGTAATGAATAACATAGTGATATTTATCGTACAAATTTGGTATTAACTTTTTATTCTTACCACCAGGTGGCAAGCATTTTTCTGGACAAAAAGGAAAGTCATTGTGTTCCATGTGTAAATTCTCCGGATATATTAAATCAACTTCAAGAATGTATCCGTTTTCTGCAGTATCACTGATATCTGCTAAGTTCAATTGTAAAAAATCAATTTCTTGTCTATTCATAAATCTAAAATCGGAATAAGGTAGGGATTGACACATGCTATAACCATATAAATTGTTACAATCTAAATAAATGATAAATGAATTTGGACGAGTTGGATCGTAAGTATCTAAATATTTATGATTGGCTTTGACATGTCTTTTGGAACACATACAAACTCCTCCTCGAATACCTTTTTGTATCATTCTAAAAATTTCAACATCACTAATCAATTCTAATTGAACTCCTGTTTTTAAAAGCATTGCATCAAAAGATAGACTTGGTGCTGTAAGATAGAACGCGGGATCGAGATTGTAATGCAGTTTACAAGTTTTTCGAAAATTTTCAAATACATCTGTTAGCAACAGAACATCTGTTTTGAGATATAAATCTGTGTACATACCCATGTTTTGAATATTAAACACTGACCAAACAGACCGAGCGTGCTCATAGTCTTCGTCGGTAATTGTCTCATTAGTTAAGGAGTTGAAAAAATATTTTTTAGAGGGTAAACACGTATCTTCATAACGTTCCCATTGAGACATATAGTCATATGGATACACTCCTTTACGAGTGAGTAGGTTAAATTGTTTTTTATTAGGAAAATGAGATTTCAATTGCTTAAAGTCTTGGTTTTTCATTGTACTAGCCAACTTTTCTAAGCTAGTTCCTAAAAACTTGAAAGAGTCTACAAACCGAACCTGAATGCTTTCCCCAGTAGAAATCGGAATAAACTTAGTGAATGAAATATAGTTTTCTTTTGTTTTAGGTATCACTTTAATAGATCCAGGAGCTTCACCTAATTCTTTTATGAAAAGGTGGCAATCGTAACCGGACAAATTATGAAAAAATACTGGCAAAAATGTTGGTATTTTGTATTGTAAGTTACAGTAACTATGAGCTGCGCCACGATATTTACCAGTCAAGTGACAATGATCGCGAACCCTGTCGCCGAACAAGAAGTGTTCACAAATATGACATGTTATCGCGTTTTCAAAGTCACGAGCATTATCATTTGAATAAATCATAGGAACACTATTTTGTAAAATATCGTAAATTTTTTGTGCATCTTTATAGATAGACTTTACAAAATTTGATACACAATCCGAACCGCGATAAGAAAAGTAACGATTGTGGCATTCATCTAGCGTACACGTTATATGATAAGCGTAAGCTACAGGCACATGTCGCTGTCGTGTTACAGTACTCGCCTTAGTGGGGTCAGGGTCACAAGATTCATACCGTTCTAGCATTGTTTCAAAATCTGCGTATATAACAAATGGTACGAATTGCTTTCTATTATAATTTTTAAACTGTATGAAAGAACCCTTTGGAGGTAGTTCAGTGGCGACACCTCCACAACTATGTGAATTAAGATTATCACATGAATTAAAAAACATTAAACAAACGTCACAAAAGTACAGTTTACTGTGGTGTTTTGTTATTTGATTCTTAACAAGTCGCGACAGGTCTTTAATGAGACAGTAATGTGACAAATCATTTCTTTCTAAATAAAGTAAATGAATCACCTTTCCGTTCAAAGCTTTTGGTTTGTAAAGCGGTCCTATGATAGTATTGTTTTTTAAACCATAAATGTAAATGCAAATTTCGGGGTTATTCACTTCGAACCGCGCAATATCTGAGAAATTCACTGGAAATGACATGCCCTTTACATTTAACACGTTACGAAAATCAGGGTAAGAAGATACTCTTTCAGAATGAGTCTTAGCTGGATATAAAGCAGCTACAACAGACCATAAAAAACAATAGTCATCATTATTGCGGATATTAACACATGCTTTTTTAGATTTTATTGCAGAAGGCAATTCGATAAAGCCTGAACCACGCAAAGGTTGATATTTGTTAACATTGACTTCCAAATGAGAACTGCTCAAGAACGTCCATCCACTGTCTCGATCCTGAAATTCTTCTATCTTTTTTTTAAAAGTATTTTTGACTTGAGACAATAGTGAATCAAATTCATAATTCTGATGAAGAGTTACGTTTTTTGTGGCAAATGATTTCATCTCCTGAGAATCATTTTTAAACATTAAAAACAAAGCAAAATATTCAAAATTAACTTTTATACAAGTATGTTCTTTAAGAGACATGTCAATTAAAGTTTTAATTCTGTCCAAATTATTATTAAGAAATGGTTCCAGAGAACAATTCTCAGACGGATCGGTAATTCTATAAGAAGCTATACGATTACGAAATGCAGAATGTATTATTTCAACACCTTCACAAAAATGCGAAATGTTTTTGTTTTTATGATTAGTACTACGTAAATGACCTATCCAGTGACTGCGCTCAACTGATGTGTTACAAACGGTACAGAAAGGCATTTTAGATTATAATTACGTCAACTAATTTTGTACGCTTAATTAGGATTAGATTAACAATACTAGTAGATTCTGCAATAATCAATACAATTAATTTGGTGTCCCCAGCAATTTAAAGCCAACTTATTTTAAATTCACACTATCCCTATAAAAGACAGGCTCGGAATTGTCAAATAATTCGTGAGTTCGTCTCATAAACCTTTGCAGCCCGTCCCACTGGGGAGTGTTGCGATCTAGTTGTACTTTTAACGCGACCTGGGCTTTCTTCCATCGTTCTTCCATGGGGGTAGAGACAACTTCGTCTTTCGAAAATACCTTGATTTCCACGTAGAACTCTCCTGTAAGGTCTGCCGCTCGCCGTACTTTGCCGTTGGCAACACGGGTGATGAGCGATGAACCGAAGTCCCCGCTTGAGGTCTTCGTCTTTTGATCGTCCTCCAAACCAAAGAGGTCCGTGCTCAAGATGCGTCTTTTACTGTAAACAATTACACATTTTATTTATAATAATTTGCATTTATTTCTTAAATAACGAAATTAAGGAGTATTATACACCTCTGTTGAATTCTATGGGGAATTAATAGCGTAATACATATTGGGATATAATAATTTCATGTAACTGTCATCATTCCTGCATTGAATATGATCGGAAATTGATTTACAGTTCTAAATTCACTAACCATCATGTACCAGTGCGTATATCATTTTAAATTACCACAAACACCTAAACATAGAAGCAGCAATATAAATTACCTTGACTTAGAGTCTGATGAGTAGTCGGCGCTTTCAGGTGCTTGGCGCTTCACCACATTTTTCTTAGGCTGTTTTTTCGTCACCTTGGCTACTGCAGCAGTAGGCCTTTGTGATTGGTATTCTGATTCCGTGTCAGACCTTAAATAGAACACACTAAGATTAATTTTTTAACTGTAACCAACCTCAATAATTATGGAGAGGAGAATGTTAATGGGATATAGATTACTAGAAGATGGCATGGATGGTATGATGGGGATAGTTACGTCAGCCAGCAGGTAAGAACCAGGTCCGTAGCTGACTAGCGATTAATCACATTATCAAATTAATTTGATGATAGTTAGACCAGCCGGCAGGCAAGAACCAGGTCCGTAGCTGACTAGCGATTAATCACATTATCAAATTAATTTGATGATAGTTAGACCAGCCGGCAGGCAAGAACCAGGTCCGTAGCTGACTAGCGATTAATCACATTATCAAATTAGTTTGATGATAGTTAGACCAGCCGGCAGGCAAGAACCAGGTCCGTAGCTGACAACTATGTTAAACTTAGTAGGTAGTACTTACTCACATTTTATAGTTGTAGGATGATGTAGATCACTGGAAGATACTGGAGCGAATGTAATTTTATGATTAAAATTCGTTGGTTTTATACATAAAAAATACCATTTCAGCAATATTTACCTCATAACAAAATTAAACCTTAACTACAATATTCACGGTTGTATGAGTAATTTATGATACTTACGTCTAATTAATCCGTAGTGATTGAAAACCTTTCTGTCAAATTGCAATTTTCGTGAGAAATGAAATACAAAACTAGCTTCTTACCTCGCCGACAAAGGTGAAGCCGATACCATGCTGTTACAATAGGTATTATTATAAAGTATGTATGTTTGTTTAATTAACCTTGATATAAAATTTTGAATGACATCACACTCATGAAAATAATAAAATGGCATTTTTGAGAGCCAGAAATCAGGATATACATAAGTATGTAAAATCCTTACAAAATTTGTTGTATGCAGAACAATCAACGTGAGCAAACTCGCGTTAAAAACTTAGTTAATTTTATGTTGCAGTTAAACTCAAAGCGAGTGTAAAATCGTCATACTACTAAAACTAACAAACTTTAATAAATCCTTTCATGCAAAGGATGTCGGTTTCTAAATTCAGCAATGGGAATGGGATGGGCTTTCAAAGATTTCCTAGACTATAACCAGCTAATTACAAAAAAAAAAATAATATAATAAAAAAATAAAAAAAAATATAAAAAAATAAGGAAAGAATCACTCATTTATAATAAGCTAGCGGAATTGGTAATATTCTTATTTAAGAAACACCCCCAGTTTGACGAAAATCATTAGGTATAGGAAGTTCGCGCAAACTCGAATTTTAATTACGGACTACAACATGTACAGCGATCGTCTTACAATACAATAAAGTTCGACTAAGCAAATTAATGCATGATGCAATGTTGCTGACTTCGACATTGTAAATGATAATGTATACACACACAACGGCTGCCTGATACGTTTATCGTCAGGCGGTTCACGAATGAGTACAGTGCAGCGGCGAACCGTTGAACGGCGCAACACCGTTTTGACATTGGCTATACGGCAGTTTAGACGTGAAACGGCAAGTGTATAAGTATGCGAAGCCAGCAGTATGCTCCGACAGCAGAATGTGAGAGAACTACTCAATACATTATTTGTATGTACGGGTTAGGTTGTATCGTCTGTTTGAATTTAATTTTAAATTAAAATTTGGATGTCCTCGAGCCAATCTGGTCACTAAAATAGAATGTGCGCTATTTCTTACTTTCGTGGAGAGACGTGAGACAAACTGTCCCATATTTTAGTTTAATGTTTACGGTATCCTAAAGTTCAGATATCCTTGGTACCCCAATCTGGGGTCATAGAAATAGAATGTGTGTATGCCTGTAGGTGTATGCTTATTCTTGCTTTATGAAGAGACAAGAGGCAATCTGTCCTGAATTTTAGCTTACTATTTTCATATAGTTCGATTAGTTAACAAACTGTGTGTGAAACTTCTTGTTATAAAACTTGACAACCAAAGTAGTGGCTTAGTGCTCAATCCGAGAATCTGCTGTAGTTGATCGAGGTAAAACATCGGTATTCATTAGTCACTATAAACAAATAGTTCACTTTATTAAACTTTCAGACCAACAGCTAAAAGAGTTTAACTTCTAGTTACATAACGGTAAACGGTAGATTCGCAGGGATCGACCTAATGCAACCAAATAAGATTTTAAAAGTGGAATAGGGCTTAAACCGCAAAGTTTGTAGATCCATCATTTATGTTATTAGCTATTTCTAAACCACTTTCGTTCCATTCGCAACCAAAAGTGATTCAAAAAGTGGAGTAGCGCCCAAACCACACTGACAAATGTTTCTGTTTCATCGCGACGAATAGGCCGAAGTGGAGTAGGCGCCGTTCCATTATTTTACCTCCATATGATGCAGGATTTCATATTTCACCTTCCGATCGGTGGAATAGGCGCTAAACCACATTAGGATTTCATTTATATTAGTGGGCATTCTAATCCCACCGAGAGTGACGAGGCGAACATAGTGAGCCGATGGAACGGCAGGTGTGGATTAGAATGCCCAATAATATCCTACTCAGGTGGACAGTGGACGCATGCCATCGGCAAATCCGTTCAATCCGTTGCGTGCCGTGCGGGCGGTGCGGCCGGCGCGGACCAGTGGACGCTCAGCTTAAGGGGGGCTCCCATACAGATAGGGGGGGGCGGATTGAACGGATTTGCCGATGGCATGCGTCCACTGTCCACCTGGTCCGCCCCGGCCGGCCGGAACGGATTTGCCGGTGTCATGCGTCCACCATTTTTATTTATTCTGAGTGTTTTTGTTGTTGTCAGTAGACGTCGCGCGTTGTCATGGAGATTGACGAAGATTATCAGTGTTGCTTGTTCGCAAAAGATGACTGCAGTTGCCAGGGGGGTGAAACCATCATACATCTGACAGTAAATATTAAATGTATGGAAGGTGGCGACATCCAGTTCACGTTTTGAAAACTTTTAATAAAAAGTATACTATTGCTTGATAGATGGAGCTTTTAATAATAATAACTTGCAATAACAAGATGACAGATTGGCACTTGACACAATTCAAATTTCAAAGTTTTTTGAAGTTTACGTGCTGTCGTTCGTTCGTTACTGCTTATAACTATTTTCGGATTTCTCGAGAGATTTGCATTGATTGTTGGATTTTGTGAGACCTGGCTTTACTGTTAACTCTGTTTTCGACCCTGATACTTTGTTCACCGATTGACCCATAGGCTGCTTCCGTCCCTGGACTTCGTGATACTTTCCTACTGATTGACCCCGCTTTCTCAACCTGCGGTTGTGTACTCGATTTGGATATTGTTGGTTACATGCAGACTAAAAACATGCAGAAAAACGCTATTTTGGATGTGAAAAAAAAAAAGAAAATATTGAAAAATAGTGGTTAAATCAATTTGTGACTTCTAAGCTGCACGTTGCATAAAAATAATAAGCTAGATTTTATTGTTAATCGGGTTATTACAAGAATCATTCATAGTTGGTGCACAGGTGTGAACAGAATTTTATCTGGAAAATTAGCAATTTTGATCGGGGGATAACGTAAAAGTCAAAGCAGAACGCTATTTTAATGTATGTACACATAAACGTAGTGTTTACAAAAATAAAAAGAAGTAAATATTATTAAGGGAATTGTTCTTTTATTTAAAATAAATTCCTACCTAAATACAAATAAATACATGGCACCTACCTAATACCTATATCCATTTGCAATTAAGTATACTGCCATCTAGCGGATAATAGAATTAATTGTCTAGTTGGTATCAGTGCCATCTATTTTTCACGTAATTTACATACCAGACCGGTATTTACTATTCCAGATATTAGTGTATAGTCTATGGCAGTTGCCTCTGCCGTTGACGCGTGCCGCTCATGTCTATGAGCACGAGTCTAAACATTATTATTATTTTTTAATTTTGATAATAAAGCACAACAGAAATGCAGTCAGAAACCAGAAACTCAATTTTGTTTTTAATTTGTTTATACAACATTAGTTTTTGTTTATACTAAACCCGAAAAGGGGTCACTGTACTCATCATTGAAAAAAAAATCTGCTGTTCAGTACATTTATCTACATCAAACTCGTCAAAATGTACTGAACAGCTGACTTTGACGAGTTTGATGTAGATAAATGTACTGAACAGCAGATTTTTGTTTCACGATTTCAAGGTTGGTCCCGTAGAAAAAATTGTTCAAAATTATGAGTAGAATGACCCCTTTTCGGGTTTAGTATAAACAAAAACTAATGTTGTATAGACTAGTCTTTATGCATATAAGGACTAGTCTAGATAAAAAAACATTGTAAATGTTATGCTTCGTCAATCCCTAGAATCAGTAGGATGACACTGACAGATACGATGAGTTCAAAAATGCGTTCCGTGCCGGTGACGTCACCGGCATTCCTTATGACGTCACCGGCACGCATCGCCTTTTTTGCTCATGGCGTTCGGTGCGGCCGGTAGCGATAGTGGACGCAGTGCTATATAAATTCATACAGAGCAAACCAAAATCCGTTGCGTGCCGTGCGTGCGGTGCGGCCGGCGCGGACCAATGGACGCTCACCTTTAAAGACATTTAAAAATATTTTTTGACAATTTGTATGGCTTTTGGTTAACAAGATAAATTTGAAGACTGTAGCTCCAACCGTTTGTCTGTAAACCGTTTGTCCGTTTGTCTGTGTGACAGACGACGGACAGACGGACATGTGAGTGACAGCAATAGGGCTACGTTTGGACCCTTCAGGTACGGAACCCTAAAAAAGCTCTAGGCAGATGATGAAGACTGTAGTCAGAAAACAAATTCGATATAAATTATCTTTGGGTAGGTAACAATTTTTTTTTTTTTTGTAAAGTTGTGTATACTATTGTATTTTTGGCCAAAGAATTAGCATTGCCATACAACGTGGCAATGCTGACAGCCGTTTGGCCTTTTTCCCTGTCGACAGCGATGTGGACGAATTTTTTGATGCCCTATGATTATTCCCGCCCCTCCTTTTTTATGGACTTGTACATACTTACCTATTATTTTTACTTTTTTAGGGTTCCGTACCAAAATGGTAAAAAAGGAACCCATATGGTGTGACTCAGTCTGTCTGTCTGTCTGTCACAGCTGGATATCTCAAGAACTACTAATGCTATCAACTTGAAATTTGGAACAGTTTTAGATGACGTTTACCCAACTATTTTGCAAATAAGAAAGAAATAAAAATATTTATATTTTTTTGCAACAGGGACTAAAAGGGGGTCTTAAAAATTCAAAGTGGGGCTACTAGGACATGTGGGGTATCATTTTTTTTTAGACCGCATAGATTTCGACTTTTGTTGAAAAAGTAAAAAAAAAATACCGTTCCCCCCCCTCCCCCAATCTCCAAAGTAGGCAAAGAGAAAAATCTGAAATTATTCTATGTGATAGAAGTTTATGTAAAAATTACAGGAAAAATAAAACGATGTCTCTAAATAGCACACTTTTTCAGAAATCGGAACGGAACCCTCGGTGCGCGAGTCCGACTCGCTCTTGCCCGGTTTTTTTTTTTAAGACTGTTAGATTTTAAATTACATCTATACTTATAATAAATCTGTAGAGAGGTCAATTCTGTACATGATATATATTTTCAAAATAACTATCAGGGGGTAATTAGTGATCGATACTGATGCCAAAAATGCAATCAGTAAAATTTTTGTCTGTCTGTCTGTCTGTCTGTCTGTATGTTCCTTATAGAAACAAAAACTACTAGACGGATTTTAACGAAACTTGGTACAATTATTCTTCATACTCCTGGGGAGGTTACAGTATACTTTTCATCACGCTACAATTAATAGGAGCAGAGCAGTGAAGGGAAATGTTGGGAAAACGGGAGAAGTTGCTCCATTTTTTAAGCTTCCGTCGCGTGTGCAGCCTTAATGGTTAAAGCTACATAGAAATCATTGATGACGGAAATGTTCTACATAAAATTATCTAAAAAATATCCCACAACAGCATATGTCTATCTTTTATGGTTGACTCACAATAACACGTGTAACTCCCGATAGCTTAGCAGTCCAATACATTAACTTAATAACATACAAGGAGTTACACGCTGACGGAGTCGCGGGCACAGCTATTAATAATAATATTCTGCGGTTCCTTATTGCGATATTTTTTCAACAATATTGTGGATTGACATATTATATTTCCCTACTAAAATACGAAAGTTAATCTGTCTGTTACATCAAAACCACTGAACCGTGAGGAAGGACATATAGTACTTTTTTACGAAAAACGACGGAAACGCGGACGAAGTCGCGGGCAAAAGCTAGTAAGTAAATAAAATAGGTTTTACAGAATGGTACCTACTTTTACCAGTGTACACTTCATTATAACCATTTCCGAATAATATGAATGTAAATCATATTGCTCGATACGTTTTACAAAAGCGATTAAAACCAAGGTCTGAGCTTGCTCGTAAAATGTGAAGGTGAGCTAAAGCTAATGTCAATGCTAACCGGATACAAAGTCACTTTTTGGAAGTAATACGAGTGCCTACTTCCTAAACACGTAACGACTCTATACCTCGATTAGTTAGGCAGAGGTGAGGCGAATTGAGAGCGAATTGATGGCGAATTGAGAGTGTATCTTTACTACCTGTAGAAGATACACTCTCAATTCGCCAGTGTTGCCATCAACCGCGCGAGCCTATTGCTACACAGTAGTCCTCGAGTCAACGTTCGCACGGACGTAAAAATATCGCGGTGATTTTGTTTCGCGCACTGTATTTTCAACGCTCTGCTTAAGAGTCGAGAGTTGAAAATCTAACAGTGTGTTTTTTCGATGCGCTGGGAATGTCCGGGATGCACTCTGTTGTATTCTGAAAACTCGGCTAAACACCGAGAGTTGAAAATCCAGTAAGCGATAAAATCCCCCCGCGTGGATTGCACTAGACTATCTATTAACTCTCGCCTGAGACCTCGCTCTCGACTGAGATTTCGAAGTGCGTCGTTTCGACTGTTTTCTATGTACATAAACTAGAATAGAATAGAATATCTTTATTTGCATAAAATATGGTACATAAAAGGTCTTAAATATAAAATTAGTTCCACATATTTTGCTTACTTATTTCAGCATGCAAAAAAACACCTTAAAAATATAAACAAAAACACTTATTACTAGCCTACTGAGATCATGTGAACAATAAAATATTTAAAAATTAAAAATGAGAATAGTGAGATCATAAATTGATGAATTTAAATATACCTAGTTAAGTTAGCTTAATTATTTTATGCTTAGCTTATAATTTAAAAATTCACTTAAAGTGTAGAACACATTAATACAGAGCCATTTCTTAAGTTTTCTCTTAAAATAATTTAATGGTAGCTCTCTGATCTGTTTAGGTATTTGGTTATATATTTTGACAGACATATTATAACAGTTGTTCTGGAATAGTGTGCTTCTACATCTTGTGACAGCCAGTCGGGTTGGATCTCTTGAAAGAAATTTTATATTTTCATTGGCTTTAGTAAACAGCTGAGAGTGCTTTTTAACAAATATTCCTACTTGCAAAATGTACAGACTGGGTAGAGTTAGTAATCCTAATTTCTTAAATAGAGGTCTGCAAGATTCAAACGGTCCGACCCCACAAATTGCTCTGACACATTTTTTTTGTGTGATAAAGACTTTTTTAGCCTGAGAAGAATTACCCCATACAAGAAGGCCGTATCTGAGAACTGACCCGACGTACCCATGGTACGCGGTCTTAGCAGTTTTTTGGCTTGATAATATCTTAAGCTTTTTAAGAGCAAAAACAAATTTATTTAGATTAAAGCATATGCGAGTTGTGTGTGCTTTCCAATTACAGTGTCTATCTAAGGTAATACCTAAAAATTTGGTCTCAAGGACTTCTTCAATTTTAGTGTTTTTATAGTTTAAGTCTAAGGGTTTTAATTGGGAATTGTTATAGTTAGAGAATTGTAGAATTTTAGTTTTAGATACATTAGCTGTTAGATTGTTGTCCTTTAACCAGTTCATTATTGATTCTATAGTATTGTTTAATGAATTTTCGTAGTTGCTATCTGAATTTTCCGGTACTATAACTGAAATATCGTCCGCGAATAGAATGCATTGGTGTGATGTCACTTGAGGAATATCGTTTATGTAAATAAGGAAGAGAAGAGGGCCTAGTACACTTCCCTGAGGAACACCGAACTTATTTATTAAAAGAGTAGACCTGAATGGTGTAGACACAAGTTGATCATTTAATTGGTTTATTTCAACGCATTGTTTTCTAGTGCTTAGGTAGCTTTTAATCCAATCGAGTGCTTTACCTCGGATTCCATAAAGCTCACATTTATTGAGCAAGATTTTGTGATCTACGAAATCGAAAGCTTTGCTCATATCAAAGAAAATGGCAGCAACTCTATTACGTTTATCGATATTTTCTGTTATTTTTTGTACTAATGAGAATGCAGCAAGTGTTGTAGATTTATCTTTTTGAAAACCATTTTGATTGTTTACTATTATGTTAAATTTATTTAAGAAATTCATTATTCGGGAGTGCATGACTTTTTCAAAAACTTTAGATAAAATTGGAATTAACGTGATAGGCCTATAGTTGTTCATATCTTGTTTAGAGTTTTTTTTGTGAAATGGTTTTACGATTGATGATTTTAAATTTTCTGGAAAGACCCCTTGCGTAAACGATAGATTTATAAGGTGACTTAAAATGTCCACTAGTTCTTTATTACAATTTTTTAATATGGCTGTTGAGATGCAATCATAACCAACAGCTCGTGTGTTATTTAATGAATTTATGGTTCTTGAAACTTCTTCACAAGAGGTGGGTCTCAGGTAAATAGTCGAATTTGATGAGTCTATTAACTTGTAATTTGGATGTGAGTTGTTCTCTTTATTTGTTATGGATATGAAGAAATCGTTAAAGGCAGTCGCAATTTTCATTGGGCATTCAACGATTTTTTTCAATCTATTGATTTTATTGTTTCAAATGTTTTTGTATCATCTGTTTTATTTTTTATGATATCCCAAGTGGCTTTACACTTACTTTTTGCATTTTTTAAGTATGAATTATTGTTTTGTTTTTAGAGTTAGATATACATTTTTTAAATAATTTATCATATTTTATGAAGGCTTTTTTGTTGTCGTCTGTGGATTTTTTGTAGTAACGGTATCTTATTGTTCTTTTGTGACAGGCTGATACTTTCAATCCTTTAGTGATCCATTTGGGAGCGTTAACATTTGCATGAATTTTAACTTTATTTATTGGGAAGCAAAGATTGTAATATAATTGTAAAGTTTCGTGAAATATATCAAAAGCTTTATTAAAATTTTTTTGCTCTAGTACTTCGGACCAGGTTAATTTAGATAAGACATCTTTAAACTTTAACGTATTTTCTAAGCTGAAGTCCCTTTTCATTTCATACCAGAAGGGTAATCTTTGTTCTTGGTTTGACGGAAAAGATAGGGTTTGACCGGTGTTGTGATCTGATAGGTATAATGAATGAACGTCACCTTTAGCATATTTTATGTTACTACATATATGATCGATGCATGAATCTTTACGCGTTGGTTTGTTAATGTGTATTTGTAAATTATTATTCAATAGGATGTTTTTTAAGTCCTCTGAATACACACTAGACTTGAGAGTGTCGATATTTATATCCCCCGCTATGATAATTTTTTTATTCCTGTGTGAAGTTAATTTATGTAGTAGAATTTCTAGTTTATTAAGAAATGTTTTTGTACAAGAGTTTGGGATCCTGTATAAACATACAATTATGCATTTCATGGTAGGTATTTCTATTCCGCAACATTCAAATTGTTTTTCAGTTGACATGCTGTCGCAAATATTTAATTGTTTAAAAGCTATAGATTTTCTAATTAGTATGCAAACCCCACCGCGTTTTTCATTTTTTCTTGAGAAATTACATGCTAAATTATAATCTTTTATGTAAATGTTGTGCTCGTCGCCTGATTTGATAAAGGTCTCAGTGAGACTATATACAATAATATTTATGGAAGTACCGTTTTCTTGAAAGTTGTTTAGACATAGTTCTAATTGCTCCTGTTTGTTTAACAAACCTGCAATGTTTTGGTGAAATAGTGTAGTGTTACATGCTGACGTGGTCTCGAAAAAACGTTTTAGTCGGGGTGTCGTTGATTTTTATTTTAGGGAAATAATAGGTAATTGTGCCTTTAATTGGAATAGTTGTTTGTGTATCTTTTGTGACGGTTTTTACAGAGATTGGTTTGTTAGTTACAGTGTTCACGACTGGACTGTTGTGTGAGTTAATGGCGGTGCTAGCTACGACTGGTCTTTTGTACGATAGAAAACTGTGTTTGTAGTAGTTTGTAGTAAATAACGTTTATTTTTGTAGTAATGTCTGCCAATATCTAGAAAGGTACAATTTTCAAAGTTTTGTGACATATTTTTCAACAAACTATTTATCAACATCTCATTTAAATACCTGTTATGCGAAACATTTAAAATTATAACATTCGTATTTTTAATTAACTTTAACGTAGATGCTAATTCTATTAATATTTTGTTTGGGTTGGTATCGTGTTCACCAACACTTAGAATTAAAAAATTGTTTTTACAGTCACTTAAATCATAGTTTGTTGACAATATTTCCTCCGTGGTCGCGTAAGACTTTATCGTCGACGTAATTATGTATTTTTGATAGTTCGTCTTGTTTCTTGAATTTATGAGTGCTGAAGCGATGTTGGTGCATTGTTTTCCACCTAATATTTGAATTTTAGGTTTTCGGTCTAAAATAATTGACCGTGTGCTGCCCTCTATTGGCTCGTTTTGGGAAATTGATTTTTTCTTACACGTCACACTAGCGCCATCTAGGAGCTGTATTTCATCGTGCGTCAAATCCAGCTTATCAGCATTATCAGTCAATGTATCCTGATAGAAACTTCGAAAGGTTTTGTCATGAGGTAAATCTTTTTTTCCTTTAGTTGACGCTGACGTTCGCTTTCGTGTAGATTGCTTGGCTTTTTTAGGTGTGGATGTTGCGTAGATTGTTTGTAGTTGTGAGATAGTATTTTGCTGTTCTATTGTTTGTGTTTTTAATGCACTGTTTTCAAGTATTAAATTATCTATCTTGTTTTGGGCTTCTTGTAATTGTCGTTTAAGGTCTTGTATTTCATCCTGTATTGTTTCAGTTGGCTCATTTCTAGTTGACAGATCTGGTAGACTCTTTGCTAAATAGTCGTCAGCTGACAGTGTTGACTGGAATGTATCATTTAGCGAATCATTTACCACTGATTTCTTTTTGCGTATGGTTACATTTTCGTAATCCATTTTTTTGTGCATTAAAAAAGTGAAGCAAAATAAATAAAAATACAAAAAGAGAAGAGTAAACCACCGAGGATCGAACTTGGTATCGATCGATATATTACCATATTGTGTAGGTTCTCTAACGTACTTGCTATTCGTACTTAAGTAAACGTGACGAAATAGCTGTATAAGTACTAGGTACGTACTGTGTCATTATTATACAGGGTGACCTGAAATTAGTGGCGGACCCGTTAAGGGGTGATAGTAGGGATCAATTCCAGTCGATATCACTCTTAGACCTACTGTCCTAAAGTTAACCCATTTCAGGATATTCCAACTTAAAGAATTTTACAAAAAAATACCCTACTTTAAATCTTAAAATAGCTGTAAATCCTAAAAATTGGTCTTTCTGGTACTTTTTTTTTTGTTTTGCATCAAAGATATTCTTATTTAGAATATCTTTGATGCAAAACAAAAAAAAAATGGTCCACAAAGACCAATTTTTACGATTTAGAGCTATTTTAAGATTTAAAGTAGGATTTTTTTGTAAAATTCTTTAAGTTGGAATATCCTGAAATGGGTTAACGTTAGGACAGTAGGTCTAAGAGTGATATCGACTGGAATTGACGCCTACTATCACCCCTTAACGGGTCCGCCACTAATTTCAGGTCATCCTGTATAATCAATCATTTATAACCTGGATTGGCTTAAACTCGTCATATAAATAGAGGAGCTCGTGGCTAAGTAATAACAGCCGCACGGGTCGATCCATCAGGTTAAGCTACGCTTGCCGGGGTTGGTCCGTGGATGAGTGACCATCTTTACACACCGAGACTCCTCCGTGCCTCGGAAAGCACGTTAAGCCGTTGGACCAGGCTGTCATTCGTGGATCCTTGACAGTCGTTACGGGTCGTCAGAAGCCCGAAAGTCTGACAACCAGTCTTACCAAGGGGTATCGTATGTAACTGGGTTGTGGAGGTCAGATAGGCAGTCGCTCCATGTAAAATACTGGTATTCAGCTGCATCCGGTTAGACTGGAAGCCGACCCCAACATAGTTGGGAAAAGGTTAGGCGGATGATGATGACTTTCCCACAGCTGGGAAAAGGTCTCCCCCATACTTTTCCATTCGTATTATTTTGTCTGCTGCCTTTTCAAAGCTATTATTTAACTTTTATTTGTTTCAGTTAAATCTGCCAGAAGATGAAGGAGAAGGCCTGGGCTTCAGACTAACGAGGACGCTGTGGGATCCATATCCATGGGTAACATTTTTTTTATAATACCTATACAAGCAAGAGTAGGCTGAAAATCAGATTTAGGATGTTCGTTTCAACCGCGCGGCCATGGCGTTAAAAAAAAAAAAAAACTATGCCAACATTTTGTAACAATTTGTAAAAGTTGACTCCCAAAACCACAAATTTGTCAAAGCTATGGTTAAAAAGTTAGAAGGGTTTGAACGTGGCCGCGCCATCGAAACGCGGAGAACCGCGCGGCCACGGAGATCTCAGAAACTTAGCGTTGCACAGACCTGAAATTTTGGTAAATAACAGATTCAATTTGTAAACAATTTGTAAAAATATAGAAAAAAATCCTAGGTTAATATTTTAGGAGCTGTGAGACTAAAACCCCGTGGCCGCGCCATCGAAACGGTGACAAAAACGTGATAGCCGATATCTCGCTGAAAAAGCATCGCAGACGTCTAGAGTTTTTTGTAAAACCCAGATTTGAATTTGTCAAAACTTACAAAAATGCAACAAAAAATACTAGGTTAATATTTTAGGAGCTGTGAGACTAAAACCCCGTGGCCGCGCCATCGAAACGGTGACAAAAACGTTATCACCGATAGCTCGCTGAAAAAGCATCGCAGAGGTCTGAAGTTTTTTGTAAAACCTAGATTTGAATTTGTCAAAACTTGTAAAAATACAACAAAAAACCCTAGGTTTATATTTCAGGACCCGCGCCGTAGAAACGGTGAAAAACACGTTTTCACCGATATCTCACTGAAAAAGCATCGCAGAGGTCTGAAATTATATGTAAAACCTAGATTTGAATTTGTCAAAATTTGTAAAAATATAACAAAAAATCCTAGGTTTATATTTCAGGAGCCGCGCCATTGAAACGGTGAAAAACACGTTATCGCCGATATCTGACTGAAAAAGCATCCCAGAGGTCTGAAGTTTTTTGTAAAACCTAGATTTGAATTTGTCAAAATTTGTAAAAATACAACAAAAAATCCTAGGTTTATATTTCAGGAGCTGTAAGACTAGAACCCCATGGCCGCGCCATTCAAACGGTGAAAATTATTTTATCGCCGATATCTCGCTGAAAAAGCATCGCAGAGGTCTGAAGTTTTTTGTAAAACCTAGATTTGAATTTGTCAAAACTTGTAAAAGCACAACAAAAAATCCTAGGTTTGTATTTCAGGAGCTGTAAGACTAAAACCCCGTGGCCGCGCCATCGAAACGGTGACAAAAACGTGATAGCCGATATCTCGCTGAAAAAGCATCGCAGACGTCTAGAGTTTTTTGTAAAACCCAGATTTGAATTTGTCAAAACTTACAAAAATGCAACAAAAAATACTAGGTTAATATTTTAGGAGCTGTGAGACTAAAACCCCGTGGCCGCGCCATCGAAACGGTGACAAAAACGTTGTCACCGATATCTCGCTGAAAAAGCATCGCAGAGGTCTGAAGTTTTTTGTAAAACCTAGATTTGAATTTGTCAAAACTTGTAAAAATACAACGAAAAATCCTAGGTTTATATTTCAGGAGACGCGCCATTGAAACGGTGAAAAACACGTTATCGCCGATATCTCACTGAAAAAATGTCGCAAAGGTCTGAAGTTTTTTGTAAAACCTAGATGTGAATTTGTCAAAATTTGTAAAAATACAAAAAAAAATCCTAGGTTTAATTTCAGGAGCCGCGCCATTGAAACAGAGAAAAACACGTTATCGCCGATATCTCACTGAAAAAGCATAGCAGAGGTCTGAAGTTTTTTGTAAAACCTAGATTTGAATTAGTTAAATTTTTTCAAATACAACAAAAATCCTAGGTTTACAAAAAACCGTATTTCACCGTTTCAATGGCGCGGCTCCTGAAATGTAAACCTAGGATTTTTTTTGTATTTTTTACAAATTTTGACAAATTCACATCTAGGTTTTACAAAAAACTTCAGACCTTTGCGACACTTTTTCAGTGAGATATCGGCGATAACGTGTTTTTCACCGTTTCAATGGCGCGTCTCCTGAAATATAAACCTAGGATTTTTCGTTGTATTTTTACAAGTTTTGACAAATTCAAATCTAGGTTTTACAAAAAACTTCAGACCTCTTCGATGCTTTTTCAGCGAGATATCGGTGATAACGTTTTTGTCACCGTTTCGATGGCGCGGCCACGGGGTTTTAGTCTCACAGCTCCTAAAATATAAACCTAGTATTTTTTGTTGCATTTTTGTAAGTTTTGACAAATTCAAATCTGGGTTTTACAAAAAACTCTAGACGTCTGCGATGCTTTTTCAGCGAGATATCGGCTATCACGTTTTTGTCACCGTTTCGATGGCGCGGCCACGAGGTTTTTGTCTTACAGCTCCTGAAATATAAACCTAGGATTTTTTGTTATATTTTTACAAGTTTTGACAAATTCAAATCTAGGTTTTACAAAAAACTTCAGACCTCTGCGATGCTTTTTCAGTGAGATATCGGCGATAACATATTTTCCACCGTTTGAATGGCGCGGCCATGGGGTTCTAGTCTTACAGCTCCTGAACTATAAACCTAGGATTTTTTGTTGTATTTTTACAAGTTTTGACAAATTCAAATCTAGGTTTTACAAAAAACTTCAGACCTCTGCGATGCTTTTTCAGTGAGATATCGGCGATAACATATTTTTCACCGTTTGAATGGCGCGGCCATGAGGTTCTAGTCTTACAGCTCCTGAAATATAAACCTAGGATTTTTTGTTGTATTTTTACAAATTTTGACAAATTCAAATCCAGGTTTTACAAAAAACTTCAGACCTCTGCGATGCTTTTTCAGTCAGATATCGGCGATAACGTGTTTTTCACCGTTTCAATGGCGCGGCTCCTGAAATATAAACCTGGGATATTTTGTTATATTTTTACAAATTTTGACAAATTCAAATCTAGGTTTAACAAATAATTTCAGACCTCTGCGATGCTTTTTCAGTGAGATATCGGTGATAACGTTTTTTTCACCGTTTCTATGGCGCGGGTCCTGAAATATAAACCTAGGATTTATTGTTGTATTTTTACAAGTTTTGACAAATTCAAATCTAGGTTTTACAAAAAACTTCAGACCTCTGCGATTCTTTTTCAGCGAGATATCGGTGATAACGTTTTTGTCACCGTTTCGATGGCGCGGCCACGGGGTTTTAGTCTTACAGCTCCTAAAATATTAACCTAGTATTTTTTGTTGCATTTTTGTAAGTTTTGACAAATTCAAATCTGGGTTTTACAAAAAACTCTAGACGTCTGCGATGCTTTTTCAGCGAGATATCGGCTATCACGTTTTTGTCACCGTTTCGATGGCGCGGCCACGGGGTTTTAGTCTTACAGCTCCTGAAATATAAAACTAGGATTTTTTGTTGTATTTTTACAAGTTTTGACAAATTCAAATCTAGGTTTTACAAAAAACTTCAGACCTCTGTGATGCTTTTTCAGCGAGATATCGGTGATAACGTTTTTGTCACCGTTTCGATGGCGCGGCCACGAGGTTTTAGTCTCACAGCTCCTAAAATATTAACCTAGTATTTTTTGTTGCATTTTTGTAAGTTTTGACAAATTCAAATCTGGGTTTTACAAAAAACTCTAGACGTCTGCGATGCTTTTTCAGCGAGATATCGGCTATCACGTTTTTGTCACCGTTTCGATGGCGCGGCCACGGGGTTTTAGTCTCACAGCTCCTAAAATATTAACCTAGGATTTTTTTCTATATTTTTACAAATTGTTTACAAATTGAATCTGTTATTTACCAAAATTTCAGGTCTGTGCAACGCTTAGTTTCTGAGATCTCCGTGGCCGCGCGGTTCTCCGCGTTTCGATGGCGCGGCCACGTTCAAACCCTTCTAACTTTTTAACCATAGCTTTGACAAATTTGTGGTTTTGGGAGTCAACTTTTACAAATTGTTACAAAATGTTGGAATAGTTTTTTTTTTTTTTAACGCCATGGCCGCGCGGTTGAAACGAACATGATTTAGGACCCCTTCGGCCTCGAGCGATGCGCTTGT
Source organism: Cosmia trapezina (assembly GCA_905163495.3). NCBI lineage: Eukaryota > Metazoa > Arthropoda > Insecta > Lepidoptera > Noctuidae > Cosmia > Cosmia trapezina. Next base: position 3,248,228 of record LR991046.1, on the reverse strand, counting down.
GTCAAGTGATATGCGCACGCGTCACCTGTTTCCGTCTGTCAGCCGACGTTCGCACGGACGTAAAAATATCGCGGCGATTTTTTTCGCGCACTGGATATTCAAAGCTCTGCTTAACACTGAGAGTTGATAATCCAACAGTGTGATTTTTCGACGCGCTAGAATGTACTCTGTTATTGTAAAGTTGGATTCTCAACGCTCGGCTCGGCAACATTGAGAGTTGAAAATCCAGTGCGCGATAAAATCCCGCCGCGATATTTTTACGTCCGTGCGAACGTCAGCTTACTTCGCAAGTCGCGTCGTGGTGATTCGTGGCATGCTATTTAAAAACCAACTTCAAAAGGGTTTCCCACATCGTATGGGTTCATATAGTTAACTGCTTAAAAAAAACCCTATCGAAAACCCTTTCAATGTCAAAATGGTCCTACAATCCATTCAAAAGGGTTACCACATCGTACCTATGGGTTTTTGATGAACTGCTTAGAAAAACTCTTTCAATGGGTGACCAAAATGGTCCCTGCATGCGACTGCGACATCTCGGCGACTAGACGCAACGCCAGGCTGCGGCCGACAATTTTCATACTTTTTCAAAGCTCCGCATAGGTAACAATATGGCGTCGAGTTGCAGAGTCGCGACGACAGGCTAGGGGGAGTCGCACGCTCTCACTACTTGTCGCAGCGTCTAGACGCACGGCGCACGCGCACACCCGATGACAGTCGCATCGCGTGCGACAGGTCAGTGTCTTGTCGTCGAGTTGTCGTAGTCGCATGTCGCATACTGTGCGAGGTGGATAGAGCTGTTCACATTATGTATCCCAAGAATGAAAGCACAATTAATACATAATGGGAATGAGAGTAATATTAACACGTCCACGGACACAAAACCATTCTCAATAACGTGTGATATGGCACACAAACTTTCCATACAAAATGGCATCACGTCTGAGGACGGATTGCCACATTACTCGGTTTTAACAGTATGTGTTGCGACAGTAACGGTCAGAGACGTAATCGCCTGTAGGCGGACGTGTTCTTTCAATGTTTCCGTGACAGAGGTAACTTGTGTGCACGCGCAGGAGTCTTTGCTGTGGCACTAGCGGTCTGTATTATAGCCAAGCCAAATGCTATGGGAAATAGTCGGCCGTGGACGGAATTCTACTTTTGGTGTATTTTAAATCGCCGCCTACAGCCGTTGTGCCATATTATGAGTGTCATAATTAACGTCTCTCATCCGTGAACGTGTAGAAATAAAGATTATTATTATTTCTCAGGTCCGTGAGGTGACTCCTAACGGCAGAGCAGATCAAGCAGGATTGAAGCCAGGAGACTGCTTACTGCAGGCTGATGGGAAAGACCTGCTGGGGCTACCTGTACGTATCCATATAAATAGTAGCGGTTCGCCCTGGACCCCCAATCCTTTTAATCAAGTCCCAACTTAAATACACGACTAATTTTTAATTAGTACAAATACTTAAAGGGCTTATTAGAGAAGGTCTTGTTATTAAATATGTAAAGTCTCAATAAATAATATTCATAAACAGCAAAGTTATTGGCGTTTGTTTATATCTCAAAATTTCACTCAATGTATGTAAATATTGTGCAAGCTATTCATAGTTGTATTCATTCTCTCGCTCTCGCATTTGCGTGCTCTCGCTCGAACTTGCCCCGCCTCCAACAGCTGTTATCGTATCATAATCATGAATTTACCAAATATGACAAATTTTCGTGGACAATTTTGGTATTTCTTTTTTTTTACTTTTGACTACACAAATATGATCTGCACCCTAATTGCGTAACACATCATCAATCGGAGTTGGTTTCATTTTGACAGTTCAACAACATTCATTGCGTTATTTACGTTGTCGGGCAGACAAATTTTTCGAACATACGAAGCAATAGATTAGCAATTTGTTTCAAAATGAAACCAACTCCGATCGCCAGTGTGTTACGCAATTAGGGTGCAGTAACGGGTACGGATAGAGACCCATTTTTTTTTGTACTAATTAAAAAATAGTGGTGTATATTCAGTAGGTAAAATACATTTTTATAGCTAAAGGACTTCTACGTATGCAAAATATAAACATAGGGTTCTATAATTTTCGAGCTAGTTTCGCTCGCTCATGTGTCCTACCTACATTCTCTTATTTCTCAAACTTTTCTTATAAGTCGGCAAAGTTACTCACATTTCTGTATGAATAGTCAAAAGTACCTTAATCTATCCAGGCCGCGGGGTGCAGAGATTGTCGAGCTCATCAGCTCACTTCGCTTGCTCTAGCATCCTAATTAAGTTCTTCTGTAACGAAATTTTCTGCGTAAGTCGACAAAATATGATCTCCTATTTTTCTGTATCGTCAACCCGTCTTGACCAAGCGTGGTGAGCAATGCTCGTGCCTTCTGTGTATGAAAAGAGGAGAGGCCTCTTCTCATACACAGAAGGCACGAGCATTGCCCAGCAGTGAGACAGTACTATGAAGTAGTATTATAATGTTCCAGGTCGGACAAGTGGCTGGTCTGATCAGAGGCGACGGCGCGGGCGGCGGCGTGTCTTTACTTGTGTGGAACTGCGGAGTCGATCCTAAAGATGATCCTGAGGTAACTATATCTTTACTTGTGTGGAACTGAGGAGTCGATCCTAAAGATGATCCTGAGGTAACTATATCTTTACTTGTGTGGAACTGTGGAGTCGATCCTAAAGATGATCCTGAGGTAACTATATCTTTACTTGTGTGGAACTGAGGAGTCGATCCTAAAGATGATCCTGAGGTAACTATATCTTTACTTGTGTGGAACTGAGGAGTCGATCCTAAAGATGATCCTGAGGTAGCTATATCTTTACTTGTGTGGAACTGTGGAGTCGATCCTAAAGATGATCCTGAGGTAACTATATCTTTACTTGTGTGGAACTGTGGAGTTGATCCTAAAGATGATCCTGAGGTAACTATATCTTTACTTGTGTGGAACTGAGGAGTCGATCCTAAAGATGATCCTGAGGTAACTATATCTTTACTTGTGTGGAACTGTGGAGTCGATCCTAAAGATGATCCTGAGGTAACTATATCTTTACTTGTGTGGAACTGAGGAGTCGATCCTAAAGATGATCCTGAGGTAACTATATCTTTACTTGTGTGGAACTGAGGAGTCGATCCTAAAGATGATCCTGAGGTAACTATATCTTTACTTGTGTGGAACTGTGGAGTCGATCCTAAAGATGATCCTGAGGTAACTATATCTTTACTTGTGTGGAACTGAGGAGTCGATCCTAAAGATGATCCTGAGGTAACTATATCTTTATTTGTGTGGAACTGAGGAGTAGATCCTAAAGATGATCCTGAGGTAACTATATCTTTACTTGAGTGGAACTGTGGAGTCGATCCTAAAGATGATCCTGAGGTAACTATATCTTTACTTGTGTGGAACTGTGGAGTCGATCCTAAAGATGATCCTGAGGTAACTATATCTTTACTTGATTGGAACTGTGGAGTCGATCCTAAAGATGATCCTGAGGTAACTATATCTTTACTTGTGTGGAACTGCGGAGTCGATCCTAAACCTGATCCTGAGGTAACTATATCTTCTTCTCTGCTTATGACTGTCCTAAAGCCTCCAAAGTTTTAGGCTAGTGACAAAAAACGCATTTTTCGCCGAAACGAAAACGAATATTTAAGTTTGCTATATTATGTAACGAATTTGTACATACCTATACATATAAGTGATAACAAGTGGCTGAAAAGTGTGGTCGGGAGCCGATAGAACTGACATGACATGACGTCACGCAACCTGCATCGCGCAATCAGAGTTTACCGCGCGACTAGCATATTTACAATATCCCGACATTAACCGCCGGGCAGTTGCCCACCAGACACGACACCCATCTGGTCGGAGGATCCTCCGTTTTCTATGGAGGATGAGTGAACTTTACACCCTGTTCCTCATGCCTCTACAAGACCATGTTTTGATCAAGATACAACCTGGCACTGACCTGCAAATTGCTAAACACTAAAAAAAAAATGAATTTCGCGGGCTACCACTGCCGATCCACTTTAATATTGTTTTTCCCGCCAATTCCCAGTTACTTTGGAGCTGTGGCGGCGGAGTACGAGGCGAGAAGTCACGTCGAGCGCTCGCCGGCGTAGTGCGAGCGCTGGCTTGCTCAGTGTGCGCGTCAACCGCCACTAAACCGCTCACCTGCGCACGCTCGCACGTGTATTGCGAACGTAAGTATCAATATCATTTATCTACGCTAAACCATCCAAGCACGCCCAATAGCAACAGAGTATAACGACAATAAAGATCACTTGCCAATGGTTCAAAAAAAAAATCACATCTTTTTTTTTGTTTTTTTCTTGTTTAATTAATTAATTTATTATTATTATATGTATACCTACAAGGCGTAATTTAAATAACGGACAAGGGGTCTGTGAACAACATTTACTGTGGGACCTAACCTGAAATCGCGAACAAAAAATCAGCAGTTCCCTACATTTTGGCGAACATAAATGTACTGAGCAGCTGATTTTTTTTCGCGATTTCAGGTTTGGTTCCATAGTAAAAGTTGTTCATAACTACGAGTACAATGACACCCTTAAGAGGTTGTGTGTTATTTAAGTTAAACCTTGTATGTAGTTAATTGAAACAGAAGTAAGCGTTTCATTCAAATATTAACAATGGTGCCGATTCTGTTGTACTACGAACTAAACTAACTAAACTATCACTGAAATTCCTTACTTTTGGCTATGAGAATCTTAGAGCTATTCTGCAAAAAAAAACCTCTAAATTTAGAAAAAAATTTGACACAACTAAAATCGAGTTTGACAATCGTGACTGCGCGTGGTATAGTGCTCTTAGTATATTTGACCCGGTGGGTTTAATTGGAACTAACGAAATCACTATGAAAAGTGAGAAGGCTTGTCATATTTTGTTTACAGACAATCCGACATCGCCGCCGTTACCGTGTCAGATATTTTTTAGAGCTGGGGGGGGGGCAGGGAGGGGGCAGCTTCAACGTGTTTTTGTGGATTTTTTTTTGGTACCTACGTGTTGAGGGTTAGGGGTTTAAGGGTTTTATAAAGGGGGGGCAAATTTTCATTATTTTTGCGATAGGACACACCGTTTTCGGGATATATGGAAAAGAAAAGAAAAAAAAATACAGTACTGTTTTTGCACTTGAAGTCAAGGTGTTTGTGTGAATTTTAGCTCATGACAACTAATCTTATTCCACACCTTTTTAATCGCGATTAAAAATAGTCTGATTTAGTTTGAAAATCAAAATTTTAGGTGAAAAAACGTCAAATTCAGAATAGCAAAGTTGCCATTTTCACTAAATTATAATCTCAGTACAATCTTAGTGCTGTCAAACTAAAATTTAGTTAAGTTGTGTCACTTTAATCAATTTCAGAATGGGAAATCGACGTTTGACAGGAATAAACTAAATTTTAGTGATTTTTAGTATAGTTTAGAGGCATTTGTGACAAGAGAATCGGCACCGTTGTTCCAGTGAGAATAAGGATAATATTCGTATATATCTGCCTAGCCTTTTCCCAACTATGTTGGGGTCGGCTTCCAGTCTTAACCGGATGCAGCTGAATACCAGTATTTTACATGGAGCGACTGCCTGTCTGACCTCCACAACCCAGTAACTGGGTAATACGATACCCCTTGGTAAGACTGGTTGTCAGACTTTCGGGCTTCTGACGACCCGTAACGACTGTCAAAGATCCACGAATAACAGCCGGGACCAACGGCTTAACGTGCTTTCCGAGGCACGGAGGAATCTCGATATGTAAAGATGGTCACCCATCCACTGACCAACCCCGGCAAGCGTAGCTTAACCTGACGGATCGACCCGTGCGGCTGTTATTACTTAGCCACGAGCTCCTCGTAAGTAAGTATCGTAAATAAGGATAATATTCGTATGAAACGTTAACTTTACTCAGCAAAGTTAAGTCAATGCGGTCGATGACCTGTCGCTTCAAGATGTATTGTAGAGACCTGAGACAGAAAGACTTAAAAATAAATAAATAAAATAAAAACTTTTTATTTCAGACTCAACAGAATCCATAGAATGTAAAACTTAGTAAAACTTATGAAACTTAGTTAGTGTTAGTAGATAAAAATATTATAAAATAAAATTACATAACTACTTTTCTCTTAATGCAATTTACAAAAAAAAAAGTATATAAGTACAGATAGCACGCGAGTTGAATGTTTACCCCGACCAATCATGATGTTTGACAAGCCGATCCCTTGGGAGAAGCGAGCCAAATATCTCGGTGTCACGCTCGATGAGCACCTAAACTTCTCCGAGCACATAAAGCTCGCTCGTTCACGGGCCGCTTTTGCCCTCGGTAGACTACATTCCGTTCTGAATGCACGTAGCAAATTGTCACTTAAGTGCAAGTTGCGCATTTATACAGCCGTCATTCGGCCTATCATGACCTATGCGGGCTCGGTATTTGCTCACGCCAAGCCCCACCACATACATAGAATGCAGACACTGCAAAACCGTTTTCTCCGAAAGATAACGGGTGCCCCCTGGTTCGTTCGGAACGAAAACCTCCACCTTGACCTCAAAATCCCAACAATCCGACAATTTTTGAAACGCAATTCCGTGCGTTTCTTTGAAACCGCCGCGAAACATCGCAACCCTTTGGTTGTCGAATCCGCCAACTATGTTCCCTCCCGGATTAGTAGGACCCGCCGTCCTAAGCATGTTCTCTCCGAACCTGATGACCCTATAACTCTCCTACAGGAGAGTAATAAGGCCACCAGTACGCTCCGCAAACTCAAGATAAGAACTACGTTCCGACCCCGCCGTCGAGGTCGAAAACGTAATTGCCCACCTCCCTCTTGCCCTCTACTCGGCGAGGCTGCGCCAGCCGGTAGCGCAGCCGAGCCTGTAGCCTCTAACCCGCCACTAAACTCCCCTTGCCCACCGATCATTCTCGTACCTCGTACCGTGGATGTTATCGCGTCACGACCCAGCCTGAACCCTCTGGCTGTCCTCCCTACCCTTACCGCAGCGACGTGCAGAGTCGCTCAAACCCCTAGATTTAAGTCTTAGTTTTAAGCTTGGCCGGAGGCTTTAAGCTCTCGCTTAAAGCAGCCACAGGAAAGTCCGGTTAAACAGTCTCGACCCCCCGTGGTCAACTGCGAGAAGCCAATAAAAAAATAAAAAAAAAAACAAAAAAAAAAAACGAGTTGAATGCAATCGGGGTCTGAGGTAAAGAGCGGGAGCATCTCCCCCGCTATCCGCACGCCCCACCTCACGCGCCTGCAGTGTATTGTAATTATAATTAGGTCACAGCACTACCGCATTCCTAAGCTCTGCATTCAACTCGCGCGCTATCTGTAGTTTATCAGCCATCTCGTTACCATAACACAAGCATTAGGTTGCTTAGCTTGGTACTAGATGGCGTTGTGTGAAATGTCTAAGGATATTTATTTATTTACTAGCTTTTGCCCGCGGCTTCGCCCGCGCATGTATTATACTTATAAACCTTCCTCTTGAATCACTCTATCTATTAAAAAAACCGCATCAAAATCCGTTGCGCAGTTTTAAAGATCTAAGCATACATAGGGACAGACAGACAGCGGGAAGCGACTTTGTTTTATAATAAGTAGTGATAGTGATAATGCGGGTATGAACCCAATGCTGGACGTAACGCGTATACAGCCTATCATCCGCAATAACAGCCAGGATGCTGTTGGTGCTGGCGCGCCACCTACCGAGCGCCGCGGCGCGTCGCTGGCGGAGCACGGCGTGGAAACCGTCAACGTATGCGTCCGCGAACATGCCTATTACATAGACTTAGACTCCGCGCCGCGCATATCGAAAGTGAAGCACCGTACCGATCTATGTGTGCATGATTTGAGTACCTGCAAGTACGTCGTCGCTTGTGTCACGTAATGGCGGCCGGTCGGCATACTATGACGTAAATGTGTGCGCGAGGCGTGTTTGTACAAACGGTCCGCATACTTACTGTGCTTCACTTTCGATATGCGTGGCGCGGAGTCCATTTTTTTTTATAAGTCTATGGCCTATTAAGGCTTGTCCGTCGCAAAAAGCGCGGTCACTGTCGGACTGCATAGAAAAGAAAGAGAAGCGCGATGACACAACGCTTGCAAAATATGAAGTAATTACCGATTTACAAAAAATCTGTTGATTAAACTGAAAAAGTAATGACAAGAAATCATTCCTTATTAGCTTGTTTGTAAAGAACTGTATAAAATGAACACTTTTAATGAAAACTGTAGGAGTAATATGGTAACAACTCGAAAAAATAGACCGAAATAGACCTGGATTTAGGTTTTTTTTTTCCTTAGTTCTACAAACTAAAATAGATTTCAGGACACATAAAATCACTTCTTATGTATTGTAGATTACTGTGTATTTTTTTCTATCAGAAAGATGCTATAGTTACTGTAAAAGATGGTTACAAAGTTACTTAGTTTCGCCGTATTTTAGGAAGGAGGAGCCTTAAGAACATTACTATTTTGTTGGCAGCTTGCTGGACCCGGCTGGAGCGCTGTGCCTTATGCAGAGAAGCCTTGCCATCGAAGAACTCGCCCTACGCCAGGAACCTAGTCGCGGAACAGGTACCTAACCTAGTAGTAGGGATGCCTTAAAAAGTGTATTGTATCGAACTCGTTTGTATCGATACGCGATATTATCCCTTTCCTTTGTATCGATATATCGTATCATAACCGTATCGCATACCTTTCAATCGATATACTGGGTGTAATTTTAATGACCGTTATCCTCTTAAGGGGTCATTGTACTCATCATTATAAACAACTTTTACTATGGCATCAAACCTGAAATCGCGAAAAAAAAAAATCAGCTGCTCCCTACATTTTGACGAGTTTGATGTAGATAAATGTACTGAACAGCTGATTTTTTTTTCGCGATTTCAGGTTTGGTCCCATAGTAAAAGTTGTTCATAATGATGAGTACAATGACCCCTTAAGAGGATTAAAACGATTAAAATTTCACCCTGTATTGTATACAGGGTGTAATTTTAATCACCGTTATCCTCCTGAAATCGCGAAAAAAAAATCAGCTGCTCCCTACATTTTGATGAGTTTGATGTAGATAAAAGTACTGAACAGCAGATTTTTTTTTCGCGATTTCAGGTTTGGTCCCATAGTAAAAGTTGTTCATAATGATGAGTACAATGACCCCTTAAGAGGATTAAAACGATTGAAATTTCACCCTGTATAATGAGTGTATATCAAAGCAAAGGCCATCTTTTTACTATCATTATTCTTTAATTTTTAATAAGATTTTTTTTATATGTAAGTATTTAAAATAGTTTTATTTAGCAAAAGTTTTTCATAGTTGCCACTGATCAGCACATAAACAGCGCAAAAATAATAATTTTGATAAGCGCTGTGGATTTAACCTGTTAATTACGACTTTCTGAAAGTGTGGATCCACCTAGAGCAAACAGGCGTTCAGAAGGCACTGAGGTTGCCACAACAGATAGATAACGCAGTAGCAAATCACTGAGATTTGGCCAAATACTCGTTCTTGTTGCCCAGTACAATATAGGATATAAGAAATAAAACATTGTCATAGCGATATTTTTATAGGAATACGATATATCGAAGCGAATCGTATGCCCAAAATATCGTATTAAATATATACAACGTGTAACGTTAAATGCGCAAAACCTCTTAAGGGGTCATTGTACTCATCATTATGAACAACTTTTACTATGGGACCAAAACTGAAATCGCGAAAAAAAAATCAGCTGTTCAGTACCTACATTTCTGTTTGCATAATTCGTCAAAATGTACTGAACAGCTGATTTTTTTTTCGCGATTTCAGGATTGGTCCCGTACTAAAAGTTGTTCATAATAATGAGTACAATGACCCCTTAAGAGGTTTTGCGCATTTAACGTTACACGTTGTATAGGTACATCGTATACAGCAGGTACTAACACCTGCATCGATATTCCGATATATCGTATCGTACATCCCTACCCAGCAGTACTCGTAGTATAGATTTTCAGTTAACTTGCCTTAGCGATCAGGCATTATCAAAGTCAAAGACAAATCATTAATTTCAAGTAAGAAAACGTCAACATTAACAAGAAAATAGAATTGATTTTAAATTACCTTTTATACAGGGTGTAAGGGACAGCCCTCCGCAAACTCACAGGGTGCATTCAGCTCCTCATCTTGAATCATATTCCACCGGAAATTTTCTCAGGAAAATTTTCATTTTTTTTTTCAGTTACATTTTCATTATTTCAATGTAAAATTGCATTGTGTGTTCGCAGCACTCCATTTCTGTAAAAAAAACTGCAAAAAAAAAAAATAGCAAAAAAAAAAACCAGCAATGGATGTTGAAATACTCTAACCAACGACGCGTGAAATCAGCTGTTCACTTTCTGTCTAGCTACAGAGTTCATCGAACTCACCGCATACCTATTACCTACCCCTCCCAACCAGTAATAGACGCTCCAATTTGTGCACAAAAACACAAACAAATCAGGTTTTTTGGATTCCCTTAACTTTCCTGAAAAAATTTCATGTACCGGTCACCTTAGTATGACATACTGAATTCACCCTATCAGTTTGCGGAGGGCTGTCCTTACACCCTGTATAATCTGCCAGTCTATGTACAGACGCCAGCACATCAAGCTAGTACTATCTAAAGTGCCACCTGCTACGATCCTTACAATTAGCTACACTTCTTTTACTTCTGTCTCTATAGATAGTTATGAGTTTTAAACCTGCTATATTATTACAGGTTTTCGAAGCAATAGCAACAGAATACGAGCTAAAGAACCCTAGAACGAAGCGCCCAACGCAAACCTCATCAGCATACACTTCACCCAACCGCTCCCGCACCTCGTCACCTTCCCCGAATCGAAGAGGACAGTACCAACACTCAATGATGAATAAATACAAGAAAACCGTACATTTCAACGAAAAATTCGGCCAAACATATGCCTCAGACCCGAATATACACAGATCTCTACACACAACAGAATTAAGACCGAACATCACGACAAATTCAACTAATTTGGTAGAAAATTCCCAAGCTGGCAACTCCAGTGATGGCGGGAATGTCAGCTGTCAATGTCAAAGTGACATTAGTGTTCCGAAGATTAACGTTGAAAATGTGGATGAGGGGAATAAATGTGGGGGCAGTGATTGTTCCAGTAGCTGTCAAAGTTTGAGTTTGCCTCATAAGTTGGTGGCGAGGCTGAGGCAAGCCTGCTCGCTTGCCGACCTGCATAATGTTCTTGGGCAGTGCTCACTGTCGAGGTCTTTGAATAGCTTAGGTGATCAGTGGTAAGTTGAAAAACCGGGCAAGTGCCTGTCGGAGCTAGGGTTGCCAACCCTTCTATAAGAATAAGAATAAGAATAAGAATAATTTATTTGCTGAAAATATAGGTTTTACCAGATGTAAAAATTGGTGGTTTAAGTACATTCCATATTTTGCCTGTTTAGGGCATGCAAATTAGTTCTTAATAATAGGTGCAACTATGTACTTAATAATATAAATTGCAATACACACACTCCAAAATAAAAATTTAACACACCTAATCTAATATGAATTACAAACTTGTCAACCTTATTTTAAAATATAATAAACCTTAATATAATATAATCTAATCTAATACACACAACCTTAATATAATCTAACATAAATTACAAAGCAGCCTTAACATAACAGTTTTTATTTACATATAATATTTACCCTAAAATGACATCTTTTTCCCTGTGTTCCAGAAATTCTTTAAGTGTATAAAAACAATTTTCTATTAACCATCTGCGCAGTTTTACTCTAAAATATTTGAATGGTAGTTCTCTTATAGACTTTGGTAATTTATTAAAAATAGTAATGCACATATGATAAACATTCTTTTTAGATAACGCTATATTACAAAATGGAATTAAAATTTTTGTTGCATCTCTTGGTCTCTGTTTCGTATAATTGTCACCTTTGAATCCAAAGAATTCTGTATGCTTCCTTACAAAAATATAATATGGTATCCTACTATATTAGAGGTCTGAATAGTATTCTCGTATTTCTGATAAGAAATATAGTAGGCGAAACTACTATATTTTCGAGGAAAAATCAAATAAAATTATTGTTATAAATAAGTGCGAAACGCATCCGTTATCTGTTGCTATTACTGAACGCATATTTTCAGTGATGAATACAAAATGGTGAGATGAGCGCAATAGGGCCCGTATTAATCTCATAAAAGCTGAGTTAATGGTATTTCGTAACGTTAATTTAGAGTGTAATAGTTATGACTTCATAAGACAACAGAAAAAAACTGTTAATAAAGGTACAAAGTAGCAAAAAATATGCATTAAAAAAAATTGAAACATAAGTACCTATTACATTTTTTTTATTTTTTTTGCCATCTACTAAGTATATTTTTACAGGCAATGCCTTTGAAAATACTATATTTGATATAAAAAAGTTGGCAACCCTGGTCGGACCACGCAATGAATAGTTCCGTAGTTGAAAAGAAATAATACCAAGAACAAACTTACATTAGCTATGATAGTTTTCTTTTAACTTCGATATATTAGGTACTATTGCTGTGATTTTTTTCACATAATAAGTACCTATCCAAAAACAACCATTTAGCTGGCAGGGGGGGACACTTGACTCTAACAAAAATTAGCACTTTAAAGCTTGAATATTACGCAAATGGATCCCGGAATCGAAAAATGGTTTTCACAGACCCGCAATATTTTTGAACGGCCTATCCAACGATACCTCACACTGTGGGATAGACGAGAAATAACGTATCATGCCCACTTAATGTGTAAATATAAGGGAAGTACAGTCAGCATCATAAATATCGGGACGAACAGACTGTTCAAAATGATCTCAACAAATAAGAAAATTAAACTTTATCTCAATTGGATAAAGTTCTTGACAGAATGACAGTTGTCGTGTACTGTCTTCATTCTGAAACATTCCTTGTGTCATTGAGTTAATATTTCATTTTCATGGTGGTTTATATCATTTTGAACGGTCTGTTCTCCCCCCCCCCCCCCCCCCTACAATACTTTTTTTCAAGATTTTATTTTACCACTTTGTAGGCGTGATTAATATTTATACTTACCTACCCATGCCAAATTACAGCATTCTAGTACTAAGAGTCTCTGAGCTAAGCCGCGGACAGACAGACGGACGGACATGGCGAAACTATAAGGGTTCCTTGGTGACTACGGAACTCTAAATAAAAAAATGGAGTAAAATGAACAGGAACCTAATAAACATTTTTTTTTTAATGGGGCAGTCTGAAAATACATTTCTTTTTTCACTAAAATTCTTCATTGTTTTTCAGCAAAAACTGTCACCATGGATCCTTGGACAATTTGAAAAATCATTGCAGTTCTATTTGTGGTATGTATTATAAAAATTAAAAATAATGATAATATTTTTTTTTTTATAAATAATCAAAGGCTTGTGTGTCGAAGTTATCACCTTAAGGAGCATGAGCTAAGGTAGCCCGCGAGATTAAAATGTTCTTACGTTTTTTGCCATTCGCAGGTCAGTGTCAGGTTGTATGTTGATTAAAATATGATTCACGGCCGTAGCTAATATGGCTTTACAGAATTATAATCATTACAATCAGCAATACAACTCCTTAAGTTAGAACTGACCTCAAATCTCATGATTTCGAAATTTTGAGATTTGAGGTCAATTCTAACTTAGGGTATTGCTTGGGATATAAATATGTAATATATATAAATAAATCTTGCGATTTCATCATTTCATGAAATCGCTAGATTTGAGATAAATGCTAACTTATGGAGTTGTATTGCTGATTCTAATGATTATAATTCTGTAAAGCCGTATTAACTACGGCCGCGAATCATATTTTAATCAAAATACAAGCTCACACTGACCTACAAATTGCAAAAAACGTAAGAAATTTTGAATTTCGCGTTCTACCCTGGCGCATCAATCTTAATGTATTTGTTTTGTTGACAGACACACCAGTGCTTCTGCTGCCAGCGCCTCCCGTGTACGTGTTAGCGTGCGACCACACCAAGAAAGAATAACGATTGTTTTGCCTTCGTATTGTTAATCAATAAATTATAATGTATGTTTTATATGATTTGTATTATTTCCGCAGTGGCTCTGGCTTGGCAAACGAATTATGGCCGATTTTTAAAAGGAATAAAGCTCTGGCAACACTGGTCGCCTCCTAACCAAAGCGAACGTCACGCGAACACGTACGCGTCGTCAGAGGGCGCCTTTCGGTGTTCCGAACAAAAAGCGACATAAGAACGCTATGATCGCGTATTCGAACGACCGATCATTTTGGTTACCCCACGTTCTAACCAAAAGCGTAAGTCGCTCAAGTACGAGAACGTTTTTATGAATAACTAGCTTTTGCCCGCGGCTTCGCCCGCGTGGATGTCGGAAAATATCCCATGGGAACGTTCATGTGGAAAACATAGGGCATATCCCTAACTTAAGAAATGCTGGGTTTCCCATACAAACTTTCATCCCTTTTATCACCCCTTGTAGGATAATGTTTTAAGACAAAAAGTAGCCCATGTCCTTTCCCAGGATGCTATCTATAGCCTTGCCAAATTTTATCGAAATCCGTGCAGTTTTGTAAATTTTAAAATCAATCCCTATTTTACCCACTTAGGGGATGATTTTTAAAAAACGCTGACCCGCATATTTCTTAACTTCTTACCAATAGCATAAATTTGTTATCCCTAACTTAAGAAATACTGGGTTTCCCTTACAAACTTTCATCCCCTATGTCACCCCCCCGTAGTATTATTTTTGAAAAAAATAGTATCCTATTTCCTTTCCCAGGATGCTATATAAAGCCTTGCCAAATTTTGTCGAAATCCTTGCAGTTTTGTAAATTTTAAAATCAACCCCTATTTTAACCCCTTAGGGGATGATTTTTCAAAAACGCTGAACCGCATATTTCTTAATTTCCTATCAAAAGCATACATTTTAATTTTCACATCCCTAACTTAAGAAATACTGAGTTTCCCATACAAACTTTCATCCCCTATATCACCACCTGTAAGATTATTTTTTAAGACCAAAAGTAGCCTGTATCCTTCCCCAGGATGTTATATAAAGCCTTGCCAAATTTTATCGAAATCCGTGCAGTTTTGTAAATTTTAAAATCAACCCCTATTTTACCCCTTAGGGGATGATTTTTCAAAAATGCTGAATCGCATATTTCTTAATTTCCTACCAATAGCATAAATTTTTTATCCCTAACTTAAGAAATACTGGGTTTCCTTACAAACTTTCATCCCCTATATCACACCCTGTAGTATTGTTTTTGAAAGTATCCTATGTCCTTTCCCAGGATGCTATATAAAGCCTTGCCAAATTTTGTCGAAATCCGTGCAGTTTTGTAAATTTTAAAATCAACCTCAATTTTACCCCCTTAGGGGATGATTTTTCAAAAACGCTGAACCGCATATTTCTTTATTTCCTATCAGAAGCATACATTTTAATTTTCACATCCCTAACTTAAGAAATACTGAGTTTCCCATACAAACTTTCATCCCCTATATCACCCCCTGTAGGATTATTTTTTAAGACCAAAAGTAGCCTGTGTCCTTCCCCAGGATGTTATATAAAGCCTTGCCAAATTTTATCGAAATCAGTGCAGTTTTGTAAATTTTAAAATCAACCCCTATTTTACCCCGTAGGGGATGATTTTTCAAAAATGCTGAATCGCATATTTCTTAATTTCCTACCAATAGCATACATTTTTTATCCCTAACTTAAGAAATACTGGGTTTCCTTAGAAACTTTCATCCCCCATATCACCCCCTGTACTTGTTTTTGAAAGTATCCTATGTCCTTTCCCAGGATGCTATATAAAGCCTTGCCAAATTTTGTCGAAATCCGTGCAGTTTTGTAAATTTTAAAATCAACCCCAATTTTACCCCCTTAGGGGATGATTTTTCAAAAACGCTGAACCGCATATTTCTTTATTTCCTATCAGAAGCATACATTTTAATTTTCACATCCCTAACTTAAGAAATACTGAGTTTCCCATACAAACTTTCATCCCCTATATCACCCCCTGTAGGATTATTTTTTAAGACCAAAAGTAGCCTGTGTCCTTCCCCAGGGTGCTATATAAAGCCTTGCCAAATTTTATCGAAATCCGTGCAGTTTTGTAAATTTTGAAATCAACCCCTATTTTACCCCCTTAGGGGATGATTTTTCAAAAACGCTGAACCGCATATTTCTTTATTTCCTATCAGAAGCATACATTTTAATTTTCACATCCCTAACTTAAGAAATACTGAGTTTCCCATACAAACTTTCATCCCCTATATCACCCCCTGTAGGATTATTTTTTAAGACCAAAAGTAGCCTGTGTCCTTCCCCAGGGTGCTATATAAAGCCTTGCCAAATTTTATCGAAATCCGTGCAGTTTTGTAAATTTTGAAATCAACCCCTATTTTACCCCCTTAGGGGATGATTTTTCAAAAACGCTGAACCGCATATTTCTTAATTTCCTACCAATAGCATAAATTTGTTATCCCTAACTTAAGAAATACTGGGTTTCCCTTACAAACTTTCATCCCCTATATCACCCCCTGTAGTATTATTTTTGAAAAAAATAGTATCCTATGGCCTTCCCCTGGATGCTTTATAAAGCCTTGCCAAATTTTGTCGAAATCCATGCAGTTTTGTAAATTTTAAAATCAACCCCTATTTTACCCCCTTAGGGGATGATTTTTCAAAAACACTGAACCGCATATTTCTTTATTTCCTATCAAAAGCATACATTTTAATTTTCACATCCCTAACTTAAGAAATACTGAGTTTCCCATACAAACTTTCATCCCCTATATCACCCCCTGTAGGATTATTTTTGAAAAAAAAAGTAGCCTATGTCCGTCCCCAGGATACCATCTATAGCCTTGCCAAATTTTATCGAAATCCGTTCAGTGGTTTAGGCGTGAAAAGGTAACAGACAGACAGACAGACAGACAGACAGACAGACAGACAGACAGATAGACAGACAGACAGACAGACAGAGTTACTTTCGAATTTATAATATTAGTATGGACTAGCTGAATACCAGTATTTTTTTAGTATGTTTCACAGTTGAAAAAAGGCTAGGCAGATTGATTGACTTTTTTAGAAACTGTTTTGTGAAAGTAAAAAAGTGTTTTTAGAAGTTAAAACTTCTCTTTTAATTCAATTCAAGACTTTTAGAAAATATTTTGTAAAAATAAAAATATTAAAATCAAGTTTACAAAATATATTTTATTTATTTACAATAATCAGTTCACACAATTTTATATTTAAGTAAAAGATATTGAACACTGTTTAAAATAAAGCACAATTTAATTTTATATAAAAAAAAAATTAAAAAGAAAAAAAAAACATTTCCTATTGAGATCATCATTATAAATTATGTAAGTAGTGAGTTTAATTATAAAATTATTTTTTTTATCAAAGCCGAACCGATAGAATTACTAGCACAGATTAATACAGATGGGGCACTCCGCAGTTTAGGTATGAAGCTACAAGTACGCGGCGGGCTCATCTCACTGGGTCAATTCAGTGTGGGCTGCCGCGCGCCGGCCGGGGAGCACGTTAGTTCGATACTCACTCACGCGCCGCGTCGTAACAGAAGACAACCCTAACGAGTCCGAAGGTATAAGAGTTACGCGATAAAAAGAGAGGAAACTTGTATAACTGTAGGTAAGAAGCGTTGTGCGACCTGAATTGCACTTTATTGTGTCGTAAGCAAGAGTCGCTTTTTATTTAAATGATTTTGCGGAGTGTCCTATCTGTAGTAATCTGTGTTACTACTACACATAATAAGGCATTCATTCGGCTCCGAGCTTAAGCGCTCGTGTTTAAGCGCGAATTATACAGGGACAAATTAAACTACCTAGCGAAACTCTGCAAACATTGTTATCGATATCTAAACATGATAAAACATTAAAAAACCGGTCAAGAGCGAGTCGGACTCTCGCACAGAGAGTTGTTCCGATTTCTGAAAAAAGTGCTATTTAGAGGCATTGTTTTATTTTTCTTGTAACCTTTATAGTTAGGGAGGCGAGTAAGGGAATTTCGGTAATACTCGAGCGTGGCAGTTTAAGATATGAGAGATACCTTAGACCTAATAGAACAACCTTATAAAGTATTTAGCTCTATATGTAGTGACGCGCGCCTAGGATAGACGATCAGATTAGTAAAAAAAAATCGATAGTCTGAAATACTCGAGCGCGTCAGATTAAGATATTGGGGGTTGATTTTAGTGTTTTAAGACTAAATTTAACTAATCTGACGATAAGTCCTTGACGCCGCCGAGTTATAGGGTCGTGAACTTGTAAAAAAAAAACGTTAATCCGGCATTCTCGAGCGCGATTTTTTTATTTTTTATTTTGAAGAATATAATCTAAAACTTACTAAAAATACGAAATCTGCCGGTTTCCACATGACCCGAAGTGTGGAGGAGCCATTTCGTCTTCCGAAAAACGCGTTGCGGCATATAAGTCGCGAACGATACATTTTACAAAAAAAAAGTATAAATAAACAAAAAAGGTAATTTTATTTTACACAAAAAAGGTCTCTTTACATTTTTGTCCAAAGTTAAAACTTTTTGACTTGAAGCATCATAAAAACTCAAACTCCCGGTTTTTTGAGTATATCTCGAAAACTGAGGGTGTTAAAAAAAATTGATATGAAATAACGATGATTAAATTATGTGACTTTTATTATATCTCATTTTTTTTTTTTTTTCTAAAGCTTCTCGACAATTTTCATGCCAGTCAGACTATACCAACATTGCCTCAGAACTCGGTACATCGCCAATTTGTGGAGGAATGCTTACGAATCCGACATCACTGACCTTGCACCAACCGATCATAGGTGGAATGAAAATAATAATAAATTCGAGTTCACGTGGTTTATCGGGAATCAATTGCCCGATGCGTATGATAATGTTGTTGTATCGCCGGATATTCTGGGCAACGAGAATGACACTGAGGACAGCAATGACGAGACGCTTGATTCAGGTAAATTTTTGTACTTCTATAATATTCTCTCAACAAAATTACTGAATAGAAATAATTGTTACGGATGTTGCAGGCACTCAGCAGGAAAGAATTGTGGATGAGGAGCCACAATATGAAAGTTCCAGTGAAGAAGAAGAAGATGAATTGTATTGAGCAAAAATGTAAAGGCCATACATAACAATACAATTATAATACAATTTTTATATAATTTCATTTTAATATACAATAAATAATACAATTCGTACTACATTTCATCTACATTTACGTTGGTTGTATCTATCGCTTTATTGTCATTCTTAAATTCCCCGTTTTATCAAGGAAAGAAAGGAAAAAAAAGAAACCAAAAAACCTTTTTCGGTCAGATTAAGAGAACCCACCAACATTTTTGTCAGATTAAGAAAATATGCTTTCAGGATACCGAGATAAACCTCCCCTATGAAAATCTGACGCGCTCGAGTATTTCAAAAAAACTTTTTTTTTTTGCATTTTCAAAAATTCATCGTAACTTATCGTCACGCTGAAATCGTCAGTTTTTTTAAAGGGAGCTTCCTTGGGGCCTACTTAACACCCCTTCCGAAAATCTGACGCGCTCGAGAAAATTTTTTTTTTTTGCATTTTTGACTACTTTATATGCCTACCCCCACCACGCAAACCGGCAGATTAGTATACCGTTGTTATCAGAGGCACTTGGGGCATGCGTAGTATGAATATCTGACGCGCTCGAGAATGCCCAAGTAACTGTTTTTTTTAACATTTTTGAAAACCCGTACACGCCAAACCCACCGCTAAAATGGTTTTTACCATAAGAGCTTTTCTTTTCGAAATTATTTTATCTTTCGATTTTGATAGGTCTCGACGGCGCCGTTGAATTGCGCCATTTAGCTACCTCGCCTCCCTAACTATTACATAAACTTCTATCACATTGTCGAAAACTATGGTGCCTAAAACAGAATGTGCAAACAGCGCTCTTTTATATGATACCCCAAATGCCCTAGTAGCCCCACTTCGAATGTTTAAGAAACCCTTTTGCAAAAAAAAAAAAAAAATATTATTTCTTTCATATTTGCAAAACAGTTGGACAAACGTCATTTAAAACTGTTCCAAATTATAAGTTGATAGCATTAGTAGTTCTTAAGATATCCAGCTACGACAGACAGACAGACTGAGTCGCACCATAAGGTGTTTCTTTTTACCATTTTGTTACGGAACCCTAAAAATAATAATTTGATGTTGTTTTTTTGGGGTCATCAACCGTCGGTAGGATTGGTATTTGAAGTGTGAGTTGATAAAAACTGTTTTATCTACACCCATGCTATAAATACTCTATAAAAGTTTCTGAAACAGTTAGCTTATTGCCAACATTAAAACAGCCAGTGTCATAGTAACCATGGTAACCATAATAGCATCCAAACGGGTGCTTTAATATTGTACTGAATTTCATAATGCAACTCGTTTTCAAAAAAAGAACATTGTAATGCACGCGCGTTTCACTACAACAGCGCCGTAATTTAAAAAAAATAAATTATTCGAATTCACGTCGTATACTATGACGCCGGCCGCCATGTTCGATACGAGTATTAGTATTGCAAAAAACTGTTTCAGAAACTTTTATAGAGGATTGATAACATTGATGTAGATAAAGTCTTGTATGCAACTGTACATAATTAGGTATTAAAACACTCATGTGATACTATTATCACACTCGGCTTCGCCTCGTGTGATAAACCCACATTCGTGTTTTAATACCCCTTATTATACGTCAGTTGCATAAATAACTATTATAGCGTTGATACCCTTCACGTCCGTGAAATTTACACAATTTTCCCGAACCAATATTTACATACCGACTGTTCCGAATCAACACAAACATAAGTATTCCCTTAAGAGTTAATGCGGTTGCTCTTTTCTCCATACAAACGCTCTCGCCTGTTTTCTTTCTGGTTAATGACCCTAAAGCAATGTTTTTTTTACAGAAATATAAATATTAGCTACTTGTTTTCCTTTTTGATGATACATTATTTTTATAAGAACGGGAACCCTCAAAAAATGCTCAAAATTGCCTATTCATACCGCTGTCAACAGAGGCCTAGTGTACACAGACAACTATTAACGAAAAACATAGGGCATAGTATATATCCTTTTTATTCAGTTTATGAAATATCTTTTAAATTGGTCCAATATTGGAGGAGGAAACAGGCGAGAGCCAAACCTTGAAATATGACTTTTTACATAAGCTATTTAGTCGGATCTGCACTTGTCCCTATCGCACGAATGTGAGGGTGGAGCGCTCGCAGAGCGACAGCAATAGTTTCTTCAAATACCTAATTTTCAAGTCTGGCCGCCCGCATTTCCTCTTAAACCTTGAAGGAGTAGAGAAATACAATACACGAACACTTTACTCGGGAATTGAAAATTCTGTTTTTCACGGAATAAAAAATACAAAAATGCGAAGTCGGTTAACGCTAAATCAATGTATTTACTTTCTTCTTTCTTCATGTGTTTATGTAACCGTGTTAATCGACCTTTGTCGCTGACGGTACTCTTGTTAGGGCTCCGCCCTCAGGGGCCTGCTGTGACATGGAAGTAGACATCGCACGGCTGTCTCCATGGCTCCAGTAGCGGCTCAGGTTTGAACACATCTAGCTTGGGAGACTGCACCTCTAAGGGAACTTCGGGCTTCACCTGTAATTGATAATACATTGATTAATAGTAAAAAAAAATATATATACAGGGTGTAAGGGACAGCCCTCCGCAAACTGATGGGGTGAATTCAATATGTCATTCTAAGATGACCGGTACATGAAATTTTTTCAGGAACGTTAACGGAATCCAATAAACCTGATTTGTTTGTTTTTGTGCACAAATTGGAGCGTCTATTACTGGTTGGGAGGGGTAGGTAATAGGTATGCGGTGAGTTCGATGAACTCTGTAGCTAGACAGAAAGTGAACAGCTGATTTCACGCGTCGTTGGTTAGAGTATTTCAACATCCATTGCTGGTTTTTTTTTTTTGCTGTTTTTTTTTGCAGTTTTTTTACATAAATGGAGTGCTGCGAACACAAAATGCAATTTTACATTGAAATAATGAAAATGTAACTGAAATTTTTTTTGAAAAAATTAAAATTTTCCTGAGAAAATTTCCGGTGGAATATGATTCAAAATGAGGAGCTGAATGCACCCTGTTAGTTTGCGGAGGGCTGTCCCTTACACCCTGTATATATATATATTTCAGAAAAACACATTTACGGTGCACAAAAACAATTTTCCAAGTATAATTAAAATAATAACATCCTTGGAAATTTCACACAACGCCATCTAGTCCCAAGCTAAGCAACCTAATGCTTGTGTTATGGTAACGAGATGGCTGATAAACTACTTATATACATTTTTTTTTTTTTTGTAAATACATACAAATTATAGATAGAAAAACACCCAGACTCGGAACAAATACTTGTAGGTCGTACAAATATTTGTTCCGTGCGTGTTCAGTCAACAATAGAATACAGTTAGAATATAACAGAAATAAGAGTATGGTTGGTGTATGTATTATTGAAAAAAAATATTGTATCACAAACTACAGACTGTAGTACTTTAGAAGTTTAATGCTACAGTCAAACCTTAGCATAAAACTAACAGACATTTCGATCCATCCAATTACTCTTGAAGAAAAGTGAAGCTCGTTTTTCTTCAAGAGTGACATAGATTTTAGCTAGGGCTCTGAGTAGGGTGTGTGTGATATATTTATTCTGATTATTAATATAGCGGGCTTCAGGCTCATTTCTCCTGTGCACTACTTCGTTTTATTTTATAGTTAAGGTATTAACCTTAACTATAAAATAAAACGAAACCTCAAATCTAGCGATTTCATGAAATCATGAAATCATACAGCTCCATAAGTTGGCATTTACCTCATAAATGCCAGCTTATGGAGCTGTATTGCTGATTCTAATGATTATAATTCTGTAAAGCCATATTAGCTACGGCCGCGAATCATATTTTAATCAACATACAAGCTCACACTGACCTACAAATTGCAAAAAACGTAGGAAATTTTGAATTTCGCGGGCTAGCCTGGCGCTTTCGCCTTAACCTATCAATGTCGAGGTTCGAGGCCTCACAGTACGAACACAGATTAATACAGATGGGACACTCCGCAGTTTAGGTATGAAGCTACAAGTACGCGGCGGGCTCATCTCACTGGGTCAATTCAGTGTGGGCTGCCGCGCACCGGCCGGGGAGCACGTTAGTTCGATACTCACTCACGCGCCGCGTCGTAAAAGAAGACAACCCTAACGAGTCAACAAGCAAAAGAGTAACGCGATAGAAAGAGAGGCAACTTGTAGGTGAATATAACTGTAGGTAATAAGTGTTGTGCGACCTGAATTGCACTTTATTGTGTCGTAGGAAGAGTCGCTTTTTATTTAAATGATTTTGCGGAGTGTCCAATCTGTATTAATCTGTGGTAGTGGTCACAAGCTGCTACAGCTGTATGTAAAGACGGTCACCCATCCACGGACCAACCGCAGCAAGCGTAGCTTAACCAGATGAATCGACCTGTGCCGCTGTTATTACTTAGCCACAAGCCCCTTTTGACATAATATGGCAATTAATTTAATTTAATCTTTTGTGTTTCGTAATGTTAACTAATTTGCATACTATTACAAAGAATCAAGTTCTTCTAACTGAACAGACAGCTGGACAGTTTGTTGCGCTACTTCTTCATCCCAGCTAAAGCACTAGGTAGTGGTGAAGGGTGGGCGTGTCGGGGGACTGTCTGTCATTTTGACGTCCGAAACGTGCCGATTCTCAGCCTAGTTCGAATAAATGAGATTTTTTAACATAAACACATTATCTTAGTAGCTAATTGCTTTAATATAAACAGTTTGGGTTTGGGGGAAAGATCTAGTTTTGTAAATATATCTAAAAACGTGCAAAGCCTAATTGACGGTTGACATACGTCTCTCACAAGAGTCAACGACAAGACTGTGTGTCAATTGTTTTTAAGGCGAAAGCGCCAGGGTAGCCCGCGAAATTCAAATTTTTTTACGTTTTTTGCAATTTGTAGGTCAGTGTGAGCTTGTATGTTGATTAAAATGTGATTGGCGGCCGTAGCTAATATGGATTTACAGAATTATAATCATTAGAATCAGCAGTACAACTCCATAAGTTAGCATTTACCTCAAACCTCATGATTTCATGAAATCGCTAGATTTGAGGTAAATGCTAACTTATGGAGTTCTATTGCTGATTCTAATGATTATAATTCTGTAAAGCCATATTAGCTACGGCCGCGAATCATATTTTAATCAACATACAAGCTCACACTGACCTACAAATTGCAAAAAACGTAAGAAATTTTGAATTTCGCGGGCTACCCTGGCGCATCAATCTTAACGAGGCATTTTTTATTACCCGACTACGGCAAAGCCAAAAGGAAGGGTTATGATTTTAGCAGTCTATGTATGTATATAAGTATGTATTTACGTGTGTTCCACCGTAGCGCCTAAATTATTGAACCGATTTTGATGAATTAGGTATCAGTAGATTCGAAATAATGGTCCGGGTGACATAGGCTATATAAATTCTCCCTAAATTTAATATGGTGGACTTATCACGTAAATTTCTGACCTCGAAAAAAATTAAATTGAGATAATCATGACATGTTTGGTTTTATAAGAGATAGGTCTTGACGAGCACATTACAAATATGTATATACCTATGTCACTATTGTTTAAGTAAATAAATGTTTTGAACTTTTTAGATCAATTTTATTTTTCCGTAGTCGGGTTACAGTTTTTTAAACTTTATTCTTGTTTTGTAAGTTGTAATTGGACATCAGGTTCACTCGCTGTTTATTATGAAGCCCATTTTTTGTATTTTTTTAAATCTGTTGTCTGTATTTGTACCTATTGAATAAAAATAAAAATCTACATATTATATAAAAGAAAGTCGTGTTAGTTACACTATTTATAACTCAAGAACGGCTGAACCGATTTGGCTGAAAATTGGTGGGGACGTAGCTTAGAACCAGGATAAGGACATAGGATACTTTTATACATATAATTCTTCTGTACGTGTGTTTGTCACCTAACTACTCCTAAACGGCTGGACAGATTTGGATGAAAATTTGTGTGTATATTTCAATTGGTTCCTGGATGGTTTGAGAACACAATTGGACCCGGTAGGTGGCGCTGTAGTCAGATTCTAGGATCGTTCAGACAGGACAACGTCTGTCGGGTCCTCTAATAATAAATAAATAAAGCACTAGGAAGTGGTGAAGGCGAGCATGCCGGGGGACTGTATGACTATCATTTTGCCGTCCGAAACGTGCCGATTCTCAGCGTAGTTTGAATAAATGAGTTTTAATTTCGAGTTGCTTACCTTAGCAGTCTTCCTCAGCTTCAGATGCACAAGCTTGACGTGCGTCCTCATGGCCGTCCTCTGCGTGAACCGGCGCCCGCACTCACCGCACTCAAACGGCTTCTCCCCCGTGTGCGTGCGCACGTGGTTTGTCAACACACTCTTACCCTGATAAAGAATTAAGATGAATATTTTGTAATGATCCATATTTTACAATGATACATGATAGCAGGAGCTCGTGGCTAAGTAATAACAGCCGCACGGGTCGATCCGTCAGGTTAAGCTACGCTTGCCGGGGTTGGTCAGTGGATGGGTGACCATCTTTACATATCGAGATTCCTCCGTGCCTCGGAAAGCACGTTAAGCCGTTGGTCCCGGCTGTTATTCGTGGATCTTTGACAGTCGTTACGGGTCGTCAGAAGCCCGAAAGTCTGACAACCAGTCTTACCAAGGGGTATCGTATTACCCAGTTACTGGGTTGTGGAGGTCAGATAGGCAGTCGCTCCATGTAAAATACTGGTATTCAGCTGCATCCGGTTAGACTGGAAGCCGACCCCAACATAGTTGGGAAAAGGCTTGGCAGATTGATTTTATAATGATCCATACCGGGTGTAAAAAGACACTTCCCGAAGCCGAAAACCACATACTCAACCCATTATTTGGATCGTTTTTAACACGCTTCTATTAGCTTCACCTGTATTTTTGTATGTAATAGAATCTTTGAACTCCATTTTTACCCACTTAATATTTTTCAGATTAATTTGAAATTTTTCACATTTATATAATATAATAATATAATATATAATAGGATAAATTATATTTGGGAAATTCGACTCGAAAAAATTGATCATTAAACTGAACTAAAAAGTAAAAAATAAAAAAAAAGCGTGGGGTGCTTTCGAATTACAGAGTTAGTAGTAGTAAGAATGCCGTACAAAGCATACAAGTATCATTTATTGTCAACTAGACCTGGGAATCCACTGGTTCTGGAGATATTGAAGGTCAAACTTGCATATTTTTTTTTACTGTCTTTCTAAAACAAGTGTTATACTAAACTTTTTCCGACAAGTACTACGAGTACCGTAGAGCGAAGGGGCGGGGCTTAAAATAGCTTTTTTATACCTAAAAATTAAAGTCGTTTCCCAGCAATAATTTTTGCGCATAGCTACTTAGATGTACAGTATGCATAGGTGACGGCTTTGTGATGTGTCTTTTTACACCCTGTATTTTATAATGATACATGAAAGCATACATGCAGCCATATTTATGGACATTATACTCGCAAATCTGTGGATGGGTGACTAGGACAGGAAGATGGTCACTGAAAAATACTGACAGGGGAGAATGGAAGAAGAAAACTTGGTGCGCCAGCCCCACGTACACACATGGGATAAAGGCAGGAAGATGGTCACTCCGGACAATACTGACAGGGGAGAATGGAAGAAGAAAACGTGGTGCGCCAGCCCCACGTACACACATGGGATAAAGGCAGGAAGATGGTCACTCCGGACAATGCTGACAGGGGA
Source organism: Cosmia trapezina (assembly GCA_905163495.3). Classification (NCBI taxonomy): domain Eukaryota; kingdom Metazoa; phylum Arthropoda; class Insecta; order Lepidoptera; family Noctuidae; genus Cosmia; species Cosmia trapezina. Next base: position 3,221,320 of record LR991046.1, on the reverse strand, counting down.
GAATGGAAGAAGAAAACGTGGTGCGCCAGCCCCACGTACCATGGAATAAGGGCTGGAAGATGATGACTTACCCGGAAGGCCTTCCCGCAAGTGTCGCACACGTGTCGCGGCGGAGGCCTCAAACCGCGGTGCACCGCGTGCTGGTGCTTGCTGAGCGACGAGCGTGACGCCAGCGCGGCGCCGCACTCGGGGCACACGTACGCACGCACGCCGTCGTGCTGCACGCTCGTGTGCGACGACAGCGAGCGCGCGCACAGGAAGCGCGCAGGGCAGCGGGGGCACGAGAATCTGGAGTGTAAGGGGGACGGTTTAATTTAAGAGCGTTAACGTCGCGCGCTGGCAACGTCGCATTTCTAAAGGTTTTTCGTGATTATTTTAATAAATTTAAATCGAAGGACAATTTCCTCTGACAATTTCTTAGATCGTTGGTATAAAAAAATAGAAATTTAATTTATTCAGTCAGTCAGATAATAAAAAAATATTAGACACGTATTTTTTGCTTTATCATAATAAAAAAACCGGTCAAGTGCGAGTCGGACTCGCGCACGAAGGGTTCCGTACCATATTATATGTTTAACAATCGCAAAGATAACTTTTTACTTATTTTATAATGATACTATGAATTACAAGGTTATTTTTTGCAGTTGCAGAAAATCACCCATGTTTAAACAAAATACCTTATGAATCGCCGTTTTCAGTACATTGTTGTTGTTGTTGATTAATTCATGGTACTTACATGGTATAAGGAAGTTTCAAACTCCTAATTTGTTGAATTGTTGCGCTAGAGCTCGTACAAAAGTGGTCTAAAATTTACAACTTTTACGGCCCCTATTTCTTAATTTTAAAAGATAAAAAAAAATATGTTTGTACTCTACTCAATGAGTTCTAGACGATGACACCCCACATAATACATAATCAGCCTATAATGTTCCCACTGCTGGGACACAGGCCTCCTCTCGGTGAGAGGGGGCGGGCCGTAATCCACCACGCGGGCCCAGTGCGGGTTGGTAGATGTCACATGTCTTCGAATTTTTGGTTCTAGGACATGCCGATTTCCTCACGATGTTTTCCTTCACCGTTTTGAGAGCAGCGGTGATGAAATAATGACACGACACCCCACATGCTACATTAAAATTTTTATTTTTTTTTCAAAATGAAAAGTTTATTGTATGGGGACCGACCCCTTAAATTTTTAACTTTGCTTTATTTTTATTATTTGTTGTTATAGCCGTAATAGACAGCGGAGGCTTAGTAAGTTTGTACTGGGCTGTACGTGGTTGTCTGATTTCATGGATTTTAATTTTCTTGCGCGGAACCCTAATTATTTTTCTAAAATAAAAATAGCCTAAGTTACTCCTTAAAACATCAGCTATATGCCGTCAAAATCGGTGAAAATTCGTTTGGCAAGTTTCCTAACTTGACTCAAAGTACCATTTTTTAAATCGGACTGCGCTTTAAAATTCTTCTATACAAACTTTAACATCCCTAAACCTCATTTGAGGCGTAGTTTTGAAAAACTAATAATGACAAACATTATTACTTACTTATGCAAGTATTTGTGCTAAGTTTCAAGTTCATTAAACAAATTAATAAGATTTTTCATATAAACTGTATCTCTGTTTTCACGAACACAGATACCTAAAGAATTTCAAAAATCGTCTGGTATGTTTCCATAACTTGACTCAAACATTATTTACACCAATTTTAAAGTTAATCAAGCCCCCAATAAAATCCTCCGCTATAAAATTAACTTTTCACCCCTTAGGGGTAGATTTTTGAAAAACCCTAATACACGTTAGTTTTAATTTTTGGTCTCAAGTATAAAAACTGAGTTTTGAGTTAATCGGACCGCGTGTTAAAGTTCCTCCATACAAACTTTGACACCCGCAATCCCTCCTTAGGGGGTAGTTTAGGAAAACTAAAAATGATAAACTTTATAACTTACTTACATGAATATTCGTGCTAAGTTTCAAGTCTATTAACTCAAGGGATAGGATTTTTCATACAAACTTTCATCCCCTGTTTTACCCCCTTAGGGATGGAATTTCCAAAAATCCTTCCTTAGTGGATGTTTACACTATATAAGGTATCTATGTGCAAAATTTCAAGTCTCTGGGTCCATTGGTTTGGGCTGTGCGTTGGTATATTAGTCAGTGACACAGTCAGGACTTTGATTTTTTTATATATACATATAGATTTACCATGTTATTTTAAGACCACAGAGTTCTTATAGGTTTTCCTGTAATCTACAGGTATAGAACTAATTTCTATATTTTTTTCAAAATTTTAGGCTCAGTAGTTTCGGAGATAAGGGGGGGGGGGAATGGTCAATTTTCGTATATTTTCTTAAATAACTCTAAAACAATAAATTTTAAAATTATAAAAAAAAATATTTGAAACCCTCATAGTAAGTCCTTTCATTTGATATGTTACTCGGTGCAGTTTACAAAACTTTTTTTTTTTCATTTTCTTATTTTCCCCCTAAAAGTGACTGTCATATTCAAAATTCATATATTTACTTTAGCTGTACGTGTTTGGGTCACAGAAATCCATATGTGTACCAAATTTTAACTTAATCGGTCTATTATATTCGGAGCAAATTGGCTGTGACAGACGGACAGACAGACACACGAGTGATCCTATAAGGGTTCCGTTTTTTCCTTTTGAGGTACGGAACCCTAAAAATACTTAGATAACTCGCATTAAAGTGGGGGCTCGCAACTATAATAAACTTACGTATAAATTCCACCGGACATATTCCATCAAACAATTTTGACTTTCTAATGGGAAAGATTTCTTCCCCTAAATGTGACACTTGTGGAGTAATAGATGATGTTTACCATTTGTTGATGGAATGTGTTCAATTTCAAGCTGAGAGAGAGGAATTATTAGACAAATTAGAACTGGACAAATTGCAGGTTGGAATTATGAATTCAATACTCTCAAACCCTAACAGTGATGGAGCTTGTCTTTTGTTTAAACTATTATCAGGTTAAGTTAAACTAGTGATGTATTGAATTATTGGTTATGATTAATCGGGCTGACATATACATGTAGTATAAAAGTCCAAAAATAAAGGAAAAAAAAAAAAAAAAAAAAAAAAAATCTAGCTAGGTGTGACGTCATGCCACATTTTAACTCAATGTATCGCCGTAATCTTTTGATTTCGTAAAAAAAGAAAAAGTACGTGACTGTCAAAGACCCACGCATGACATCCGGGACCAACGGCTTAACGTGCTTTCCGAGACACGGAGGAGTGTTGGTATGTACAGATGGTCACCCATCACTGACCAACCGCAGCAAGCGTAGCTTAACCTGATGGATCGACCCATGCGGCTGTTATTACTTAGCCACGAGCCCCTCTCACAGTCGTGACGTTATGTTATAAAAAATCTTAAACGTATAAAACATCACACACACACACACACAATCACACAATCAGCCTATAATGTTCCCACTGCTGGGACACAGGGCTCCTCTCTGTGAGAGGGTATAAAGCAATACTTACTTTAAACTCTGCTTATCTCGATGTTTTAGGCTCTTCTGCAGGTGTTGCCTAAGACTGTGCGCTGATTTAAATCTGAAAACAGAATAACTATAACTGAAAATGATATAAAATATTGACATCGTAGTTAAGTACAGTCCCCGGCGATAAATATTGCACATCGACCTTTGGAAAGAGACAATCGGCTAATTTCGGCTTCGTAGAGCGTTATCTCTGTCGCACGAAATACAAACAGTCTGGTATCTATTAGGAGCTGTTAAAACAATTATGATTTGCTTCTTTTGATAATTCTTTTTATTCTTTGTTTAAAATACACCGATTTTTCTATAAGTGATGGCTTTAGGTTGGGGTAAAATAAAATAAAAAAAAAACATGTTCACATTATGTTTACTTACGTATTTAATTATTTTGTATAAACGAAATTGCTTTTTTGGTCTCCCTTTTTTTGGAGTGCTGAACTTAATTTCAGTAGAATGTGTTTCAGTACTGACTTCGTTTAGTATATTGTTCGAAGTTCTTCTTGAAATTCCTGTGGCATTTGCAACTCGCTCTTGAAACAACTTACATTTTCATCTTCATTTTTTTTTTATCTGTCAGCTTCGGTTACAAAATATTTATAAACATTGTAGATAATTTCACGTGACTGACCTCGTAAAGGTTTCCCTCTTTTTCCTAAAGATGCCATAGTACAGTACAACTTTAAATTATTTTTTGGGGGTGTTAACAACTCTAAATATATATTTTGAACAACCGACTGACAAAACGTCACATTGGTAGTGTGCGACAGAGATAACGCTCTACGAAGCCGAAATTATTTATTTATTTTATTATTTATTTATTAGCCGATTGTCTCTTTCCAAAGGTCGATGTGCAATATTTATCGCCGGGTACTGTAGATTATTGAATCGTAGAGAAAACGTGTTGCGCCGACCCCAACGAGATTTAAGATACTATAGAGAGGCTATCAGAAGAAATGTCATACAAAAACTGTTATCCCATGTCTCAGTGACGCCATCTAGCATAATGAAGCAAAATTACATAATAGCCAAGTATGACATGAATACCCGATACACTTTTACCTTTGATTTAGCAACCGTGAAATATTTTGACATGTCTAAGAAAATTATTTAATTTATCTCAATGCTCGATAAATTATAAAATAGTAACGAAAATAAATCGTAGTTGAATCGTCATTTTATCACTACGAGGTTTGCAATACCACAATGTACAATTAATTATTTTCATCGAAAATAATTTTCATTAGGTGGACACGAATGTGACGTGACATGCAGGCGTACCACACAAGACTGAGCGACTTTTGACCACTAGGACATAAGTATCGGATTACGATTTTGTTCGCTATGTCCCGTCTAAATTTATAAGTGATATTTAATGTTTTTGGCCGACCCCAAGTAACATGGGACAAGGGCAGGAAGGTGATGATTAGATTATTCACCGAGGGGATAAAGCCGTGTCTTGTCACGGGCACTATGCTGACGTTCGCACGGACGTAAAAATATCGCGGCGGGATTTTATCGCGCACTGGATTTTCAACTCTCGGTGTTGAGCCGAGCATTGAGAATCCAACCCACAGAGTGCATTCTAGCGAGTCGAAGGAACACACTGTTGGATTTTCAACTCTCGGCGCTAAGCAGAGCGTTGAAAATCCAGTGCGCGAAATAAAAGCCGCCGCGATATTTTTACGTCCGTGCGAACGTCGGCTAAATGCACTGAATCCCAAGCTCAAGGACGCTATTACAAGTGGTTAGTCAAATAATTACTTTTTCAAACAAAAGTATGTTTATTAAAAAATGCTTTGCATTCTTAAAATTTTTTTTGGCCGAATCTTTTTTTTTTTTGGAAAATCATCGAATGACTTCTCCCGCTCTGATTGGAGCGGAAGGGCGTGTCAGACTTTTACTGACTAAAACCCACCCGTGTTCCTTCAGTTGCCTGTGCCAGGGCCGCGGTATCTCTTTCGAACAACGCGCGACTCCGGCGGCGTTGATTAAAAAAAAAATATTAAAAAATATATAGGGTGACTGGTAATTAGTGACCGATACCTAAACACATGATTGTGCTCATGATAACAAACAACTTTTACTATGGTGCCAAACCTGAAATCGCGAAAAAAAAATCAGCTGCTCCCTACATTTCGGCTAAATATGCGAACATGAATGTATGGGGCAGTTGATATTTTTTTCGCAATTTCAGGTTTGGTCCCATAGTAAAAGTTGTTTGTTATCATGAACACAATCATGTGTTTAGGTATCGGTCACTAATTACTAGTCACCCTATATATACAATATGCCTGGACAGGAACGGGCTGCGCCTGGTGACGGGGACCGTCACAGGACACTGCTCATTAAACAAACACTGCCACACAATAGGAATAACGGACAGTCCTCTGTGCAGGGCCTGCATGGAGGCTGAGGAGACCGAGACGCACGTGCTCTTTGAATGCACAGGCGTCACCCAGATTAAAACAGAAACCCTCGAAACACCCCGATATTTCACAGATGTTCTTAACAGACCAGGAGACTTGATCAATTTCTGGAGGGAGGTGGGCTGGTTGGAATAACCTCCGACGGCCGCCATGGCCACGTACAATGGTCCACATGAAGAATTAAGTGCGGAAAGAAAGGAAAAAAGGTGCAAGAAAGGTCCCGTGCGAAGTCAATACAAAACTTTTTTACTTTACGAAAAGTGTTTTCTGCATGGGCCCAATAATATTTAATAAAATACTGGACAGCATAAAAAGTGACACCCTACAGCAATTAAAAAAAAAAACTTAAGGTTTATTTGATACAAAAAAAAAAAAATGGGGTTTTTTTGAATGACCCTATGTGTGACATATAGACAGTTTATTATTATTGACATTATCTATATCTATAAAAATCAATGCCACTTTTCGTTGTAATTTTATAACTCAAGAACGGCTGGGCCGATTTAGCTGATTTTGGTTTTGAAATGTTTGACGTAGTCCAGGGAAGGTTTAAACGATCAGAAAAATTGGAAAATTCTGGAAAACTGAAAGTGGATTTTATATGGGAATATTGAAATTAGTCACTTCTGTTGGGTCAGCTAGTTTGACATATTTTTGTGCATAATCTGGACTTGTTAAAATAATTTATTTGTATCTTAATAATTTTTTTTTATTTAATCTTTTTTCACTATTTTATAATTTTTACTAATGCTTAATTCTATTGACATTATTAGTTAATTTTGCATGCCAAAACTCAGGCAGAATGTACCCGGCTCACTATATTTTAAAAAAAAAACTTTATTGTACAATACCTACATTCTATGCGAATAAATGAAAAAAAAAAAAACCGGCCAAGTGCGTGTCGGACCACGCACTATGAAGGGTTCCGTAGTTGGGATGAATTTATCCCAAGAACAAACTTAACATTGTAGTTGAAATACATGTTCTCCCATACATTCCAACTGTAAATGTAAGTTTGTATTCACAATATTGAGAGATTTACCATGTTATTTTGAGACCACAGACGTCTTATAGGTTTTCCTGTAATCTACAGATAAAGAACTATTTTCTGTATTTTTTTCAAAATTTTAGGCTCAGTAGTTTCGGAGATAAGGGGTGGGGGGCTGGTAACTTTAAAACAATTTACTTTAAAATTATATAAGAAATATATTTGAGAGCCTCATATATATACATATATATAGTAAGTCCTTTCATTTGATATGTCACACGGTACAGTTTGCAAAACTTTTTTTTTCAATTTTCTTATCTGCCCCCTAAAAGTGACCCCCATATTCAAAATTCATTTATTTACTTTACCCGTGCGTGTTTGTGTCACAGAAATACATAATTATGTGTACCAAATTTTAACTAAATCGGTCCATTAGATTTGGAGCAAATTGGCTGTGACAGACGGACAGACAGACAGACACACGAGTGATCCTATAAGGGTTCCGTTTTTTCCTCTAACATAGAAGATGTGTGTATGTTTGTGAACGTACCTCACATCGCATTCGACACAGTAGTAGTCCTTGACGTCCGTGTGTGTGAGCTGATGGTGTTTGATCTGGGTCCTGGTTCTAAAGCGCTTGTTGCATATTGGACACTCGTAGTTCTTGATACCCTGATGTATTCTGTAACAATTATGACATTATAATGCGAACCCTTTTCTAATGCCTCGTTTACATTCAGCCCCTGCCGCTGCTCCTCGCGCTGCCGGCGATACTTCCCTAAATACTGCCGCAGCAGGATCGAGAGAAGTGTGTGTTTACATACTGCCCTACCACTCACATCACTTTCGACTTTCGGCAATGGCAGACGTCGAAATAATTACAGCGTCCGCTCTGTGTCTTCTTACAATACATAATTATGTTCATTGTTAAAAAAGATATAAAATTCAAAAAAAGAAATTTCGTCGTCGTCGGAGATGGTGGATGATATCTATTCATCGTAATAGAACTCTGCAAGTACCTAACCACCTACATAACTGATTTTTGTGTGCACATACCCTATACTTGGGTGGGGAAACTAAATTCTAATGACCTATACCCATATACATAAACAACTGTTTTTTTGTTTCATTTTGACAGTAGGAAAATAAGGCGGCACGCACATCCGATTCGTTCAGGCGCTCGGCGAGAAGTGAGCGACGGAGCTGAATGTAAACACGCACTGCCGCTCGCGCTGCCAGTCCTTTGACTTCGGCACAAAAAACCGCTAAGTTGGGGAGCGCCGGGCAGCGCGAGTAGCAGGGGCAGCAGCAGGAGAAGTATCGTGTTTACATACTCGTCCTGCCCACTTCCCTGCTCACTTCGGCTGAATGTAAACGGGGTATAACCGCTCCCGCCACAATCCGCTCGTCCAATAAGGTCGAGTCGAAGCTTCTATAGTATAGTTAAAATCTCGCTGCAGACTCGGTCATAAATCATTCGAGTGTTTCGCTCTCTTTCCCACTCACGGGCCTTATGGGCAGGCCACGCCCACACGTAGTCCTGTGCATTACTGCAGTCGATGATATCGATAGTTTTATATATGGATTTATAAATGGGTGATAGAAATAAATACACATTTTTTTTTATTTTATTACCAAATTTACTACAAAGCATATTAAATATATAAACAAAAGAACGTATATATAAAACTAAAAATAGAAAATTAAAATTCTTCGTCTGAGTCATCGTCATCATCATCCACATGAATGATGAACTCTTCGCATAAATGTGCTTTTCTTTAAGTCTTCATCTTGCAGCAATTCTGCATGTTCCACACATTTTTGCCAATTTTCAATGGAGAGATTGGAAATGGTTTCATCGACTAACTTCTCGACAACAGCTTTTGGTTTTGTTTTTCGTTGCACCTTCATTTTTTACTTGATCCCACACCAACTGGATGGGATTGTACTGACAGTGGTAAGGCGGCAAGCGGATAACTTCATGAACATGCTCCAACGCCATTTGATCTTCCTTGAACCTTAATAATTCTGTTATCGATAATGGCCTTGAGCGTGCGCAACTAGCGCACATCCCTACTCCAATTATGATTTATGACCAAGTCTGCAGCGAGATTTTAACTATACTATAGAAGGTTCTAGAAGCTTCGAAACAAATGACGCGCAACCTTGTCGTTGACTTTTAGAGAGAGACGTAATATGTCAACCGTCAACTAGGCTGCGCACATTTTTAGAATTATTTTACGAAACTAGATCTTTCCCCCGAACCAAACTGTTTATATTTATTTATTTATTTATTTATTTATTCATAAAACAATTTACATTGTGTTTGAATTAAAAAAGATAATACAAATAACAATAATAAAATAATTACATTTCAAATCACAAAAGCAATAATCAAAATATTAAAAAATAATAAAATATATATATTACTATGTCATCAATCAAAAACCGTTTACATGTCAAACCATAAAAAGCACAAACAACCATGTCTATTCCATTCCACGTAAATCAACTGAGAATTAAATATCAATTAAATTACTGTTTATATGTCCAGCCATAAAAAGCACAACACAACCATGTCCATTCCATGTTAGGTCAACTTAATAAATTTAAGTTAAATGTCAACTAAATTTAGAGAAATGGAAATTAAATACTAAAAAGATATAAATTAAATGCCAATTAAATTACCATTTACATAATTATCCAACCACATATGCTCAAAACCACCATGTCTATTCCATGTAGCGTAAAAAAGAGTTAAATATAAATTAAATTCCAGTTCAAAATTAATTAAATGTCAATTAAATGCCAAACTAAGTGTCAATTAAATGCAAATTAAATGTCAATCAAATACAAATTACATGTCAAAAAAATTAGATGCCAACTAAGATCAAATGTCACAAATAAAATAAATGTCACTATGATATCAATTAATTCATACACAAATTATCTGGATTCATTCGACATCAAATCGGATACAGAATATAAACATTTTTCTAATAGGAAGGCTTTCAGCTTTGCCTTAAATAAGTTTGTGTTATAGACCAAAGCTTTTAAATCAGAAGGTAACTTATTATATAACTCTACTGCTTGGTAACGTGAACAATGCTTTGCTATGTTAAATTTAGGCACCATTTTATTCTTAATAACTTTCCTTCGTGTGCTTTCTCTCAGCTCTCTTTCTTTTTGTGATTCATATTGATGTATATATTTTGCAAACTTGCTTAACAGAACTAGTATATACAAACTCGGAACTGTGAGAATGCCTAATTTCTTAAAATATTCTTTGCATGAATCACGCTGTGAGATTTTGACAATGGTTCTAATGGCACGCTTCTGAAGGATGAATGCTCTTTGGCTGTTGTAGTTATAGCTATTTCCCCAAAACATGATGCTGTACCTCAACCTAGATTCAACCAAAGCATGATAACATGCTTTGAGTTGCTTCAAATCTATTTCATCCCTGAGGCTCCTAAGTGCATAACATGCAGAGGATATAGAGGAGTCAATAGCAGCAAGCTCCTGTTGCACTTACCATATAGGATGTGTTTATCTTAAAACATGTATTTAATCGTACAATACGATTCAAATAAGAATAGGAACGTCAATGACCTCTATCTGTCAAATGTTGATTGAAAAGTACAGTTTGCAAAGAAAACTTATTTGTGTATCAAAAACGTATTTTTTTGTATAACCGAGTCATATAGTTAAGGTGATTGCGCTGTGTAGTCCGCGAAATTATTTTTTTTTGGGTTTTTTGCAATTTGTAGGTCCGTGTCAGGTTGTATCTTGATCAAAATGTGATACGCGACAATAAAACATATGTATTTACATAATTCTAACCATAAAAATCATCAATACATCTATCTAAGTTAGATTTCGTGCAGAGTCGTCAAACGAACGAAATCTAACGAATCTGCACGAAATCTAACTTAGAGAGACGTATTGATGATTTTTATGGTTAAAATTATATAAATACATATGTTTTATTGCCGCGTATCATACATGCAAATAGCAAAAAACCAAAAAAAAATTGAATTTCGCGGGCATCATCCATAAATCAAAGTGAAAAAAAAAACATCAAAAAATTAGTCATACTTAATTTTTTTTTTAAATACACTACTTTCTTTCATATTTTTATTGTTAGCAACAAAATACCAGAAAGTAAAGAAAAAAGTTCATCAATAAATGTTATTTAAGAAATATCTTGTTTTGCTCACCCTACACAATTTATTCGATTTGACAGCTATGACGTCACAACATGGCGCTAAGTCAATCCTATTCTTATTTGAAACACATTTATTTTAAACCTCTAATTATTCTCATTTTGCGCTCCTAAACATATTATTGAACCTTCCCGGACACCTGGGGGCCTACTCCCTAAGCACGAAGCCCGTAGTTTCGGCCTTCGTTACGGGCGTTTCCTACTCCGTATCACATACGGATGGATGATTGGTTCCGCGCCCGAACGAAGTATGAATGACAACACGATTTGCCAGTTGTCCCTAGTCCCGATGTGTTTTTGCCCGTCCGAAAAATTTAACTTTTACACTTGTTTTGATGGATCGTAATGTCAGACGGACGGATGAACGGACGGACGGAAAGACGGACGGACTTGGGAGTAGGCCCCCTGAATCGGGCCACCCGGAATAATTTTGTTTAAAAGTAATCTTTTTAAATAATCGTTTGTCCCGGCTGTCGATTTTTAACAATCGTTAAGAGCCGAAAGTCCGATTGCCAGTCTTACCAAGGCGTATCGTGTTACCTAGTAACTAGGTCGTGGAGGTCAGATATGCAATCAATCAACTCAGCCTATCGCAGTCAGACTGCTGGACATAGGCCTCTCCCAGGCTGCGCCACAACACCCTGTCCTCCGCCTTCCGCATCCAGTCTGTACCAGCCACTTTCTTCAGGTCGTCGGTCCATCTAGCTGGGGGGCGTCCCACACTACGCTTACCGATACGCGGTCTCCACTCCAGGACTCGTCTGCTCCAGCGGACATCGGTCGGACAAACATGACAGTCGCTTCTTTGTAAAATACTGGTATTCAGCCGCATCCGGTTAGACTGGAAGCTGACCCCAACATAGTTGGGAAAGTCAGGCAGAAGATGATGACTTAAGACGCGGACTGACTACGATTTTAAACGGCACACAACCGCGTATTCTATTGTCACCATTAGCTGGCTTGAAATAAGGTTGAAAATAATATTTGTGTTGTCGACATGTGACTAAGCTGCGAATTTGCATTTATTTTCCCAGTTTTCTTTAGATTATTCAGAATATACACAATAAATTAAATCCGGTTAAAGTTTAAAACAAAATACTAAATCTATTAAATTCTTAAAAAAAATGAAATCGTTATCCCTGAAAATACAGAGATGTTCAACGCCAAAATTTATTGTTGTGGAGCAACTTCCAAAAATTTTATGTGGAATATCAAACTATTTTTTATTTGGTTAACATTTTTCTTTAAACCCTTCTCTGTCCACTGTATTTTTTGCGTCGGATAGTTTCATTGCGTTACGTCATACTCGACAATCCAAGAAACCAATTTTTGTGATTATTGAGCTAAAACCGCGCCTTAAGGCGAAAGCGCCAGGGTAGCCCGCGGAATTCAAAATTTCTTACGTTTTTTGCAATTTGTAGGTCAGTGTGAGCTTGTATGTTGATTAAAATATGATTCGCGGCCGTAGCTAATATGGCTTTACAGAATTATAATCAGCAATACAACTCCATAAGATAGCATTTACCTCAAACCTCATGATTTCATGAAATCGCTAGATTTGAGGTAAATGCTAACTTATGGCGTTGTATTGCTGATTCTAATGATTATAATTCTGTAAAGCCATGTTAATTACTGCCGCGAATCATATTTTAATCAACATACAAGCTCACACTGACCTACAAATTGCAAAAAACGTAAGAAATTTTGAATTTCGCGGGCTACCCTGGCGCATCAACCTTAATATACTTACTGCTGATGTTCCGCTAAGGAGTCCTTATTAATAAAGGTCTTTCCGCACTGGTCACACTTCGGCCGGTCGCCACCGTGGTGGTTTCTCATGTGACCTCTGTGAGTTTTGTTGTTACTGCAAAAATAATAACGAACATCACTAGCGAAACTTCACAGACCTGTTATTAATTCAAAGGTCAAATAAAAACCGGTCAAGAGCGAGTCGGACTCGCGCACCGAGGGTTCCGTTCCGATTTCTGAAAAAGTGTGCTACTTAGAGACATCGTTTTATTTTTCCTGTAATCTTTACATAAACTTCTATCACATAGAATAATTTCAGATTTTTCTCTTTGCAAATTTCGGAGATAAGGGGGAGGGGGGACGGTATTTTTTTTTTACATTTTTCATCAAAAGTCGAAAACTATGCGGCCTTTAAAAAAAATAAAAAACAGTTTGAGAATGTGCAAACAGCGCTCTTTCATATGATACCCCACATGCCCTAGTAGCCCCACTTTAAATTTTTAAGACTCCCTTTCAGTCCCTGTTGCAAAAAACATAAATATTTTTATTTCTTTCTTATTTGCAAAATAGTTGGGTAAATGTCATCTAAAACTATTCTAAATTTCAAGTTGATAGATCAGTAGTTCTTGAGAATTTGAGATATCCAGCTGTGACAGACAGACAGACAGACTGAGTCACCATAAGGGTTCCTTTTTTACCATTTTGGTACGGAACCCTAAAAATGACTAGCAAACCTTCCCAATCGCTAGGGGTGTCGCTATTTAATTATAATAGTAATGTGTGGAAACTGTTTTGGGTTAAGTATTGCTATTTTGTACCGTTTTCTTATTATATTCTATCTGTTTGTTTAACAAAAAAAAAAAAAAAAAAATCATTTATTTTTCAACCAGTCAATTGAATTAAACCGAAATATAGCGAATAAAATGTGACTATCGATCAATAGAAATTGGTTTATATCCCCACCTAAATGATCATAGATTGACGCACTGATTCCGTCACTCCTTTATTGGATCAGTCACATTTCATTCGGCAAATTTCGGTTTTTCCGGAGATAAACGATGGAACCTGAGTTCTGTCTTAAGAGGAAATGCGGGCCGCCAGACTTTTGAAAATTAGGTATTGTAAGAAACTATTGCTGTCGCTCTGCGAGCGCTCCGACCTCCAATTCGTGCGATAACAACAACTGCAGATCCGACTAAATAGCCTATGTAAAAAGTCACATTTCGAGGTTTGGCTCTGGCCTATTTCCTCCTCCAATATTGGACCAATTTAAAAGATATTTCATAAACTGAATAAGAAGGATATATACTATGCCCCTATGTTTTTCTTTTTTCGTTAATAGTTGTCAAATCGATACACTAGGCGTCTGTTGACAGCGGTCTGAATAGGCAATTTTGAGCATTTTTTGAGGTCTAGTTCTTATAAAAATAATATATCATCAAAAAGGAAAACATAGGGGCATACAAGTAACTGATATTTATATTTCTGTAAAAAAACATTGCTTTATGGTCATTAACCAGAAAGAAAACAGGCGAGAGCGTTTGTATGGAGAAAAAAGCACCCGCATTTCCTCTTAAGACGACGATACGAGACTTTTAATGATTTTAAACTAAAGATCACGTCTAAACGAGTAGAGTTAATGATTTGGAAAAAATATATATAAAATTAGAGCATTTTCTTAATAACTTAATATGTGAATATTTTAGATTATGTTTATATTACATAGTGTAATTAATTTGTAAAGTTATGTCTAACGCGGATAAAAAACTGAGAATCACGCAAAAACTATCAAGCATATTTTTATGAAAACTTCACCATTTTAAAGATAATTTTATTATTTATCTTTTAGTATACGTGTATAATATATTTTGTTTTATGTGTAATAAATTTATAATGCGTCTAATTTGGGACAGCGCTCCTTGATGGGCGAGTCCTATTACTGGCTGGACGTACGACGCGTTGCGTGAGCTCAGCATAGAATACGCAAGCTAACCACTCAAGGCCGTTGGCGTATATCTGCGCCTTAATGTATAATAATAGACATATCATCACGCCTGTGTTCCTCAAAGGGTTAGGCAGAGGGACCTATAGTACACCCACATTTCACCAGTTATGATTAAGTTTTATGTAATAGGAGGAGGCCACGGGAACAATCTGCGACTCCCGCATTCCCCTAAGGGCCCTCGCTCACGGCGACTTTTTGTAGCGATGCAGTAGCGATGCTGTCGCGCGTCCGCATCGATACAGTTGCGATGTGGTGCTAGCTGTTTGCCCTCGCCTACACCACGATTCGATTCGATAGCGATGCTGTCGCGTGTTTACGAAATGCGCGACAGCATCGCTACTAACGCGCGTTAGTCGTATTTGCAACGCGCTACAGTATCGCGACTGTATCGATGCAAACGCGCGACCGTAAAACCGCTGCTTACGTAAAAGCAGCACCAAAGACAACGTGACTAATCTTGCCTCAACGGAGTCCATCTTGCAACTGTAGCGATCGCAGGTATATTTGTGCCGTTACTGAATCGCGTTTGCATCGCGACAGAAGCGCACCAGTATCGCGTTTGCATCGCGACTGAATCTGGGCCCGTGGGCGAGGGCACACAGCTAGCGACCGCTTCGCGACTGTATCGATGCGAACACGCGACAACATCGCTACTGCATCGCTACAAAAAGTCACCGTGGGCGAGGGCCCTTATACTTAAGGGCAAGATATATAAAACAATGGTTAGACCTGCTGTCTTGTATGCTCAGAATGTTGGGCCACAAAAGGGATGAATGAAAAGCAACTGCATGCAGCTGAGATGAGAATGCTAAGAGGGATGTGTGGTGTTACACGAATGGATTGAATAAGAAATGAGTCTTGGATGTCCTTTGATGGTAAAATTGACAACTGGCCTGTTTTTTATGAATCATTTAAATCAAATATCCATAGTAATTTAAACCTTACAAATTCTCAACGTGTGCAGTATTTGATAGGTAATTTAAAAGGAAACGCATTGCAAATTACCGCCGGAATTATTCCCTCGGGTGATAACTATACCGCTATCTGGAACAGTTTAGTTCAAAAGTATCAAGATAAACGAGCACTAGGCTCACATTACATGTCTAACATATTAAATATTAAACCCGCAACTAATAATTCCGCATCTTTGAATAGTTTCATTGAAAGTTTTCACGCGTCCGTTTCCGCTTTAGAACAATTACAAATTAACGATTTAAAGGATTTTATTTTGCTTAGTTTAGCTTTGAGAAAGTTAGACCCCGCAACCGTACATTTATTTGAAATGCATAAGAGAGATGAGGAAATTCCTACTTATACGGATTTCGTTGAATTTATAAAATCGCAAGTTAAAATATTGGATCGCACTATTTCATCTCGAACCGCGTTAGTGAGTAACAACCCTAATAGAAATAATTCTTCTCGTAATCAGTCACGTGATAATACAGTGCATACTTTTGTAGCTTTTGATAATAATCAAACTTGTTTGTATTGCAACAAAATTGATCATTGTAAACTTTACACTTGTCCAACCTTTCAATCACTCTCAGCCAATTCGCGTTTGGATTTTATTAAAAACAAACGTGGATGTGTAAATTGTCTAAGTGTAACGCACACTGCTTCACAGTGTAAATCTATACATACTTGTAGGACGTGTAACAAAAGACATCATTCTCTTTTACATTTACAACACAGTTCACAGCCGCCTAGATCTGTCTCGATCTCGACTGACGCTGCCACTAGCTCCGCGGATTCGCAACAGGTGGCGCTGTGTGCGTGCTCTCGCGTTGGAGGTACAAACACACCACGTACTACGGTACTTCTGTCAACTGCACAAGTTTATGTCGATAACAAATATAACAAATACGTTTCTGTGAGATGTTTAATAGATAACGCTTCGCAAAATAATATAATTACTTCTGCTTGTTGTAAAAAACTACAATTAAACATTATACCGCTTTCAAACTCCGTTATAAAGGGTGTCGGAACCTCTTCGCGGCCTATCATAGGTTACGTTGAGACAACAGTTACTGCTAAAAATAAAACTAATTCTTTTAAAATTACCGCTCTTGTTGTCGATTGTATCACGGATAACTTACAATCTCACTTTGTTGACACTTCTGCTGTGCAACATTTGTTTGATTTACCGCTCGCTGACCCACTGTGGCATGTACCTGGTGAGGTTGAATTGCTTCTAGGGGCAAAACTGTTCCCGTATTTACTACTTCACAATAAAATTATCTCACCTACCGCTCCGTCCGCTATTGAAACCGTGTTTGGTTACATTCTTATGGGTGAGGTACCCGCTAGTTTATCTAATGATAATTATAGTCCCGCGTAATTAAAACCCTAATTTAGCTCTAGTTAACATACTTAAAAATATTTTTCTTTTTTTTTTCCTTTGTCCGCTTTAATATAATTTCTTTTCTTTTGAGAATACTACATATCCTCAAAACCGGGCAGGATGCTCGCGCAAGTTTTTAGTTATAATAAGTTTTTTTTAACTGTAATATATCCGACCGCAGTTTTGAGCTATATTTCCTTCCTCTCACAATCCCATACAACAGAGCGAGATGAGTGTATATCACTCGCGCCAATCAACGGCATCCACGCTGTAGTGATAGCCAATCGCTGCATACCTGCACTATGACTTGAGAGAAATTCTCGAATCGAAGGTTAAAAGAGTCAGTGCTACCTCAACCCGCTTCCGCTCAACCGCATCGCTCCGCGCCGCAAAATAATCCGCTACTTTATAAAAACTCAAAACTATCTATGTGTAAGTGTTGGCCGACACAAGTGTAACATTTAAAGACCTTATGTAAAAGTGCACCAAAGTGAAAGAAGAAAATCAGTGAAATGGGACATCTGGAGGCTGTCCTGGAGTCAACGCTCACCATCAAGAAGATTCCCAAGTACATAAGAGGAAGTTTGAAAGTGGCACCGGTGACTGAAAAGTTATGGGCGTGTGATGCGGAGGAATGAGGAAAATGTCGCGAAGAAAGTGTTGAGTATGAATGTCGATGGCTATAAGAGAAGACGAAGACCAAAGAAACGATGGATGGACTGTGTGTGTGAAAGATGATATGGCTAGAAAGGGAGTGACTACCGAGATGACGACTAATAGAGAAGTATGGAAAAAAACCGGTCAAGAACGAGTCGGACTCGCGCACCGAGGGTTCCGTTCCGATTTCTGAAAAAGTTTGCTATTTAGAGACATCGTTTTATTTTTCCTGTAATCTTTACATAAACTTCTATCACATAGAATAATTTCAGATTTTTCTCTTTGCAAACTTCGGAGATAAGGGGGGGGAACGGTATTTTTTTTCCATTTTTCATGAAAAGTCGAAAACTATGCGGCCAAAAAAAAAAAAAATGTTTGAGAATGTGTAAACAGCGCTCTTTCACATGCCCTAGTAGCCCCACTTTGATTTTTTAAGACCCCCTTTCAGTCCCTGTTGCA
This sequence comes from Cosmia trapezina, assembly GCA_905163495.3. NCBI lineage: Eukaryota > Metazoa > Arthropoda > Insecta > Lepidoptera > Noctuidae > Cosmia > Cosmia trapezina. Next base: position 3,202,945 of record LR991046.1, on the reverse strand, counting down.
AAAAAAAAAAAAAAAAACATTTTTATTTCTTTCTTATTTGCAAAATAGTTGGGTAAATGTCATCTAAAACTGTTCCAAATTTCAAGTTGATAGCATTAGTAGTTCTTGAGATATCCAGCTGTGACAGACAGACAGACTGAGTGACACCATAAGGGTTCCTTTTTTACCATTTTGGTACGAAACCCAAAAAAGGACATGTTGCGCCGACCCCAAATAAATAAATAAATAAATAAAATAAATAAATATCCTTGGACATTTCACACAACGCCATCTAGTCCCAAGCTAAGCAACCTAATGCTTGTGTTATGGTAACGAGATGGCTGATAAACTACTTATATAATTTTTTTTTGTAAATACATACATATTATAGATAGAAAAACACCCAGACTCGGAACAAATACTTGTAGGTCGTACAAATATTTGTTCCAATCACACTGTGTGTGTGTTTGTGTTTGTACAAATAGATTGGGATAAGGGCAGGAGATTGTGATGTAATGGGGGGCGAGCCTATTGTCATCAACCGGGGCACATATCCAGACTCCGCGCTACTGCTGAGGACAACCAGAACGAAAACCGAATGACACTTTGCCCGACCTGGGACTCGCTTACGATCTAATCCTAACTAATCTATACTAATATTATAAAGAGGTAAAATTTGTATGTAAGTTTGTATGTTTGTAAGTTTGTATGTAGGGGGTAATCTCCGGAACTAATTATCCAATTCTAAAAAATTTTTCACAAGTAGAAAGCTACATTATTCCTGAGTGCTATAGGCTATAAATTATATTTATATCATGCATATTAGCCGAGCTATCACAATTTTTGTCTAACAAGTCGGAAAGAAATACCTCTTTAAACAGACTTTTTTGCATGCGCTGCCTAAACGGTTGTTTAAAATTGAGAACAATGTATGGCAGTCTGGTCCGTCTTAAATAATTCTACAAAAAAGTCCGCGACACCATATTTCTATCTTTTATATTTTATCTTTTATACATCTTTTATTGCTTTAAAAAAGTATTTTTTAGACATACTTACGTTTGGATGATTATTTAAACAACAAAACATTAATCCTTATCAAAATAAGTTATTTTATGATCACAAGGACATCATGGAGATAAGATTTGGCCTTTACAGTATGTCAATTGGTCATACAGTTTCGGAGATAATATAAAATTACTAAAACGCAAAATAACTTAAATTCATACCGGTCGCTCTTGAGCGAACATGTTTAGTGCGGACGTTTTATCAATTTACCCATAGTTGGCGTTGTGCAAATAAGTAATTTTTCTGAATTGCGAGATTTTCCGCGGATTGACGACCCTCTCGATTTATTATTTCAATATTGTCGGTGAGCGGAAGAGTTTGTTTCTTTGTTAGTTTGTTTGAACGCGCTATCTCTGGAACTACCCCAGTCGGATTTGAAAAAATCCTTTTGCATTTTATAACCCAGTTCTTGAGGAGGGCTATAGGCTATATAACATCACGCTAGGGCCCTTAGGAGCCGAGCGCGAAGTAATAGCGCGGGCAGGCGATGCGGAAGGATATAGGCTATTTAACATCACGCTTGGGCCCTTAGAAGCCGAGCGCGAAGCAATAGCGCAGGCAGGCGATGCGGAAGGATATAGGCTATTTAACATCACGCTAGGGCTCCTAGGAGCCGAGCGCGAAGTAATAGCGCGGGTAGGCGATGCGGAAGGATATAGGCTATTTAACATCACGCTAGGGCCCTTAGGAGCCGAGCGCGAAGTAATAGCGCGGGCAGGCGATGCGGAAGGATATAGGCTATTTAACATCACGCTAGGGCCCTTAGGAGCCGAGCGCGAAGTAATAGCGCGGGCAGGCGAAGCGGAAGGATATAGTCTATTTAACATCACGCTAGGGCCCTTAGGAGCCGAGCGCGAAGTAATAGCGCGGGCAGGCGATGCGGAAGGATATATGCTATTTAACATCACTCTAGGGCCCTTAGGAGCCGTGCGCAAAGTAATAGCGCGGGCAGGCGATGGGGAAGGATATAGGGTATTTAACATCACGCTAGGGACCTTAGGAGCCGAGCAATAAGAAAAAATGTCAGAAAGGATGCTTAAGCGCAAACGAAGTAAGCGCGGGCAGGCATTGCGATGCGATGCGTCGTTGGGGGACAAGAAATTTCACGCGGACGAAGTCGCGGGCAGAAGCTAGTATTATAAAATAAATAAAATTCGTTTTGTCCATAATTTCGTTAGTAAAAAATTATCTTAAAAACTATGTTAGTAAAGAGGAGCTCAATTTATTAATGTAGGTTATTCCCTGGTTATTACCATACATATCCGTATTAACATTAAAATATAAATAATTGAAAATTAATTAATTTTAAAAATAATATTATTGAATATAAATTAAAATTAAATGTAATGATAATAACAATTTAATGTAAGAAATTGAAAGTAAACTAAAATGAAATTGCAATTGAAATAAATTATTAAATTAAAATACAAATACAAAAATAAATAATCAGGTAACATGCAACCTGATAAGCCTTCCCACAGCTGGCGACACTGGTCTGTCTGCAATCATTCTTAGGATTCCGTTGCCACTCCCTCGAATTCGGCGAATTAGTGAGGCTGACTTTTTGCGCATTATAGCGTAAAAGTCATCCACCCTCGCGTCGGCAAACATACCCGAGGCACTGCAAAATCGAGGTAGTCGCACCAGAATCCTAAAGGCGTTGTTATACCAAATACGAAAGTGAGTTTTGCACTAGACCAACACGCGAATGGAATAACTACAAGTATTTAACAATAGTACATTTTGATAAAAGTGTAGCAGTTTGTTATTGCATTCGAGGCGGAATTAAAACACCCGAGCCATAGGCGAGGTTGTTTTTGAGCCGATAAACAGCCTAATATGAAAAATAGAAAATTCAAATATTTTTGAGTGTAGAACACAAATAAATGTTGCTATAGAAACATTATTTAAATATTCGAAAAATATTAACGCCTTAAAGACGCATAACTCTTTGCCGAGATTAAAAAAAACATTCACCTCCAAATAGAGAGTTGTGGATAGAGGCATTGAACCAATTTGGACTAAGTATAGGTATAAGTTATCTGTGGTAATTTTTATTCCCGCACACGGGTGGGAAAATGAAAAATCGCACGCGTGCGACATACATTGCATTGTGAACCTAATCGTAGTGCGATATGAACCAGTTTTCGAGGAAGTGTATTGAAAAATATAATAAAAACACTATTGGTACTTACTTTGAAACTTTTCCACACAGATTACAGGTGAATAACTTCAGGAATCCTTCGTGTTGAAATCTTAAAAAAACAAAATGTTTTGTGTGGTTAATCCATCGGACGTCTATTTATATACAACGTGTAACGTTAAATGCGCAAAACCTCTTAAGGGGTCATTGTACTCATCATTATGAACAACTTTTACTATAAGACCAAACCTTAAATCGCGAAAAAAAAATCAGCTTAAGAGGTTTTGCGCATTTAACGTTACACGTTGTATATTGGGGCTTCAGTGTCTTCAAATGAAACTCCCGTATCGAGGTATGGTGGTTTTAAGCGCGAATTACACAGAAAAGGCGTACGGTGAAGGCGCGGCGCAGGCATCTTGCCGCTTCAAAACGTTTCAATAGAAAATGTAGGTAGGCGGCACGTTTTGAATTATACTGAAGCGGCGTGGCGCAGGCACGTCGTTTCGTCGCCTGTTCCGCGTCGCTAGCAGGCGCGACTGGAGGGGCGCGCAAGCAGCACGACGGTTTGTTCGTCGTCTGAAGAGGAAGACATGCTGTCACGATAAAGTCAGTCTGTATAGTGACTAGTTGCGGCGTCTCTTCGCCTCTTTGATATAATTTAAATCTTATCCGTGCCTTATCTGTTCTACGCCTGCTCTGTGACTCCGCCACGTCTTTACCGTACGCCGCTTCTGTGTAATTCGCGCCTCAATCGGTAAAAACTGTATTTTTACAATAAATATTCGGAGCACACAAGTTCGCGACAGTGATGCTAATTTTGATTGATATTCTATGCAATGACGGTGTAAGTAAATAAAAATCCATACGGTGCGCCTGTCACTTTAAATTAGATAGATAGATAGATAGATAGATAGATAGATAGAATACTCTTTATTATGCACACCATAAAAATTACAGATATAAATGTTGAAATTTTACATAGGGTGACACAATGGGCGGTCTTATCGCTAAAAGCGATCTTTTCTTTCTTTTTCTTTTTGATCTTTTCTTCTTTTTTTTTTTTTTCTTTTTTTTTTGAATTAGCATCTCGCAGTGCGGCGCATCGTCACTAAGTTTACAAAGGCTTTATACTTTGAACACCTTCCGTCTTATTACAAAAAAATGCTTAAGTACTGGTTTAAACCAAGACTAAAAGGTCTAGGATTTTTACGGTATTAAAGCTAGTACCAGGACCAAAATGTGTTCCGATTACAAAACGAAGACTATCGGAGGATCAGTTAGTACCAATGAAGGTCCATGCTGGTCCATGCTTTTAAAATATCCACAGATAAGAAACAGAAATGGCATTCTTTCATTCGTTCCTACAGTATTTATTTGAAGCAACGTTCCGTTTCTCTAAATATTGATATAATAGTATCACTTGAAATGTTTAAATAATTATTTATCAATACAAAAATAGGTCAAACATTGTTCTTTGTCTATGTTACAATATATTGAACAAGCACAATTCGTACTTTTGACGCGCTTTTTATAAACAAGTTGTCATATTTTTTAACACCTCTAGCGTGAAGTGGAGCGACATAATATATACGGCGACCGGCGCGTGTAATTTGAGAGTTGAGAGCCTTGAGACGAATGTTTTTGTTGCGTCCTATAATAATAAATACCTGGATGAACTTCTTATTTTCACTAATTGTTTTTAATATTACTGTTACTGCTATGTGGTTTGCTCGTGAGTTGTTGTGTCTGGTTAAATTGTGAACTACTAATCGTAAAAAATGGAAAACAACAAAAGAAAAAACGGGTTGAAAACTGGATTTCTGAAGAAAAAGTTAGTAAAACATGGATTTTAAATTATTATTAGGTAAATAATAACCATCTTATTTCGACTACCTAACGCGATGTTCTTATATTCTTATTATTATATTAGTACCGCAGTTAGTCCAATAGATAAACTAGGGTTCTCTGTGGTTTAACTTTAGTACATAGATAGTTCATGAACTAGTGATAAATTTCATTTTATAATAACGTTTTATTTAGTCATGGTTTAAACCTAGTAATAATCCCAGTACTATATTTAAATCGCATTTTGTGGCTTAAGTTCACAACTACTGTAAGCCCGCGTCGCCAACACTATCCTGCAGCCGACAGCCGCCCGGACAGATAGCCCGCTAGTGTGGGCGCTTGCAATTCGCAGCCGATCTGTTTTAGTTAAGTAACGGGTGATTCATTTGGAGTTACTTTTTCCAAAACTAAAAAAAAATATGAATAAAACAAATTTATCGGGTAATCTTTATTATAATATAAAAGAACCATTCCTTACATTTACTTTTTAAAGATTATTTCTTCCAAATGTTGTCCGTAACTGCGATTAAGGTGGTCCATTCTGGAGTTCCAGTTTTCGATGACCCGACCGAGCATTTCCAGTGGTATTTGGCGAATAACGCGAGTAATGTTGGCTTCCAGTTGATCAATCGTACGCGGCTTATCCAAATAAACTTTGGACTTTACATAACCCCACAGAAAAAAGTCTAAGGGTGTGATATCACAGGATCTAGGCGGCCAACTGACTGGTCCGAAACGCGAAATTAACTGTTCACCAAATTTTTCTCGCAACAAAGCCATGGTTTCACGTGCTGTGTGGCAAGTGGCGCCGTCTTGTTGGTACCAAAAGTTCTGAAGATCACGGGCTTCAATTTCAGGAAACAAATAGTCCGTTATCATGGTACGATAACGGTCACCATTGACAGTGACGGACCACCTTAATCGCAGTTACGGACAACATTTGAAAGAAATAATCTTTAAAAAGTAAATGTAAGGAATGGTTCTTTTGTATTATAATAAAGATTACCCGATAAATTTGTTTTATTCATATTTTTTTTAGTTTTGGAAAAAGTAACTCCGAATGAATCGCCCATTACTAACATAGGCTGAGCTATTTTGTTACTAACATTGTAGACCACATCGTAGTCTGAATTAATAAAGATTAAATTAAATTAAATTAAAAATTGGATGATGGTATTTTACGTAAATCCATCACGGGTCAATCCATTAGGTTAAGCTACGCTTGCCGGGCTTGTCCGTGGATGGGTGACCATCTTTACATACCGAGACTCCTCCGTGCCTCGGAAAGCACGTTAAGCCGTTGGTCCTGGCTGTTATTCGTGGATCTTTGACAGTCGTAACGGATCGTCAGAAGCCCGAAAGTCTGACAACCAGTCTTAACAAGGGGTATCGTATTACCCAGTTACTGGGTTGTGGAGGTCAGATAGGCAGTCGCTCCATGTAAAATACTAGACTGGAAGCCGACCCCGACATAGTTGGGAAAAGGCTAGGCCGGTGATGGTGACCAGGTACCATTTTGGTTATCCTTTGAAAGGGTTTACGATAGGGTTTATCTAAGCAGTTAAACAAAAACCCATTATGATGTGGGTGACCCTTTTGAATGGTTTTAAGGGACCTTTTGGTTATCCTTTGAAAGGGTTTACGATAGGGTTTATCTAAGCAGTTAAACAAAAACCCATTATGATGTGGGTGACCCTTTTGAATGGTTTTAAGGGACCTTTTGGTTATCCTTTGAAAGGGTTTACGATAGGGTTTTTCTAAGCAGTTAAACAAATACCCATACAATGTGGGTAACACTTCAACTCTCTTAAAAACGATAACAGCGTAACATTCCGACTCGGAGCACTTACCGAAGCCGAAAGCCACATGGGCATTTTTTTTTAAACTGCTACCTACTTTGAAAAAACGTTACTAATATTGTTTTGGATATTTTAGCAAATTCTTGATTTAGTCGAATGATAAATTTTACGAATTTTGCTAGGTATGTATTTTTTTTTTATTATATGGAGCTTATTTCAAATAATATATGTAAATAAATAGTAATTTAGATACGTTTTGGTCATGACCGTTACCAAATAATAAGGACAGTACTGCAAGACGTAAGATGCCACATTTCAGGATTTAATTTTGTTACTTTTTTTTTTAAATTTCTGTTGACAATTTAAGTAAAAAAGAAAACTAGTCTTTTGGAACTATTTAATAATTACTCGACACTTCTATGTTATAAAAATGTTAATTATTTGCAACTTGTATGTGTAGGACATCCCATAAGTGGGTTGGTAGCCATTTTGACGAAAATGCCCACATATTATTATACCCATTATTTGGATCGTTTTTTCCACTAGACCATACCTGGGAATCCACTGGTTCTGGAGACATTGAAGGTCAAAGTCACTTTTTTTTTTACTTTCTGACTAAAACAAGTGTTATATACTAAACTTTTTCCGACAACTACTGCGCGTGCCGTAGAGCGAATGGGCGGGGCTTAACTCCGTTTGCCTGAATTCGTGTTACATTGCGCGTAATAAAAAAATAGCTTTTTTTATACCTAAAAATAAAAGGCGTTTCCCAGCAATAACTTTTGCGCAAAGCTACTTAATTAGATGTACAGTATGCATAGTTGACGGCTTTGTGATGTCTTTTTACACCCCGTATAGGTTATCTTAAGGCGAAAGCGCCAGGGTAGACCGCGAAATTCAAAATTTCTTACGTTTTTTGCAATTTGTAGGTCAGTGTGAGCTTGTATGTTGATTAAAATATGATTCGCGGCCGTAGCTAATATGGCTTTACAGAATTATAATCATTAGAATCAGCAATACAGCTCCATAAGTTAGCATTTATCTCAAACCTCATGATTTCATGAAATCGCTAGATTTGAGATAAATGCTAACTTAAGGAGTTGTATTGCTGATTCTAATGATTATAATTCTGTAAAGCCATATTAGCTACGGCCGCGAATCATATTTTAATCAACATACAAGCTCACACTGATCTACAAATAGCAAAAAACCTAAGAAATTTTGAATTTCGCGGGCTACCCTGGCGCTTCAACCTTAAATAAATAAATAAATATCCTTGGACATTTTACACAACGCCATCTAGTCCCAAGCTAAGCAACCTAATGCTTGTGTTATGGTAACAAAATGGCTGATAAACTACTTATATACATTTTTTTTTTTGTAAATACATACATATTATAGTATAGATAGAAAAACACCCAGACTCGGAAACAAATACTTGTAGGTCGTACAAATACTTGTTCCGTGCGGGAATCGAACCCGCGACATGCTGCGCAGCAGTCAATCGCTCAACCACTGCGCCAACCGTGTCGTCAAAAGTTCCCGTATAGGTTATCTTAATGAAGGGGTAACCCTTTCACTGTGTTTAAAGTATAGAACACATTCAATGGGTTATCCGTATTGAGTCCCGTTGAAATCCGTGTTGTATGTTCCCTGACGGTGACTGTCGTATCATCTCGCTCACCTGTAGTGGTCTATAATGGAGGCTCGGTCGATCATGCGCCGGCCGCACGCGACGCACTCGTACCGTCGGTTGTGTATCAAGGAGTGCACGTTAAAGCTATAGGACGTCGGCAGGTGCATGCGGCATAGCTTGCACTCGTATGGACCTCGAGACTGTCAACAAAAAAAGGTCGATCAGACAAAATCATTAAAGCGCCGTTTACACGGGGCGAGTTTCTGGAACGTTCAAGAGCAATAATTGCATGCCATAAAGCACGTTCAAGTTTTTTGACATTCAAGAACTGCATGAAGTGTTTAGACGCGTGCGATTCCATAAAATGGCATGTGCAATAATTGAATGCAAGTTTTGCCATTCAATAAAATCGCATGCGACTTACACCAGGCAATAAAATTGACAGGCGATTATTGCATACAAGTTTTGCCTAGACATGATATTTCATTAATTCATGTTATTTCATGATCAATTTCATGATATTTTTCAAGTTGTTCTTGATTTGATTTCTTGCCTCAAAATAGCAACAACGATTAGGTACCACACCCTCACTCACCGCACTCATATGTCAATGACAGCACGAATGTCAGATCATGCCAGAATTGAATGCGATTTTATTGTACGAGCAATTATTGTATGTACTGTGCGATTTTCTTGTACAAGCTTATACCTTAAGCTTATACCAGTTTTCAAAGTTGCCCGTATCGTGCAACAATATTGTACGTGTTGTTTAGACGGTGTCAGATATTTGCCTTTCAATTTTATGGTATTCCACAGGCAATAAACTGGCGCCGTGTAAATGGAGCTTAAGAGGCCGTACACGAAATTTTTCCGATTTCGCAGACTTGCGTGATTTTACAGTCAAAATACTGTATTTCTATAAGTTTTAATGCACAATATGAAAGATCATTTCAATTATAATCTAATGAATGAGCTACTTTTTTATTTTGCGTCGAGTTTAATGCGAGAATTGATGGGTATCGATATTTAAATACGATCAAACAAAAAAAAATCAGAACTCAATTAACAACACTACCAGCGGTCGTTGACCCCAACAAAATCATCAAATCTTTTTATTTTTAACCGACTTTTCAAAAGAAAGAAGGAGGTTATCAATTCGTAGCGTATATACACCACTATTTTTTAATTAGTACAAAAAAAAATGGTGCTCTATCCGTACCCGTTACTGATCATATTTTTGTAGTCAAAAGTAAAAAAAACGAAATTTCAAAATTGTCCACGAAAATTTTTCATAATTAGTAAATTCATGAGTATGATACAATAACAGCTGTTGGAAGCGGGGCAAGTTCGAGCAAGAGCACGCGAATGCGAGAGCGAGAGAATGAATACAACTATGAATAGCCTGTACACTATATCCATACATTAAGTGACATTTTGGGATATCAACAAACGCCAATAACTTTGCTGTTTATGAATATTATTTGTTGAGACTTTACATATATAATAACAAGACCTTCTCTAATAAGCCCTTTAAGTATTTGTACTAATTAAAAATTAGTGGTGTATATATATATATATATTTTAAATGTTTGTACATCGATTTCTGCGTCAATTGTGGACCGATTTTGAAAATTATTTTTTATTTCACCAAATTAGAATCTGATGAGGGGGTCCCATGGAAATCGAGGGAAATCCTCAAATTTTATAGGCACACCTATAGCGATTTGGGTATTTTTTCTTGAAAAGCACCATTTGGTGAAGTGGAGCTGATGATGAAGACCACATATGGCCATCAGGAACTAAGTACTCAATAATAAGTATTTCACGGGTTGCAATTCGATTACTAATTTATGTTCGTTCGTCACAATGCATAATATGGTGAAGTGGAGCTATTAGTGACTTAACCATCAGCTCCAGTTCTCCTGGTTCTTACTAGGAGAACTCCTCAACAATTAACGTCCCAGCATCGGGAAAAGCAATATTTTGTGAAATATGATGAGCAGTTGACATTAGGCTATTGTAACTTAGATAAATTACAAACTGACGCACTAAAAAGTCAAAAATAAAATATTTTTATACAAAAAAAAAAACAACGAAAAAAAAACTGCAAAGTGAAAAATAACTTTAATTTCGGAATTCGGTGGCAAAAAACTAAAATACAGATCCAAAGACACCGACTTCCGAAATTAAAGTTATTTTTCACTTTGCAGTTTTTTTTTGGAAGTCGGTTGTTTTTTTTTTGTAAAAAAATATTTTTATCGTGTTTAGATACCAATCGCACCTGCGGAGTTTAGCTAGCCAATTTAAAATAACCCCGTATAATATCTATAATTTTATTATATCCACTGACATAAGAATAAAACTTACCAAAAGCACAGATTATTACAGATGGGACACTCCGCAAAATCATTTAAATAAAAAGCGACTCTTGCTACGACACAATAAAGTGTAATTCAGGTCGCACAGCGCTTATTTTCACCTACAACTTGCCTCTCTATTGCGTAACTCTTATACCTTCGGACTCGTTAGGGTATTGTCTTCTGTTACGACGCGGCGCGTGAGCGAGTATCGAACTAACGTGCTCCCCGGCCGGTGCGCGGCAGTCCACACTGAATTGACCCAGTGAGATGAGCCCGCCGCGTACTTGTAGCTTCATACCTAAACTGCGGAGTGTCCCATCTGTATTAATCTGTGCCAAAAGTCTGACAGCCAGTCTTACCAAAGGCTGTTGTGTTACCCTGTCACTGGGTTGTGGAGGTCAGATAGGCAGTCGCTCCATGTAAAATACTGGTATTCAGCTGCATCCGGTTAGACTGGAAGCCGACCTCAACATAGTTGGGAAAAGGTTAGGCTGATAAGAATAAAACTTACCGGGCTGTGTTTACTCATATGATTTTGTAATTTAGACTCAAAATTAAATCCTTTATGGCACAAATTACATTTGAACGGGAACTTCAATCCTGCCTTACTTTCTTCCTGAAAAAAAAAGTTATTGGTCAAAACAAAATGATTATTGTCAAAGAGAAACAAAAAAGAAAGAGATACAAGAAAGGGGTCGTATATTATTATACATAAGTACAATCACAGCCAAAATATGTTCGACACATATGAATTTCTGTGACCCAAACACGGACAGGTAATGTAAATAGATTAATTTTGAATATGGGGGTCAAATAAGAAAATTAAAAAAAAAGTTTTGCCAACTGTACCGTGTGACATATCAAATGAAAGGACTTACTATATATCAGGAGGTAATTTTCAATGGCAGTCAAATCCATTTTTATGCCAAATTGAGAAAAGTGATATTTGGATTAGCCTCATGATGTACGCTGCGCTGTTGTGACGCTTTGGATGGTAAGTATTGATTAATAAGGAATTGACCACTTTTGAAAATTACCTCCTGATATATGTATATAAGGCTCTCAAATATATTTTTATATAATTCTAAAGCAAATTGTTTTAAAGTTACCACCACCCCCCCTCCCCTATCCGAAACTACTGAACCTAAAATTTTGAAAAAAAATACAGAAAATAGTTCTTTACCTGTAGATTACAGGAACACCTATAAGAAGTCTATGGTCTTAAAATAACATGGTAAATCTCTCAATATTGTGAGTACAAACTTACATTTACAGTTGGAATGTATGGGAAAACATGTTTTTTTGGATAAATTCATCCCAACTACGGAATTCTTCACTGTGCGTGGCTCGACACGATGACGACTTGGGCGGTTTTTGTTGACACATGGTAGTGTTTGTCGCTCATCACCTCTCTCAGGGCCCAGTATCTCACTCTCTCCCTCTCCCACCCTCATACCCTCTTCCTCTCTCCTACTTTTTGCTGTGTCCGACACGGTCCACAATGATCATTATTTTTTGTTACCTACCACCTAATTTCACATGTAGAAGCAATAAATCATATTCGGCCTTATTACTAAACGAGGTTTTTCTTCTGCCATGGTTAAAACCATCGAGCCAGTTTTTGTAATAAGAACCTAGCTGTGATAGAAATACAGTTCTATATACAAAACTAGCTTCTGCCCGCGACTTGTCCGCGTGAAATTTCTTGTTCACCAGTTTCACGGCCCACCCCGTCGCATCGCCCACGCTATTACTTAGTTTTAGAATTTTGTAGGCAAAATTATGCTACTTTGCATTACATTATTGCAGTTTTCTTAAGGAACTCAAATTTTTTCGAAAATAAATTATAGCCTATGTTACTTCCTGATAATTTCACTTTCTATTGGTATAAAAATTATTAAAATCGGTCCAGCAGTTTCGGAGCCTATTCGGTACAAACAAACAAACAAACACACAAACAAAAAAAATCTTTCCTCTTTATAATATTATTATAGTATAGACTGACAACATATTCCGGTACTAATTTGTCAGTTTAGTAAAACTGACATGTTAATGTGTCGGAATAAAGTTCGAACTTCAAAAAAAAGTCCATGGTTTAAACCTGGGTTTGAAGATGAACCTTGTTTTGTAATGAGACGGATTGAGTATTGAGTATTGAGTATCTCTTCCAGGGGGCTAAAACGGCCACTTTGGCAGAATCATAATAGGATAATATTATGAATAATATTTGAAATCGTAAAACGGTCACAAACTGACAATATAATAGGTCTTTACCTATGAAATTGCCGTTTTGTATGAAAAAATTTAAACGAATTTTTTTAATGTATTTTTTATTTGTATTAATCGAAGTAATCACCCATGCAATCAATGCATCTTTGCCAACGCAGTGTCAGTTTATTGATGCCGTTCTTAAAGAAATCAGCTGGTCGGGAGGCAACAAATTCTTCAAAGGCATTTTGTACCTACTGCCTCTCGGGTATTGAATTTTTTTCCCGCCAAGAAGTTATCCAAATTCTGGAAAAAGTAGTAGTCTGTAGGCGCAAGGTCTGGTGAGTAGGGCGGATGACGGAGAGCTTCCAACCCCAGTTCTTGCAACTTGGGGACCGTCTGCTGTGTAGTATGAGGTCGCGCGTTGTCGTGCAGGAGCAGCGGAGACGAGCGATTGACCAATGCTGGTTGGAGATGTGCCAGCTTCTCCATCATTGTGTTCAGTTCTTCACAGTACACATCTGCAGTAATGCTCACCCCATTTGGTAAGAAGCTGTGATGAATCACACCGGCGCTAGACCACCAAACAGTGACCATCACTTTTCTAGGGGTAAGTTTTCGTTTAGGGCATTGTTTAGGTGCTGAACCAGGATCCAACCAACTTGCTGAGCGCTTGCGGTTATCAAACAGAATCCATTTTTCATCGCAGGTAACAATGCGGTTCAAAATTCCTTCATTTGTGTGTCTGTTGAGCAGTGCAAGGCACGTCTCGACGCGTACTTCGCGCTGGCGATCATTGAGTTCGTGGGGCACCCATTTGTCAAGCTTTTTTACCTTGCCAATTTGACGCAAATGGACCAATATTGTTTTGACGCTGACGTCGAAAGCTGCTGCTAATTCAGCCGTAGATTGTGTATCATCAGCTTCCACAATCGCCTTTAATTCGTAATTGTCGACCAGTCTTCGGGCGACCGCGAGGTTCATTTTTCAGGTCGAAATTTCCAGAACGGAAGCGAGCAAACCAATAACAGGTGGTGCGTTGGTTTGTAGTGTTAGCTCCGTAAACGTCGTTGATGTTGCGTGCCGCTTGTGCCGCGTTGCTGCCACGACGGTACTCATATTCCATAATTACTCGAACTTTTAACGTATCCATGATGACGAAAAAGATTGAAATGCGATGAAAATGTAACACTAATCAATAAACAAATGACTACTTTTGGGAAAAAAAATCCATGTTTTTAAAATAAAATTAATTTGAAATTAGAATTCTTAGCCAAACAAAAATTATTTTGATTTGAAATGGCCAGTACTGCAGAACGGCAATTTCATAGGTAAAGACCTAATACTATGAACTGTCACTTTGTGACCGTTTTACGATTTCAAATATTATTCATAATATTATCTTATTTATCCTATTATGATTCTGCCAAAGTGGCCGTTTTAGCCCCCCAGCCGATTGCTAGATACTGTATACCAAATAGCTTGATCAACTGTACTACAAAGATACACCCCTGCTTATCCTTCGACGAATACAGGGGGCCTAAAACGGCCACATTAAGCAATTCCTCTAAAAGCGATTCATTTCCTGAATTCCCAGCAATGTATTATGATTGTGCTATTTGACGTATTGACACTAAACATCAATAAAGCAATTCATAATTTGTGGACCATTTTATGAATCTCCATACAAAACTGTCAAACAGATGAATGAGCGTGCTATGAATTGTACGAAGATAAATTATGAACTGTCAGTTTGTGACCGTTTTACGATTTCAAATATGATTCATAATACCTATTATCCTAATATGATTCTGCCAAAGTGGCTGTTTTAGCCCCCCAGGTGTGATACGTACCTCTCTCTGCTTAATTTGTTCCTCAGGGTTCAAAGTGACTATTCTGATCTTAGTAGGATCCAATTCTATAGGTTTTCTAATTGAAGATCTAGTTATCCCTGCTTCAGGAGTTGTTTCACTGAAAACAAAGTTTTTTTTTGTTAACATGGGTTAAAAAAAGTTAAGCTACGCTAGTCGAGGTCAGACCGTGGATGGAAGACCATTCAATTCATACGAAGATCTCTCCGTGTATCAGAAAGCACTTTAAGCCGTTGGTCCCGGTTGTCATTCGTCAATCTTTGACAGTCCTTACGGGTCGTCAGAAGCCCGAAAGTCTGACAACCAGTCTATACTGTATTACCCAGTAACTGTTTTATGGAGATCAGAAAGGCAGTCGCTCCATGTAAAATATTTAGCTACAATTAGATAGGTTTAATTTACATTGCCTAGAAAAAGAATGGAGACAAATTTTTGGAACGAAATCGTACAAAGCATAATGAACTTTATGCCAATTGCGTAAAGTACGAATTAGGGATAATGGCCGGGTAAAACAAAAATTCTATGTAGTCTGTCTGTCAGATAATAAAAAAAAATATTAGACACGTATTTTTGGCTTTATCTTAAGGTGATTGCGCTGTGTAGCCCGCGAATTTTTTTTTTTTTTGGATTTTTGGCTCAGTGACCCTCATTTCGTCGGCCGCCGCCGGTACCCTGTCCCTTGAAGCCGTCAAGAAGGGACAGGGTTGCGTTGCAGCACGGTTCGGGGGGATTGTCGTGGTGGGGACATACTTCTCCCCGAACCGAACTCTCGCCGAGTTCCACAACTCCCTTGCGGAGTTGAAAACCGTCGTCGTCGGGTTTCGTTCCCTTCCCGTGCTTGTCCTCGGGGACTTCAACGCCAAGAATGTGGCTTGGGGTTCCCGGTGTACGGACCAGCCCGTAAAGACATAGCTCCTGTCACTACTCGTGACAAAGCTTCGTTTAATAGTTCGTCATGTAGTTTATGTATTTTCTCGTTCCGGGTTTTTTTTTGTAATCGCGCGGCATGATGTTTCTGAAGCAATAGATTAATAATAATATATAAAGAATCATAAAAGTAGTTAACCACACCCTTATTTTAAAACGTAGGGTTACTTTGATCACCGATCAATCTCACCCAGCCTGTTGATCAATGTCACCCCGCGTTAATGTTTTGCCAATAACACAAGCAAATTTTGAGGTTAGGAAATCACAATATTTTTTTATAGTTCACAAATTAAAGTTAAACTAACCGAATATAAATTGCATTATGCCTATACACCAAGCGAATTAGTTACGGACAAAGTTTTGCAGGCTAAAAAAAGATATTAATATCTAGTTAATAATAATAATAATAAGCTGGCAACACCAAAGTCAACAAGTCACATTTGTTTTCATAATAATCATTTTCAGTTTTAATAATTTTAATCGCAGTTTTTTATTTACGAGAATAAACTTGAAACCATCCCGAAACCCAAACAATCAAGACAAAAAAATAAAATAGCAAAATGAACCAGAATCATAAATATTTTCAACAAAAACTGCCGAATCGGAGGTGACATGACAGATGAAACAATAGACCTACGTATGAAAATGAAATGAAAATGTTGACGAGATCAGCAACAAGACGAGCACGCCTACCACCTCCGGACTCTTCGCTCAGCTCCGCCTCGCCGCCGCCGGTACGCAGCCTCACTGTGAGCGCTGTGTCGACACCGGCCACGGTAGTTGCGTCGAGCTCGAGCGACGAGTATTTCTCTCCGCCCACGACGCCACCACCTGTTCGTCGACGGGGAGGACGCCGGCCGCCGGATGGCTTAGGACCTCGAGGCCCACCGGCCTCTGATAGGGTCCCAGCTCCCGGCGGAAGTGTGCAGCGCATGAGATGGACGCGAGCCATTAATGAGAATGTCATGCGCTCATACTATGGGGCTACAGAGGGAGGAAACAATCTGACCGATGCACTCTCTTTTTCAGGTGCTTGAGCCAGCTCTCAACGTTTCGGCACAACGACTGTCGGATCAGGTGCGGGTCATACAGCGTAATCATATGTTGGATGACACTGTACTTGATCGCCTGCGAAGTGAAATGCAGAGTAGCCGTGTGATCGCCCCCCTGTCGCAGACTATTGTTGCACCACCACCACCACAGTGCAACACAAGTCAAGCTGACGGGAGGAGTGATGACACGGCTGCAAACGTAAGTACCCAGTGCAATGAGGAATTGAGGAGTGCTTTGGAGGGTGCGATTCAGGAATATCGGTTCGTATCACCCGAACTTAGGCCACGCTTACCTCGTTTGCCCATGCATAACAAAAATAGGGCGCTGGTGGCGGCTCTGGATTCGCAGTTGTCAAACTATTTTGATGACTGCGAAGACCTAACCGATACTCATTCGATTCTGTACTGCGCGGCTGTAGCGGCATGTCGTGTAGCTCACGTCAAATTTGCTAATGACTCTAGAGCTACACGACCGAAACCAGCCGTACCAGCTTGGCAGTGCAGGATTGAGCGCCGTATTGCTGGGGCCAGAGCGCTCATCGGCAAACTAATCTGCTTCAGGGAGGGCAATACTCGCCCCAGAGTGATGCGCTTTGTGAGACGGGCGTTCTCAGGGACTGATGTCAGCCCTCAGGACTATATGTCACGTGTCACAGAGCGCATCGACTTCCTGAGGCAGAAAGTATATGCATGGGCGAACCGTATTCGTAGGTATAAGCGGCGGGTGGACCGATACACTCAGAATCGCACCTTCCAGAGCGATGAAAGGTGGGTTTATAGGGGTTGGGAGCGACCGGACCAAGGTGTGACTGACACGCGCCTGCCGGATGATGATGCCATGTGTTCTTTCTGGCGCAGTATCTGGTCGGTGCCTGTCGGTCACACCGAGGGTGATTGGGCTCGGGAAGTCGAGCGAGCCTGCGATCCAATACCAGAAATGGGGGCTATTACCATCTGTCCCCAAGATGTAGCTCGTGCGGTCCGTCCGTTGCCAAATTGGAAGTCTCCAGGGCCGGACGGACTGCATAACTTCTGGATAAAATGGTTTCCCGGGTCGCACGCTCGCTTGGCGGCTCAGTACCAGTCAGCCTTACAGTCAGGGTCGCTACCCCAGTTCCTAACGACAGGAATAACCCACCTGCTCCATAAATCAGGTAGTACTGCGGATCCCAAAAATTATAGACCGATCACTTGTCTACCGACGGTCTATAAGGTTCTTACATCCATTTTGAGAGCTAAAATTAACGAACATATAGACACCAACTCCATCATGTCTGTCTCTCAAAATGGATCTAGGAACGGGTCCCGTGGTACTAAGGAGCTACTCCTCATTGATATGGCCATTAGCCAACAGGTTCGTCGTTCCCGTAAGGATCTGTCAACATGTTGGATAGACTATAAGAAGGCCTATGACTCGGTGCCACATACATGGCTCATGAGGGTGCTAGAGTTGTATAAAGTAGATGCAACTCTGCGCACCTTCCTGATGTCGTGTATGGGGCAATGGAGGACGGTCCTTCGCTATCCAGGATGTCGAAATATCCAGAGGAATAGCGAGCCGATAAGGATCGAGCGAGGTATATTTCAGGGCGATAGTTTGAGTCCACTTTGGTTCTGCTTAGCCTTGAATCCTCTAAGCACACTGCTGGAGGATTCAGGTCTAGGCTATCGGCTGAGGAGAGGTGGTCAGGTTATATCCCACCTCCTCTACATGGATGACCTAAAACTCTTTGCCCCCAACAATTTGCAACTGATGGAGCTACTGAAAGTAACTGAAACTTTCAGTAGCGCCATCAGGATGGAATTTGGTGTGGACAAATGTGCGGTCATGCATGTAAAGCGAGGGGAGATTGTGGAATCCGTGGGAACCCAACTCTCGGATTCCATAAACCTTAGAACCCTCTCCGCAGCCGAAACCTATAAGTATTTGGGTATGTCGGAAGCGTTAGGCATCAATGTTGCTGACATGAAGCAATCGTTGAAGGAGCGCTTCTTTGGCCGCCTGAAAAAAGTATTTAATAGTCTTCTATCAGGCGGAAACAAGGTGCGCGCCTTCAACGGTTGGGTCATGCCGGTTTTGATGTACTCTTTCGGCATACTCAAATGGACTCAGACTGAACTCGATGCCCTGGATCGGAGGGTCCGTACGCTGTTGACTGCATATCGAATGCATCACCCACGGTCATCGGTAATGAGACTGTATATCCCGCGAAAGTGTGGAGGCCGAGGCTTTTTAAACGCTAAGACGCTCCACAATCGCGAGATATGCAGTCTCAGGGAATATTTCCTAGAAGCCGACGTGGGGATGCATCGAGATGTGGTCGCGGTGGACAAGGGCTTCACCCCGCTCTCCTTGGCTAAAGAGAACTGGCGCAAACCTGTAGTGCTTGACACTAACGATCGCATGGAGGTATGGCAGAGTAAGGAGCTTCACGGACGCTTTTTCCGGGCCCTACATGGACCCGATGTAGATTCGCTAGCGTCCGTAGCCTGGCTGCGTTCCGGTGACCTCTTTGGGGAAACCGAAGGTTTTGTCTGTGCAATTATGGACGAAGTTATCATGACGAACAATTACCGGAGATTTATTGTGAAAGACGGAACGGTTGACATCTGTCGGGCATGCCACCGTCCGGGAGAATCAATTCGACACATTATCTCCGGGTGTTCTCGTCTAGCTAACGAAGAGTACTTGCATAGGCACAACCTTGTAGCCAGAATTATCCATCAGCAACTTGCTCTGAAATACAGCCTTGTGGAATCGGAGGTGCCATACTACAGGTATGTGCCCGACCCAGTTCTCGAAAATGGAAATATCACATTGTACTGGGACCGATCCATCATCACTGACAGGACTATTGTTGCCAATAAGCCTGATATAGTGGTGGTGGATCGAACAGAGCGGCGCGCAATGGTGGGATGTGGACTCAGCAATCATTGTGCCGATAGTCGTAACAGCCAATGGCTTAATTGCCAAGAGCCTCGACCAACACCTAAGGAGGCTCTCGTTGGGCAGCTGGATCAAGGGCTTGATTCAGAAAGCGGTGCTTCTGGACACGGCCCGCATTGTTAGGAGGTTCCTCTCTCTGGAGCCCTGACCGCCGGTAGCTTGGACCCTGTTCCCGATATCGGTGGGCTACTATTTTTATATTTTTAAATGTTTTTATATTCTTTTTATTCTAATATTTAAAAATGTAAACAGTATGTGTAAAATGAAATAAAAGAAATAATAATAATAACCTCACCGCAGTATCTCTACGTTGACGTCGTGGTGGGGCTTTTGCGCTCCGAATTTTAGGTCTGCGCCGGTAGAGTTCACTTTGCCGGAACAGGTCTAGGATGAGGAGCCAGACCAAGAGAGATACAGAAACCCGCAGGGCAGCATGTGGCGAGCTGTTAGGCAGTAGCGACCCCACGGACCCTATCTCCCGGGAGAAGTCTTGTTCCTCACCTCTCGCTTGCCTTTATTGGCCGGCTGGAGTGAACACTGACGAGGAACAGAGCTCCCACCTCTTTCTTGCCTTTATTTGCCGGTTTGAGTGGAGATTCGCAAGAGCAAACGTGCTCGGAGGAAGGAAGTATTCCAGTAAGTGTTTGTAGGGATCTTGACCATCTTCCGGGCTCTGGGATTGTTCTGAGAACCGTGGGATACCTCTCCACTCGTCACAAGCACCTCAGGACATGTTGCCCCCTTGTCGCTACGACACTATGTGCTAGCGACCTTTTCAGGGGCCCATTATTGTGTGTGCAAGTCACCCCCTGCCATTTTATTAGTGTATTACAAAACATTGATCCGGCAGGGGCCATAGTCCTTTCATAGTTCTAGGCAACCAGTCCACTTTAGCCACTCAAATCCATAGTCCAATCTCTTTATTTCCATATACTGCAATAGTCCTGCACCAACCGGGGGTTGTCCTTGGGTGCACTTGCATAGTGCGTACAGGGATAATCGTCGGTTGGTGCCTCATTTCATTGAAAGCGTCTAACGGGCCTCTGCGAGTTGGCTTTGGCCCCTCGTACGCCTTCTAAAGGTCCGGGACTCCAGGGTCCCGAGAATTGTCAAGACACATAATAATGTTTATTTCCAATAAAATGATTACAAGGTTACAAGTACAGTAATATTATGATACAACTTATAGTACAATAAGTATTATCTCCTGGCACCCAAACTAGGTTTATAGCCTGTGACTTGGGCACCAGAAAGTACTCACCTTTTCAATTGTTTTATGCAAAACGAGCCGCCGCACTCGCCTATGCTTCTAAGGGAAAGATGGCTGACGATCACTGTTGCCAACACGAAAAAAAAAGTGGGCTAGTGTGTTCCGTTTTCTCAATATTTGCACTTAAGTTTCTAAAAGAAGTTTCGATCAATGTCGCCCCGCGATTTAAAGTAACCCCATTCTAATTCAAACAGCATTGCAGGCGTAATCATGCCGAACTTTGGTCGCGTAACTTCGGCAGTGTGTTTAGACACTTAAGGGGTCATTGTACTCATCATTATGAACAACTTTAACTAAAAAAAATCAGCTGTTCAGTACATTTATGTTCGCATAATTCGTCAAAATGTAGTGAACATCTGATTTTTGTTGAAGTTGTTCATAATGATGAGTACAATGACCCCTTAAGAGGTTTTGCGCATTTAACGTTACACGTTGTATAAGTAAACTCACATTTCTTTTTTCTTCTTTTTAACTTTAACTTCTTTAGTCTTCCTCGTCTTCATGAGCGGTTCTTCCTTAATCTCCACTGGCACTGAACCAGTCTCTTGTAACAAAGATGCTATGTCATCTTCTGTCATCTTCGTTGCCACAGATCTGAAAACACAAAAAAAAAACCTGTCAAGAACGAGTCGGACTCGCACACCGAGGGTGTCGTTCCGATTTCTAGACATCGTTTTATTTTTCCTGTAATCTTTACATAAACTTCTACCACATAGAATAATTTCAGTTTTTTCTTTATGCAAACTTCGGAGATAAGGGGGAACGATATTTTTTTTTAACATTTTCTTGATCAAAATGTGATACGTGGCAATAAAACATATGTCTTTACATAATTTTAACCATAAAAACCGGTCAAGAGCGAGTCGGACTCGCGCACCGAGGGTTCCGTTCCGATTTCTGAAAAAGTGTGCTATTTAGAGACATCGTTTTATTTTTCCTGTAATCTTTACATAAACTTCTATCACATAGAATAATTTCAGATTCAGCGCTCTTTCATATGATACCCCGCATGCCCTAGTAGCCCCACTTCGAATTTTTAAGACCCTGTTACAAGAAAAAAAAACTTTCTTATTTGCAATATACTTGGGCAAACGTCATCTGAAACTGTTCCAAATTTCAAGTTGATAGCATTAGTAGTTCTTGAGATATCCAGCTGTGATAGACGGACAGACAGAGTGAGTCGCACCATAACGGTATCTTTTTACCATTTTGGTACGGAACCCTAATAAAAGTATTATTGGAATCTTACCTAAATTCTTCTAAAGTAATATTATCTTCATAGTCTGAGAAGCCGTTCTCTTCCTTCACAATATCTTCTTCTATCTTACTAATCATTTGAATATCAATGTCATCTAATCCTGAAGATTGTACTTGCTTTTCATGCTGAAAATATTGTTTTATTTAATACTAGCTTTTGCCTGGGGCTTCACCCGCGTGGATGTCGGAAAATGTCCCATGGGAACGTTAAAGTGGAAAACATAGTGCCGTCCAATATAACTATGCAAACTCAAATCGTTACGATATATCGTTGTCTTGTATGGTGGGCTTAAAGCTCCCCGTCAGCATGATTTTTTCCGACATCTTCAACAATCGTCGTCACATTTCAGCCAATTTATACAAAAAAAACCATGATGAATTATACACTGAATTACTCCGTCCATTTGTGAAAACCGTATGAAAATCCATTCGCCGTAAAAAGTGTAAAAACGTCGAATGAAATAAAGACTAAATGAGACTCAAGACTCAAGATACGAACTATGACTACATTTCCAATCCCTTAAATCACTTAAAAAGAGGTAGGTACACAAACATTTTAATACTATTTGTGAATTTTAAAATCAACCCATATTGGACCCCTTAGGGCGAGCGCGTACTGCGGTGCGTTCCATTAGTTCTGCCGCACTGGGCGGGGCCTACAGTAACAAAACGCATGACCGCAGTGTGCGCACTTAAAAGACATTCCATACTTCACAGATTATGCGTTAGAGAAACGCACCGCAGTGCACGCTCGCCCTTAAGGGATGATTATTTTTTTAAAAACGCTGTACCACACATTTCTTTATTTCCTACCAAAAGCATAGAATTTTCTAATAGCCTAGCTTAAGAAATGCTGGGTTTCCCATACAAACTTTCATCCCCTATATCACACTCTGTAGGATTATTTTTTAAAAAGTAGCCCATGTCCTTTCCCAGGATGATATCTATAGCCTTGCCAAATTTTATCGAAATCCGTGCAGTTTTGTGAATTTTAAAATCAACCCCTATTTTACCCCCCCCCCCCCCCCCGGGGATAATTTTTCAAAAACCCTGAACCGCATATTTCTTTATTTCCTACCAAAATCATACACTTCAATTTTCATAATTATCACTAACTTAAGAAATGCTGGGTTTCCCATACAAACTCTCATCCCCTGTAGGATTATTTTTGTGACAAAAAGTAGCCTTGGTTCTTCCCCAGGATGCTATCTATAGTCTTGCCAAATTTTATCGAAATCCGTGCAGTTTTGTGAATTTTAAAATCAACCCCTATTTTACCCCCTTAGGGGATGATTTTTCAAAAACCCTGAACCGCATATTTCTTTATTTCCTACCAAACTCATAAACTTGAATTTTCGTTAAGAAATGCTGGGTTCCTCATACAAACTTTCATCCCCTATATCACCCCCTGTAGGATTATTTTTTAAAACAAAACGTAGCCTACGTTCTTTCCCAGGAGGCTATCTATAGCCTTGCCGAATTTTATCGAAATCCGTGCACTTTTGTGAATTTTAAAATCAGCCCCTATTTTACCCCCTTAGGGGATGATTTTTCAAAAACACTTAACAGCATATTTCTTTATTTCCTACCAAAAGCATAAATTTGAATTTTCATATTCCTAACTTAAGAAATGCTGGGTTTCCCATACAAACTTTCATCCCCTATATCACCGCCCCTAGGATTATTTTTGAGAAAAAAAGTAGCCTATGTCCTTCCCCAGGATGCCATCTATAGTTTTGCCAAATTTTATCGAAATCCGTTCAGTAGTTTAGGCGTGAAAAGGTAACAGACAGACAGACAGACAGACAGACAGACAGACAGACAGACAGACAGACAGACAGACAGACAGACAGACCGACAGACAGACAGAGTTACTTTCGAATTTATAATATTAGTATGGATATGGACTAGCTTTTGCCTGGGGCTTCACCCGCGTGGATGTCGGAAAATATCTCACGGGAACTTACTACCGGGAAATCCTTCCTTATTCCTTGTCTACATTATAAAGGAAACGTCTGTGCAAAATTTCAGCTTTCTAGGTCCAAGGGTCCAAGGGCTGGGCGTTGATGAGTCAGTCGGTCAGTCAGGACTTCTCTTTTTATTTATAGAGCTATATACTGGGTGATTTTTTAATGACCAGCCAAATTTTCACAGGGTGTTCTACCCATGAATATGAACAACTTTCACTATGGGACCAACTTTGACATCACGAAAAAAAAACCAGCGGTTTCCTACAAAAGTTCAATACCTACTCGATCAAAATGTATGAAACAGCTGATATTTATTTTGCGATTTCAAAGTTGGTCCCATAGTGAAAGTTGTTCATATTCATGGGTAGAACACCCTGTGAAAATTTGGCTGGTCATTAAAAAATCACCCTGTATATACGCTTGCCGGCGTTGGTCAGTGGATGGGTGACCATCTTTACATACCGAGACTCCTCCGTGCCTCGGAAAGCACGTTAAGCCGTTGGTCCCGGCTGTCATTCGTGGATCTTTGACAGTCGTTACGGGTCGTCAGAAGCCCGAAAGTCTGACAACCAGTCTTACCAAGGGGTATCGTATTACCCAGTTACTGGGTTGTGGAGGTCAGACAGGCAGTCGCTCCATGTAAAATACTGGTATTCAGCTGCATCCGGTTAGACTGGAAGCCGACCCCAACATAGTTGGGAAAAGGCTAGGCAGATTGAGTTAGTTATTGATTTATTTAAAGACAACAAAGGTCCAATGTGTTAGTAATAAGGTTAGTAACAATATTATTTAGCCTATGTTAGTACTTAATAACTAAAACTGATCTGCCGGTCGATTCTGTAAAAATCTCACCGTGAAAACTTAGGTGAAGTGAGTTTGTTTTTGCTAGGAATTGACGCTATTGACAGCTCACTCCAAGCTCACTTCACCTAAGTTTTCACGGTGAGATGGTTACAGAATCGCACTGCTGGTTCGATCGGCCTACACCCACACAAGCGAGCTATCTGCCCGGCTGCTATCGAGTGCAGAATGGTGTTAGGAGTGTCACGCAACCTCCGAAGTAATGAGCTTACCTCTAGAACCTGCTGGTACCCGGCCTTGCCTTTGCCCACGATATCAATGGTCAGCACACTCGTGGTACTCAGATGAGGACTGGCATACTTGGACAACTCTTCATCTTGAGCCTCAATCGGGAACTGAAACAGTTTTTTTTTTTATGAATGGCATCTTGCAGTTGACTATTGGAGGTCGAGACTGCTTAACCGGACTGTGGGTGCTTTAAGCCTCCGGCCAGGCTATAATAGTTATTTATGCAACTGACGTATAATAAGGGGTCTTAAAACACGAATGTGGGTTTATCACATAATAGTATCACATGAGTGTTTTAATTTAATACCTAATTATGTACAGTTGCATACAAGACTTTATCTACATCCATGTTATGAATCCACTATAAAAGGTTCTGAAACAGTTTTTTGCAATACTAATACTCGTATCGAACATGGCGGCCGGCGTCTAGTATACGACGTGAATTCGAATAAGTTCTTTTTTTAAATTACGGCGCTGTTGTAGTGAAACGCGCGTACATTACAATGTTCTTTTTTTGAAAGCGAGTTGCATTATGAAATTCAGTACAACATTAAAACACCCGTTTGGATGCTATTATGGTTACTATGACACTGGCTGTTTTAATGTGGGCAATAAGCTAACTGTTTCAGAAACTTTTATAGAGGATTTATAGCATGGGTGTAGATAAAACTAGTTATAGATTAAGCGACTATACGTCAAGGGGACCTTGGGATAGGGCGTCGCTGGGGGGAGGACAGCCAGAGGGGTCAGGCTGGATCCATAGACGTATAAAAAAGGCGGACAGATTCTCGCTAACAAAAAACCGGTCAAGAGCGAGTCGGACTCGCGCACCGAGGGTTCCGTACCATCATTTATATGTAATTTTTGTTGATGATTTCTGAAAAAATGTGCTATTTAAAGACGTCATTTTATTTTTCCTGTAATCTTTACATGCGCAAACAGCGCTCTTTCATATGATACCCCACATGCCCTAGTAGCCCCACTTTGAATTTTTAAGACCCCCTTTCAGTCCCTGTTACAAAAAAAATATAAATATTTTTATTTCTTTCTTATTTGCAATATAAATATTTTTATTTCTTTCTTATTTGCAAAATAGTTGGGTAAACGTCATCTAAAACTATTCTAAATTTCAAGTTGATAGCATTAGTAGTTCTCGAGATATCCAGCTGTGACAGACAGACAGACAGACTGAGTCACACCATAAGGGTTCCTTTTTTACCTATTTTGGTACGGAACCCTAAAAATGGAATTCTAATTTTTTAAAAAGCCGGCCAAGTGCGTGTCGGACCACGCACAATGACGCTGTAGTTGAAAATAATTTATACCAAAAACAAACTTAACATTGTAGTTGAAAAACTAGAAATACCAAAAAAAATATTTTTTTTGCCATCTTTGTGATGGCAAAAAAAAAATTTTTCTGTTTGTCTGTTTGCCTATAAATGGCAAAGGCCTCCTCCAATTGCCTACACAGAATTCTTTCCGTCCCTGCTGTTCTTGTGTATGTGCCACCCACTCTAATTTGATCTTCCCATTCTCGCAAAGATCTACCTAGATACTTTATAACAGACAGCTAAGAGATTAACTCATATATAGCCTAGCCTTTTCCCAACTATTTTGGGGTTGGCTTCCAGTCTAACCAGATGCAGCTGAGTACCAGTATTTTACATGGAACAACTGCCTGTCTGACCTTCAAAACTCAGTAACTTGGTAATACGATACCCCTTGGTAAGACTGGTTGTCTTTCGGGCTTCTGACGACCTGCAACGACTGTCAAACATCCACGAATGACAGCCGGGACCAACGGCTTAACGCTTTCCGAGGCACAGAGGGGTTTCGGTATGTAAAGATGGTCACATTATTAACTCACTTATGATAAAAATACTCACGGGAGCACAGCGTGTAAGATACTCGTACAGCATGGTGTGAGCTCGCAACACTTTATGTTTGAACCTGACCGACTTCTGTAGGAGTATAGCGCATTCGTAACACAACCACTGCGGTAGACCATCGGATTCTGTCACCTGGAATCACAATCCTACTAATATTATAATCCTACTACAAAATGATAAATGTGAAAGTTTGGATGTTTGCTACACAATCCCGTTACGTTCACACAGTTAGTTTATATGTTCTATGTTAGAGGGTATGGTTTCCGCACTTAGTCCTTTATTTGGACCATTGTGCGTGGGCCATAGCGGCCGTCGGGGCCTACTCCAACCAGCCCACCTCACTCCAGAAGTCAATCAAGTCTCCTAGTCTGTTCAGAACATCTGTGAAGGATCCGGGTGTACCAAGAGCTTTTATTCTAATCTGTGCGACGCCTGTGCATTCAAAGAGCACGTGCTTAACGGTTTCCTCAGCCTCCAGGCAAGCCCTGCACAGAGGACTGTCCGTTATTCCTATTGTATGGAAATGTTTATTTAATGAGCCCTGTGATAGTCCCCGTCACTAGGCGCAGGCCATTCCTGTCCAGGCGTAGCAGACGTCTGGTTAACCTACCATCAAGAGATGGCATAGCCTCCGGGATGGCCTGCCTGCATCCCGGTGTCGAGGACCACCACATCTTCGCTTGTGTATGAGTGTCCTCCTGTAGCCACCTGCGTAATTGGTTGAAGGGGATCGGTACGATAGGTTCAGGTCCACAAGCTGACGTGCTGGATGCTTTCCTAGCTAGTTCGTCAGCTGCGTCATTGCCCAGTGATTCGCTATGTCCTTTTATCCATTGTAGTGTCACTGTATTGCGGTTACATACCGTTATACGTTCTAGTGCCATTTGACATTCTAGTGTTACACAGTTAGTTTATAACCTGGATTAACAGTTAAGATCCTCTTTATCCCAAGATTCCCTCGGCTTAGAGACTTACGTGGGTGACCGTGGGGTGCTGCTAGTAATAACAATACATTTTCAACAGGTATGCAGCAAGACAGGGTAATGTAGCTATGTCCAGCAGCAGATTGCGATAGGCTGAGTTGATTGATTGGTGCAGTAAGCAGCAGGAATGTTTAACGAGCTTAGCAAATCAGCCTATAATATTCCCACTACTGGGACACAGGCCTACTCTCTGTGAGAGGGAGTGGGCTTTAATCCACCATGTGAACACAGTGCGGGTTGGTGGATTTAATATGCACAGTAGAGCACTGATTATGTGAATGTCGGTCAATCAAACAACCGCTTAACCAAACTGCTAGTATGGTAATTAAATTATGTATGTAAATTAAATTACACCAAAATTAAGGACTTTTTTAAACATTAATTCATTCCTTTTTGTGTAAGTATGTATTACATTATCTATTTTGTTTACTGCATTACTACTTACTATTGTTATAAATAAAAACAGATCACATATACAAGGTGTAAAATAAATAACCCACAACCTCTTAAGGGGTCATTGTACTCATCATTATGAACAACTTTTACTATGGGACCAAACCTGGAATCGCGAAAAAAAAATCAGCTGTTCAATACATTTATGTTCGCATAATTCGTCAAAATGTACTGAACAGCTGATTTTTTTTTCGCGATTTCAGGTTTGGTCCCATAGTAAAAGTTGTTCATAATGATGAGTAGAATGACCCCTTAAGAGGTTTTTGGGTTATTTCATTAACACGTTGTATAATGGTTTTATTATAAGAGTTTTTCATACTTGATTATCCAAACCGCAATACAGTGACACTACAATGGATAAAAGGACATAGCGAATCGCTGGGCAACGACGCAGCTGACGAACTAGCTAGGGAAGCATCTAGCATGTCAGCTTGCGGACCTGAACCTATCGTACCGATCCCCTTCAACCAATTACGCAGGTGGCTACAGGAGGCCACTCATACACAAGCGGAGATGTGGTGGTCCTCGACACCGGGATGCAGGCAGGCCAAGGAGGCTATGCCATCTCTTGATGGTAGGTTAACCAGACGTTTGCTACGTCTGGACAGGAATGGCCTGCGCCTAGTGACGGGGACTATCACAGGGCACTGCTCATTAAATAAACATTTCCATACAATAGGAATAACGGACAGTCCCCTGTGCAGGGCTTGCCTGGAGGCTGAGGAAACCGTTAAGCACGTGCTCTTTGAATGCACAGGCGTCGCACAGATTAGGATAAAAACTCTTGGTACACCCGGATCCTTCACAGATGTTCTGAACAGATTGGGAGACTTGATTGACTTCTGGAGTGAGGTGGGCTGGTTGGAGTAGGCCCCGACGGCCGATATGGCCCACGCACAATGGTCCAAATAAAGGACTCAGTGCGGAAACCATACCCTCTAACATAGAACATAGAACATACTTGATTTTCCAAAAAAATCCGTTTTCCCACACCGTTGTCCCCTAATTTGTTCAGATAGTTGACGCTTGCTCTGATAATAATGGTTAACATTTTATTCAACGCCTGCCTACTTGGTCTATTACTTGCAAACACAACTGCAGAGCGAGAGGTCCTTCCCAGATGAGGCAAATTGTTTTTGGATTCATCTGTCAGCTAGTAGCAGCACGGACTTCAGATATGGTTGATGGTAATAAAAAGAATATCGTGATAAGACCCGTTTTTGATAGTGTTTTATGATGGTAATAAACTCGGTCCTATTACTGGTATCGAGATTTAAAAAACCACTGGCGAAATGTGGGAGTACTATAGGTACGCCTCTGCCTAGTGCCTAGCCCTTCCTGATGATGCTACGTTGATAGGTAATACAACACAGAACATGCGAGTCTCAAAGAATTAACAACCTATCAAGATTTGCTAATTATTTAAAAGATAGGAAATTAACGGAACACGGAAGAACATAGGACGCCAACGGAGCCTAAAGCTTTAGTAATAAAATGCATAGCAAGCATTAAACATGAAATTGGGAACATTTTTTTTTATTTGTTCACGACTGTTTCAGGAAGGTTATTGTCGAAAATGATTGTTGAATCACTTTTGATTTCACAGAAATGTTAAACTAACGGATTTTGAGGAGTTAATTACGTATAAAACAGTTAAATACTCACGCTAATTCCGGCAAGATCTTTGAAAAACGCTTCGAACATAACAGCGTTAAGCATTCGTCTCTCCGTCATCAAACAACACCTACAAATAGCTTTCGCCGATTCAAAATCAAATTTAATATCTGCCTCATTGTCTAAACTCATCGCTTCCATTTTATTACAAGTATATAATATTTAAAAATAATTATACGCAAATGTCTCAATACAAATCTGGAAAATGTAAACAATATGGCGATTTGGCAATTGGCATTTTGCTCAGTGTTGCCAGATGACCAGCTCGCGTTCCCCCCAAACCTTCCCCGAAATCCCCCCCAAATTCAGGTTTTGAAGAAAAAATCCCCCACAAATGGCAAAATATTTTTTTAATAAAGAAAGATTAAAAAAAATTAAAAGTTATAATTTTATACTATTTCAGCAATAGCTTCCATTACAGAATCAGCATCTTCACACGCGTCGTCTGCAGTTCCGTACATTTTTTCTGAGTTAAATCTTTTTAGCATCTTTGAACTGGGTTTAAAATGAACACATCCTTCTAGCAATGAATATCTTATCCTCAAGATGGATTCGGCAGTGTGAATGGCCAATCTGTTTCGAAGTTTGTCTTTAATAATAGCTACTTGCGAGAAGGCTCTTTCCACAACTGCGTTAGAAAAAGGTAACGACAAAATTCCTAATGCCAATTTGCTAACATGTCCGTAAGTTCTATCACCAACTGCATTTTTGAAATTGTACACTTCAACCCAGAACTCTTCGGTCTGTCGCGTGGATTTCCAGGTAGTCCGATGCAAAGCATTCCATTCTTGTACCACTGAGTCGATATCATTGCAGACGGTCTTAAAAGATTTTGCTAAATTTGTAATGTCAGGTTTTATTTGACATGTTGCATTCTTTGGGCTCATTAAATTACAATGTTCTAAAGTTTTCATGTTATTTGGTAGTCTCCTCTGAATTTGCTTACATATTTCTATAAGAAATTCTCTGCATCGTTGCTTCACATCTTTTAATTCATAGTCTGTTATACCATCAGACTTTTCATTAAATGCATACCCAAAATTCATGTAAGACGAGTCCATAAGGAACTTTTCAAAATCATAGTTAGATAAACTACTTTTGTCCGCTTTTTCCAGTTGCGCTGGAGGTATTAAAATGGTTAAATATGTCAATAATAAATTATTAATTTCTTCAAGCAACTTTAAAGGGTCAGCATCAGTGGCTTGAAATATTTTATTCGCCATGGTGATAGGTTTGAGATAAGTCCCAAGAAAAGTCATGTATAACAAATTTGTCTTACTTTTGAGCATGTTACTCAATTGTTCCGCAATGTAACAGCGTTCTCTAGACTTCGCCATGTCAAAATGTAATTTTAATCCATCCCATTGCTCTAAAATTTTAATGAGAGCCTCGTATCTTGATAACCATCTAGTTCCAGCTAATTTGTTTATTTTCAACGGAGCTTTTCCCTCATATAGTAACACGTATGTTTGCTTGTAGTCAATCTGTCTTTTTGTGCTGTTTGCAAACCAGTTGTGGCATTCTTTAATAAGAAAATCCAGAAACCGAGGAAGAGTTTTGAATGCATATTCAGCAGCCAAATGCAATGAATGACAAACGCACTTTATAGTTATCAGTTCCGGGTTTCCTTCCTTCAATATAGAGGAAAAGGAGTGATGTTCGCCAACCATGACGTTAGCACCATCAACACCTATACCCAAAAGTTTGTCTGTGTTGAGGCCATCAGAAGTCAGCTGCGTTTTGAACGCATTAGCCAATGAAGTGGCATCTGCAGATTCTATTTCTATCAATCTGTAGAACTGAGAAATAATTTTATTTTGTTTTTCACTGAAAAATCTGATAATTATACACATTACTTTCTTAGTGTCAACAGTAGTGGTTTCATCGATGATCATTGAATAATGGTTGTCTCCAACTTCTTCCAATAAGTCTTCCAAGAAACAAGGAGAAATAACATTTCTAATCAATGCAGTGCATTTGGACCTGTGTAATTTTAGATCTTTCAATACTGGAGAAGCTGGATCTAAATCTTTTATCAGTAGTCCCAGATGATCTACAGATTTAAGACTGGAATGCTCAGCAACATATGCAGCAATTTTTAATTCTGCAACCTTTCGTGGCTCTTTTACGGGCTTTTCAAAAAAATCTGCCATTTTACTGGACTGACCGACGATATTAGATCGTTTTATAGATTGGTCATGTTTTTTGGTTTTTGAATGCTCTACCAAATCCTTCTTGTGGGAAATCAACGTACACTTGCAGGCCTTGCACCACGCTTTTGTATCGTCACCAATGCAAACTGTCAGCCACCCTAAAAATGGGGAAAATATATAAAATGGAAACTCATGTTGTAACAACACATTCAAATCGTGCATCAACCAATCACATTCACACAAGCTGCAAGCTGAACACACACACACCAACACCCCTACAATACAAAATCAAAGTATTTTTAAATGTATTTATATCATGCCATGCCACACATTAAAAAACCCTCACCTTAATTTTTAATTTAATCACCGAATCCCAAATACTTAAAACTTTACTTATATCCCTTTGAGATATAATTATATACATACATGATGTCGTGTAAATCGTTGGTCCAAGTCCAAGTGGTATCTCAATCAGAGCTAAATATAAAACTTTTGTGAGACATGATTTCATTTATGTTAAGTAAGTATATCAATATTTTTACTGAATTAATTTACGAACCTTTAAATATTGGGTCGCTTTCCCACTCCTTTCTATATCTTCGTTGATTTTGGTGTTTTGATGGTGCCATTATCTTCAAACACCAAGGCACAAAGACCAAAAAAGATTGAATTTCCACAGTTTAGCAGACGTTAATAGCTATTGGGACTGACGGTAAAAACCTGCTTATCTGACTGAACAAGCGAGCGATTGACGACCGAACGACCGAGACCGAGACGCGGACGCGAACGATGAACGATGCGCGGGGCGGGGCCAGAGGGTGCAGCATCTTCGGAGCCACTCGGCTATCATCGTGCACAGCATTGTGCTTTCGTGTGTTAGTGTTTCACAGATTAGTAGTGGTTTGAGCGCGTTCAGTTATATATTATTTAATCATCACGGCTAGCCGCGGGTTTTCCCAGATTACAGTTTTGTAACTAAAAATCCCCCAATTCCCCCCAAACCCAGTTTTTTCCCTCCACGTTTCCCCCCAAAAATTTTGTCCCCCCAATTTTCCCCCCATGACTATAAAAAACCCCCACATTTGGGGGGATTCCCCCCAATCTGGCATCACTGATTTTGCTTTTGGCAGCTTTGTTTTTTTTTTTCGAAGCGTTTTGTTTGCACGTGCGGTCTAAGTTTCGATTTATTACCGAATAAAATTATTGATATTATTGCGTGAAAGTAATGATTTAGTGGCAGCTTGATAATACTTTCAATTTTAATAATGTACGTATTCGATAGTAAAGATAAGTTGAGAAAGAAAATGGATTTAATGTGACAAAACAAAACTAAACGTAAAAAAGAAAACGAACGAAAAGTCTATTTTTGGTGTTTAGAAAGCCAAGCAAAGCAAGTATTTAGCGAAAAATGGAAGAAAATCAAATCACGGCGATACAAAATTCCCGTATTTAAATCAACGTTCGCAATCTCATCTCAGTCTCACTCAAGGAGCTCAATCTGTCAAAAATTCTATCGCGTTTGTTACTCAGACATTTTTGACATTTGATTAACGCTGGCATGGCATGAAATTGCGACTTGAATTTTTTTATGTACCTATTCTACGAGAATTGGCCTGTAGTTCTAAGTTCCATGATCGCCACGTAGGTACCGTTTTACAAATGAATATTGTTTTAAAAACATCTTCCAGACCATAGAGTGATCTGTAAGAGTGAGGCTGACGGACCCTCCTAAGTCCTAACTCAGACCAGCGGGGCGAGCACGGGCGTACTCAAGACATTTGTGACAAGACATGATAAATTATGTCATGTCTTCATAGACTTATAAAAAAAGATGGACTCCGCGCCACGCATATCGAAAGTGAAGCACCCTACCGATCTATGTGTGCGTGATTTGAGTACCTGCAAAGACGCCGTCGCTCGTGTCACGTAATGGCGGCCGGTCGGCATACTATGATATAAATGTGTGCGCGAGGCGTGTTTGTACAAACGGACCCGGCATACTTACTGTGCTTCACATTCGATATGCGCAGCGCGGAGTCCATCTTTTTTTATAAGTCTATGCATGTCTTAGAATTTGTCTTAAATGCTAGCACGGGTCAACCATGTGACATAATCTAGAGGCGCGACATGCCTTTCTTGTTGCTAAATTCATAGTGTGACATAGTAAATTGAAAAAATTAAAATGCTTAAGACTAATATGCGGCCAAATTGAATCTTTTTTTCTTTCTTTTCTTTTGCATAGAACTCGAAAACGGTGTGTCCTATCGCAAAAATAATGAAAATTTGCCCCCCCTTTATGAAACCCATAAACCCATTATTTTGAACATGTAGGTACCAAAAAAAAAAAATAGTAGTATTTAAGTACCTATGTACTTAAATTATTATTATTTTTTTTTTTTGTTTTCGACGTGCATTATTTACATGTCTAAATATGTATTTTTAAAAATTAAAAAAAAACCGTTTAAATATATAAAAAATAGTAATTTATTTACTTATTACAATTTTTTTTTTTGTTATCGCGCGCAATTCTTCACACAAATAAACCACCACCACACAATGCAAGAAAATAATTTATTGCCATTTGGTGCAGAGTAATTAGCAGGAAAACATTTTTTTTTCAATTTTCAAATCTTATCACCACCTCCGAACGAACGTGATAAAATTTTTCTTAGTCACCGTCAAAATGTGACATTTGTGATATAATTGGTGCGCCCATATTAGCAAATAAGACATAATGAGTCCCAACTAAACGTCAAGAAGTTATGTCACATTCAAGAAATTAACCCACGCCACCGTGCTAGCATTTAAGACAAAACAGTTTTATCGCCCAAACTATGATAAAATGTGTGACTCAAGCCATGTCACAGTAGGCCGTGCTCGCCGGGCAGACACCTTTCTCTATTTTGATAAACTGGAAATGTATAAGTAGCTTGATGTGTAGCCGTGTGTACTATACCTATTAATATTTCAGGTCGGGTATCTAAATATTAAATAAAAAATACATAATCATTTAGCTTCACATCAAAATATTTTATTTACAATAAATACTTACATAATCATTTGAAATAAAAATAAAATAGTATTTTAAAAAGTACCCTATCTTATGAAGACCAATCTTTCAGTTATGTGGCGAAATCTTAGGGCGAAATAAAATAACGCAAACCAGATTTCAGAGAACTGATGATAGTGTACATTAAACCTTATTACAAGTGTTAAAAAGCTCAAACAAGAACGGGCGAGCTCGCCAAAGGAAGCACGAGTAGACAATGTTTGTACAACTTTTCATTTTACTGTAGGTACTGATCATAAGCTACCAACGAGTTTTCTTGCTCAATAGACGTTCAAAAGGGGACGTTAATTTATTACATGAGGCGATTTTTCACCGTGAGATGTCGTGAGATTTTGCTCTAACCCCTCCCTTACCTATCCCACATAACACACGTGAGATTTTTCAAAATGTGTATTTTTTGTGTAAATAATATATGTTAATCTGTGCTTAATTGCGTAGGATTTATTTAATTAACCAAATTTGATTATTTTTTATATTAATTACTTACCCAGTTTTCTCCCAATTTTATATTGTTTCATGTGAAAAAAAGTATTCTTTTTCAAAGTAGATTCAGCGCGACCCCTTCCCCCCCAAACGCCTCACATAATTAATGTACGCCCCCAAAAATTAAAAGTCCCGTGTAAGTAAAAGAGACAATCCGCTAACTGTTCACACCGCCGGCCAGCGACTAGTACTATTACTAGTAATACTAGTCTACTAGTCTGTCGCAGCGACAAGAGCTATCAAAGAGAGTAATCGCACAGTGACCCTCGCATGGCGGGCAGAACACTCGCTGAGGACTCACACTTGGCACACGCATACCAGCGAGTAATCGCTCATCGCCGTCGTGCACTCGCTGCAGGTTGCTCGCCAACTCGTTTCTAGTTGCTAGCTCTACTATTAATAGCTTCTCGTTACAATTACTATCGTGTCCAGCGTATCCTTGCCTGCACCACAGTATAATAATGATACAGTAGTTTAGGCGCTTCGAAATCTCAGTCAGTACCAGTACGCAACAGTTCGAGCGGGCGGCAGTTACGCACAGACCCAAACACGTACAGGTAAAGTAAATGAATTAATTTTGAATATGGGGGTCACTTTTAGGGGGCAAATAAGAAAATTTAAAAAAAAGTTTTGCAAACTGTACCATGTGACTGTATATCAAATGAAAGGGCTTACTACGAGGGTCTCAAATATATATATTTTTTATTTTAAAATAAATAGTTTTAAAGTTATTTAAGTAAATAGACGAAAATTGACCATTCCCCCCCCCTTATCTCCGAAACTACTGAGCCTAAAATTTTGAAAAAAATACAGAACATAGTTCTTTACCTGTAGATTACAGGAAACCCAATAAGAAGTCTTTGGTCTCAAAATAGCATGGTAAATCTCTCAATATTGTGAGTACAAACTTACATTTACAGTTGAAATGTATGGGAGAACATGTATTTCAACTACAATGTTAAGTTTGTTCTTGGGATACATTCATCCCGACTACGGAACCCTTCATTGTGCGTAGTCCGACACGCGCTTGGCCGGTTTTTTACAGTCCCTTCAACCGATTTTGACTTCTATTGCGTTGGTGGCATGACAAATGACAGCTGCAGTATACAGTTGGTATTGTAAAACCACTTTTTTGCCTTTAATGCCATCCTTAAGCCTACGCAATAGAAGTCAAAATCGGTTGAACGGACTGTAAAAAAGGTTTGTTTAAATGTCTTATCTTATTATAACTGGATTATAGGTAGGTAGGATTATTATATTGTGCCTGCACATCTCAGGAACTGTTGAATGCTACTGAAGTTGCCAAATTCTGATCGGCCCAGAATTTGACAACTTATATTGCCACGCTAAAATGATAACTGAATAACTGGTCTTCCACTTCAATTACTAAGTAACTAAATAATAACTTTATATACATATTTATAAAATTTCTAGTATGTACTTTGTTAACCGTGGACTGAGCAGACAATAAGATTTTAAGAATATTTTGAGGGTAGTCAGAAATTGTTACTCAAACCGTCTTTCAAATTCTTTATTTCAGACCATAGATCCATATAAGTACGAAATGAGTAACAACAGTACAGTGAGCGAGTAATGAGATGAGTGAGTGTGTGTGAGTGAGTGAGTGTGTGTGAGTGAGTGAGTGAGTGTGAGTGAATGAGTAGTGAAATGTATGTCGCCGCCCGCACCTCTGGCCAGCGGGACTGACGCAGCCCCGGATGAACTACGTGCAATGACAAACGCGCCATTTTTTTCAATATTTTTTTTTTTTTAATAATAAGATAGTAAGTACGATGATGCCATCCGTTCCTGGGGGCCTACTCCCTAAGCACGAAGCCCGTAGTTTCGGCCTTCGTTACGGGCGTTTCTTACTCCGTATCACCTACGGATGGATGATTGGTTCGGGGTCCGAACGAAGTATGAATGGCAACATGATTGCCAGTTGTCCCTACTCCCGATGTGTTGTTGCCCGTCCGAAAAATTTAACTTTTACACTTGTTTTAATGGATCGTAATGTCAGACGGACGGATAAACGGACGGACGGAAAGACGGACTGACTTAGGGAGTAGGCCCCCTGTGTCATGTGTTCCTGCGGGGGGCTGGACACATGACAGTCTTCCGTTACGAAGCCGATTGATCGTGTAAATCGTGGTTGCCATCACAAGTACAAATACCAAGTTGCATGTTCCCTTACAAAGTCCGTTTAGTTAGGTATAGGTACTCACTTTACTTTATTTGCTTTTTTTATTATTAGGTTTAAGTTCTCGTCATCTTTAAGACTTGCATCTAGGTTTTCATGGTGTTTCCAAGATTGTATGTTTGTTCCATTCGTGTAAATTAACCAACAAAGACCAAGTTGCATGTTCCTTTCAGTCCTCGAGTCCATTCAGTTATGTACTTTACTTTATTTGCTTTTTTTTATATTCCTTTTTTATTATTAAGTTAAAGTGCTTACAATCGCCATTAATATCACTGTTAAACTTTGCTTAACCCTCGATCGCTCTCAAGATAAATAAATGAAATGAAATAATTTATCTTTACAAAATGAGTTACAAATTCTGTTCAAGCCTAAATATTTGTACCAGTTATTAACTTTATACTTGGTAGTTTGAACTTTATTCCGATCAACTAACTTTTAAAGTTCGATGTACAAAAATAGCTCAATGGTTTAAACGTCTAAACATAAACCTAGTTTTAAAGTTTCAACTATCCTTTCCATTGACTTATATAATATCAATGATCCTTTCTCTATTCTTTTGTAAGTCTTGCAATTCGTTTGGCAGTTCATATCAAGGTCAAAATAAATTAATCGACTAAATTCCGCAGACGTAGTAGGCATCAGTAATTCCGGGTGTCACCATTGTGTGGATCACCCGGAGGACACAGTGGAGCATACAGTGGATGTCTGCCCGGCTTGGGCTGGATCGATTATATTGGGCGATTGGCGGCGGCGATCTCTCGCGTCCGAACCTGGGTGCCTACTCCCTAAGTCCGTCCGTCTGACATTACGATCCATTAAAACAAGTGTAAAAGTTAAATTTTTCGGACGGGCAACACATCAGGAGTAGGGACAACTGGCAAATCATGTTTTCATTCATACTTCGTTCGAGCCCCGAACCAATCATCCATCCGTAGGTGATACGGAGTAAGAAACGCCCGTAACGAAGGCCGAAACTACGGTCTTCGTGCTTAGGGAGTAGGCCCCCTGGTCCAGGCCATGGTGCGGAGCGAGTGCATGGGAGGCCGCCACCTCCTTCTGCGAAGCAGTAATGCTCGCTAAGGAGGAGGCGGAACGCGTGAGGGAGAGCCCACCTCATGCCCTCAGTCGCCGCAGGAGACGCCCTGGGCGGCGAGAGTCGAGAGCCGATTCCCGGCCACCGTAGGCGCGGGCTTGCGGACGGCGAGTAGTGGGTAGCTCGCCGTCCGGTAAGGACCAGGGGGTCTACTCCCTAAGCACAAAGTCCGTAGTTTCGGCCTTCGTTATGGGCGTTTCCTACTACGTATCACCTACGGACGTATGATTGGTTCGGGGCCCGAACGAAGTATGAATGGCAACACGATACGACACTTGTCCCTACTCCCGATGTGTTTTAGCCCGTCCGAAAAATTTAACTTTTACACTTGTTTTGATGGATCGTTAAGTCAGACGGACGGATAAGCGGACGGACGGACGAACAAACGGACTTAGGGAGTAGGCCCCCAGGCCCGGGTCGACGGCGCGTTGTGTTCCACGCGCGCCTCAAAGAGATGTCAGCAGTGATGGGGTCCAATAGGGCCGATGCCGCCGGGGTCGCGGGTTGTTCGAAAGAGATACCGTGGTCCTGGCACAGGCAACTGAAGGAACACGGGTGGGTTTTAGTCAGTAAAAGTTTGACACGCCCTCCTGCTCCGCCCAGAGCGGGAGAAGTCATTTTAAGATTTCCACAAAAAAAGGCATCGGTAATTACTTACATTACAAGCGGCCATTGACCCCTTTATAAACTTGACTAATTACAGTTTGACAACCTAGACAGGAGGAGGAGGATTAGGAGGTATATCCCGGTAATACGTTCCCGTGGGATATGTTCCGACATTCGGCGCTAGTATTTCATAAAGGGCTATTGGCTAAATAATAACAGCCGTACAGGTCGGTCAAAGGTTAAGCTACGCTTGGCGCGATCGGTTCGTACATGTATAATTTCAACATGAATGATGTAACCAATATTTTGTAACCATATTTTGATTTAAAAGAGTGTCCGTGGAGTTTCTTGCCCGTTCTTCTCCATAGATCTACGTTTTGGAATGGGCAACTAGCTTCAACTTTCTGACTTACCTACTGACCGACTCTTTGACAGTTCAAAAGTACCTGTAATTGGTTTAATTGAAATAAATGCTTTGAGTTGAGTTGAGTTGGTGACCAACTGACCATCCACTACATATCAAGAGCCCTCAGTGCCTCGGAAAGCACATTAAGCCATTGGGCACGGCTGTCATTCGTAGATCTTTGTTGATCTCGTCAGAAGCCTAAGTCTGACGACCAGTCTTACCAAAGGGTATCTGTGTTACTCAGTAACTGGGTTGTGGAGGATTGAAAGGCAGTCGCTCCATGTAAAATACTGGTAATTAGATGCATCCGGTTAGACTGGAAGCTGACCGATATCCAATTACCCATCATCAATGAAGTTTGGCTAGCTAAACTGAGTTGATATGTCCTTGTATACTATTATTTTTTTATATTATAAAGGCGAAAAGTGAGTGTGTGTGTGTTTGTATGTTTGTTACTACTTGACGCTCAAACGGCTGGACCGATTTGGGTGAAATTTGGTATGTAGATAGCTTATACCCTGGATTAACACATAGGCTACTTTTTATCACGGTCTACGCAGGTGAAACCGCGGGTCGCAGCAAGTATTTCAATAATATCATTGTCAACTAGTCCAGGGCTTTAAACTCTTTTAAAATTATGAGGATATGGAATTAAAAGTTTTTTTTTAATTATCAATAGGTACATATTTACATAAATAAACTCACGCCTTCCCTTGTGGCCTAAGGATCGTAGTTGCTATTTGCTTACTTACAAAATATTTGATAAATATAAAAAAAGCAATTAGGTAGGTACCTATTATAATTTATTCTACATTGTTAAAAATATTGCACATGATAAACCTAACTAAATTGAAAAAAAAAAACAAATAATACTTAATAAAAAATAGGCCCATTATTTTTAAACTTTATTTTATTTTTATTAATTATTGTTATAGACGCAATAGAAATACAAAATCAGTGAAATGTAACTATTACGGTTCATGAGATACAGCCGGACAGCGGAGGCTTAGTAATAAAGTTCCATTTGGTACGGAACCCTAAAAAGAGCACGGATTTAATCAAACCTCTAATAATTCGCTCTAACCTAACCAAACCTCACCCGTTTGGTGGCCTCAATCATAAAAAAAAAGTGTGCAACATTAGAATCGCAAAAAGTTTTTAGAAGTTCATTAAATATTTCCCAATAACAGGTGAATTTTAATTATTACCTATGCCATTAT
This sequence comes from Cosmia trapezina, assembly GCA_905163495.3. Lineage (NCBI taxonomy): Eukaryota > Metazoa > Arthropoda > Insecta > Lepidoptera > Noctuidae > Cosmia > Cosmia trapezina. Next base: position 3,161,297 of record LR991046.1, on the reverse strand, counting down.
TCTAATGATTTACGACGTTCTGTTTTGGGTGGCGATACGACTATAATACTTAACATCCTCGTAATTTCAAAAGCCCTACTTAATATTACAAATTACTGACCCCAAATAGATAACAATTTTGATATATGGCAACACTGGATTCTCTTCGTTTAGTCTCGCACCTCTTTACATTTTTACTTTTTTTGTTGGTGACTGTGTCGGCGGCCGGATGTACGTCACTGTTGGTGACTCTGATATATGACAACGGCCTTGAGTGGTTAGCTTGTGTGTTCTGTGCTGAGTGCACGCAACGCGTCGTATGTCCAGCCATAGGACTCGCCCATCAAGGAGCGCTGTCCCAAATTAGACGCATTATTAAAAGCCAGTCACAATCTTAGTCACTTTTCCAATTTACTTGGAATTGTTGCCAAAAGTGTCTTAGTCAAAAATGTCTAAAGCTCGCATTGAAACTTATATCTGCTATCTTGCTGTCAACTCATAACAGTAACTCGCCGCCAAAACCAGTCACCGTCAGTCTTTTCTACCAAAATCTCAATGTTGCCATACTCAATATAAATCTACCAAAAAAGAAATAGTTAAGTAATAAGAAAAACTATTAATTTTTATTTAAAGTCTATCATTAACGCCTTCAACTCTCCTTTTTCTAATAATTTAGACGCGTAAGATATTTTATTTAAAGGCTCCCCACCGGGAGCATTCACCTCTAATGTAGCAACCCAAAATTCTACTGTAACGGCTAGGCTTTGCAAGTAGATTGCGCAGGTTTACTAAGTAGGTAGTGTAGAGAGATCATTTAAACCCGCAGGATAGGTACAATGCGATTCAAATAAGAATAGGAACGTCAATGACCTCTATCTGTCAAGAAAAGTACTGATTGCAAAGAAAACTTATTTGCGTATCAATAATAATAATTATTTTTTTTTTTGTTTAACCGAGTCTTAGTTAAATCAAAGTGACAAAAAACATCAAAAAAATTAGTCATAATTAGTTTAAAAAAAAATATACTACTTTCTTTCATATTTTCATTGTTGGCAACAATTTACCAGAAAGTAAAGAAGAAAGTTCGTAAATAAATGTTATTTACACAATTTATTCGATTTGACAGCTATGACGTCACAACATGGCGCTAAGTCGATCCTATTCTTATTTGAAACGCATTGTATATCATTAAATAGTTACAAGTAACGTGGTAGGTCGCAGGTAAAGGTTACATTACAAGCGAATACTCACGGCGATGGAGCGTCTTAAGAGCACAAGCTTATTCCTTTAGCCAAGTCTCGATAAGATTTAAAATTGAATTTAAAATGCGTCGGGCGGAAAGACGGTTAGCACAGGTCCCGTATCTCAGTGATGATTTTTAAGCTCTGGTCACACTGAGGCAAATGCGGCGCGGGATGACTGCGCGCATCAATTGTTTGAATAGGAAATGATTAGGAATTCACGCCACTGTTAGCGGTAGTTAGAACATCTCCATGCAATTTAGGCGACACAAACGGCGCGAGTGAATTTCGGCCCGCATCCCGGGCGGGATTCGGCTGTTAGATAGACCAGAGACAACAACACGTTGACACAACGTTGTGTTACAATGAACAGCTCAATAATTCGACGTTGACAGCGCTGTTATGTCGTAGCAATAAAGCTACGGTTTCCCAAAAAAGTGTTCACACACAGTGACGACTGACATGAAAATCACAGCAGCGGTTTTAGTGACGTCATAAAGGTGCTGTCAATGTTAAATTGTTACCACGGACAAGCAATTGACTGTAAGCTTGGCAGAAATCGTAAGACGGAACTTTTGACCGACACCATCTACCGAAGCATTATCATAGAAATACGTAGAAAGTGTTGCTGCGGTCTGCCATTGCGGCTGGACGGCACTGCTGCCGCAGTCTGCGGTCTGCAGTTGCCTTCGGAATCGTACCTTTACCGTATTCCGTCCGACGCTCTCTTAGAAAATGTCTACTAATAAGAATAATTTGCAAAAATTTGGTCCTAACTATACGAGCCCAAATCAAGACCCTTTTGCAGGATCAATAACTTTAGATAACTTGTTACTTCTCCTTGGAACATATCTACAACGGTATGCCATAAAATAAATCACCAATGACTTTTTTTTAAACTTTTTGAAGTAAAATGACTGAATTATGCTCTAGACACACTGAGGCGAATATAGCGCGGGACGCGACTACGCGCGCGATTGTTTTAACACTTCCACAAGTTAGTTGATACGAACTTTGTCTCGCTTACCGCGCGGGATTCGCTTGAGTTTGGCCAGAGCTTAATTTTCACTTTGCACTTTTAAAACACATAAATTAGACACTTAATTCGAATAAGGTTTTCGCCAGAAACTCAATCAGAGTCATCTTCTGTGTCCGTCTCCCCAGATTCCGAATCGGAACTCGAGACCGGCTCGCATTTGATGAACTCAATTTCAGCTCTTGCTTTTCTCGGTCTCCCTCTCTTCTTAACAGGCACGTCTTTCTCGTCGCCCATCACAGTCTTCACCATCTGAGAAATTCTCTTGAGATGCTGCTGTTCATGTCTCTGGATGTGATTATTCAGATACTTCTTTAGCTTGAACTTTTTCCCGCATTGGTCGCAGGAGTGAGGATACTCCGTCTCGTTGAGTTCTAAATGAACAGCGTTGTTATGGCGACGGAGGTAGTGAGCATGCGCGAACTCTTTATCACACTTCTCGCAACGAAGCTTAGGTTTTGATGGATGCACGATCTTCTTGTGCTTCTTTAAGCGGATAGCGGAGTGAAAGAATTTGTCGCAGATATCACACTTGACTTTAGAGTCTAATGACGAGTGCACTTGCATGTGTTCTTTGAGATACTGGTCGTTTTTGAACTCTTTCAGACATTCCGGGCAAGTGACCTTAGACTCCAAAGGGGGATGTATGTTCAACACATGTCTTTTCATATGATGCCTAGATTTAAACGTCATATTGCAAAACACACATGGGTGCCTCTCAACCGGCGTGTGCTGAAAATGAAGATGCCTGTTCAAATTCAAAGTGTTTTTGTACAGCTTCTGGCATAAATGACATTTAAATTTCTCCTGGTCTTGTTTATGACAAGCCTCGATGTGGTACTTCAGTTTGTAAGGTACCGAGAACTCTTTCCCGCATTCATTGCATTTGATTTCAGGGAGAGTGTTGGGATGGATCCTTTTGACATGCATATGTAGAGCCCTCCTCGTGCGGAACTCTTGGAGACAAAACTGGCAATAACACTTCTCCAGCTCCGAGTAATGCTTGTTCATTCGATGCATGTACAAATAGTGTTTATTTTTGAATGTTTTGTCGCAAATATCACAAATAACGGCGGATTCTTCCGAGGAATGCACTCTGGTCGTGTGAAGGTATAAGTTTTGGTAGTTTTTGAATTCTTTATTGCATTTGTTGCAGATGTAGCGTTTGGTTCTCTTAGGGAACATTACAGGTTTCCAAGTGGTGAGTACCGACTCGTACATCTCTCGCTGCTCCTCAGTCAGGACTTCGCTTGTGACGCTGATGAATTTCATGACCGGTGGAGCAGGAGGCTCCATCTTCATGTCCGCGTCCTCCATTTTGATCTGAAAAGATGTAGTGACAAAATGTTAAAAGAGTATGCTTATATGGGTTGGTCATATAGGAAGGATATTTGTATACTTTGCTAATGCGCCGCACCGGAGCCGCGTTGGGAGCGCGTGTACACCTTATTGATACCAAGTTAAATATTAAAGCAACTATCACAGACACAGTTCAGTAGGGGAGGTACTGCTTGATTTTTGCGACCAATTTTATAGGTAAGTACCAAATAAATTTAATTTGTAGTAGTTTTAATAATATTCATTAAGAGCCCGTACTACCTCAGCTTTTTATCTCGCTCGCACAATACTGCTCCGGACTGAGTGAGAGAGAGACTGAGTGCGGTGCTGGGGGCCGATAGTTTACTTAATTGCTTTTTATGGTGAAAATAATGGTAATTTGAAAAAAGTAAAAAACATAAGACCTGCTTTATAGTTAGTTCAGTTAGTATGCAAAGTTTCAAGAGCTAATTTGAAGTATTTTTTGAATACCAGCGGTTTATTGTTCGGTTTGGATTTTTTTTGTATCGAGAAAATCGATACAAAAAAAATCCAAAGTCGAGAGTCATGAGTGTGTCCGAGTCGTGTTTTCGTCTAACATAGTAGGTACTTAACATTAATCCACAACTTTATCATATATTTATTTCAAAATTAATGCTGCAGTATTTTCGACATAACGGAGAATCATGCAAGCCATTTGAAGTAGTATAGGCTCTAAATCATGCATGTGAGGTAGTGATGGCAATTAATGCGATTTAGAATAAATTTCATTCGCATGCGAATTCTTGAGTCTTAGCACGCTAAATGCTATTGCTATGCTAATTGCTAATATGACGATAACTAATAATAGTCAAGTATGTGAATTTTGTTAGTATGTGAATTAAAGAGCGCGTTCGCGGGCTAGAGTCTTAGCGCGTGTTTTTAACAATTTAAAAAATAATAGCGCGCCACGCACGTGCCACATAAAATCACAAATTATTATTAACAATACAATCATACGCATTCATTCAATATACGATCCTAAATACGAGCTAATCGAAGATAATATTTGCTTGACTTCATTATTCGCACCACCTGCTAAATAATTTTACTTGCGAACGAGGTCAGGATCACGTGAAACAGATAGATTTAGTAGTTCCGACTTTTCGTGGGTCCGACAGAGAGCGCGCACTGCACGCGCTGTCGACCTATGAAGTACGAAGGGATGAATAATAGTTCATTTCACATTTCACAGAAATTCGCAACTACATTTCATTTGCTAAATGCTAAATAAGCATTCGCATGCTAACAATGAATGCGAATGCTAATTAATCCATCACTAATGTGAGGGTCAGCCGCCGTACCCCACAGAGGGAATCCAAAGTTACAGCATTGCATAATGCTACGCCATGTTTAAAATATTATGTAAAAAGCAAGTAAAATGTCTAATATTTCCTCTGACAGCTGCGCGCACAGATAACGCATTCTGCGGCGTGGGAGTCGGTGCTGTCGCGGAACGGAATGCGGGAATATTGTCATTTTCTGTATATTTTATCTATACTTTTAGAATAAACTTTATATTTTTATTTATTTTTTAATTGCATATTATTTGTCGCATGCTGCACCGGTCGACGTCATCGCGTTAACGCCGGCTATCGCTGAAAACCAGCGCTGGGGCTCCGTTTCGTATGGGGTCGCGGCATTATGCTGAGCGGTAGCTGTTTTGCGTAGATGTGACGCATATTTTCACGAAACTTGTTTTATAAATTGTTATTTTATTTTGTTGTTCTTTGCGTCATGTTTACCGCAAATAAACGTATTTTCTTTCTTTCTTTCTTTCAAGGGTTCCGTAGTTGGGATGAAACTATCCAAAGAACAAACAGTTGAAATTTTGAAAACATGTTCTCCCATACATTCCAACAGTAAACGTAAGTTTGTACTCACATTATGAGAGATTTACCATGTGATTTTAAAACCACAACAACGTTGGGTTCGGCTTCCAGTCTATATCTATCTGACCTCCATAACCCAGTAACTGGGTAATACGATAGCCTTTGGTAAGACTGGTTGTCAGACTTTCGGGCTTCTGACAACCCGTAACAACTGTCAAAGATCCAAGAATGACAGCCGGGACCAACGGCTTAACGTGCTTTCTGAGACACGGATTTTGATTTGAAGAATGAAGTTGGTGAAGTTGGTGTTTCAATCCTTCAACGCACCTTAGCTTGGCACTGACTTCAGAAGCTGCTAAGTATTTTAAGAAGGTTATTTAATTCATCTTGGATTTTTGAAGTCAGTTGTTCACTTTTTTCATGGATGTCAGGTTGTATCTTAATCAAAGCATGATACGCGGAAATAAAACATATCTATATACATATAATAAAATTGTAGAAAAGTGGTGTCTGTACAATGGAAATATATAAAAAAAAAGTAGCAGGGGTTGTTATTATATCGATGCCGAACCCGAGATTGTAGTTAATTTTTTTTTTTGTCTGTTTATCTGTTTGTCGGTTTGTCTGTTTGTCTGTGTGTTTGTGCACGCTAATATCAGAAACGGCTTATTCGATTTACATGCGGTTTTCACTAATATACTGTAGTAAGCTTCACTTAACATTTAGTGTTTATTTCATGTCAATCGGTTCATAAATGAAAAAGTTATGTCAAAATCACGGCGAACATTTGTTAAGCTATTCTATCAGAGTACGAACACGCCTCGCGCCGCACATACGGGTATTTGAACCTAAAAGCTGGCCAAAAATATTTTCTTTCAATCAATCAATCAATCAAAAGTTTATTGTGGATCATAGGTATGTATTGTACAGTTCTTGATTTTTGTCTCTAAATGTGTCTATAGATGTCAATCATTACGAATAACAATATGTTATTTTCATTTATGTCGTCACACATCTATCTATCTATACAAGGTGTAAAATAAGTAACCCACAACCTCTTAAGGGGTCATTGTACTCATCATTATGAACAACTTTTACTATGAGACCAAACCTGAAATCGCGAAAAAAAAATCAGCTGTTCAGTACATTTTGACGAATTATGCGAACATAAATGTATTGAACAGCTGATTTTTTTTTCGCGATTCTGCGAAAATTTTTTTTTGTAATGTGTTTGTTTTTCGATGTCGAGTATGTGGACGAAGTTCTTGCAGTTAATTTTTTTACACCTAATATACAAGGTGATTTTTTAATGACCAGCCAAATTTTCACAGGGTGTTCTACCCATGAATATGAACAACTTTCACTATGGGACCAACTTTGAAATCGCAAAAAAAATATCAGCTGTTTCATACATTTTGATCGAGTAGGTATTGAACTTTTGTAGGAAACCGCTGGTTTTTTTTTCGTGATTTCAAAGTTGGTCCAATAGTGAAAGTTGTTCATATTCATGGGTAGAACACCCTGTGAAAATTTGGCTGGTCATTTAAAAATCACCCTGTATATAAAATTCAAAGTCCTGACTGACTGATTGATTGACTGACTGATATATCAACGCACAGCCCAAACCGCTGGACCTAGAGACTTATACAGTGTAGGCATCCACTAAGGAAGGATTTTTGGAAATTCCATCCCTAAGGGGGACAAATAGGGGATGAAAGTTTGTATGAAAAATCTTATTCCTTGAGTTAATAGACTTGAAACTTGGCATGAATATTTATCTAAGTAAATTATAAAGTTTTTTACTGCGGGGCTTGATTAACTCGAAAATTTGTGTAAATAATCTTTCAGTCAAGTTACGGAAATACCCTAAACGACTTTTTAAAATTCCATCCCTGTGGGTGTGAAAACAGGGAATATAGTTTATATGAAAAATGTTTGATTAAATAATTTGAAACTTTGCACAAATATTTGCCTAAGCAAGTAATAAAGTTTGTCGTTAATAGTTTTTCCCCCAGAGGAAAGGGTAGAGGGGAAAGAGAGAAGGGTAGGGGGTGGTGAGGAGGGAAAGGGGAAGGGGAGGGGTGATGAGGAATTTGATGAATGTCGTGGCTATCATGAGGAGGAAAAGGGGAAGAGGAGGGTGTGGTGAGAGGGAAGGGAGGGGTGGTGAGGAGGGAAAGGGGAGGATGATGGAGGGAAGGGGAGAGCGATACGAGGGTGTAGTGAGGGAGGAGGTGTAGTGGGTGTGGAGAAGGAAAGAGGGGGAGGGGAGGAGTTAGTGTAGGTAGACGGAGAGGGGAAAGCGGTGAAGGGGGTGTGGGACAGGGTGAGGGGGAGGGGGAGGTTAGCGGGAAAGGGATGTGGTGAAGGGTATGAGAGGGAGAGGGATTGGGAAGCGTGAGGGGGTGAGAGGGAGAAGTGAGGGGGATGATAGGGGAGAGTGAGAGGTGGTTAGAGTGAGAGGAGGAGAAGTAAGAGGGAGAGGGGGGACGAGTGCCCTTACACCTTAAAGTTGCTATTTGTATAGCACTGATTCATTGAAGAAACCCAGCCCGACAGAAATGACCGAAAAATAGAAAGTCGGAAACTCGAAACGGCACAAAAACAGAAGTAAACTCCCGTCGGAGCTGACACACACTTTTTTTGGTTGGTTTGAACGCCCTAATCTCTGGAACTAACAGTCGGACTTAATAATTATTTTTGCATTTGATAAGCCCAATTGTTAAGGAAGACTATAAGCATATCACATCACAACAAACACACACACACAACACTCAACACTCAAGGACCCTTAACATCACTCTAGGACCCTTAGGTGTCGGAAGAAGAAAAAATGTCAGAAAGAACGCTAAGCGAAAACGAAGTAATAGCGCGGGCAGGCAATGCGATCCGACATCCACGCGGGCGAAGCCGCGGGCAAAAGCTAGTGTATTTATATAATTTTAACCATAAAAATCATCAATACATCTCTCTAAGTTAGATTTCGTGCAGATTCGTCAAACAAACAAAATCTAACGAATCTGCACGAAATCTAACTTAGAGAGATGTAGGTATTGATGATTTGACAGACCTGCAAATTGCAAAAAACCCAAAAAAAACTGAATTTTGCGGGCTATGCAGCGCAATCACCTTAAAATCAATTTATAAACCGCACCATTGCCTTATCACATAATTCCTCTAGCCTACTATTCAGACATTCAGGGTCACACCACACATGCTTATAGAATAGATTTATTTGCATTAAAACATAATACATTAAAGGTTTTAATATTTAGTGTTATTTATGATCTAAATGTTTCGCCATAGACTGGCATACAAATATTTAAAAAAAAAACAAGTTAAGAGGATATATTGAAGCGTGGTTTAGCTTGGTGCGTAAGTGAAATGGCGTTATGGCTGTCTAGTTTGACGCAAGAGAGATAGAAGACTCTCACGTCGTTTCGTTTAAATGTAGATTTATGACAAAATGCTATACTTACTTAAATCAATTTATAGCTTAGCAAGTTCTTAACATATTTATCAACACCCATGCTATAAATCCTCTATAAAAGTTTCTGAAACAGTTAGCTTATTGCCAACATTAAAACAGCCCGTGTCATAGTAACCATAATATCATCCAAACGGGTGTTATAATGTTGTACTGAATTTCATTATGCAACTCGTTTTCAAAAAAAGAACATTGTAATGCACGCGCGTTTCACTACAACAGCGCCGTAATTTAAAAAAAGAACTTATTCGAATTCACGTCGTATACTATGACGCCGGCCGCATTATCACAATCGGCTTCGCCTCGTGTGATAAACGTCAGTTGCATAAATAACTATTAAATACCTTTAATAATCATGTTTCGGTTTTAGTACAACTGTAGACAATATAGTCAAATAACACATAAGGAAAATCCAAATGATGAAACCGTTATTTGGTTTTATAGGAATTTTAAAAACTCAAAATTAGTGTTCAATCAATCTGCCTAGCCTTTTCCCAACTACGCTGGGGTCGGCTTCCAGTCTAACCGGATGCAGCTGAATACCAGTATTTTACATGGAGCGACTGCCTATCTGACCTCCACAACCCAGTAACTGGGTAATACAATACCCCTTGGTAAGACTGATTGCTGTGGCGTAACTACAGGGTGGCAAGTCAGCAAAATGCCACGGGCCCCCAGCCGGAAGGGGCCCCCGGTCAGAGGAGAATCCCATCTCCCAACATTTATTATTACACAATTAGTAAAAAAACCCATGAATTTGCCACGGTCCTCGAACGGTATAGTTACGCCACTGAGTCCGGTTGTCAGACTTTCGGGCTTCTGACAACCTGACAACAGCTGGGACCAACGGCTTAACGTGCTTTCCAAGGCACGGAGGAGTCTCGGTATTGAAAGATGGTCCATCACCCATCACTGACCAAGCCCGGCAGAGCAAAAACTCAAAATTACTGTTGTATCCCTTTAATTATGCACCCATCAATAATAAGAGTGTAGTTAAGCAGTCATTATACATACTATAACAAAATTGTAATTCAAAAAATTTACTGACTTTAAACAGTTTTAAATCTAAGCAGTATCTAGTGAAATATCAGTAAATCAGTAACAATATTCATCACTTACTTTTTTATCAAAGAATTCTTTTAAACTAAAAAAGGATTACCTACGAGCCATTCATGTAATTTAGATTTAAAATATTTCAGAGTTCAGAGGGATTTCCCTAATATCTTTTGAGATATTGTAAAAAATTTAATAGCAGTAATAAAACATTTTTATGGCATAATGTACTGACTTTGGTGGAGGAGTAGGAGCTCGTGGCTAAGTAATAACAGCCGCACAGGTCGATCCATCAGGTTAAGCTACGCTTTCCGGGGTTGGTCAGTGGATGGGTGACCATCTTTACATACCGAGACTCCTCCGTGCCTCGGAAAGCACGTTAAGCCGTTGGTCCCGGCTGTCATTCGTGGATCTTTGACAGTCGTTACGGGTCGTCAGAAGCCCGAAAGTCTGACAACCAGTCTTACCAAGAGGTATCGTATTACACAGTTACTGGGTTGTGGAGGTCAGATAGGCAGTCGCTCCATGTAAAATACTGGTATTCAGCTGCATCCGGTTAGACTGGAAGCCGACCCCAACATAGTTGGGAAAAGGCTAGGCAGATTGAATGTACTGACTTTGCTGTGGGCATTCTTAATCTTTTCCACAGCTTTTATTCTACTTTCATGCTTATTTGCCACACCCAGCATGCTCTTCCATACAACGCTCATACGTTGGCACCAGTACACCATTTTGAACAGCCAGTCAAGCCTTTTTGGACATCAACTGGTTGGTCACAACCGAATGTATAACACCATTACCTCTATTTCCCAAATCAGTCTCCTTTCCACTTCTTCATCAATCTTTCCATCTCTTGTAAACAGACTCCGGTCAGGAGCTCGTGGCTAAGTAATAACAGCCGCACGGGTCGATCCGTCAGGTTAAGCTACGCTTGCCGCGGTTGGTCAGTGGATGGGTGACCATCTTTACATAAGACGGAGATTCCTCCGTGCCTCGGAAAGCACGTTAAGCCGTTGGTCCTGGCTGTTATTCGTGAATCTTTGACAGTTGTTACGGGTCGTCAGAAACCCGAAAGTCTGACAACCAGTCTTACCAAAGGGTATCATATTACCCAGTAACTGGGTTGTGGAGGTCAGATAGGCAGTCGCTCCATGTAAAATACTGGTATTCAGCTGCATCCGGTTAGACTGGAAGCCGACCCCAACATAGTTGGGAAAAGGCTAGGCAGATTGATTGTAAACAGACTCCGGTCAGTTGGTCATCTTAGGGGTGGACTCCCCAAATACACAAACTCATTTAGTTGCTCCACACTCGTTATCAACAATGTATAATTTACGTTTTTGTCGTTATAATAGTCACTAATACATGCATGCAAAAGTCTTGTATCTTTTAAGCCTAGTAAATATTAAATGTTAGGCCAAAGTCTACAAGTTTTTCACTTTTTGACAATTAAATACTATTATAACTGGCAAAGCAAGAGTTGTAAAAGCAGTCTTCATAAGAATAGCTTAAATCATTCTCGCCATTACTATGTTTTTACACGTCCTTCGAAAAGTCGGAATAAATTGTTCGAGAAAAAAAAAATACAAACAAATAATCTTGTTTTACTTACAATGTAATTAGTAACGGCAGTGGTAAACACGTCAGAACTTTAAGAATGCCTCGATGAACCACAAAAGAATTTTACGCTATCAAAAAATGGCTATGCCTTCAGGCAAAACAACTACCAACATGGCGAACTATCATGTTTTTCACTATTAACACAACTAAATACTTCACAAATAAACTCAATAACTTTTACTGCACAATAATTAAAGATATTATCGTCGTAGATTGATTATTTTTATGGTTTTGCCATTGGGTTTTGCCGATAAAATTACTACGGAAAATCGGATTTGACATTTGGCTTTGCTTTGTCAGAAATTCAGATAGCAAATTATCAAAACGTCAGAAGGCAATGCGGGTTATCGGAATGCGTTTTGTTTAGTGATTATTATTTAACAAATTAACAAAATCCTGTTAAATCATTTTAATTTATCATGTTCCTTACATTATTATTTTTAGAACAGTAAAATAATCGTTTAACAACACTAAACATATTACGTACACAACTCTTTAGAAATGTGACAATAGATGGCGCTGCAATAAGTTTCCTTTTTTCACATTCTGCCCCACTAGCGGCCACAACAACATGATTTTCTTTTACAGATTTCTACGAATAATAAAGAAAAATATCGCATCAACCACTTTTGTTTTAATCAAGAACTGATTAAAAATAAAATTATTGCGATCTTAGAACTAATAATCATCCCACGTGGTAGCTAGGTCTACGCGCGTAGACGTTTGTTCCTAAAATAGTACATTTCACTAGGACAGTTTGTTTCGTTTGGGTGTTTTAGAAGTGAAAACATTTAAAATGCGTGAAATAGTGCATTTGCAGGCGGGACAGTGTGGCAACCAGATCGGCTCAAAGGTGGGGACTATAAACCACTGATTTTATAATTTTCTTGAATCGACATTAAGTAGCGTTAAAACTACTAGAAGTAGGTACATAATCTATTTTTACGTCTATGTTACGGTTGGTCTAACGGAACTCGTGTAGTTATTATAAGATGTGATATTTCCCGTTGATTGACTTTTAAAGTTCAATAGATCATTTGCTATCTGTTTTTCAATCATATTTACTTAAAACTATAAATATCTAAATGGTTTTGCTATGTGTGCAGAGTGCAAAATGAAAAACATTTTCGCTTCGTGAAAATTCGCGCGCAAAACATAAGTACTTATTTGGAGGCAAGCAAAAATACCACCAATTTTAATCAGAAAAAAATCTAAATCAAAGCCAAATGATTAAACAAAATAATTGTTTAAATAATTATTAGCTACCTATTATTTTAATTAAACAATGTGACATAATTATCTCGGGACCCTGGGGTCCCGGACTGACCCGGACCTTTGGAAGGCATACGAGGGGCTGAAGCCAACTCGCAGAAACCTCGCAGAAAACTCGCAGAAAACTCGCAGAAATTAAATGAGGCACCAACTGACGATTATCCCTGTTCGCACTACCCAAGTGCACCCAAGGACAACTCCCCGTTGGTGTTGGTATATTGCAGGATATGGAAACAATGATATAGGATTTTGGGTGGCTGCTAAGAGAACGTTATTTAGGACTATGGAAAGACTGTGGCCCATGCCTAGTCAATGTTTTATATAAATAAGTAAAATACACTGACAAAATGGAAGGGAGTGCCTTGCACACTCTATAATGGACCCCGAAAAATGTCGCTAGCACATAGTGTCGTAGCGACAAGGGCGCAATCCTGTTGACCTAAGTACTCCACGGCCATCAGTGGGAAATCATCAAATAACTTCTCCCGCTCTGGGTGGAGCGGAAGGGCGTGTCAGACTTTTACTGACTAAAACCCACCCGTGTTCCTTCAGTTGCCTATGCCAGGGCCGCGGTAACTTCTTCAAACAATCCAGCACAATCCTGGAAGTACGGTCAAGATCCCTACCAGCATCTTACTGGAATACTTCCTTCCTCCGAGCACGTTTGCTCTTGCGAATCTCCACTGAAGCCGGCCAATAAATCTTTTTAATTTTTTTTTTGTTTTATCGTGGTCGATCTTGCCGCGGCCTGTCCGTGGATGGGTGACCGTCCACTCCATACCTACCGAGACGACTTTGTGCCTCGGAAGCACGATAGTATTGGTAGCTGTCATATTGTGATCAACAAAAAAAAAACGAAAAAAAAAGAAAAGAAAAGAAAAAAAAAGAAAAAAAAGAGAAAAAAAAGAAAAAAGAAAAGAAAAGAAAAAAAAAAAACTGACAACCAGTCATATCTAGAGGCATCGTGTTATGTTATCCAGTAACTGGGTTGTGGAGGTCAGATAAGCACTCCATGTAAAATACTGTATTCAGCTGCATCCGGTTAGACTGGAAGCCGACCCCAGCATATTTGGGAAAAGACAGGCAGATGATTATGACGTCATTCAAAACAAAATCATCAGAAAATAAATAAACAAATATAGTTATAAGCAATCGTTTATAATCCCATTGAAAGGAGGTCAATAGACGAAGCGGTTTATATAAAGATCTCGGATTCTCATCATTAGCTTTGTATGGTAATTAGCAGTAATGTGTAGAAAGTAGGTACTCTCTACGTGGTGCATGATGGCCAGTGTACATAACGCAGATATTTCATGGGACAATTGCATGCAGCTGAGATGAAAGTGGTACCTAGATGGGCATTTTTTTTTTAAACTGCTACCTACTTTGAAAACAGCTTACTAATATTGTTTTGGATATTTTAGCAAATTCTTGATTTAGTCGAATGATAAATTTTACGAATTTTGCTAGGTATGTTTTTATTTTTATTATATGGAGCTTATTTCAAATAATATATGTAAATAAATAGTAACTTAGATACGTTTTGGTCATGACCGTTACCAAATAATAAGGACAGTACTGCAGGACGTAAGATGCCACATTTCAGGATTTCATTTTGTTACTTTTTTTTTTAAATTTCAGTTGGCAATTTAAGTAAAAAAGAGAACTAGTCTTTTGGAACTATTTAATAATTACTCGACACTTCTATGTTATAAAAATGTTACTTATTTGCAACTTGTATGTATGGGACATAAGTGGGTTGGTAGACATTTTGACGAAAATGCCCAGATAGGGTTGCTGTAAGTACTTTTTTTTTACCAAATATACAGGGTGTAAGGCACAGCCCTCCGCAGACTGATAGGGTGAATTCAGTATATCATACTAAGATGACCGGTACATGAAATTATTTCAGGAAAGTTATAGGGAATCCAATAAACCTGATTTGTTTGTGTTTTTGTGCACAAATCGGAACGTCTGTTACTGGTTGGGGGGGGGGGGGAGGTAATAGGTATGTGGTGAGTTCGATGAACTCTGTAGCTAGACAGAAAGTGAACAGCTGATTTCACGTGTTGTTCGTTAGAGTACTTCAACATCCATTGCTGGTTTTTTTTACTGTTTTTTTTTTTGCTGTTTTTTTTACATAAATGGAGTGCTGCGAACACACTATGTAACTTTACATTGAAATAAAGAAAATGTAACTGAAAAAAACTATTAAAAAAATTACAATTTTCCTGAGAAATTTTCCGGTGGAATATGGTTCAAAATGAGGAGCTGAACTCATCATTATGAACAACTTTTACTATGGGACCAAACCTGAAATCGCGAAAAAAATCAGCTGTTCAGTACATTTATGTTCGCTTATTTCGTCAAAATGTACCTACTGAACAGCTGATTTTTTTTCGCGATTTCATGTTTGGTCCCATAGTAAAAGTTGTTCATAATGATGAGTACAATGACCCCTTAAGAGGTTTTGCGCATGTAACGTTACACGTTGGATAGTAGGTAGGTATGTTTCAAAAATATATATTTAGGGTTCCGTACCAAAATGGTAAAAAAGGAACCCTTAGGGTGCGTTTCCACTGACGCGGAGCTGGGCGGAGCGGAGCGGAGACGTGCAGGAATCGACCAATCATAATGGTTGAAATCCTCATCGCGTCTCTTGTCTCGTCTGTAATTGGACGATTCCTGCACGTCTCCGCTCCGCTCCGCACAGCTCCGCAACAGTGGAAACGCACCCCAGTTTTAGATGACGTTTACCCAACTATTTTGCAAATAAGAAAGAAGTAAAAATATTTGTTTTTTTTTTGTAATAGGGACTGAAAGAGGGTCTTAAAAATTCAAAGTGTGGCTACTAGGGCATGTGGGGTATCATATGAAAGAGCGCTGTTTGCACGTTCTCAAACATTTTTTTATTTTTTTTAGTCCGCATAGTTTTCGACTTTTAATGAAAAATGTAAAAAAAATACCGTTCCCCCCATATCTCCGAAGTTTGCAAAGAGAAAAATCTGAAATTATTCTATGTGGTAGAAATTTATGTAAAGATTACAGGAATAATAAAAAGATGTCTCTAAATAGCACACTTTTTCAGAAATCAGAACGGAACCCTCGCTGCGTGAGTCCGACTCGCTCTTGACCGGTTTTTTATATCAATTATAGTATTTTCGAAAGCATTGCCCGTAAAAATATAGTAGGTAGGTATGTTTCAAAAATATATAAATTTTTAAATGCATTTTTTTGTTACTTTGTGCCTTTTTGAACAGGTTTTTTTTTGTTGTCTCATAAAGTCATAGTACATTTTGATACAAGTGGAGAATGTTTGTTCTCGGCTCAAAAACAACCTCGCCTAGATACGGCTCGGGTGTTAATTCCGCCTAGAATGCAATAACAAATGTCAAATGTCGTGTATCAAACGATGTTTTGCAATAGGTACCTACACTTTTGAAGAAATAAAATTAAAATAACGAAAAATATTTTTGTCATGAAATGAAACTCGTATCATTTTATTAAGGACATCAACAACTAACAAAACTTTACAGAACATGCAAAAAACTAAAACTACACTTATAAATTACTTATCATAAATCTATGAAACCGCTACCAGTTGGCAACGTATCCAAAATGCTGGCAGCATTGCCAGTTTGCCACGCTGGATGGCAATGCTTAATCTTTGTGCAAAATACAGGCCAGCATTTTGGTCACGTGTAGCTTCAACCAAACGTGCCAACCAGTGAAACTATTTGCTTTCGCCAGGTTGAAGGAGAAACAAAGGTATAGGTACTAACGATAAAAATAGCATAAGATAACGCAAGAAACTGGCTGTTTTTGTGCCTTTGCCTTAAAAAAAAAAGCGCTGATGCGTGCGCATCGCTAATTTGTGAACAAGTAAAAATTATTCCGCGCGCTTTTTCTTTTCGCTGTATTGTTTTTATTCGAAAATGTTGTCAAGTAATGATGAATTTATTCATTCGACACCGCCAGACATTGAGTTATATAAATATTGTGTATATATATCAATGCCGCCAGAAGTCTCAGAGGCAGCGAAATAGGCTACTCTAAGCCTCTTGCCCGAAAAATCGACCGATAGATACTTACAAGCAAGCGTATCAAAATTTCATCTTAAGGAAAACAAGCAAAGATGCAAATTCATTTTCAGAAAGTGTGTTTTTAAAGATTTATTCCTTTAAGAAAGTTTTATTTATTTCCTCGCAATGTTATAAAACGTCGTATGACATACGTGCGCTTTGATAATTACAGCCGAGGCGATATTGCTAGCCCGAGCCGTCTTACCGCACTTAAATCATAGTGTACTATTATCTACACCCATGCTATAAATTCTCTATAAAAGTTTCTGAAACAGTTAGCTTATTGCCAACATTAAAACAGCCAGTGTCATAGTAACCATGGTAACCATAATAGCATCCAAACGGGTGCTATAATGTTGTAGGTACTGAATTTCATAATGCAACTCGTTTTCAAAAAAAGAACATTGTAATGCACGCGAGTTTCACTACAACAGCGCCGTAATTTAAAAAAAGAACTTATTCGAATTCACGTCGTATACTATGACGCCGGCCGCCATGTTTGATACGAGTATTAGTATTGCAAAAAACTGTTTCAGAACCTTTTATAGTGGATTAATAACATGGATGTAGATAAAGTCTTGTATGCAACTGTACATAATTAGGTATTAAAACACTCATGTGATACTAATACCCCTTATTATACGTCAGTTGCATAAATAACTATTACCGTTATTTTCATTATAAAACAGAGGTAAGGTTATGATTTTGTACCAGTATTTAAAGCCGTTCAACCGTTTTATTATCATACTTACGTTTGTTCACAGTTTTGGGAGATTATATCGGACGAGCATGGCATTGACCAGACTGGGTACTACCGCGGCGACAGCGACCTGCAACTGGAGAGGATCCAGGTCTACTACAATGAGGCGGCCGATGGTAAACTGCGGGGCTATTGGGTAAAGGGCCCAACACACAACTTACAGTCCGCCGGCAGTCAGCCGACAAGCGGTCCACTCATAAAAACCGGCCAAGTGCGTGTCGGACCACGCACTGTGGGTTCCGTAGTTGGGAGGAATGTATCCCAAGAACAAACTTAACATTGTAATCACAAATTTTTTTCTACGTGATAAAATTACAAATATTTTTTTTTTGGACTTTTTCCTTTACCTACTTATGCTGTGAGACCTTGCTTCTTGCCAAATTTCATGATTCTATGTCAACAGGAAGTACCCGACAGGGTTTCGATTTACTTGAGATTATCAAAATATGTCGCATAAATGCCCGTATTTTTTTATTGTGTTGACTTAGAATCTTGATTTTTTTAGAACTCCAAGGGATCATCAAGGGTATTAGACATTAATTTTAATTTGATACCTCCACGAGTTCCTGAAAAAAAGGGTCTTGACAGACTGACACACAAACAGACAGATTGATAGACAGACACACGAGTGATCCTATAAGGGTTCCGTTTTTTTCCTTTTGAGGTAGGTACGGAACCCTAAAAACGGACGCCTTCGACCGTCTACGTTAAGTTTTTATGAGTGGACCGCTCGCCAGCGGACTGTATAATGTGTGGGGCCTATGGGGCCCTTGGCTGGTTTTCCATTAGAGATGTGCGAGATAGCTGGGTGGTGCGAGGATGCGTAGCGAGGCTGTGAAACCGACGAAACGATAAACTAACAAGTGTTTCCATCACAAATGTGCTAGCGGTAAACGATGTGCAAATCCCTCCAACACACATCCCTCGCAACAAATCGCTATAGCACACAATATCTTTCCCTTGTTTTAATAGTTATTTATGCAACTGACGTATAATAAGGGGTATTAAAACACGAATGTGTGATAATAGTATCGCATGAGTGTTTTAATACCTAATTGTGTACAGTTGCATACAAGACTTTATCTACATTCATGTTATCAGTCCTCTGTAAAAGGTTCTGAAACAGTTTTTTGCAATACTAATACTCGTATCGAACATGGCGGCCGGCCTCAAAGTATACGACGTGAATTCGAATAAGTTCTTTTTTTAAATTACGGCGCTGTTGTAGTGAAACGCGCGTGCATTACAATGTTCTTTTTTTGAAAAGGAGTTGCATTATGAAATTCAGTACCGTTTGGATGATATTATGGTTACCATGGTTACTATGACACTGGCTGTTTTAATGTTGGCTATAAGCTAACTGTTTCGGAAACTTTTATTGAGGATTTATGGCATGGGTGTAGATAAACGCACAAAAACCTCGCTCCGCCGAGCGGTTTCCTCTAGAACTGCGCCGGGCGAGGCTAGGTAAATGAAGCGATTCTATTGGTTCGCAGTGGTAGCCCGCGAAATTCATTTTTTTTTTGGGTTTCTTGTAATTTGCAGGTCCGTGCAGGTTCTTCGAACGAACGAAATCTAACGAATCTGCACGAAATCTAACTTGGAGATATGTATTGATGACTTTTATGGTTAAAATTATGTAAATACAATAGGTTTTACTGTCGCGTAACATATTTTGATCAAGTTGCAACCTAACACGGACCTGCAAATTGCATAAAACGCAAGAAAAATTGAATTTCGCGGACTACCCAGTGCTTCCTCCTTAAGGCTAGCGCGGTCACTGTCGGACTGCATAGAAAAGAAAGAGAAGCGCGATGACACAACGCTTACAAAAAATCTGTTGATTAAACTAAAAAAGTAATGACAAGAAATCATTCCTTATTAGCTTGTAAAGAACTGTTTTTTATGAACACTTTTAATGAAAACTGTAGGAGTAATATGGTAACAACTCGAAAAAATAGACCGAAATAGACCTGGATTTTAAGTTTTTTTTTCCTTAGTTCTACAAACTAATACCTATAGATTTCGGGACACATGAAATCACTTCTTATGTATGTAGATTACTGTGTATCTTTTCCTATCAGAAAGATGCTATAGTTACTGTAAAAGATGGTTACAAAGTTACTTAGTTTCGCCGTATTTTAGGAAGGAGCAGCCTTAACAAACACATGCCTCGCACATCCCTGGTGGAAAGGCAGACTTAGGTATACACTTATAATGGAAATCGATCGCAATGCCTTTTAAATTGACAGTTCGGTCGGCCACGTTCGATGCGTTATTTACGTTGTCGAGCAGACGTATTTTTCAAATCTATGAATCAATGTTTTGGAATTTCTTTCAAAACCCTCGATATTGTGTTTGTAAGTTTGTTACGCCATTGCTGGAAAGGAAAGGGGGTCTTAAAAATTTAAAGTGGGGCTACTAGGAAATGATGTGAGGTATCATATGAAAGAGCGCCGTTTACATTCTCAAACATTTTTTTTCTTTTTTTTAGGCCGCATAGTTTTCGACTTTTGATGAAAAATGTAAAAAAAAAATACCGTTCCCCCCCTTATCTCCGAAGTTTGCAAAGAGAAAAATCTGAAATTATTCCATGTGATAGAAGTTTATGTAAAGACTAGCTTCTGCCCGCGACTTCGTCCGCGTAAAATTTATTTTTTGCTCGACCCACCCCGTCGCATCGCATTGCCTACCCGCGCTATTACTTCGTTTTCACTTAGCGTTCTTTGAGACTTTTTTTCTTTTTGCTTGGCCCCTAAGGGTCCTAGAGTGATGTTAAATATGCCTTCTATAAGATTTGGGCTATCATTAATGCAAAAAGATTTTTTAAAGTCCGACTGGTAGGGTAGTTCCAGAGTTTAGCTTGTTCCTTCACCAAATTCCCCTACCACTACCTCTCCCTCCCCCTCTCACTCACTCTCACACCCCCTTCACCACTTTCCCTTCGCTCTCTCTCTCTCACCACCCCGTCCCCTCCCTCTCCCCCTCTCCTCCACCTCCGGCTCACCAAGTACCAACCCCTCCTCACCCCTCAGCCTTCACCATGTCTTCCTACTCTCCTCACCAATTCCTGCCCTTTCTCCCTGCGTTCATCATCCTCCCACTCACACTCCTCACCACCCCTCCCTTGCCCCTCCCCCTCTAACCCTCCCTCCGGGGTAGTTTTAAAAAACTAATAATGACAAACTTAGGCAAATATTTGTGCCAAGTTTCAAGTCAATTAAAACATTTTTCATGTAAATTGTATTCCCTGTTTTCAGCCCCACAGGGGTGGAATTTAAAAAAATGGTTTGAGATATTTCCATAGCTTGACTCAAAGATTATTTACACCAATTTTCGAGTTAATCAAGCCGCCAAGCAGTAAAATCCTCCCCTGTGAAATTGACTACCCCTTTTCACCCCGTTAGAGGTAGATTTTCGAAAAACCCTGACGCAAATTATTCTTTATTTTTGATTTTAAGTATAAATACTGAGTTTTGAGTTAATCGGATTGCGCGTTAAAATTTTTCCATACAAACTTTGAGACTCAATTTCCATTTAGGGGGTAGTTTAGAAAAACATAAAATCACAAAAATCATAATTTACTTAGATAAATATTCGTGCCAAGTTTCAAGTTTATTAACTCAAGGAATAAGATTTTTCATACAAACAATATCCCCCCTTTTTACCCCCTTAAAGGTCGAATTTCCAAAAACCCTTTCTTAGCGGATGCCTAGGTCATAATAGCTACCTGTGTTCCAAATTTCAGCCCAATCCGTTCAGTGGTTTGAGCTGTGTGTTGATAGATCAGTCAGTCAGTCAGTCAGTAACGCTTTCCTTTTATAGATATAGATAGATTACAGGAAAAATAAAACGATGTCTCTAAAAAGCCCACTTTTATAGAAATCGGAACGGACTCGCTCTTGACCGCTTTTGTCTTTACGCCTTTGAATCCACGGCTTCACCTAATTAACCCAAAGCTTTTTTTGTTTTGATTTTTTTGTATTTTAATTTGATTTAATGATAAGCAGTACATAAAGTCGCTCCACGTTCCTCCATTTTCTTAAACTACGCAAATTACAAAGAAATCTTTGACAAAGATATTTGACAAATGGAATACCACCCTAAGTTTTAAGCTGGGCACTCGCAGTATAGTCCATCACGCCATTTGGCGCGATGGACCGACCGTGAGTGCACAGCTTACTTTACAATAAATTGTTTCTCCTTCAGGCAAGCGGTTCGTTCCTCGGGCAGTTTTGGTGGACCTGGAACCAGGGACCATGGACGCTATCCGGTCCTCGACTTACGGTCAGCTGTTCCGACCTGATAACTATGTGTTTGGGCAAAGCGGTGCCGGTAAGTACTAAAAGTAATGAAAGTTATGGTACTGTACGGCCGATTTATATATTGGCAAGTTCGAACTTCGTGCAGAAGGCAGCGCAGTATTATTTTTTAGGAACCAAATGGTGATATCAGGCGAGTGTGATTGAGAGAACTTGCGTGAAATTCCTTAGTGCCTAGATCTTCAGACTTGCCAAGATATTTGGACCGTACTGGGGTCTTACTATGAGCTCTTATAGCTGGGCAGAAGTTGAACGTTTCCAGTGAGAGAGAGACGGTGCTATAGATCGTATATAGCTCCGTCTCTCTCTCTTCTCTCACTGGAAACGTTCACCTTCTGCCCTGCTAAGCCCCCTTAAGACGCAGACAAGTGCCAACGGCCTTGAGTGGTTAGCTTGCGTGGTCTCTGCTGAGCTCACGCAACGCGGCGTGTCCAGCCAGTAATAGGACTCGCCCATCAAGGAGCGCTGTCGCAAATTCGACGCATTATTAATTTATTATACATAAAACTAAAGGTATTATATTAAAACACGTATACTAAAAGATAAAAAAAAAACTTTTTAACAAAAAAACAAAACCGACTTCCAAAAATCACTACAAAGTGAAAAATAACTTTGATTTCGGAAGTCGGTGTCTTTCGTTTTTCATTTACTTTCTTTTTTTTTGCCACCGACTTCCGAAATCAAAGTTATTTTTCACTTTGTAGTGATTTTTGGAAGTCGGTTTTGTTTTTTTGTTAAAAAGTTTATATTTCTCGCTTTTTAGTGTGTCTGTTTATAATTTGTATAAGTTACAATAGTCTAATGTCAATTGCTCATCACATGTTACAAAATATTGCTTTTCCCGATGCTGGGGCGTTAATAATTGTTGAGGAGTTCTGCTGGTAAGAACCAGGAGAACTCCTCAACAACCACTCACCACACGCATTGTGTGACGAGCGGAAATTTCTTAGCAACCATATTAAAGTAATCGAATCGCAACCCGTGAAATATTTATCATTGAGTAGTTCCGGTAGTCATCTGTGGTCTTCATCATCAGTTCCACTTCACCAAGTGGTGCTTTCCGAGAGCAAATGCACGAGCTACTATAAAAAATACCCACATCGCTATAGGTGTGCCTATAATATTTGAAGAGTTCCTTCGATTTCTCCAGGATCCCATCATCATCAGAACTGGATTTTGACAATGGGACCATTTGGGAAGTATACCCTTTCCAACAAAAAAATAATTTTTCAAATCGGTTGGCAAGCGACGGAGTTATGCGCGAACAAACATAAAAATAATAAAAAAAAAAATAAAAAAATATAAACATCCGAATTGAGAACCTCCTCCTTTTTTAGAAGTCGGTTAATAATTAAATTATCTTTAAAATGGTGAAGGTTTCATAAAAATACGCTTGATAGTTTTTGCGGGATTCCCAGTTTTTTATCAGCGATAAATAAACATAACTTACACTGTAATATAGAGCATAATCTAAAATATCGAATCAATATAATCGAACAGTCGGCTACCATAGGGCTTCCAAAATTACGGAAATGTCAGTTACGTAACTAGTTACGCAATTTCTTTCTGCAATTCCGTAATTCCGTAATTACGTATTTTTTTCCATATTTTTTTTAAATCGATCATATTTTGTTAAAATTGTAGATATTCTAAGGAATTATCAAAATAAATACAATATATCTAAAAAAACAAATATTATTCAAGAACTTAATGTATAATTAAGTCAAACCATTTCTTTTCGTCCCGAATATTTTTTCTTCTTGAATTAGTTTCTTCTTGAAAATGTGATCTCAGAAATGACGGCATTTAAGGTTTTATCACCCAGAGAACTTTAAAATTTGTTTAAAACTGTCACTTTGTTTATTTGTATATGTATGTCTAATTATTGAGCGATTGTCAACTCCTCGTCATCATCGTCACTGGTGATAATTGCGTCCGATTTACTCAGTTGTTGTTTATGGTGTTGTGGATTTGGACGTTTTTGTGTGGAATTACCTATATTTTAACCATTCCAACAGTTCCACTATGTATATTCGTAAATCATCTGAGTGTGACGATAAAAATATTGCAAAACACCGAATACATTTGTTCGCCTTATCTTTATTCTCTGTCTAAGAGATGTGGCTAGTTTTCCACTGAGATCGTTTGACTGAAGATCTTTAGCATAAATATCTGAGATCTGGAGTTTCTCTAGCATAAATCGAAGCGCAGCGTCTGTTGTCAATAAGTTTTAATCATGACAACATAATGACATCACTGTAGTTTTTATTACATGACATCCAAGCTGTAATGAATTTCATGAAGGTCTTGGAACTCTTCGTCTGTAGTGTAGTTTTTCACTGAGATCGTTTGACTGAAGATCTTTAGTATAAATATCTGAGATCTGGAGTTTCTCTAGCATAAATCGAAGCGCAGCGTCTGTTGTCAATAAGTTTGAATCATGGCAACATGATGACATCACTGTAGTTTACATGAATATGAAATTCAATACATCCAAGCTGAAATGAATTTCATGAAGGTCTTGGATCTCTTCGTCTGTAGTGTAGCTTTCCACTGAGATCGTTTGACTGAAGATCTTTAGCATAAATATCTGAGATCTTGAGTTTCTCTAGCATAAATCGGAGCGCAGCGTCTGTTGTCAATAAGTTTTAATCATGACAACATAATGACATCACTGTAGTTTTTATTACATGACATCCAAGCTGTAATGAATTTCATGAAGGTCTTGGAACTCTTCGTCTGTAGTGTAGCTTTCCACTGAGATCGTTTGACTGAAGATCTTTAGCATAAATATCTGAGATCTTGAGTTTCTCTAGCATAAATCGGAGCGCAGCGTCTGTTGTCAATAAGTTTTAATCATGACAACATAATGACATCACTGTAGTTTTTATTACATGACATCCAAGCTGTAATGAAATTCATGAAGGTCTTGGATCTCTTCGTCTGTAGTGTAGTTTTCCACTGATATCGTTTGACTGAAGATCTTTAGCATGAATATCTGAGATCTGGAGTTTCTCTAGCATAAATCAAAGCGCAGCGTGTCGTCAATAAGTTTGAATCATGGCAACATAATGAAATCACTGTAGTTCACATGACATTCAAGCTCTAATGAATTTCATGAAGGTCTTGGATCTCTTCGTCTGTAGTGTAGCTTTCCACTGAGATCGTTTGACTGAAGATCTTTAGCATAAATACCTGAGATCTGGAGCTTCTCTAGCATAAATCGAAGCGCAGCGTCTGTTGTCAATAAGTTTGAATCATGGCAACATAATGACATCTCTGTAGTTTTTATTAATCTCACGAAGGTCTTGGATTTTTCGTCTGTAAATTTTTCATTTGATTTCACAAATCTTGTAACACATGTAAACACATGTAAACGCATGATTTTAATTTGAGAAATCGGCGTACAACACACAACAACAACAAACAACACACAAGCTCTCACAAGCTGCTCCATCGCGTTTTACAATCCAGCACCCTAATTGCGTAACACACTATCAATCGGAGTTTGTTTCATTTTGACAGTTCAACAACATTCATTACGTTATTTACGTTGTCGAGCAGACAAATCTTTCGAACCTATGAAGCAATGGATTAGCAATTTCTTTCAAAATGAAACCAACTCCGATCGATAATGTGTTACGCAATTAGGGTACAGTATTATGTCAATTTTTTACCATGCTCTTCTAAAATGTATTTCTGCAATAAGTCGTTTTTCAAAGGGGAGTTTTTAAAAGATTTTATTAGGTCTCTTAAATTTTTATTTACTAGGGATTTTTATTTTGTAGGGACTTTCCCACAGGGTTTCCCGGCGACTCGCCCCGTTGATAATTGAAATTGAACTCTATTCTGTACGTCTTAGAACTACAAGCAAGATATATCTATATATATAAAACAAAGTCGGGTTTGTTCGAACACTTATAACTCGAGAACTACTGGACCAATTTTCATGGTTTTTGATTTGTTATATTTGTCTCCGTCCCGAATAGCAGAATAACTATTACAAACATAGGAAAATTCACAAAAAAATATGAAGAAAATTCATTTTCTCATACATGAAAGGGCAGGGCAATGTCTGTCGGGAAACTTTCATTCTTTTTAGAATTCCAAATTCAAATTCATTTTATAATCAGTTGTTCATTTGTTTTGCTGCCGTTCGATTTATTGAATTTTTGGCAGGTCGTCTGGCGGGTCAGCTACTTATGTAGTATTCTAAAATAAAAATCAATTGCCGAATGTATGTAGGTACGCGCATCACTTCAGAACGGATGCACGTATTTGGCTAATTCTTTTTTGTTGTATTTGTAATTGTCAGGACAAAGTTTGTATGAAAGAAACTTCTACACAGTTTATTGTTATAACGTCAATTTACTACTGTACTAAATATGTAGAGATTTGATACAAGTAACAACCTCAGATTTTTTATAGGCCTATGGTAACAACCTACTATCCCAATTTATTTTGGGTCTGCGCAACATGTCCCTTTTTTCCATACTTCTCTATTAGTCGTCATCTCGGTAGTCACCCCCTTTATAACCATATCATCTTTCACACAGTCCATCCATCGTTTCTTGATCTTCCCCTACTCATATAGCCATTGACATTCATACTCAAAACAATTTTTTTTTTTCAAATTAATTGGCTCCAATTAATCATTTTCATGTTCTTGACTTTTTACTAAGTATAAATTTATTCCGGTATTTTACTTTTCAGCAAAAAGTCTTAGGTTCATTCTTAAAATATAAATTAAGTTTTCCTAAACAATTCAAAATGTACTCAGCTTGCGCCTTCAGGAACATCGCGCGTTTACATTAGAATATTCATAGCTAAGACAGGACAACGTCTGTCGGGTCAGCTAGTCAAAGAATAAAATAAACCACAGGGAACACCCTGTTTGTACATTATTGATGCAAGTTATGTTGTATAGTGTTGCCACATTATAAAATGTGCAAAATACATTCTTATTAGTTGACTAATTTGATTGATTGACGATGACAATAATTACGTAAGTACGGAATTGACATCTTCAGTTACGGATTTGAGAATACCTTAAAATTGGTCCGTAATTACGTAATTGCGTAATTACGTAATTACGTAATGGAAGCCCTAGCTACCAGTCTAACCAGTCTAGTCTTTTAATTTAGTTGTTTTTAGTTTTTATCTTTTTCATTACGGACGCTTTTAACGTGCACGTCTTTCTACATTGTTCTCACATCTATATTTTCAATATGAACGATGTAACCAATATTATGTAAAATATTTGATTTTAAAAGAGTGTCCGTGGAGTTTCTTGCCCGTTCTTCTCCAGGATCTACGCTTTGGAATGGGCAACTAGCTTCATTTTTCTGACTGACCGACCCAAGACCGACCCTTTGACAATTCAAAAGTACCTGTAATTGGTTTATTTGTAATAAATGGTTTGAGTTTGAGTTTGAACCGGATGCAGCAGAATACCAGTATTGGAACGAAGTTCCTTATCGCGCGTTGTGAAAGGGGGCTAGACGGAAAAAATGCTCACGAAAAGTTGTCACGACACTTTTTGCTATAGTAAGCTATGTATGTATGTATTGTAAGCCGTGCGGCGTGCGCATGTTTCTCTGTCTGTCTCTCTCTCTCTCTCTTATAGAAAGCAAGCCAGATATTTTCATTTCTATTTCGCATTGAACAGTGTTGTGTCGCTGGTGTCGATGATGATGATGATGATGATGATGATGATGATGATGATGATGATGATGATGATGATGATGATGATGATGATGATGATGATGATGATGATGATGATGATGATGATGATGATGATGATGATGATGATGATGATGATGATGATGATGATGATGATGATGATGATGATGATGATGATGATGATGATGATGATGATGATGATGATGATGATGATGATGATGATGATGATGATGATGATGATGATGATGATGATGATGATGATGATGATGATGATGATGATGATGATGATGATGATGATGATGATGATGATGATGATGATGATGATGATGATGATGATGATGATGATGATGATAAGTATAAAAATAAAATTTTATTACAATTCCTTCACTAATTAATCGAAAGGAACTTCGTTCCATCCGGGTGTCCCTTTACACCTATCAAGTTTTTTTAACATTAACATGGAGTGACTGCCCCCAGCCACAGACAGCACAGTTACTAGGTGATACGATAGTCCTTAGTAAGACTGGTAGTCCGACGTTCTGGCTTACCCATATCTACAAATGACAGGCCGACAGTCTACAGCACTTGCTTGATCTTAATAATGGAATATATTGCACGGTGGTACGGAACCCTTCGTGTGCGAGTACGACTCACACATGATGGCCGATTCGAACATCCATTCCCTACGACATGGCCTCATATCTCCGCATCACATATTACGTTGACCACATGTTTTGCTTGACTCACTTATTTTTTTTTCGCATTTCCAGGTAACAATTGGGCGAAGGGTCACTACACTGAAGGAGCAGAGCTGGTGGAGTCTGTCATGGACGTAGTGCGCAAGGAGGCGGAGCCCTGTGACTGCCTGCAAGGTACGTAATACATAATATACATACTTAAACTTACGCCTTCATCCCACGGAGTTAGGCAGAACTTCAGAACGCCACCTGCTACGATTCTTTTGCCTCGTTTACGTTCATACATCAAAGGGTCTACTCCCTAACTCCATCTGACATAACGATCCATCAAAACAAGTGTAAAAGATAAATTTTTCGGACGGGCAAAAACACATCGGGAGTAGGGACAGCTGTCAAATCGTGTTGTCATTCATACTTCGTTCGGGCCCCGAACCAATCATCCATCCGTATGTGATACGGAGTAAGAAACGCCGGTAACAAAGGCCGAAACTACGGGCTTCGTGCTCATTCACGCCGGTTGCGAGTACTACGCAAGTACGCACCAAGGATGAATGAAAGGTGATTAACAAAAGGTATTTACAAGGCAGATGTGAGTGGAAAAACCGAGAGGGGATGCCCTAGGAAGACATAATTATAATTATTGACCTTATTGGCGATGTCCTTTAGAAAGGGCAGGTGCGTAGGTGGGTCTGTAATACACCACGCCTTTATTTCCCGAGGTGATAGTCCGAGGCACAGAGTACGGAGATGCCTCGGTGGCGCTGACAGAAGGTGGCATTGTCGCCACTTTCCATACAAACTAAGGCGTGTCACTGTTTCCTCCATTGACTTATATAAACTCCTTTGCAAAAAAAACGGGCACCTTACAGTCATTGGCTTTTCTTTGGATAATATTTATATTTTTAGTATGTCATTAGCATAAATGACTAGAAATTTCTTATTATCATTGAGAATATAGTTTTTAACCCTTAGATCCTGGAATCGGTGTTTTAGTCAATGTAAACAGAGAGTCGTGTTAAAATGAAAATTTTTAGGGTATAATTAAATTATGACTACGAGTATTTTCATGGTATTTTAATAAAAAAAAGACATTAAAAAATAAAAATTAATAACGAGTATGACCTCCCCTTGCAGCGATTAAGGCATGTAATCGTCTTGGCATGCTTTCCACCAGGCTTTTGATGGTGTCCTGTGGAATGTGTTCCCACTCCGCCGAAATCACACGTTTAAGCTCCCTGATGTTTTGTGGAAGGGGTTGGACAGATCGTACTCGCCTTTTTAGGAGGTCCCAGACGTGCTCAATGGGGTTAAGGTCGGGGCTCCGCGCTAGGCAATCCAGGCGACGAATACCGACCTCTTGCATATAAGCATCTACGTCGCCAGAACGGTGGTACCGAGCATTATCGTCCATGTAAATGGCATCTTCACCAATTACAGTCAGTGCGGGCTGTGCATGTTGACAAATTATTCCTGTTATGTACCTTTGCGCATTTAGTGAGCCATTTTCAATGAACACTATCTCGGTACGATAGCTGGAAGTTACGCCCGCCCAAAACATAACGGACCTTCCACCATAAGGGGTGATATCTTCAAAACACACGTCGGCATAGCGTTCCCCTGGTCTTCGTAACACTCGCCGACGTCGGTCCTCACCATTCAGACAAATTCGAGCCTCATCTGAGAAGAGTACGCTACTCCAGTTACATAGTGTCCAAGATAGACAATTTCTAGTGAACCTCAGTCGAGCAATTCGGTGCTCACGGAGTAACTTGGGGGCCCGCGCTGGTCGTCGACTGCGTATATCAACCGCTAAAAGCCTCCTCCTCACTGTCCATAGGCTAACTTGTGCTCCTCGTACCTCTTCAAGGTTTCTTTTGAGGTCTATGTAACTGCATTTGCGGTTCCTCAGCGCCTGAGTCACTAAAAAGCGGTCGTCTCGTGGTTGTGTGCAACGTTTTCTACCAGAACCTTGACTTCTTTGAACGGAACCTGTCTCTTGGTATCGAGTCCAGGTTCTTTGGACGGTGGAACGACCCACGTTTAACCGCTGTGAGCCGTAACATTGACTACACCCCACTTCCCGCAGCGCTATAATTTTACTAGCTCTTATTGCTTTTTCTGCCATTACAATCGATACAAAGATATCTGTTTTAAGTCACAATAAGGCAGGATTATGCGACAAACATAAATTATTCTAATAAAAATAACGAGAAGTTAGTTTTAGTTGCCTGATAACCTTTTAACCGCAAACCCGCGAATAGCAAGTAAAAAGTCATAAACTGAAAAAGGGATTATTATTTTTAAAAACAACAGTTTCGAATTTGAAATTAACTTTTTTTTTATACCAAGACTCTGTATTAAGTGCCAGTAATATAGTTTGGCTATTAAAACCTCTTTAGAACTAAATGATTACTAATAATGTAGAAAAAGCCAAACCGCCCGTTTTTTTTGCAAAGGAGTGTAGTAAGGACCGGGCCAACCGCGCGAAGAAATGGCACCAGCGCGCTGGCCCTAAAATGAAAGTTTAGGGCCAGCGTGACTCCAAAGAGTAAAGTAAGTATAGAGAGAAAGAGTGACAACTCTGTGGTAAAATTTGCATGTATGGAAAGTGCTGCCACCTTAAGTTTGGTGGGTGAACTAAGGGTCTAATGTATACAACTACCTATGCATACTGAGTAGGTACTCATAGTATGCATACCAGCTATAGGTAGGTACCTATCTATATAACTCTCGTACGAGTTTATAAATTATGGGCAATCGGGATATAATATAATTTTAAAAAACACGTATGCAGTCAGGAAAATGTCCGTTTATTATTACCAATCAATCAGTCTTGAATGTGGGATGAAAATGGTGATCACTGCTTTTGTTTTTAAAATCTTCATACAATCACTTTCTCTAACCTCGCCGCCAACAGCCGCTATCCAAGCAGCGAACAAATCGGGTCTCGTAGTGGTTGTCAGGGTTTGGGAACCGGTGAAGAGGTAGGTACACCGTATGCCACTGAAATTGGAATGAAATTAATGAATAGCAGAATATGGCTAAATAAAACTTTTTCTTACTTTTATTAAAGGTACGGTACGGTACGGTAGTAAACACTTACATAAAGCATCACAGCCAAAAATACAATATCTTCTTGGGGGTTCACTCATTCTTGGGAGTTCGTTCAAAACAACTAATATGACTAATGACTAATGAACATTGCTAACGAAAAACAAAGTATAACAATACTAAGAATAAAAACAAAACTCAACAAAACAAATAACAGTAACATGAAACAATTTTAACAGAATTAACTGAGATAAACTCGAAAAGCGCATCAACAACGTCGGGAACGAGTTGACAATTGCCGAAAATCCCACAGATTAGATAGCTAGAAAATCTGAAATGTTTTTATGACAAGCAAGACAAGATGGCTGCCAAGTTTTGTTATCACACCAAACTCCAGATGTCGCTGTCATCTATGGAAATTGATGACAGTGTTAAGTGTGCCCCCCCTGCGTGACTCAGTCGGCCGCGGTCCACGCGCGGAGAAGTTAACCTGTCAAAAAAATGCCAAGCTGCGTTATAAGGCTGCAAAAATTACGATACTAAGATTAAAAAGCAACATGGGATATCGTATCATCAGTAGGGAACCTTAAATTACTTTTGTTGCAATTAAATTATTAAATAAACGCATCTATAAAGTGATAATTTTATTACCGAAATCCACAATGGCGGCCATGCGCGCGCTGCTGTCATCGCGCACGTAGTTAACGAAGTAAGCAGTAGTTCGTGTGAGTTATGACAGATGTCACAGATGGCGCTACTTTTTGCTTGTATGAAGAAGGTTTACGTGAAATGTTCAGACGGGCGACTCGCAGTACGACACAAATCTCGTATGAAACGAACGACTGTGGTCACCCGCGAAATTAATTTTTTTTGGGTTTTTAGGATTCCGTACCTCAAAAGGAAAAAAACGGAACCCTTATAGGATCACTCGTGTGTCTGTCGGTCTGTCCGTCTGTCACAGCCAATTTGCTCCGAATATAATGGACCAATTAAGTTGAAATTTGGTACTCATATGGATTTGTGTGACCCAAACCCGTACGGCTAAAGTAAATAAATTAATTTTGAATATGGGGGTCACTTTTAGGGGGGGGGGGGGGGGCAATAAGAAAATTAAAAAAATAAAAATTACAAACTGTACCGTGACTATTAGGGGCCTCAAATATATTTTTTTTATAATTTTAAAATAAATCGTTTTAAAGTTATTTAAGAAAACTTTTTTACAAACAACAAAACCGACTTCCGAAAAACACTAAAAAGTGAAAAATAACTTTAATTTCGGAAGTCGGTGTCTTTGGATCTGTGTTTTAGGTTTTTGCCCCCGACTTCCGAAATTAAAGTTATTTTTCACTTTGTAGTGTTTTTTGGAAGTCGGTTTTGTTTTTTGTAAAAAAGTTTTTATTTTTTACTTTTTAGTGGTTCAGTTTGTAATTTATCTAAGTTACAATAACCCAATGTGAACTGCTCATCACGTTTTACAAAATATTGCTATTCCCGATGCAGGGACGTTAATTGTTGAGGAGTTCTCCTAGTAAGAACCAGGAGAGCTGGAGCTCATGGTGAAGTCACCATCACCATTATGCATTTTGACGAGCATAAACCATATTAAAGTAATCGAATCGCAACCTGTCGGTCATTCATAAAAATAGTTTTTGACAGTTTTTATGAATGACCGCCTGCCGGTGGACTGGTGTAATGTGTCAAAGTCAAAGTCATTTAACTATTTGCTATAAATGCGGTAATACAAAGGTGGTATAAATATTCCTGTGCGATTGTGCGGTGACACATTTTGCCATATTTTGGCATGCAAATATTAATTAAGGGACCCTTTAGGCTCGGCGCAAACACGCCACCGACCACAGCCAGCGGTAGCCAGTGACAGCAACTTAAGAGCGTTGGCTCCGTACGGCATCGGCATTTCATACAAACTTTCAAGTCCTTTTCTATCGAAATGAATGAACCGATTTTAATGAAACTTCAGACGCATTAAGCAGTATACATAGGTCTAAAAAGTTAGTTAAGAACATTTTCGAAATGTCTTAAGTATTTAAAAAAAGATAATTGGAAATCTCTGTTTCTATGTAATATTAAAAATCGGTCGAATTCAGATGCAACACTATATTTCGAAAATGTTCTTAACTTTTTAGACCTATGCATCCTGCTTATGCGTATGAAGTTTCATTAAAATAGATTCATTCATTTCGATGGAAAGGGACTTGAAAGTTTGTATGAAACGCCGTACGGAGCCAACGCTCTTAAGGCGAAAGCGCCAGGGGGTAGCCCGCGAAATTCAAAATTTCTTAGGTTTTTTGCAATTTGTAGGTCAGTGTGAGCTTGTATGTTGGTTAAAATATGATTCGCGGCCGCCGTAGCTAATATGGCTTTACATAATTATAATCATTAGAATCAGCAATACAACTCCGTAAGTTAGCATTTACCTCAACCTCATGATAGATTTGAGATAAATGCTCACTTATGTAGTTGTATTGCTGATTCTAATGAATATAATTCTGTAAAGCCATATTAGCTACGGCCGCGAATCATATTTTAATCAACATACAACCTCACACTGACCTACAAATTGCAAGAAACGTAAGAAATTTTGAATTTTGCGGGCTATCTTGGCGCACTTTTTCATATAGGTATTTTGTATACGCACCGCAAACGTGTGGCCGGTGACAGCCACTCGCTACAGCAGCAAAATATATGACGCTGTCACTGGCTACCGCTGGCTGTGGTCGGTGTCCAGTTTGCGCAGAGCCTAAGTCGGCGTTCGCAAAATCGCGGCGGGATTTTATCGCGCACTGGATTTTCAACTCTGCTTAGTGCCGGGAGTTGAAAATCCAACAGTGTGTTTTTCGTCGCGCTGGGATGCACTCTGTTTTTGTTAGGTTGGATTCTCAACGCTCGGCTCAACAGCGAGAGTTGAAAATCCAGTGCGCGATAAAATCCCGCCGCGATTTTATTACTCCTGGGAAGTTGCCGAAGAGAAACCCCATCATCGCGAATACGTCAATTAGAACTGGTGTTGTACTGAAGCCTTGTTTGTTCTCTAGGTTTCCAGTTGACTCACTCTCTGGGAGGCGGCACGGGCTCAGGGCTGGGCACGCTCCTCCTCAGCAAACTTCGTGAAGAGTATCCAGACAGGATTGTCAATACTTTCAGCGTCATGCCGTCGCCTAAAGTAAGTGGTCGCCTAAAGGCGGGTGGCCAGACTTTTGAAAATTAGGTATTTTAAGAATACCTCGAATTCGTGCGATAAGGACAACTGCAGATCCGACTAAATAGCCTATGTAAAAAGTCACATTTCGAGGTTTGGCTCTCGCCTATTTCCTCCTCCAATATTGGACCAATTTAAAAGATATTTCATAAACTGAATAAGAAGGATATATACTATGCCCCTATGTTTTTCTTTTTTCGTTAATAGTTGTCAAATTGGTACACTAGGCGTCTGTTGACAGCGGTATGAATAGGCAATTTTGAGCATTTTTGGAGGGTTCTAGTTCTTATAAAAATAATATATCATCAAAAAGGAAAACATAGGGGCATACAAGTAACTGATATTTATATTTCTGTAAAAAATCATTGCTTTATGGTCATTAACCAGAAAGAAAACAGACGAGAGCGTTTGTATCTTTTTGTATGGAGAAAAGAGCACCCACGTTTATCCGCATAGAATAATCGTGAATCGAACTGACGGATCATTAGTAACTACGGGTTCTAGGAGGAGCTCGTGGCTAAGTAATAACAGCCGCACGGGTCGATCCATCAGGTCAAGCTACGCTTGCCGGGGTTGGTCAGTGCATGGGTGACTATCTTTACATACCGAGATTCCTCCGTGCCTCGGAAAGCACGTTAAGCCGTTGGTCCCGGCTGTTATTCGTGGATCTTTTGACAGTCGTTACGGGTCGTCAGAAGCCCGAAAGTCTGACAACCAGTCTTACCGAGGGGTATCGTATTACCCAGTAACTGTGTTGTGGAGGTCAGATAGGCAGTCGCTCCATGTAAAATACTGGTATTCAACTGCATCCGGTTAGACTGGAAGCCGACCCCAACATAGTTGGGAAAAGGCTAGGCAGATTGATTGAGTAACTACGGGTTCTAGTTACTAATGATACGATTTTTTTTTGGATTTTATTTTGGACAGTAGCAACAGCATTCTGAAAACAGTGACTGAGAGTTTCTACTCTCCCATTTTGAGGCATCTTGTGGAGAGGATGGTCGGGTGAGACTCAAACACTAAATTCAAACTTACCTCTACTAACACGTGTCTAAACACACTATGCCGAAGTTCCGCGGCTGATGTTACGTTCCGACGTGTTCGGCTGATATGACACACCATAAGTGCCGAACTTACGCGGCGGAAATTCACTTGCGGAACTTCAGTGTCTTGAACACCCCCCTGCCCCCGTCCCCCGCCCCGGATCTTCTTCGGCAATCGAACCGATCTTCGGTCGCGTATAATGTGTGCTCTACAGAATACGATGTCGCCGAATTGCCGCTGAACTTACGGCCGTTCGTAGTTCGGCTGTACGCTAGAACGCAACGTAATTTCGGCATAGTGTGTCGTCAGTAATTCAAATAGCATTGCAGGCGTAACCATGCCGAACTTCGGTCGCGTAACTTCGGCATATATAGTGTAAAGTGTCTATAGTATAGTTAAAATCTCGCTGCAGACTTGGTCATAAATCATAATCGGGGTAGGGATGTGCGCTAGTTGCGCGCGCTCAAGGCCATTATCGATAACAGATGATGACGATGACTCAGACGAAGAATTTTAATTTTCTATTTTTAGTTTTATATAAACGTTCTTTTGTTTATATATTTAATATGCTTTGTAGTAAATTTTGTAATAAAATAAAAAAAAATGTATTTCTATCACCCATTTATAAATATATAAAACTATCGATATCACTCATCGACTGCAGTAATGCACAGGACTACGTGTGGGCGTGGCCTGCCCATAAGGCCCGTGAGTGGGAAAGAGAGCGAAACACTCGAATGATTTAAGACCGAGTCTGCAGCGAGATTTTAACTATACTATAAACACACCATGCCGAAGTTTCACTACCCACTACGCTATCTCTACTAATAACTAACACTAGCTATAAGATATTCTAACACATGGATCGTTTGTTGTCCGATTTAATAAAATTTTGATTTCATTTGATAATCGGCCTATAATGCTCCCACTGCTGGGACAGAAGCCTCCTCTCTTCGAGAGGCAGTGGGCTGTAATCAACCACGCGGGCTCAATGCGGGTTGGTGATGTCAGAAATGTCACAGGTCTTCGAATGTTTAGTTCTAGGACATGCCGGTTTCCTCACGATGTTCGGTCGACGTCATCGCGTCAACGCCGGCTATCGCTGAAAACCAGCGCTGGGGCTCCGTTTCGTATGGGGTCGCGGCATTATGCTGAGCGGTGGCCGTTTTGCGTAGATGTGACGCATATTTTCCCCAAACTTGTTTTACAAATTGTTATTTTATTTTGTTGTGCTTTGCGTCATGTTTACCGCAAATAAACGTATTTCTTTCTTTCTTTCTTTCTATGTTTTCCTTCACCGTTTTGAGAGCAGAAAGTACAGCGCCTATCGGGTTTTGAGTTCGTACCCACGACGATCCTTGAACTCGTAAGTCGCGGCCGTTACCACTGGGTCAGCACTGCTCAGGTTTTATCCGTATACTAATCATTAGTGTGCGGATAAAACGGTTGCCAGATCGGAACTTACCGAGTGCGGGACAAGATCGAAACTTACCGAGTCCGGGACAAGATCGAAACTTACCGAGTCCGGGACAAGATCGAAACTTACCGAGTCCGGGACAAGATCGAAACTTACCGAGTCCGGGACAAGATCGAAACTTACCGAGTCCGGGACAATTCCATGTCGGGCCATGGCTATAGCTATGAATATCATTATAGTCCATTATGATATAAGTGCGGTAAGTTGAAAATTACAGCCGAGGCGATATGGCTAGCCCGAGCCGTAGGCGAGGGCTACAAGAAAGCAGAGGCTGTAATTATCAAAGCGCACGTATTTCATACGACGTTTTATAACATATTTGCGAGGAAATAAATAAAACTCGGACTTTCTTAAACGAATAAATCTTTAAAAACACACTTTCTGAAAATGAATTTGCATCTTTGCTTGTTTTCCATACGATGAAATTTTGATCCGCTTGTAAGTAGCTATCGGTCGATTTTTCGAGCAAGAGGCTTAGAGTAGCCTTTTTCGCTGCCTCTGAGACTTCTGGCGGTGTCGAATGAATAAATTCATCATTACTTGACGACATTTTCAAATAAAAACAATACAGCGAAAAGGAAAAGCGCGCGGAATCATTTTTACTTGTTCACAAATTAGCGATGCGCACGCATCAGCGCTTTTTTTTTAAAGGCAAAGGCACAAAAACAGCCAGTATTATATTTTTTTTTTTGTTTTTGTTACAGATAAATGGTTGTAATTTATTGCCAAAATTAATTAAATCAAAGAATTAAATGATTAACATTTAATTCTTTAATTTTATTTTATCCCAAAGTTAATTTTATTCATAAAATGTTGACCACTTTTTTGACATAAAAACTCTTTGCTTTGCTTTCTTTGCTTTTTTTTTCTTAAGATTTAAAAAAGTACCGTTGGTTTTAGACGGAGCATGATAAACCTTACGTGTTACCTTATTAGAAAGAAACTCGTGCGTTTTACTTTACGATTACGCACAAGTACGTAATGACATACATTACGATATTGAAATTGGTGAAATAAGAGGCCCTTTACGAGCAAATGTGTTATAAAAATATAAATAACGGGATATCTAATTTTACATTTGTAAGTATTTATTTTTAAAGGAAAATACATTTGATTTTCAAAATACTTTTAATAGTCTAGCTAAAAGAAGTTTGGTAGAAAATCACCGTATAAAAGAAATAAAATTGAGAATTTTGCTTTTATAGTAGGTATCATCATCAAGTACATTATGATGTACTATCAAAACTAAATATTTTTTTTAAATTCTTATAAAATTTTTCGGAATCCGGGACAATAGATCGAATTACTGGACACGGGACTAGATGTAAAATTCCGGGATAGTCCCGGAAATCCCGGACATCTGGCAACTAACGCGAAAGTAATTCTGTCTCTTCTCCGTCTGTTTGCTTTTCAATTAAGGCGAAAGCGCCAGGGTAGCCCGCGAAATTCAAAATTTCTTACGTTTTTTGCAATTTGTAGGTCAGTGTCAGCTTGTATGTTGATTAAAATATGATTCGCGGCCGTAACTAATATGGCTTTACAGAATTATAATCATTAGAATCAGCAATACAACTCCATAAGTTAGCATTTATCTCAAATCTAGCGATTTCATGAAATCATGAGGTTTGAGGTAAATGCTAACTCATGGAGTTGTATTGCTGATTCTAATGATTATAATTCTGTAAATCCATATTAGCTACGGCCGCGAATCATATTTTAATCAACATACAAGCTCACACTGACCTACAAATTGCAAAAAACATATGAAATTTTGAATTTCGCGGGCTACCCTGGCGCATCAACCTTAAACGGATTTGGATGAGGTAAAAGTAGAACCAGTCTTATTAATGGGTATTGTGTTGCCCAGTAATTGGGTTGTGGAGATCTGATAGGCAGTCGCTCCATCAGTGGCGAGGCCCAGTAGGCCTGATTTGGCTAAAAATTGGTGGGGATGTAGCTTCTATATGTGGGTCGGTCACCTAACTCCTAAACGGCTGGACCGATTTGGATCAAAATTTGTGTGTATATTTCAAATGCTTCTTGAATGGTTTGAAAACACAATTGGACCCGGTAGGTGGCGCTGCAGTCGGATTCTAGGATCGTTCAGACAGGACAACGACTGTCGGGTCCGCTAGTAAATTCTCAAACAGACAAAAACGGGAACACGCGGCCTTAAGGCTTGTCCGCCGTAAAAAGCGCGGTCACTGACTATAGAAACGGACTGCATATAGAAAAGAAAGAAAAGCGCGGTGACACAACGCTTGCAAAATATAAAGTAATTACCGATTTACAAAAAATCTAGGGATTGGACTAAAAACATAATCATTCCTTATTACTTATTTTGTAAAGAACTGTATTTTATGAACACTTTTAATGAAAACTGTAGGAGTAATAAATGGTAAAAACTCGAAAAAAACAGAAATAGACCTGGGTTTAGCTTTTTTTTCTTTAGTTCTACAAACTAAAATAGATTTCAGGACACATGACATCACTTCTTATGTATTCTAGATTATTGTCT
Organism: Cosmia trapezina; assembly: GCA_905163495.3. Taxonomy (NCBI): domain Eukaryota; kingdom Metazoa; phylum Arthropoda; class Insecta; order Lepidoptera; family Noctuidae; genus Cosmia; species Cosmia trapezina. The sequence continues at coordinate 3,121,570 of LR991046.1, read as the reverse complement.
ATTTTTTTGTATCAAAAAGGTGCTCTAATTACTGTAAAAAATGGAAACAAAGTTACTTATTTTCGCCGTATTTTAGGGAGGACAAGCCTTAACACTTTCAGCTCAGCATCTGGGTATTCAAATGTTTGTTGCGCGGCACACTATTTTCTCATACAAAATATATGACGATTAGTGACGTTCTGGTTTTTCATACAAGCAAAGATAATATGAAATGTGACAACCGTTACTACACGTCGACGTTGCGAATGTACGCGTAATTAGAATGTATGTGTGTGACTAGCCTTAAAAAGTGTACAACAAAACTAACGTGGAGTGGCGCTAGCAGTCCGAAAATTTAAAGTGATACGGCGCGATGACGTAGCTTGAAGGAATTGGTATAGCCCGCAGCCGTTTATACACGTTCTTTTTGCTGACGTGAGTCAAATAGCGTTTATCAAGTTTTACGTATTATAACGTCGCTCCGCTCAGCACTGACGCGGTGGATTCTTCTGACTGTTCCAGGTGTCGGACACCGTAGTGGAGCCCTACAACGCCACCCTGTCAGTGCATCAGCTGGTGGAGAACACGGATGAGACGTTCTGCATTGACAACGAAGCGCTGTACGACATCTGCTTCAGGACGCTGCGTCTCGCGTCACCTACGTACGGAGATCTCAATCATCTTGTGTCTGTGAGTATCCGAAACATGACGCCTGTATTCCACGGAAGGGTAGGCAGTATAAGTAGTACCCAACTGATAAGGAGCGTCGTGAATCTTCGTTCGCACAGAAAAGAAAGTATGGCCCCGAAGATTAACGAGAGTGCTTAAAACTTACAATCAACCTTAGATCACTACTATAATGTTCATAATACACTGCAGCTGTTAGTTCCGTCTCATTCGCAAGTATGGCGGCTGTCGAGCGGCGCGCGCTAATATGGCGGCAGCTGCCGACCAATAGCGGTAGGTACAGGAAAAAGCGTGGAGCATGAAAGCGCAAGAAATACTATTGACCAATCGGTGGTCAATAGCATTTCCCGCGCTTTGAAAATTCATCTTCTGCGCAGGTACATCGATAAGCCATATTAGTTGGGTACTACTTGTACCTACCTACGTCGATTCTGTAAAATTCAAACAACAACTCGCTATTCACTCTCACTTCGCATCACTTCTGCTCACTTGTTTTTAGGGTTCCGTACCAAAATGGTAAAAAAGGAACCCTTATGGTGTGACTCAGTCTGTCTGTCTGTCTGTCACAGCTGGATATCTCAAGAACTACTAATGATATCAACTTGAAATTTGGAACAGTTTTAGATGACGTTTACCCAACTATTTTGCAAATAAGAAAGAAATAAAAATATTTTTTTATGCAACAGGGAGTGAAAGGGGGTCTTAAAAATTCAAAGTGGGGCTACTAGGGCATGTTGGGTACTTATCATATGAAAGAGCGCTGTTTGCACATTCTCAAACATTTTTTTTCTTAGGCCGCATAGTTTTCGACTTTTGATGAAAAATGTAAAAAAAAAAAAATACCGCCATCAAAAGATAAAGGGATGGGTCATCCCTTTATCTCCGAAGTTTGCAAAGAGAAAAATCTAAAATTACTCTATGTGATAGAAATTTATGTAAAAATTACAGGAAAAACAAACGATGTCTCTAAATATAACTTTTTCTGAAATCGGAACGGAACCCTCGATGCGCGAGTCCGACTCGGTCTTGACCGGTTTTTTTTATTTGATACTTTGAATCTAGAACGCCAATATTTTCTTTTCGAGTTTCTTACTCACAGATTCAGATTCGAAGTTTAGAATGAGGTCTTACAGAATCACGGCAGGAGTGTTAGTAGCACCCCAAGAAAGAAAGCGGCTATCGGGGCTTAGGACACGCGACCTTATTGTCCCGTCTCGTGTTCAGGTGGCCTACTCCCTAAGTCCGTCCGTCTTCCCGTCCGTCCGTTCATCCATCAGTCTGACATTACGATCCATCGAAACAAGTGTAAAAGTTAAATTTTTCGGACGGGCAACAACACATCGGGAGGACGGGAGTAGGGACAACTGGCAAATCATGTTGTCATTCATACTTCGTTCGGGCCCCGAACCAATCATCCATCCGTAGGTGATACGGAGTAAAAAACGCCGGTAACGAAGGCCGAAACTATGGGCTTCGTGCTTAGGGAGTAGGCCTCCAGTTGTGCGATTGTTTGGGAACAAATCTGATTCAGAAATTCATGCTCGTGCGTGGCAGGACATTTATTTATTTATTTATTACATTTGGGAAAACAAACAGTAGTATACTAAGCATAAACAGTGTTGTCTTACAATTAAAACTTTACAAATATACTACCCACAACATTTTCCATAGATTACTACATTATATATTAACAACAAGCTACTAGCAAACAATAACTGTAGCAGGGCTTATTAATGAAAACGAAGTTAAAAGGAAAAAAAAAAGAAAAGATAAACACTATTCTCTATAGATGTATTATTAATGATACCCAGATTGAGTAAAACCTATGTAGCCCACTGCTGATCCTTTAGAATTTTATTTATATCAGTTTTAAATTTATAAACATTAAGGATTCAATGACTAATATTAGAAACGCTTTTGCCAGCGGCTTCACTCGCGTGTAACCTACACGCGGTAAAATTCCCACGATAAAAATAATCATGAAAAAAAAAAATTTTTAGGGTACCTTCTGTACCTACACGTAAAGTGGGGATGTTTTTTTTTCTCGTCTACCCCGTGGTATTGTTGGATGGGTGAAAAAATTCACGGTAGTATTTATTTATTTATTTTATTTTATTTATTAAGGACAAAAACAGTTACATGCTGCAGAATACAAGGAAATACTTAAACTAAGATTTAACAAACATGTAACCCACACCGTTGTCCGCATTTTAACTAAAGGTTAAAGTGATAGTAAGTGGTAGGTAGAAGAAAATACAACGTGTAACGTCAAATGCGCAAAACCTCTTAAGGGGTCATTGTACTCATCATTATGAACAACTTTTACTATGGGACCAAACCTGAAATCGCGAAAAAAAAATCTGCTGTTCAGTACATTTTGACGAATTATGCGAACATAAATGTACTGAACAGCTGATTTTTTTTTCGCGATTTCAGGTTTGGTCCCATAGTAAAATTTGTTAATGATGAGTACAATGACCCCTTAAGAGGTTTTGCGCATTTAACGTTACACGTTGTATAACGAAGTTAAAAGGTTTTTAAGTGCAGGAATTGGTCTTCTGTAAATAGGTACCTATAATCATAGCATTGCTTCTCGGCAGCTGACCATGTCAGGAGTGACCACATGCCTGCGGTTCCCAGGACAGTTGAATGCAGACCTCCGTAAGCTAGCGGTCAACATGGTACCGTTCCCAAGGCTGCATTTCTTCATGCCAGGTTAGAATTTCATTTTCTTTCTTCATCATCATCATCATCAGTAATGTCAAAGGTTTTTCTATCAATAATAGTACATTATGAAATAAGTGCGGTAAGTTGAAAATTACAACCGAGGCGATATTGCTAGAGGGCTACAAGAAAGCAGAGGCTGTAATTATCAAAGCGCACGTATGTCATACGACGTTTTATAACATATTTGCGAGGAAATAAATAAAACTCGGACTTTCTTAAACGAATAAATCTTTAAAAACACACTTTCTGAAAATGAATTTGGATCTTTGCTTGTTTTCCATAACATGAAATTTAGATACGCTTGTAAGTATCTATCGGTCGATTGTTCAGGCAAGAGGCTTAGAGCAACCTCTTTCGCTGCCTCTGAGACTTCTGGCGGTGTCGAATTAATAAATTCATCATTACTTGACGACATTTTCAAATAAAAACAATACAGCTAAAAGAAAAAGCGCGCGGAATAATTTTTACTTCTTCACAAATTAGCGATGCGCGCGCATCAGCGCTTTTTTTTAAAAGCAATGGCACAAAAACAGCCAGTATTACTAATAAAGTAAATTAATATTTTTTTGTTTTTGTTTGTTGTTGTTGCAATTTATTGTCAAAATTAATTAAATTAAAGAATTAATTCTTTAATTTAATTAATGTTTATTTTTTATATTTTATCTCCCAAAGTTAATTTTATTCATAAAATGTTGACCACTTTTCTGACATAAAAACTCTTTGCTAATATTTAAAAAGTACCGTTCGTTTTAGACTTAGCATCTTGATAAACCTTACGTTTTACCTTATTAAAAAGAAACCCGTGCGTTTTACATTACAATAACGCACAAGTACGTAATGACATACATTACGATATTGAAATTCGTGAAATAAGAGACCCTTTACGAGCAAATGTGTTATAAAGATTTTTATTATTATTAATTTAAATGTCTTGGGCATACCTCGGGTCCCTGTGGTCCCGGATCTTTGGAAGGCGTTCGAGGGGCCGAAGCCAACTCGCAGAAGCCCCTTAGACAATTTTAAATTGATGGTGGCACTAACCGACGATTATCCCTGTATGCACTATGCAAGTGCACCAAGGACAACCCCAGGTTGGTGCAGGACTATTGCAGAACATGGAAAAAAAACATATTGGGCTATGGGTTTGACTTCATTCAATGTTGAGCACAGGCCTCTCTTTTTTTGTGCCAATACCCAAGCTGCTGTGTCAGCCTCATCCAGGGTCTACCCGCGATGCTAACAATATCGTCCGCCCATCTCACCGCTGGACAACCGACACTTCGTCTTCCAGTGCTTGGACACTACTCTGTCACTGCCTTACATGGAGTTGGGCACTCACGGTCAGTCCATCGCGACAAATAGCGTGGTGTACTTACGTCAAAAATTGAATCGTGATTCTTTAATCCATATTTTGGCGCGACGTCAATCCACGGATTTTCCGTGCGCACCGAAATCCATAGCTTCACGCCGTTTGTCGTCGCGCCATTTGTCAGTGAGTGCAAAAACCGCGGGTCGTGGTATACGAGTATGCTCCTTATTTATTAAGCAACACGAATCAATTTCTTAAGCATGTATAGTATTTTGGCGGCGTGGAGTTAGTCCATTTGATTTAATCCAAATGGACTGATCATGAGTGCCCACAAACTATTGGCGTACATCCATTTGATTTAATCCAAATAGACTGACCGTGAGTGGCCACAAACTATTGAAGTACATCCATTTGATTTAATCCAAATAGACTGACCGTGAGTGGCCACAAACTATTGACGTAAGTACATCCATTTGATTTAATCCAAATAGACTGACCGTGAGTGGCCACAAACTATTGACGTACATCCATTTGATTTAATCCAAATAGACTGACCGTGTGTGCCCACAAACTATTGGCGTACATCCATTTGATTTAATCCAAATAGACTGACCGTGAGTGCCCACAAACTATTGGCGTACATCCATTTTATTTAATCCAAATAGACTGACCGTGAGTGGCCACAAACTATTGACGTACATCCATTTGATTTAATCCAAATAGACTGACCGTGAGTGCCCAGCTTAAGGCAGAGACCGAATCAAAAGCTTTGCGATCGATTGCCCTTGTGCTCGTGTCCTGCAGGCTTCGCGCCGCTGACAGCGCGCAACAGCCAGGGCTACCGCGCGCTCACCGTGCCCGAGCTCACCCAGCAGATGTTCAGCCCCGTCAACATGATGGCGGCCTGCGACCCGCGCCACGGCCGCTACCTGACGGTGGCCGCCATCTTCAGGGGCCGCATGTCCATGAAGGAGGTCGACGAACAAATGCTGACGGTGCAGGATAAGAACTCCAGGTAATAAAGATTTGCCGCTGGGGTCGCGGGTTGTTTGAAGAAGATACCGCGGCCCTGGCATAGGCAACTGTAGGAACACGGGTGGGTTTTAGTCAGTAAAAGTCTGACACGCCCTTCCGCTCCACCCAGAGCGGGAGAAGTTATTTGATGATTTCCCAACCTCAAAAAAAAAAAAAGGTAATAAAGATTTAGGTTCACCTATCAAACTTAATTACAAAAAAAAAATAACCGTATTTCCAAAAACACTACAAGTGAAAGATAATTTTAGTGTCGGAAGTCGGTGTCTTTGGTTTTTAGGGTTTCGTACCAAAAGGGTAAAACGGGACCCTATTACTAAGACTCCGCCGTCCGTCCGTCTGTCACCAGGCTGTATCTCATGGTCATGAAGCATTTTAGACAGTTGAATTTTTTACGGATTATGTATTTCTGTTGCTCTAACAACATATATTAAAAACAGACAAACGGACAACGAAGTGATCCTATAAGGGTTCCGTTTTTTCCTTTAGAGATACGGAACCCTAAAAACAGAATAAAATAGGTATCCAAATATTTAAGGCGGCTTCCATACAACAAACGTGATTTTTTGTTGGAATGTATGGAGAACACGTTTTTCAACTATAATGTTAAGTTTGTCCTTGGGATCATTTTTCATCCCAACTACGGAACCCTCCATTGTGCGTAGTCCGACACCCACTTGGCCGGTTTTTTGTTGATGATTTCTGAAAAACTGTGCTATTTAGAGACATCGTTTTATTTTTCCTGTAACCTATACGTCAATACATAAACTTCTATCACATAGAATAATTTCAGATTTTTCTCTCTGCAATCTTCGAAGTTAAGGACCCCCTCCTTAACTTCGAAGATTGCAGAGAGAAAAACGGTATTTTTTTTTTACATTATTCATCAAAAGTCGAAAACTATGCGGCCTAAAAAAAGAAAAAAAAAATGTTTGTCAATGTGCAAACAGCGTTCTTTTATATGATACCCCACATGCCCTAGTAGCCCCACTACGATTTTTTAAGACCTCCTTTGCTGCAAAAAAAATACATATTTTTATTTCTTTCTTATTTGCAAACTAGTTGCGTAAACGTCATCTAAAACTGTTCCAAATTTCAAGTTGATAGCATTAGTAGTTCTTGAGATATCCAGCTGTCACAGACCGACTGAGTGACACCATAAGGGTTCATTTTTTACCATTTTAGTACGGAACCCTAACAATGCTTCTAATTCTCCCTGTCTCCAGCTACTTCGTGGAATGGATCCCCAACAACGTGAAGGTGGCGGTGTGCGACGTGCCCCCGCGCGGCCTGAAGATGGCCGCCACGTTCGTCGGCAACACCACCGCCATCCAGGAGATCTTCAAGAGAATATCGGAACAGTTCACCGTCATGTTCCGGAGAAAGGTACGTGTTCAACTATGAACGGCTGTGATTAGTTTTAAAAAACTTTCATTAAGAGCGTTAACGCCTACAGCATTTCATACAAATTTTCAAGTCATTTTTTTTCGAAATGAATGAACCGAGTTTAATGAAACTTCATACGTATAAGCAAGATACATAGGTCTCAAAAGTTAGTTAAGAACATTTTCAAAATGTCTAATTTAAAAGAAGATAATTGGAAATCTCTGTTTCTATGGAATATTTGGCTGTAACACTATTTTTCAAAAATGTTCTTAACTAACTTTTTAGACCTATGTATGTATCCTGCTTATTACGTACGAAGTTTCATTAAAATCGGTTCATTCATTTTGAAAAACAAGGACTTCAAAGTTTGTATGAAATGCCGGTCGGCGTTAACGCTCTTAAGTAAGTACAATTATTATTTCCTTTATTTAATTTTACACTTTTTTTTTACATATTTTGAAAATGCGGTCACGTCAGACGTGACGCGTAGGAAAATTTCTGAAATTAGAATTTTTGGATTCAGAATAACCAGAAAGTTACATTTTTAAATGTTAAAATAAAAAGAATATAAGTAAAAACATTTAAAAATATAAAAAAATAGTAGCCCACCGGTATCGGGAACAGGGTCCAAGCTACCGGCGGTCAGGGCTGCTGAGACAGGAACCTCCTAACAATGCGGGCCGTGTCCAGAAGCACCGCTTTCTGAATCAAGCCCTTGATCCAGCTGCCCAACGAGAGCCTCCTTAGGTGTTGGTCGAGGCTCTTGGCAATTAAGCCATTGGCTGATACGACTATCGGCACAATGATCGCTAAGTAGAATAATAATTAGGTGTGTCGAGTGCTCGATTAGGAGGAATACAGACGGAATGGCTTACGGACTATCGGTACCTACACAATTTATTGACAATCTATATATACAACGTGTAACGTTAAATGCGCAAAACCTCTTAAGGGATCATTGTACTCATCATTATGAACAACTTTTACTATGGGACCAAACCTGAAATCGCGAAAAAAAAATCAGCTGCTCCCTACATTTTGACGAGTTATGCGAACATGAATGTATGGGGCAGCTGATTTTTTTTTCGCGATTTCAGGTTTGGTCCCATAGTAAAAATTGTTCATAATGATGAGTACAATGACCCCATAAGAGGTTTTGCGCATTTAACGTTACACGTTGTATATAAATGCGTTACACATTGTATATAAATGCGTTACACGTTGTATATAAATGCGTTACACGTTGTATATAAATGCGTTACACGTTGTATATAAATGCGTTACACGTTGTATATAAATGCGTTACACGTTGTATATAAATGCGTTACACGTTGTATATAAATGCGTTACACGTTGTATATAAATGCGTTACACGTTGTATATAAATGCGTTACACGTTGTATATAAATGCGTTACACGTTGTATATAAATGCGTTACACGTTGTATATAAATGCGTTACACGTTGTATATAAATGCGTTACACGTTGTATATAAATGCGTTACACATTGTATATAAATGCGTTACACATTGTATATAAATGCGTTACACATTGTATATAAATGCGTTACACGTTGTATATAAATGCGTTACACGTTGTATATAAATGCGTTACACGTTGTATATAAATGCGTTACACGTTGTATACAGGGTGATTTTTTAATGACCAGCCAAATTTTCACAGGGTGTTCTACCCATGAATATGAACAACTTTCACTATGGGACCAACTTTGAAATCGCAAAAAAAATATCAGCTGTTTCATACATTTTGATCGAGTAGGTATTGAACTTTTGTAGGAAACCGCTGGTTTTTTTTCGTGATTTCAAAGTTGGTCCCATAGTGAAAGTTGTTCATATTCATGGGTAGAACACCCTGTGAAAATTTGGCTGGTCATTAAAAAATCATCCTGTATAAATGAATCCCTATTTCCTTTGGTCATCGCATCACGCGTCAACGGATGGAACAATTTCGCTTATTTTTTTTTTGTTGTGTTTATTATTGTCAGGAGAAGGTTCTTATGAAAGAAAAAATTAAGAAAATTTCGTAGAAAATTGGAAAATTTCAGAAAACTTAACGACTATTTTAACTTCACGCGTTTACATAAGAATATTCATAGCTAAGACAGGACAACGTCTGTCGGGTCAGCTAGTTTTATTAATAAAGGTTAATGTTTGGTCTCACAATTTAAAAAATAGTTCTATAGATTACAGGAAAACTTAAGAAGTCTATGGTCTTAAAATAACATGGTAAATCTCTCAATATTGTGCGTACACACTTAACTTTACAGTTGGAATGTATGGAAGGGCATGTTTTTCAACTACAATGTTAAGTTTGTTATAGGGATAAATTAATCCCAACTACGGCACCCTTCATTGTGCGTGGTCCGACACGCACTTGGCCGGTTTTTTTCCATCTGGTATTTGTCAGCAGCAGCCCGCAGTCTGTATTATAGTATATTGAACACTACAGCTAACAGCTGATTTGAATTTGTTCTTGATAATTTAGCTTAAATATTTAAATTTTATGTTTGTAAGGCCTATTTCCAATTACTCATCAAGTAAATAGGATAATAATGTGTATTTTGTATTAGATTCACATACTAAGTGCAAAATAAGTGATATTTTATCAATGTGAATCGGTGACAGTTGCCGGCACAAGTGAATTTTGCATTGTCATCTTGTTAACAGGTACAATACTGAACAATTTACTTTCTTTCAGTTTGTTTACGTGTTATAATTACAGTCAGCAACATAGTTCTATTTTATACGGCTACTTGTTGATGCCCAATGACCTTTGTAGATACGTAAACATAACCTTAATTTGGTTTGGTGACAGAACTCCTTGCTAGTCATCTAATCTAATTTTTCTTAAAAATTCATTTTCTTTTTAAACTAATCATCATAAACTGCTGCCACAACTACCTATTCTCTTCTAATTTGTTTTTTCTTTGCCTTATAAATCATGATGACTCGCAGCGCCCGTGCTCGCCTTGAAGAGTCCAAACTCAGCCAGGCTTTGAGCGAATTAAAGGCGTTAAAGGAGTACTGTGACCAACTAAATAAGGAAATAAATGACAATGAAAGAGTGCTCTTTGATGCCCATGAAATGAATAGGAAGTTGAAAACCGAAATGGCACAGATATATATTCAATACAACAATGCCATAGAAGCCCGGGATAGACTCCAAATTGTTGTGGACGGGTTCAGCCAGTGTAGCATAGAGTATGAACAAGCTCTTAGTCACAAACATTTACTTCAACAGCAGCTGCATGAGGCTCAAAGTCAGATTACGGAACTTGAGACCACAAATCTAAACATCACTGCCTCGCTGAATCAAAGTCTGTTCAGCGAATTGGTGTCTATTGCCCCGTCAATGGTTTCTGCCATAAACTCCACATGCAATATTGATTTGACAGGTGATGATGAATCAGATTCAAGTAATTCAGTGAGGTTAGTCACCAGTAGAAACAAACTAAAAAAATACATTAAAATTAATAAATACATTGTTAAAACAAAAAAAATGGTAAAAAGACAAAGATTCTTTACCAAAAATGTTAAACTTCATAGAGATAGGTTAAATTTAATTAAACAATTAGATATTTTTTCTTTTAATTTGGAGCAAAGCACTAGGAAATACAACATTGACACACAGGACTTGCAATCTCAACTTGACCATCTACAAGAGAAACTTAGTTTATTGACTGATAAATATAATACCTCCGAAGATCTGTTGAGGGAATCTGTGTTGGCAATGAATGAGCTGGTTAACTCACAAACAAACAACTGTGAGCATTGTCAGACACCGTCCAAATCGGACCATTCATTGACAACTTGCAATACCACCTTACCGCAGCCCTGTGTTAATTTGACATTTCCTGCTATTGATAGTTGCAATAAGAAACATTGTAAACAAATTATAAATAATGATATTATATTATTTTGTGATGAGATTGGAAAGGACTTAGGCCACTTGTTGTCAGATGAATATCCAGGACACTCCATAATAAACTACTGTATGCCTGGTTGTTCTTTGTTTGATATTATGAAACAAATTATTAAATGTAACTTTAACCAGGATACTACTTTATTAATTTTTATGGGTAATAGGAGAAATGTGAACAAAGGAGAATTGCTAAAATATTATAGAACATTGTGTAATCTTAGTTTAAGAAAAATTGTATTGTTTACATTCCCCTATAGTAACAGTTTGCCACAGGAAGAAAATGAGTTAAGATTTGAAATAAACATGACACTACATAATTTGACATTCAATAATAATCTATTCCATTTAGTTGATACTAACAATTATGTTGGTAATAATTTGTATTTGACAAGAGATAGATATAATATTGTTATGTACTATCTTCCTAACTACTTCAAAAGACAGATAGCTGTGTCGCTATCATATTTTTTTTCTATTTCAGCCAAAAATTTGGCTAAACAACTTGCTTCTTTTGAGCAATGCAATGACATTTTAAATAATTCTGCCAATAATTTGGCAGCAACTAATGACATTGATTATCATTTAAATTAGAAATTAGGACAATAGAGGAAACCTCTTGCTTAATAAATGAAGAAAATTTAAATACTGATTTAAATCATGTAAATGTTACAAAAAGTCCTTCTTTAATAGCACACCCATCAATTTATAGTACCTTAAATAAATGTGATAATAATACTCTAAAAATAGTTCATCAAAATATACAGGGAGTGATAGGTAAGGAATTAGAATTGGAGCTGTTCATGAACTGTAGTTATATTGATATCCTTTGTGTAACTGAACATTGGTTAAAAGACCACCAGTTCATGTTCAGCTTTAACAACCACCAGGTTGCCAGCTCATTCAGCAGGGTTAATATGATACGTGGTGGATCTCTAATAATTGTTCGTAACAATATGAAATTTAAAGAACGTAAGGATATAGTGAGCCTCTCTGTTGAGCGAGTTATTGAAATAGCTTGCATTGAGCTTGAGCAGTTCATTGTAATGAGCGTGTACAGGCCCCCATGTGCTTCATATGATGTTTTTGAGAAATATATGGAAGAAGTATTATTAAAGACTTGTAACAGTAATAAAACAGTTGTTGTCTGTGGAGATTTCAATATTAATATACTGGAAACATCACCTTCTGTAAATAAGTTTATAACCTTATTAAAGTCATATAATTTGTTCAATACATTCTTTGAGCCGACTAGAATAACTGCCACTAGTGCTACCTGTATTGACAATATTTTTTCAAACTCAAGACCTTCTACCCATTTAATTATAAATGAGTTGGACTCTGATCACTGTGGCCAGTTAGTCACTTTCCCTCAGAAAATAGTCAGAGCTCAAAGAAAACTTGTTAGTTTTGTTCCGGTAAACAAAAGTCGCTTAGAACAATTTAAAAAGAATTTAATAGAAAAACTACCAGATTTGCCTTATCACACCAACCCCGATCAAGCTTATACTATACTATTTAACCTCATCAATTGTGAGTTTAGGAAGGTATTCACATCAAAAACATTACCTGTTTGTGACCGCGTTATATTTAGTGATTGGGCAACACCAGGTATTTATAAAAGTAGGCAGAAATTATATGAATTGTACCATGAAAAAACCTATAACTATGATGAAACATTTAAAGAATTTGTTAAAAATTACTCTAAAACTTTTAAAAAAGCCTGTTCGTCAGCAAAAGCCATACACATTAAAAATAAAATAAAATGTTCTGGAAATAAAATTAAAACAACTTGGAATATTATTAATTCAGAAACGGGAAGAACGACAGTTCGGAATCGTGACTTCCATCTAAAAATCAATGATGTAGATATTAAGGCAGACGTGGAGGTGGCTACTGAGTTTGAAAATTTCTTCACTAATATTCCCATTTTAACAACCAAAGCTCTGTCATCGTCGTCCTCCACTTCTGCTTACTCAATACTAAAAGAATGTGTACCAGAATGTGATAAACACTTTAAATTCGCAATTGTTACTGCTAAAGACGTTATAGATTCTTTTAAAGATCTCGAGGTAAAAAAAACTGCTGACCTTTGGGGGTTATCAGTACATACCATGTCTTCAATAATTGATATTATTGCACCCTTTTTATCAATTGTTTTTAATTCTTGTATTGCATCTGGTGTATTTCCCGATCTGATGAAACTTAGCAAAGTGATTCCACTGTTCAAATCTGGCAGCCCGACTGATCCCACTAATTTTCGGCCTATTTCGATATTACCTACATTGAGCAAAATCTTTGAAAAAATAATTTTAAAACAAATGTTAGGACATTTCAATACACATAATTTACTTCATCTGAAACAGTTTGGTTTTACAAAGGGTCGTTCAACTACAGACGCGGGCGTGGAATTACTGAAGAGCATATTCGAGGCCTGGGAGGAGTCGCAGGATGCTCTTGGCATTTTCTGTGACTTGTCCAAGGCCTTCGATTGCGTAAATCATGATACACTCATCAGGAAGCTGTACCACTATGGTATAAGGGACAGGGCTCTCGAACTTCTGACTTCTTATCTGAACAACAGAATTCAAAGGGTAGATGTTAATGGCAAGAGATCTGCAGGATCTGCGGTCACTATGGGCGTTCCACAGGGTTCAATTCTGGGTCCTTTCTTGTTTCTTATTTATATAAATGACTTACCTTATCACATAAGGGACAATCACAAGATTGTATTATTCGCAGATGACACTTCCCTCATTTTTAAAATCAAACGTCAGTTAGTCAACTTTGAAAAAGTTAACGATGCACTGTCTAGGGTTGTCCATTGGTTTAATGTAAATAATCTTCTCCTGAATGAAAAAAAGACTAAACTAATCAAATTTTCAACGCCAAATGTCAGGCAGCTAACTACCAATGTTCAACTTAATGGAATAGAGTTGGACCCTGTTGAGTCGACGGTTTTTCTTGGAATAACCATTGACGGTAAATTGCAATGGGGCCCACACATAGAAAAATTGTCAGGAAGGCTTAGTTCGGCCGCCTATGCTGTTAAAAAAATTCGACAGATAACTGATGTGGATACAGCCAGAATTGTTTATTTTAGTTATTTTCATAGCCTTATGTCTTATGGGATTCTTCTCTGGGGAACCTGTGCGGGCATTAATACTATCTTTGTTTTACAGAAAAGGGCTGTTCGAGCCATTTACAATCTAGGTCCAAGGGATTCCCTTCGAGAGAAGTTCAAGGAAATAAATATTCTGACTGTAGCCTCTCAATATATATTTGAAAATCTATTGTATGTACACAAAAATATATCCAATTTTAAGAAGATGTCCGATATTCATAGTTTAAATACTAGGAATAAACACAATCTTGCTGTACATCGCACTCGTCTCCACAGAGTAGGCAACTCGTTCATGGGTCAATGTATATGCTTTTACAACAAACTTCCCATTGACATTCGAAACTTGCCCATTAAACGATTTAAAAGCTGCATTAAAACCAAACTTTGTAAAAAGGGCTACTATAAAATTTCTGATTATTTAGAAGACAAAAAAGCTTGGGTTTGAGCTATTCAATCAACTTTGTAATATATATAATACCAAAACTCATTATAATAAATAAAATGACAAACCTTTGTTAAAAAATCAATGTAAATTGTTAAAAAATTAAAATTATTGTAAATGTGAGCACTATGTGGATCTTTTTTTTTTCTTTTTTAGTATTATTGATGGTCTGATATTTTTGAGTACTTTATGCGACCTACCCAAACGTCCTTTCTTTGGTATTGTTCGTCGAGTTATTGAGCTCCTGAAATCCTGAGTTGAGCTACACGATTGTTGACAAATGCTTGCACTGACTGGACAGGTCCACTCAAATTTTTATGGTTCTTTCCTCAAAAGACCATTTCAGACTGGATCTACATGGTCCTCACATGATCTGACCAAGATTATGTCTGGACTTTAAAAGAGACTTTGACCCCTGAGTTTGTTTCGCCATTTCTTCTCAGGGTAGTCAGATAGGAAATGTCGACTTCATCTAGCTTATTTAAAAAAAAAAAAAAATATGACGTGTAAAAGTGATTTCGATATCCTATTTACAGAATAAACAATTTCATTTATAGTTAAAATCTCGCTGCAGACTTGGTCATAAATCATAATCGGAGTAGGGATGTGCGCTAGTTGCGCGCGCTCAAGGCCATTATCGATAACAGATGATGACGATGACTCAGACGAAGAATTTTAATTTTCTATTTTTAGTTTTATATATACGTTCTTTTGTTTATATATTTAATATGCTTTGTAGTAAATTTGGTAATAAAATAAAAAAAAATGTGTATTTATCACCCATTTATAAATATATAAAACTATCGGTATCACTCATCGACTGCAGTAATGCACAGGACTACGTGTGGGCGTGGCCTGCCCATAAGGCCCGTGGGTGGGAAAGAGAGCGAAACACTCGAATGATTTATGACCGAGACTGCAGCGAGATTTTAACTATACTATAGTGCCCGGCTGATGGCAATAGGCTCGCCCCCTAGAAATGTGGTTGTACTGTTTGTACACCTGGGGCCGTATTATGACGAGAAAACCATCATGGATCCATTGAGATAAAAAACCGGTCAAAAGCGAGTCGGACTCGCGCACCGAGGGTTCCGTTCCGATTTCTGACAAAGTGTGATATTTAGAGACATCGTTTTATTTTTCCTGTAATCTTTACATAAACTTCTATCACATAGAATAATTTCAGATTTTTCTCTTTACAAACTTCGGAGGTAAGGGGGAGGAACGGTAGTTTTTTTTTACATTTTTCATCAAAAGTCGAAAACCATGCGGACTAAAAAAAAGAAAAAAATGTTTAAGAATGTGCAAACAGCGCTCTTTCATATGATACCCCACATGCCCTAGTAACCCGACTTTGAATTTTTAAGACCTACTTTCAGTCCCTGTTGCAAAAAAAAAAATGAATATTTTTATTTCTTTATTATTTGCAAAATAGTTGGGTAAACGTCATCTAAAACTGTTCCAAATTTCAAGTTGATAGCATTAGTAGTTCTTGAGATATCCCGCTGTGACAGACAGACAGACTGAGTCACACCATAAGGGTTCCTTTTTTACCATTTTGGTACGGAACCCTAAAAAGGCATGGTGTTATAGGTCGTATATAGCTCCGTCTCTCTCTCTCTCACTGGAACCGTCCAACTTCTGCCCTGCTATAAGAGCTCATAGAAAGCCCTCTGCTCTGCCGTTTCTATGATCGTGTTTAGTTTATTTTTTTATGTATGGGCATCAAAATATATAATAAGTTACCCATAGACATTAAGAACCAACACTCAATTGGTATTTTTAAAAGGAAGCTAAAAGACTTCCTGATTAAAAAGGCATATTACTCTGTAAAGGAATTCCTTGAAGAAAAATAATTATATAATACTAAAAGATTGTTGATACTTGATAATTATAATGTGATATAAACTGTAAGAATAGTCTGATATAATGTAAAATGTATGAACAATGATAATTATTAATGTAATGTAAATTGTTTAACTGTAGTATTGAGTACCTATACTTTTTCATTTATAACAATTTAAATTGCAATGCCTTAACAGGCAACTAAGTTCTAAGAACCTATATATTTGTTAACATCTTCAAAATTGTACACTTAGTTCGCAATAAAGAATTTGAATTTGAATTTAGTTTGTGATCTTTCTGTGCTATAGTTTTTCGTTATTTCTTTCTTTTCAGGCCTTTCTGCATTGGTACACAGGCGAAGGCATGGATGAGATGGAGTTCACTGAAGCCGAGAGCAACATGAACGATTTGGTGTCTGAGTACCAACAGTACGAAGTAAGTTCCGAGCCTTTTTTTTGGCTGGGAAATCATCAAATGACTTTTCCCGCTCTGGGTGGAGCGGAAGGGCGTGTCAGACTTTTACTGACTAAAACCCACCCGTGTTCCTTCAGTTGCCTGTGCCAGGGCCGCGGTATCTCTTTCAAACAACCCCTGACCGAGCCTAAGCCGACGTTCGTACGGACGTAAAAATATCGCGGCGATATTTTTTCGCGCACTAGATTTTCAACGCTCTGCTTAGCGCCGAGAGTTGAAAATCCAACAGTGTGTTTTTTCGACTGACTAGAATGTACTCTATTGTTGTTAAGGATGATGCGCCAGGGTAGCCCGCGAAATTCAAAATTTCTTACGGTTTTTGCAATTTGTAGGTCAGTGTGAGCTTGTATGTTGATTAAAATATGATTCGCGGCCGTAGCTAATATCACTTTACATAATAGGGATGATGACTAAAAATTTATTTTTTGTCCGTCATAGAGATTATTAAAAAATATTGGACACGTATTTTTTCTTTTTTTACGTAGGTAATCAAAAAATTACGGCGATACATTGAATTGAAATATGGCATGACGTCACGCGTAGCTAGGTTTTATACGTATGTAGTACAAGTGACGTAGCGAGCCCCCACTCCCCAACTTTAATGCGTGATAGCTAAGTATTTTTTTATTATTATGATAAAGCAAAAAATACGTGTCTAATATTTTTTTATTAACTGACTGACGGACTAAATAGAATTTCTTTTTTTTTACCCAGGCATCATCCCTATTATAATCATTGGAATCAGCAATACAACTCCATAAGTTAGCAAAATCAATCTGCCTAGCCTTTTCCCAACTATGTTGGGGTCGGCTTCCAGTCTAACCGGATGCAGCTGAATATCAGTATTTTACATGGAGCGACTGCCTATCTGACCTCCACAACCCAGTTCCTGGGTAATACGATACCCCTTGGTAAGACTGGTTGTCAGACTTTCGGGCTTCTGACGACCCGTAACGACTGTCAAAGATCCACGAATAACAGCCGGGACCAACGGCTTAACGTGCTTGCCGAGGCACGGAGGAATCTCGGTATGTAAAGATGGTCACCCATCCACTGACCAACCCCGGCAAGCGTAGCTTAACCTGACGGATCGACCCGTGCGGCACTTATTACTTAGCCACGAGCTCCCTATAAGTTAGCATTTACCTCAAATCTAGCGATTTCATGAAATCATGAGCTTTGAGGTAAATGCTAACTTATGGAGTTGTATTGCTGATTCTAATGATTAAAATTATGTAATGCGATATTAGCTACTCCCGCGAATCATATTTTAATCAACATACAAGCTCACACTGACCTACAAATTGCAAAAAACGTAAGAAATTTTGAATTTTCGCGGGCTACCCTGGCGCTTTCGCCTTAAGTTGGATTCTCAAAGCTTGGCTCAACAACGACAGTTGAAAATCCCGCCGCGGTATTTTTACGTCCGTGCGAACGTCGGCGAGAGAGACACACATCTATAAGTGACAGAGAGGACGCTCTACAGAAAGAAAAAGAAAAATAGTTTACACAGAGTACATTATACTATAAGTACTGAAAATAGTTTATTCTCAACAATTGGAACGCATACATATCATGTAACACCTTATCGATCGAAGGTCGGTTCGCGGATGGGTGACCATCCATTTATCGACACGACACCCCTCCGTGCCTCGGAAAGCACGTTAAGCCGTTGGTCCCGGCTGTCATTTGTCTTTGACAGTCGTTACTCGTCGTCAGAAGCCCAAAAGCATTGAGATCTCAGAAGAATAACTAAAATTGAGATATAAACCAGTAAGTTGGTACCTAAAGGTTTATAATACTTAGCAAAAAATATGCAAAGGATTAAGAATGTTTCATAATATTTACAGGCAATGGCTTCGAAAATACTACTTATACCTATAATTGATATAAAAAAAACCGGTCAAGAGAGAGTTGGACTCGCGCACCGAGGGTTCCGTTCCGATTTCTGAAAAAGTGTGCTATTTAGAGTCATCGTTTTATTTTTCCTGTAATCTTTACATAAACTTCTATCACATAGAATAATTTCAGATTTTTCTCTTTGCGAACTTCGGAGATAAGGGGGAACGGTATTTTTTTTACATTTTTCATTAAAACTCGAAAACTATGCGGCTTAAAAAATAAATTAAAAATGTTTGATAATGTGCAAACAGAGCTCTTTCATATGATACCCCACATGCCCTAGTAGCCCCACTTTGCAAAAAAATATATAAATATTTTTATTTCTTTCTTATTTGCAAAATAGTTAGGTAAACGTCATCTAAAACTGTTCCAAAATTCAAGTTGATAGCATTAGTAGTTCTTGAGATATCCAGCTGTGACAGACAGACAGACCGAGTCGCACCATAAGGGTTCCTTCTTAACCATTTTGGTACGGAAGCCTAAAAAGTTGCCAACCCTAGTTGTGGAGGTCAGGAAATACTGGTAGCTGCGTCCGGTTAGACTAGAAGCTGACCACAACATAGTTGGGAGAGGCTAGACATATGGTGAACTTTTAATTTAGAGTTTTGTTGCTGGCTGGACTATACTTCCATCTCTCTCTACGTGTCGACTGTCGAGGCATTAGATTACATAAATGATAAAAATGCTTGGCTCCATGCTGGTCCTGCTCCACAACCTCAACTAATTAATTAACATTTGAAGACACTGTTGGAACTGCTGAAGATTGTAAGAATAGCTTTGCATTGTGTAGACTCAATCACCATTGTATTGTATAATTGCTTAGCACATGTGTGAGTACTATGTACCTACTCTAAAGCTAGCATTTACTGGGTACGTCTTTATTTGACTTGGATGTGCCCTGGCGGCTGAGAGTGTGTCATGCTCACTCTAATGCCTCGCTGATGGTGGCGCGTGTGTTGGATCATTTATCGAATCCATACGTCAGGTTCGTGAACGGGCGCTGTTGGTGGAGGCTGGTCATACCTTAGCTGCCACGGCTTATTTTAATTTTTTTTTTTATTAAGGACGCTTTTAACGTTCATCGTTCTCACATGTATAATTTCAACATGAATGATGTAACCAATATTTTGTAACCATATTTTGATTTAAAAGAGTGTCCGTGGAGTTTCTTGCCCGTTCTTCTCCATAGATCTACGTTTTGGAATGGGCAACTAGCTTCAACTTTCTGACTTACCTACTGACCGATTCTTTGACAATTCAAAAGTACCTGTAATTGGTTTAATTGAAATAAATGCTTTGAGTTTGAGTTTGAGCCAGGCGTGATGATATTTTAATCTTCGTTACAGGAAGTGGGGGTAGACGATGCAGAATTTGACGAGCAAGATGAGGAAGCTGCTGAGGAGTACCCTGATGAGGAGTAGCTCGGCCAACGGAACTGTTGTAAGGGCGGGTTTGCGCTAATGTAGACAAATTCAAATTATCTGACGTTTTTTGCAATTTGCTGATCAGTACAGTAGTACCCAACTGATAAGGCGCGTCGTGAACCTTCGTTCGCACAGAAAAGAAAGTATGGTCCCGAGAATGCTTAAAACTTACAATCAACCATAGATCACTACTATAAGGTTCATAATACACTGCAGCTGTTAGTTCCGTCTCACTCGCAAGTATGGCGGCTGTCAAGCGGCGCGCGCTAACATGGCGGCAGCTACCGACCAATAGCGGTACAGGAAAAAGCGTGGAGCGTGCCGATTGGTCAATAGCATTTCCTGCGCTTTGAAAATTCATCTTCTGCGCAGGTACATCGATAAGCCATATTAGTTGGGTACTACTGTATCAGGTTGTATACTGTTGATTATGATTCGGGACCGAAACAAATGTAATATTTACAGAATTATAATAATTTTAGTAATCCTTATGAGTTGCACGGGTGACTAAAATGATTATGAGGCTACCGAGCGCGCAGTGGCGCCCTCATCGTGTTTGGTTATTTCTTTAATTTTAGAATTTTAGAAAAATAGTGGCCACTATTTTCTGTTTTAGGCTTGTCCGCCGTAAAAAGCGCGCTCACTGTCGAACTGCATATAAAAAAAAGAGAAGCGCGATGACACAACGCTTGAAAAATTTGAAGTACTTAAAATACCGATTTACAAAAAATCTATTGATCGGACTAAAAAAGTAATCACATGAAATCATTCCTTATTATTTTGTAAAGAACTGTATACATTTATTAACACTTTTAATGAAAACTAGGAGTAATATGGTAAAAACTCGAAAAAATAGACAGAAATAGACCTGCATTTAGTTATTTTTTTCCTTAGTTCTACAAACTAGAATAGATTTCAGGACAAATGAAATCACTTCTTATGTTTTGTAGATTACTGTGTATCTTTTCCTATCAGAAAGATGCTATAGTTACTGTAAAAGATGGTTACAAAGTTACTTACTTTCGCCGTATTTTGGGAGGACAAGCCTTAATAAAAATAAATAAAATATAAATATCCTTGGACATTTCACACAACGCCATCTAGTCCCAAGCTAAGCAATCTAATGCTTGTGTTATGGTAACGAGATGGCTGATAAACTACTTATATATTTTTTTTTTTTTTTGTAAATACATACATATTATAGATAGAATAACACCCAGACTCGGAACAAATACTTGTAGGCCGTACAAATATTTGTTCCGTGCGGGAATCGAACCCGCGACATGCTGCGTAGCAGTCAATCGCTCAACCACTGCGCCAACGATGATGATTAAGTATAAAAAACTTAACAATATTTTTATATTACATAAACTCCGCGGACTCGGTCGAATGCGGACGCTTTATTCGTAATTTATTTGTAATTTTACACGTAAAAATGGTGTTGTAATTCACGGAATATTGACTCGTAATGTTTTAGTGCGACAAATGAACTAAGTGCTAAAGTGGAGTGAACTTTTTCTCTGTTTTTATTCGCGAGTACAATATCGTGCGCGCGAGCAAGGTTGAGGTAAGCTCTTCCTCACCTCGGGGGAAAGAGACAGGCTGCGCGCGACAAATAATTCGTCCTTGTCGCACTACAGCGAGACGTGGAGCGCTTGGCGTTGCACTCACACATCGACGTATTTTTGATTTATAACTGCAAAATAATGGCGAAGCAGTGCAGCGCTTGCAATTCAACTATTACAGATAGCTTCTTTATGGAATGCTCAAATGACAAATGCAGGAGAGGATATGATTTAAAATGTCTCAAAATTAAACTAGATGCTTTTAAGACATTTACCTTAGCATATAAGAAGAAGTGGGTATGTCCGGAGTGTGTTTGCTCAAATCCAAAACGCGGAAATATTGATACGCCGGTCAGAGCGGACACCTCTAGATTACAGGTAACCACGACACCTGACAATGTAAACACCAAACGAGGGGGCCAGGCCCCATCCTCGCCGACAAGTCTAGGTGACGTGGATTCCGCGTTACTGGATGAACTGAGGCAGCTCAGGGTGGATATTATGGCCCGCCTAGACTGTCAAGCAAATGCGATTACGCTCATGCAAGGTCAATTTGCGCAAACAAAAAATGATCTTGACAGATTAGTTGATTTAATGACGGTGATAGAAGAAAAAGTCAATCTTAACTTGGCTCAAAATACCCAACCTCAGGCAACGTCCACCATCGCTCCACCAACGAAGGAGGCATTGACGACCTCTCACTCTTCATTTGCTGAAGCCGTTGGTCAAAATAACCCCAGTAAATCTAAAAAAAAAAATGCGGGTAGGCAACCAACCGCCACAATGCAAAATGTAAATATGTGTGGGGCCACGAAGTTTACTGTACTTGGAGCACAGGCGAGCAATAATAACCCGCCAGATGCTATTGAACACTTGGAATATGAGGATCAAAGTGGCTGGACTACCGTACAATATAAAAAACCCAACCGTTTGCCAAAAAATGTGACAATTGGAAGTAATACGGAAATAAAGGGTATAATGGCTATGGAAAGAAAGAAATATCTACATGTATGGCGTTTACATCCGGAAACCACACTGGAAACTATGACTGATTACGTTAAAAACCTGTGTGGACCTGAAGCGCCTATGAAAATTGAGAAAATCAAACATCGCACAGCACGGGATTATTCGTCTTTTCTAATAGGTGTATCTGAAAAACACTATAACATGTTAAATAATGCGGAAGTATGGCCACTGAATGCGGAATTTAGTGAATGGATTTGGTTTCGTAAACAACCCAAGAGCCCGTTCCAATAATAATGGTCTAATTGAAATATATTACCAAAATGTAAGGGGTCTTCGAACCAAGCTGGACAACTTCAGAAATAACCTAGTGTCGTCTGACTCGGACTTATTCGCTATTACTGAGTCAGGCTGCAGTGAGTCAATACAAGACGCGGAAATTGTTCCGCTGGGATATAAAATATTAAGATGTGATCGAGCGGACGGTCGGAAGCAAGGCGGCGCGCTTCTCGTGGCCACACACCGATTCGAGCTGCGACAAATACCTATCTCGGACGCGTCGATAGACACTTGTGTGTTTGAAATCATTTGTGCGGCGGTACATTTAAATAAACGTTTTTTGTTTGTGTGTTGTGTTGTCTATATTCCGCCAGGTAGCTCGGAAAATGATTATTTGTTGTTATTTAGAATAATAGAAAGAATGTGTGATAAATATGGAGAACTTATTGTGATCGGTGATTTTAACTTGTATTCATGTCCTGTTAATATTAGTAACTATTACGAATGTTTTTTGTCATATTGCGAATTCACTCAAAGTAACACGGTACCCAATTGTTCAGGTCGTCAGTTGGATTTGGTTCTGAGTGCGGGCATTAGCGGAGGGGTGACGGTGCTGGCGGCAGACGAGGCGCTGGTGCCTGTTGACGCGTACCACCCGCCGCTAGCGATTAGCGTGCGCCCCGCTCCCACCCCCGCCCCGCCGACACTTCCCGCTTCCGGTACTAGTGCTCACTATATTAGACCACAGTGGAATTGGAATAAGGCCGATTTTCAATTGTTATATTTTAGGCTTACTTCCACTGACTGGAGTATATTGTATGGAATGCATGATTTGGAAGAGATGTTGAACTTCTTTTATGATAACATTAATTATGCGATAGATGGGTGCGTGCCGCGAAAAAAACTTAGTAGTGGAAATTCGCGATACGTATACCCAGTATGGTATACAAGCGATATAATAAAAAATATTCAGAATAAAGCTAGACTTCATAAAAAATTCAAAAAATCTAAGTTGAATAGTGATTATCATGAATTTTCAGAGTGTAGAACTCGTATAAAAAAGGCAATAGACATTGCGCACGAACAACATAGAAATAAAATTCAAAGTCAATTCGTAAAGGATCCAAAATCGTTTTGGCAGTATATTAGGTCAAAACAAAAAAACACTAATAAGCAAAATATTATAAAAGACGGTCAACATCTAACGGATGATGAATGTGCTGGGCAGTTTGCAGACTTTTTTGAGTCTGTGTACAGCAAGGAGCCACCCCAACTGGACGCGGGCGCGGCGGCGGCGGAGGTCGGCGCGACCAGTGCACGTGTGCACATTGAGACGCTGAGCCTTTCGGAGGTTCAGCAGGCGCTTGGAAGTCTCAAGCCAAAACGTTCGTCTGGCCCAGACGGTATACCGGCGTTTCTGTTCCGAGACTGTGGGAGGGTACTGGCGGAACCATTACTTCACATTTTTAATACATGTTTAGAACAAGCGACGTTCCCTCCTAGGTGGAAGATCACGCGCGTTATTCCGGTCCCGAAAGGAAAATCTGGTCCAGACATCAGTAACTATAGACCGGTAGCTGTACTATCAACGCCTGCTAAAGTACTGGAGTCGGCTATTCAGCGCTCCGTGCAGGGACAAGTGCGTGCGCGTCTATCAGATGCGCAACATGGGTTCCGGCCGGAACGCAGCACTGCCACTAACCTGCTCAACTTTATGGTGCAGGTGGTACCGTCAGTAGACTCTGGAGCACAGGTAGATGCTGCGTACTTTGATTTTAAAAAGGCCTTCGATACGGTTAATAATGACGTCTTATTAATGAAGCTTGCGAAAATTGGATGTACAATGCCTCTACTGCAGTTCTTCGCTAGCTATATGGAGGATCGTCAGCAATATGTAGATTACAATGGCTGTGAGTCTCGCCTGTATTACACTAGGTCCGGCGTGAGCCAGGGCAGCAATGTAGGGCCTCTCGAGTTTATTATAATGATAAATGACTTACCGGAGGTCGTCAGACATGGGACTTGTTTATTATTTGCAGATGACCTGAAATTGCTGCTCGAGGTTAGGGATCACTCGGATTGTGAACGCCTGCAGGACGACATCAATCGAGTTGTCGAGTGGAGCATCGTCAACAAACTTCATTTTAATGTAGCCAAATGCTCGGTGATGTCTTTCACTCGCGCCCGGACTCCTTTGTATTATCAATACCAGGTAGAGAATGAGCCGATGCAACGAGTGTCGCAGGTACGAGACTTAGGGGTAATCTTCACTCAGGAACTAACCTTCCGTGAGCATATCAAGAAGATATGTAAGAAGGCATACCGAAACCTAGGTTTCGTACTCAGGCAGGCTCAGGGGTTTACCAACATCACGACACTCAAGGTGTTGTATGACGCGCTGGTCAGGAGTCACCTTGAGCATAGCTCAGTCGTATGGGCTCCTCACGAGGCGAAATATAGTGTCATGTTGGAACGTGTCCAAAACAAGTTCACTAGACACTTATATTTCAAGCTGTATGGGGTATATCCATTTTACCCACTGATGTACCCTACACTATTTGTACTAGGCATGGTAGGGTACAACGCGTTAAAGGTGCGACGGGACTTTGCACTCGCTGCGTATGTAGTGAAGCTACTGCGTGGCGTGGCGCATAACCCGGGAGTGCTGCGGCACCTGGAACTTTGCGTGCCTGACCGGTACGTGTGGAGGCGGCGACGGCCGCCCCTGCTTGCTGTGCCTGCAGCCAGAACCAACTTGCTGGCGAGGACTCCTCTTACTAGAGCCATGCGTGTGGTGAACGAGGTTCACGAGAGGGTTGATGTATTGTGGTGCAGCTTGAGTGAATTCGCAAAAGCTGCATTATATATAACATGTTATTTAGATGTAGGTTAAGATTTAGGATATAGTATCTTTGTAATTTTATAGGATGTAGATTTAGGATTTAGCATGTAAGGCCACGCTATCGAATTGGATCTCAGATCTGTAATGGTAGTTGTAGGTAAGATTGCTGTAAATAAATAAATAAATAAAATATTGTGAAGTTTTTTATAATCGCACCATTTGTAATAATAATAACGTACAGTCTTGTAGAGGACAATTATTCCGCCTTATTTTCTGCATTTTCATTCTAAAATAAAACAAACGATGAGGGCGCCACTGCGCGCTCGGTACCCTCAAGTTAGAATTAACCTTTGTCATGATTTCATGAAATGTTTAGTCAATATTTGAACTTCTTTTAGGATTATATTTCTGTAGGTAGCTTTGTACAAACACTTTTACACTTCAATCGTCTTCGTCGTTATTGGTAAACATTTGTAAAACAATCTAGAAACAAATAACAAATAAATAAATAATAAATATCCTTGGACATTTCACACAACGCCATCTAGTCCCAAGCTAAGCAACCTAATGCTTGTGTTATGGTAACGAGATGTCTGATAAACTACTTATATACATTTTTTTTTTTGTAAATACATACATATTATAGATAGAAAAACACACAGACTCGGAACAAATACTTGTAGGTCGTACAAATATTTGTTCCGTGCGGGAATCGAACCCGCGACATGCTGCGCAGCAGTCAATCGCTCAACCACTGCGCCAACCGTGTCGTCTTTTTATGCTCATATTTTTTAAAAGTAGATACTTACCTATTGGTGTCTGAAATGGGCCTTTGGGGAAAGAACCACACAGATTGAGTGGACCTGTCCACTCAGTGCACGCATTTGTCAGTACCTAATCGTGCGATTAAGTATTCCCGATGTCCACCACTGGAGTACAGCGATACAACATTTTTAAATGATTCTCGTTGTCCACCAGTGGGGGACAAATCTAACTTTAAAACACTTTAAAGTTGCTTCTGCTTCGTTCCGGCGCTGCGGGAAGTGCAACCCCTTCGACCTTACGTGACAAAGAATAGGCACTCATGCTCACCTCCGCAGTTTCGGCTTGTTGGTTGCCTCCGGCGACCAGCCTCAGCCGCTTCGGCTCGCAGGGGTGCCTAAGCTTAATTTACAGCAGGCGGGGTTGCTCTACCTCCACGCCTCCGGTTTTTATATACACTGGGGGTAGCAACCAAAAGACTACGTAAAGTCAGGGTGCCCCGATTCTTTTTTTGGAACAGATTCGACCTATTTTAACCATGAAGTGGGACAGCGGGAATTATTTTTAACCTTTTGAGCGCTTGACTAAATATCAATTGCCGTGCCCCTAGCGTGCGGCTACAAATCGATAAAATAATACCTTCAATAAATAAGGAGGAGCAATATACAAAAAAAAAAAGTAGTACCCAACTGATATGGCTTACCGAGGTACCTCCGCAGAAGATGAATTTTCAAAGCGTGGGAAATGATATTGACCAATCGGCACGCTCCACGCACCGTGCTTTTTTTTCCTGTACCGCTATTGGTCGGCAGCTGCCGCCATGATGTTAGTCAGCCGCCATACTTGCGACTGAGACAGAACTAACAGCTGCAGTGTATTATGAACCTTATAGTAGTGATCTAAGGTTGATTGTAACTTTTAAGCATTCTCGTTAATCTTCGGGGCCATACTTTCTTTTCTGCGCGAACGAAGATTTACGACGCGCCTTATTAGTTGGGTACTACTGTACCTAAGTATCTATTTAATAATGGGTTTAGTTGTACCGCTCAGTTAATAGAAAGACAATAGAACGAAAAAATCATGCATGTCTCTGTCGCAGAAATACGACACGAGCGGTAGGGGCACGGAAATATATGTCGTATTAATGCGACACAAGCGGTCAAAAGGTTAAAAGTTGTTTCGCTGTCCCCCAGTGGTGGGCAAAAAAGTGGTGGACATCGGGAATATCTATACCTACCATAATACAATAACCCGTGCAACTTGGTAGTTGTATTGATGATTTTAATTCTGTAAACAAAGTGACTATTGACCATAGAAAAATATATCTATGCTATTGACTAAACTATTGGTTAAATTTGATTGGGTTTTTGTATCAGAAAATACTTATACGCAGTTTAACCTTTTTTAAATATCAATTGCCGTGCCCCTTGCGCACGGGCTACAAATCGATAAAATAATACCTACAATAAATTACAGTTAAGGTTGATGCGCCAGGGTAGCCCGCGAAATTCAAAATTTCTTACGTTTTTTGCAATTTGTAGGTCAGTGTGAGCTTGTATGTTGATTAAAATATGATTCGCGGCCGTAGCTAATATGGCTTTATAGAATTATAGTCATTAGAATCAGCAATACAACTCCATAAGTAAGCATTTATCTCAAATCTAGCGATTTCATGAAATCATGAGGTTTGAGGTAAATGCTAACTTATGGAGCTGTATTGCTGATTCTAATGATTATAATTCTGTAAAGCCATATTAGCTACGGCCGCGAATCATATTTTAATCAACATACAAGCTCACACTGACCTACAAATTGCAAAAAACGTAAGAAATTTTGAATTTCGCGGGCTACCCTGGAGCATCAACCATAATAGGACGAAAATAGTACGAAAAGTCATGCATTTTCTCTGTCGCAGAAATACGACACGAGTGGTAGGGGCACGGAAATATGTGTCGCATGTCAAAAGGTTAGTTAATTGTTGTAGTCTCCACACTTACCTGTTTTAGTACGGTCAGCAACCACTGCTACTTTTAGACATCATTTAACACAAAATGATACGATAACCTGATTTTTAGCATTTCATTTATTAGATAAAAGTTAATTTTCTTTAAAATTTACATCTGTTCCGATTTTAATGAAGTATTTTTCTCAATAATTAAGATTTAGAAAACTCAAGTGTTAATCGACTTTAGTTGCTGACTGTACCTAGTCAGCAAAGTCGGCCCTTTGACACTTGCATATTTTACGATTTTTTAGAAAACCTATTTTGCCCGTGGACGCACACAAAAATTCTGACTGTAAAAGCGCGCCCTCGCCGGGAGCTTTCGCCTATAATCTGCGACCTAGCCGAGTTACTTCTACCTATTTAATGATATACCTATCCTGCGGGTTTCAATGACCTCTCTACACTACCTACTTAGCAAAATTGCGCAGTCTACTTGCAAAGCGTAGCCGTTGAAGTAGAATCTTGGGTTGCTATAGGTAAATGCTCCCGGTGAGGGAAAGCCTTAAGATTTAGTTACTAAGCACAATAACATCATTATCATGTATTTTGTAGAAATAAGTTAATAATAAAGCATGAAAAAAAACGTTTTTTATTTTTCTGGAGTATCTAGGTACAGACGACAGCAGGTCAAGCCACCCGAAACTGTCAAATTTTCCCAATCAACTTTGAACCTAATAGTGTAGCGATAAAGATGAAAATCTATTAAAGAAATTTGACAGATTGTAGTAGCTTGATGTGCTGGCGTCTGTACGTGGGGCTGGCGCAACACGTTTTCTTCTTCCATTCTCCCCTGCCAACCGTCACGCTATCATTCACTCCCTTCTCTTTCATATCATTCCTCACACAATCCATCCATCTTTTCTTTGGCCTTCCTCTGCCTCTCCATCCATCTAAATATTAATGGATGGAGAGGGAGAGAAAGACTATTCACTTCCTTTGGCCTTTTACATGTCACGTTTCCTCCCTCCTCTTTCTCATCACATGCCCAAGCGATTTCGATTTTTCTGGAATAATGGTCTAGTGAGCTGGCGCCCAGTGGCGGCACGGCACGGCAAGGGATTTTTATGCGACGAATAGAAATAGAACTTAAAAGTATGACAGTAAAATTTCAATTTCAACGGTGAAATTTCAATTTTACTGTAAGTTATATTTCTATTTGTCTCAAAAAATCCCTTGCCGTGCCTTGCCGCCAGTCCGGCAGTGCGCGCCAGCCCTTACGTTTCTTTCAAATTGGATGAGGTAAACTCGAGTAATATAAAAGTTATAAACGAAATTAATTACTTAAGTATTTTTATTACAATTGAATTTTATTTTATTAACGGGCTTGTAAGGTACTTTCCTGATCAATTCTTTGCCAAAGTTATCGTAATTTAAAGTTTCATTAATATTAGTTAAAATATCAGTTTCCACAGATGTAAAATCAACAATTTCACAAACAGTTTTTTGTAAATTATCAGCATCTGCTGTCGCTTCAGCCTCTTTCTCACAGAAATTTGCAAAATCATTTTTGGTAACGGCAACACACGTCCTGTCAAAATTTCTTGATTTTTTAAGCTTGCAGTGTTTCACAGATTTAAAATCGGCTTTTCTTTTACCAAATCCAATATTGTTTTCATTACCCATGTACAGTTTTTGGTCAACAATATCTTTTTGGTCTATTTTATGTACTGTATTATCGGGTTTATTTACAAAACTTTCTATCACGGGTTTTTGCAAATTTTTGAGTCTTGCAACAACACTTCTATGCCGTAGAAGTAACTTTTCTTTTGTATCATTCACAGTTTCTAATTCAGGTGCATAGCAAACATGTAGATGACCACCATAGTAGTTTTTAGTGTCCAACATTTTCTTTGCAATCCTAGCTGACTGTATATCTTCGAATATTGCATGATATGTCTCCGTAAACTGCTCGGAAGGGTAATTTGTTACGTGGAATTGTAGTTTACCAAACCTTGTGAATAATGCCTTGGTCTCCTGCCGCAGGTTGAGAGATGGTACTCCAAATACCAGGAGATGTCTGGATTCGTTGGTGACTGTGTATGCCTGTCAAGGAAAATATAATATTTATATATTTATTTGGATGACTTACAGCTAAACAAAACAGAGTAAAAATATTTTCACTTCTAAAAAAAAACAGGTCAAGAGCGAGTCGGACTCGCGCACCGAGGGTTCCGTTCCGATTTCTGAAAAAGTGTGCTATTTATAGACATCGTTTTATTTTTCCTGTAATCTTTACAGAAACTTCTTTCACATAGAATAATTTCAGATTTTTCTCTATGCAAACTTCGGAGATAAGGGGGAACGGTATTTTTTTTAAACATTTTCATCAAAAGTCGAAAACTATGAGGCCTAAAAAAAAGAAAAAAATGTTTGAGAATGTGCAAACAGCGCTCTTTCATATGATACCCCACATGCCACAGTAGCCCCACTTTGAATTTTTAAAACCCCCTTTCAGTCCCTGTTGCAAAAAAAAAAAAAAATTTTTATTTCTTTCTTATAATTGCAAAACAGTCGGCTAAACATCATCTAAAACTGTTCCAAATTTAAAGTTGATAGCATTAGTAGTTCTTGAGATATCCATCTGTGACAGACAGACAGACAGACAGACAGACTGACAGGCAGACAGACTGAGTCACACCATGAGGGTTCCTTTTTAACATTTTGGTATGGAACCGTAACAAAGTCAAAATAATGTTTCAACAAAACAAGTAAAAGTGTAGTACAGTCCGCGAGGCATAAGCTGAGCTTTGCATTTGTGTAAGTGATCACCGAAATGGTACGAGAGCTGAGCCCATGACCAAAATATTTGTCTTATCGTATACATAAAATGTAAGACAAACCTTCAGTTGTCTTATTGTTTTACAACAATGCAACATTATTTTGGTCATGGCCTCTCATACTAAAAGAAAAATTAAAATGAAAATGAAAAATGGTTTATTTGTTTTACAAGTAATATCTTAACAACTAGTGATTGGAGCCTCCTTTTAAGCAAATAAGCCTGTATTAGGAGACTCCGCTCTTCCAAATCAATTAGTTTAATTTATATGTTTTCTATAGTAATATAAAGAAAATTAAAATTAAATCTAAAATAAATAAAAAACTAAAACAAAAAAATGTGCAGCCCGTACGCAGGCATGCGAGTGTGTGAGTGAGAGTGAGAGTGTGTGAATGTGAATGTAAGTGTGAGTGAGGCGTGTTAGTGAAAAATGTGAATGAATCAGAGTGTATGCATGAGGTTATGGATTGTGCAGGCATCGGACTGATGTGTAGGGTTACATATATTTTATTCCAGCAGCGTCTCCGTTTCGTCATAGGTTAGTGGTTTTATCCAATTAGTTACAATTTTTTTACATTCATTTTGTTTCTTATCGTATATGTAAATCTCTTTGTTAAGTCTATTGTATAGCTGAGCTGAGCGTTTTTTGTATTGAATATGGGCAAACTTGGTTTTAGTTTGAGGAACTTCCGCTATTAAATATTTTCTTCTTTTCAAGGTTAAGTTGGGGTCAAAAGTAAGAGTTTTGTGTTTCTTTAAAACCGTTTTAATTATATACAGTTTTCGCACCGAGAGTAAATTGCTTATTTGGAAAAGAACAAAAGCCGATTGCCAAAAAGTAGTATAAACCAGTTTTAAACAAAACAAAGAATGCGTCGTGCTCTATGCCAGACATCACACCTACACTATCTATGTGCACTCACCCAAATGCAAAGCTTAGCTTAAACCTCGCGGACTGTAAGTACTTTGTGTTTAGTATGGATAAAATTATTATAAAAAGAGTATAGTAAGTACATTAGGCTTGTAGCTAAGTAGTAACAGCTGCAGGGGTCAATCCGCTCAGTTAGCTACAATTGCTATGGTCAAGTTTGGCGATGGGTGACCATCTTTACTTATCGAGACCTCTCCCTGCACTGCACGTTAAGCTGTTGGTCCTGGCTGTCATTCGTCAATTGTCATCTTTGACAGTTGACAACCAGTAACCGATTTGTGCAGGTGAGGGTGAAATAGGCAGTCACTACATGTAAATTACTGATATTCAGATGCACTCCACTTTAGACTGGAAGCCGACCCCATTACTTGGGAAAGGCTATGTAGTACCTAGGTGATAAGTATAACATGGCAGAATAGAAGTACGTCTATTCAGCCAGCTCTAGCGTCATCTGCTTAATAGATAAAATAATGTTAGAATCGCAAGGACAAAAGAAATTTTGTTAGAAAAGGTTTTCACTCACTTTTACAGCAGTAAGTTTTCTACCCTGTCTGTAAGGCAAACGCGTCGAGCAGAGAGCCTGTTGCTCATGATGAGGTAAAAGTATGGGCACCGTCTTATCTTCAGCCATTATTTATGTAATTCTAGAAAGAAATCTATGTCAACTAGCTTGATAACTGTTTCATTTTTGCAGACAATCTCACACGCACGAAAAATGCAAAAATAATAAACATTGACAATGACAATGACAGTGACACTGACACAAAAC
This sequence comes from Cosmia trapezina, assembly GCA_905163495.3. NCBI lineage: Eukaryota > Metazoa > Arthropoda > Insecta > Lepidoptera > Noctuidae > Cosmia > Cosmia trapezina. Next base: position 3,088,408 of record LR991046.1, on the reverse strand, counting down.
GCGACAATGTCATGTTGTGTCATGTTCATGTGTGTCATTTTGTTCTACGTACAAGACCTAAGGGACATCATAGACGATCAACCTGGCAACTGTTGTAAAAAATCTATCAAAATGTAATAAAATCATAATAACAATCTATCAAAATGTAATAAAATTATAATAACAATCACAAATGTTGACTGTACGGTTTCTACATTGATGGGTGTAATTATGAGGTATATATATTAATGCTAAGGGATGCTAAGAGGAGCTCGTGGCTAAATAATAACAGCCGCACGGGGCGATCCATCACGTGAAGCTACGCTCGCCGGGGTTGGTCCGTGGATGGGTGATCATCTTTACACACCGAGACTCCTCCGCGCCTCGGAAAGCACAACGTGCTTGCGTGCTTGAAGCCGTTGGTCCCAGCTGTCATTCGTGGATCTTTGACAGTCGTTAAGGGTCGTCAGAAGCCCGAAAGTCTGACAACCAGTCTTACCAAGGGGTATCGTATTACCCAGTTACTGGGTTGTGGAGGTCAGATAGGCAGTGGCTCCATTTAAAATACTGGTATTCAGCTGCATCCGGTTAGACTGGAAGCCGACCCCAACATAGTTGGGAAAAGGCTAGGCAGATTGATATATTAATGCTAAGGGGGATACGCTAAGGTAGCCCGCGAAATTCAAATTTCCTTACGTTTTTTTCAATATGCAGGTCAGTCGTCAGGCTGGTTGTATGTTGATTAAAATATGATTCGCGGCCGTAACTAATATGGCTTTACAGAAATATAATCATGAATTAAACATAATATACATATATATATATACTTACTTATACAATATATATATGTACAATCAATCCTAACGTAATCTAAGCTATAATTTATTTTCAAAAAATTTAGAGATCCTTAAGAAAATTGTAATAATGTAACCCGAAGTAGCAAAATTTTGCCTATAAAATTCATTATTTGGCGTGCGCTGAGAAAACTATTGATGATACATAAAAAGTATGTACTACATGATTAAAGTACTCATTATTTCCTTCAAAAAAAGTCCATGAGGCAATATATCTCACTATCAAGTTAAGGCAAAATAGCAGCTTTTGTGTTCTAAAAAATTAGATTGCCGTTAGAAACAAAAGTTAGTTACATTCGTATCGTAGTATTAATTCTTATCCAAATAAATAGTTTTATCATCAAGGGTATTTATGAAGCAGTAAAATACTTTTTAATTAATTCGAATCGGACACATAATTTCAAAGTTTTCACGAGTATAAAAATGCCATAAGCGTTCCGTTCGACGTCGCGCCGGGATTGACTCAGTATTATTATACTTGAGAGCAAATAACGTGGGTTTTTCGAAAATGTACCCATAGGGGGTTGAAAAGAGGTAGTTTTTCAGGGGAGGATTTTACTGCGGGGCTTGATTAACTCGAAAGAGGGGGAGAGGAAGGGGGCTGATGAGGAGGGAAAGGGGAGGGATATAGGGGCAGGGAGGGGTTGGTGAGAAGAGGAAGGGGTGGTGAGGGGGAGGGGAGGGGTTGGTGATGGGGAGGTGGTGGTGAGGGGGAGATGGAGGGGACGGGGTGGTGAAGGAGGGGTGAAGGTGGTGTGAGAGTGGGTGAGAGGGGCAGGGAGAGGTGAGAGGGGCAGGGAGAGGTTAGCGGGAAGTGGATACGGTGAACGAACGTGCTAATCTCTGGAAAAGTTATAGGCCTATTTAACATCTCTCTAGGAACTTAACGTGCCGAGATAAAAAAAAAAACCGGCCAAGTGCGTGTCGGACCACGCACAATGAAGGGTTCCGTAGTTGAAAATAATTTATCCCAAAAACAAACTTAACATTGCAAAAAAAAAAATATGTTATAAAATTACAAATTCTCAATTTTCGGATTTTTTCCTTTACTTGTGCTGGGAGACCTTGCTTCTTGCCAAATTTCATTATTCTAGGTCAACGGCAAGTACCCTATAGGTTTTGATTTACTTGCGACTGCTGCGAGTATCAAAATGTGTCGCACAATATCCGTATTTTTTATTGCGTTAACCTAGAAGCTTTTTTAGGACTTCAAGAGACTATAGACCTACGTATTTGGTATTAATTTCAACTTGATACCTCTATGCGTTCTTCAGAAAAAGGGTCTTGATCTTGACACACTGACAACTTTGAAAATTTTTTTTATGTGATATAATTACAAATTAACAATCTTCGGACTTTTTCCTATATTTGTGTTGTAAGACCTTGCTTCTTGCCAAATTTCATGATTGTAGGACGACGGGAAGTACCCTATAGGTTTTCATTTACTTGCGAGTATCAAAAAATGTCGCATAAATGACCTTATTTTTTTGTTGCGTTGACTTAGAAATTTGATCTTTTTAGAACTCCAAGGGGCCATAGACTTACGTATTTGATATTAATTTCAGCTGGATACCTTCACGCGTTCCTGAGAAAAACGGCCTTGACAGACAGACGGACAAACAAGTGATCCTATAAGGGTTCCGTTTTTTCCTTTTGAGGTACGGAACCCTAAAAATGCAGAAATAACGCTAAGCGAAAACGAAATAATAGCGCGGGCAGCCAATGCGATGCGACGGGGTAGGTTGCCCCCAAACTCCAAGTCTCCATATAAATACGTAGTGCCCGACCTGCGTTCCCTCGTGCTTAGCCATACTTTTGCGTTTACCTGCTCCATGAGTCAGGTAGTCCCGCAGAACCCAAGAATTATAGACCGGTCAGGTGTTCATCGATGGTCTATAAACTTCTTACTTACATCCATTTTGAGAGCGAAAGTTAATACACACATTGACAGTAACACGATTATGCCTCTCAAAATGGATGTAGGAACGGGTCCCGCGGTACTAAGGAGCTACTCCTCATCGACATGGCCATTAGCCAACAGGTTCGTCGATCCCACAAGGATCTGTTGACATGCTGGATAGATTATAAGAAGGCCTATGAGTCGGTGCCACATACATGGCTCATGAGGGTGCTGGAGTTGTACAAGATAGATGCAACTCTACGCACCTTCCTTGAGTCGTGTACGTGGCAATGGAGGACGGTCCTTCGCTATCCGGGGTGTCGACATATTCAGGGGAATGATGAGCCTGTATGGATTAAATGGGGAATATTTCAGGGTGACAGTTTTAGTCCACTTTGGTTCTGTTTAGCCCTGAATCCTCTAAGCACACTGCTGGAAGATTCAGGCCTAGACTATCGGTTGAAAAGAGATGGTCAGTATCTCATCTCCTCTACATGGATGACTTGAAACTCTTTGCCTCCAAGAAGTTGCTACTGATGGAGTTACTGAAGGTAACTGAAACTTTCAGTAGCTCCATGAGGATGGAATTTGGTGTGGACAAAATGTGCAGTCATGCATGTCAAGCGAGGTGAGATTACGGAATCCGAGGGAATTCAACTTTCAGATTCCGTAACGGTCCCGCATGACGGGAACCTCGTGAAAGCCGAGAAACATAAACAAATCAATTATCTTGACTTGGCTCGCGAGGTTGCCGACATGTGGGATGTGGACTCAACGGTCAATGTTTTTGTTGAGTACGCGTAGATAGGTTGGAAGGGAGACATGTAACACTCGCAACAGCTGTGGACGTACTACTTTATTCATCACTGTTAACCTGGCGTGAGCGCAGCCACGCACACATACATATATACGTTAACACACATACACAACAGTTTTTATATTCTTTTTAGGTCCTGTTTCACCATCTACGATTAGGTTCCTATTAACTTACCAGATAATTTCATACAAATTCTGTTCCATTTTTGAATTTATTCAGTAAGTAGTGTCTATTCGGACATCGTGAAATAGGCCCATATTCTAATATTTAAAAATGTAACTTAAATGTGTACAGTAAAATAAAGGAAATAATAATAATAATCATTTTATTATCAGGCAACTGAGGCCCATAGATAAAATACACAAAATTATCTTAAACAATACCTAATATTAAAATAAAATATTAATGTAATCATATTGCTTATTATGCTCATTTTTATTAAAGGATATTTTATTTTATTTATAAACCCCGTACTTAAATAGTAACACTTAAATACTAGCTTTGAAATATTGTACTATATGACTTTTTTTTCTTAAGACGGTAAAAAAGTCATTCGGTATTCGATCAATAGTAATAATAACGAATAACGTAAAAAATATTATTAAAATCTCGATTACGATTGTATATTAATGTGCTTGGTCCATCCCTAGCATCTGGTGGAATGACACTGACAGCTCACTCCACCTCAGAACATTGTTATTGTTCTGAGCACTCCACGCTCACTTCACGTGAGACGGTTACAGAACAGCATTGCAGTTATGAACTAGGTACTTACATACTTAAAAAGTATTTTTTTTATCAATTTATGCTTAGTTGTAGGCATAAATTGATTACAAAAAAAAAACTTTTTTTTACTTTAGTTTCAGTTGCCTACTATTTTTTTAAAGTAACTTCATATTTTTAAAAGATAACATGCTGCCTTAGAGCATTTAGGTTAAATGCTCTAAGCATGCTGCAAACTGCAAAATAGCAAAATGCAATTAACAGTAGGTTACGGTAGCAACTCGACTAAAACGAACACTTCAGTTTTCTAAGGGTGAATGCTTTCAGCCTTAGAGCATTTGCTCTAAGCTTTCAGCACATAAACACGTTCCAAGCTGTCAGTGTCCACTAGCTATATAATCTGTGGTCCACAATGATATTATATAGCTAGTGGACATATATATCCGCTATTATACGCGGTATCGAAATTTTTGCAATATGCTACTCCGTAAGCTAAAGAGAACTTATCAGAAGAGTGAGCTTGAAAAGTCAAAGAATAATCCCAAAGCACTATGGAAAACAATTAAGGAAATAACAACTACTGGGAAAATACGCTCCTGTCCCGTTGAACTACTAAAGATTTGTGACAACCCTAAGTCTTCCCTAAACAGTGTATGTTCCTTCTTCAGTAACATAGGTAAAAACATGGCAGCGAAAATATTAAATGACCCAAATAAAACGCCTTTTACCCCTGACAAGCCTCGTGTTGACGAAAACAAGACACTGAAGTCGCCTGCCAATTCACTCGCTATACATAAAGTTGCCGAAAGTGACGTGGAATCTATTATGCTTCAGCTACGAAATGACTGTGCCGTAGGTTGGGATGGAATTTCATCCTCGCTTCTTAAAATATGCCGTCATGTATTGGTTCCGCCGATAACATATATCTGCAATCTTTGCATTGAGACGGGAGTTTTCCCGGATTCTCTGAAGAAGGCTATAGTTTATCCAATTCACAAGGGTGGGAGCAGAAGCTGTGTTGATAATTATAGGCCAATATCCGTCCTGACGTCGCTCTCAAAAATACTGGAAAAGATTCTTAACAATAATCTTAGAAGTTTTCTGGATAAGCATAAACTTATAGCAGACAATCAGTACGGCTGCCGATCAGGGGTCTCCACTGAAGACGCTGTTCTCGACCTAACTCAATCCATTGCTAAGACTATGGATAGTAGGACGAAGTGCCTAGGTATATTTTTGGACCTTTCGAAGGCCTTCGACACAGTTTCTGTTCCTAGACTAATATCTAAGCTAGAATTAATGGGTGTACGTGGCATAGCTTTGGAGATCTTCAGAGATTACCTAAAAAATCGTAGCCAGCGAGTTAAAATTGATTCGACTTACAGTGACGAAGAAATTGTGTCATACGGTGTGCCACAAGGAAGCATATTGGGACCCACGCTCTTTCAAATCTATATAGACGATCTTTGTAGAATGTCGATACCAGCTTGTAAGATATATGCATATGCTGACGACACAGCGATATTAGTTCATGGACCTACGTGGGAAGATGTCAAAATAAAGGCGGAATCTGCACTGTCCTCTCTAATGAACTGGCTTAGTCAGAACTTGCTGACACTAAATCTAAGGAAAACCTACTATCTACCCTTTGCAATCCGACGTAACACTAAACCCACAAATACTTTTGCCATAACAGCCCACTCGTGTCAGAATCAACAAACATCGTGTTCGTGTCCTGCTATTGCTGGAACTGATAGTGTTAAATACCTGGGTGTGCAAATAGACGACGGGTTAAGATGGGACAAACAACTTGATACACTAACTACTCGAACACTTCGTCTCATTCACATCTTTAAATCTCTCCGGGAATCTGGTAGTATCGAAATTCTCAAAATGGTGTATTTCACTTTATGCCAATCGATAGTGGGATATTGCATAACAGTATGGGGTGGAGCAGCAAAGACTTATTTCTTGAGAGTAGAGAGGGCCCAAAGGGCTGTACTTAAAGTCATGATGAAGAAGCCCTATAGGTACCCTACAACGCAATTATACGCTGACTGTCAAGTCCTGACGGTTCGACAGCTCTATGTCCTTCGGTCTGTGCTCAGAACACATGGCTGCTTGCCTCCATCTGATCCAAGAAAGCGAACATATGTTACCCCCGGTGCACAACACAAAACCTCGTTTGCAAGACACCAATACTATGTTCTAAGCTTTCACTTATTTAAAAAAATACAGAAGGAACTCGACGTAATAAACTTAAATAAATTTAAAGTTAAATCCATAATTACAGAATGGCTCTTTCAGCAGGACTATGCTAAAACAGAATCTCTATTAACTTACATCGCTTAACATTATAACATTATGACATATCACTAATAACATAAGAACAACAAGAACACAAATATCTACATAATATTATTATATAACATATACATATATACATACAACAATGCACACACCATACACCCTTTACCCACACACACACATACACACACACACACACACACACACACACACACACACAACACATTTAATTTAATCACAACTGCAGGAAGTGTTCACATGTAATGTTTAATTTAATTTACAAAATATAATGTTGTCTATTATATTGTAATGTTAGATAGATAGATCGACACAATTTCACTCATAAAGGGTACAACTTAATTTACGCAACCATCTGGCCGAACACTGTCTCTTAAGATACAGGCCTCCTAGTTTAAGAGACAGGGTTTATTATTTTGTTTATATAGATTTTTGTAGCCTTATAATTTTAGTTTACCACTGTGCTCAACCTATATCTATGTATTCTTTTGGAAAAATAAACATTATTATTATTATATTATATTATTATATATTGCCACAGGAATACTACTTAATCTGTGGCCACAGGCGTCGTCCTGTCCTAAGTGGCTAACGATCGTACAATGCGTTTCAAATAAGAATAGGATCGACTCAGCACCATGTTGTGACGTCATAGCTGTCAAATCGACTGAATTGGGTAGGGTGAGCAAAACAAGACATTTTTTAGTTAACATTTATTTACGAATCATGAATGAAGAATTTGAAAAAAATTAAAAAAATTGTTGCCAACAATGACAATATGAAAGAAAGAAGCATAATTTATAAAAAACTAATTGTGAATAATTTTTTGATGTCTGTTTTCACTTTGATTTAACTAAGACAAAACAAAACGTTATTGATACGCAAATAAGTTTTCTTTGCAAACCGTACCTACTTTTCAATCAACATTTGACAGATAGCGGTCATTCACGTTCCTATTCTTATTTGAAACGCACTGTACTAGCAAAAGATACGATTTCGTCGCGCGATGAAAATGTGTTCCTGTGATCGCGAGAATTAGGACACTAAGAAACGTTTGTGTTTAATCCCGCCGTGCGATGAAATTGCATCGTATGCTCCTATACGATCGTGGCCAATTAGGACGACGCCTGACAGTTCTTGAACGCGGTTAAGGGGGATGCGCTATGGTAGTCCGCGAAATTCAAATTTTCTTGCGTTTTATGCAATTTGCAGGTCCGTGTCAGGTTGCAACTTGATTAAAACGACAGTAAAACCTATGTATTTAACATAGACTTATAAAAAAAGATGGACTCCGCGCCACGAATATCGAAAGTGAAGCACCGTACCGATCTATGTGTGCATGATTTGAGTACCTGCAAAGACGGCGTCGCTCGTGTCACGTAATGGCGGCCGGTCGACATACTATGATGTAAATGTGTGCGCGAGGCGTGTTTGTACAAACGGTCCGGCATACTTACTGTGCTTCACTTTCGATATGCGTGGCGTGGAGTCCATCTTTTTTTATAAGTCTATGGTATTTAAGTTATATTTCGTTCCTTTGACGAATCTTCACGAAATATAACTTAGAGAGGTGTATTGATGATTTTTATGGTTACAATTATGTACATACATAAGTTTTACTGTCGTGTATTATATTTTGATCAAGATACAACCTAGCATGGACCCGCAAATTGCAAAAAACCCAAAAAAAAAGAATCCCCATTAAGAAGTGCTGATCGCGTTCAGTTTCATTGGTGAAATCCTCACTAAATCATAATGATTTAACCTGTGGTGTGTATATGTGTAACACAAATAAAATGCGTTTCATTTTGACAACTGTCGAAAGAAAATTCAGTTCATTACGTTTTTGAGCAGACGAAATTTTCAAAACTATGACGCAATTGATGTCAAAATAAAAGGGCAACGTGGCAAAATTACCACTTCTCAAAATGACTACTGGTAGCAAAATGTCCCTTTCGCAGAATGTCCCTTTCTTGTCCCTTTCGCAAAATGTCCCCTTCCTCAAACAGGCATTAATTCCTTTCATCAGACCAGAACTTTTAGGTTTATAGAAAATAAGTACTTACCGTGTCACGTAATAGCGGCCGGTCGGCAAACTATGATCTAAATGTGTGCGTGAGGCATGTGCGTGGTCCGGTAATTAATGTGCTTCCCTTTCGATATGCGTGGCGCGGAGTCCATCTTTTTTTGCTAGTCCGTGATTAAACATTACTTGTTTAATCACGGACTAGAAAAAAAACTAGTCCGTGATTAAACATTACTATCGCACTTTCATTTCGAAACTGTTACCGACTAAATAAAAAATTTACGATTTTCCCATGGCTATTTACCTCTTAATAAAATAGTAATGAACACCTATTAGATATTTCTGGCATTATTTGTTAAATTATTGGTTTCTTTTTATGGTGTGTAGTCATAATATAATTTAATTAGTATGTAGATTTTGCCGATTTAAGTAAGATGGCGTTATTATCTCATTTTCGTGAAAATTTCGTTTAGTAACGGTTTCGAAATGAAGGTGCGACTTGTTTAATCACGGACTAGAAAAAAAAGAGTTTTACTAATTAAACATTACTACAGTACCCTTCTGTGTTATACACCTACTGGCTCTTGACCAGTTTTTTTACTGATTAATTAGGAATTAATGCGTGTTTGAGGGAGGGGACATTTTGCGAAAGGGACATTCTGAGAAAGAGACATTCTGCGAAAGGGACATTCTGCAAAAGGGACATTTTGCGAAAGGGACATTTTGCGAAAGGGACATTTTGCGAAAGGGACATTCTGAGAAAGGGACATTCTGCGAAAGGGACATTTTGCGAAAGGGACATTCTGCGAAAGGGACATTTTGCGAACTGGTCATTTGCCATTTAGCCAGTAAAAGGCATTGCGATCGATTGTTATTTTATGTCTTACGCAACTACGGCTTATATTTAACATAATCAAGAGACCTTAAAAAAACTATTTTGTGTCAAATTAGATATTTATAGTTAAGTATTATATGGTAGCCTTACTAACATAGTTTTAAGTAATTTACAATTGATGGATTTTTCTATTTGGAATAAATGTAAATAAAAATGAATCTCTATTTCCCTTGGTCACCGCATCACGCATGTACGGATGGAACAATTTCGATAATTATTTTTTTGTTGTGTTTATTATTGTCAGGAGAAGGTTCTTATGTAGAGAAAAATTGGAAAAGTTGCCGGGAAAATTAGAAAATTCGGGAAAACTGAAAATGGATTTTCGATGGGAATTTTGAATTACTCTTAATAATAATTATCGACTTTCAGACTTAAAAAACCACCTAGGCTAGGTCAATGATTTTAATTCTTACCTGTAAAATATGTAAATACATGTAAGAATTAAAATAATCTAATCAGAACTGTTCATCCATTGCTTTTAGAGATTACTTAAATAACACTTAAAAATAGAAAATGGCTCATTTATTTAAAACTAAATTATGTAAAGAGATACAGCAAAAACCGCTTTAAGACTAATATTTTTTAAAAAAGACTGTCGTTACTAAATAAGCACTACCTATGGCACAAAAAAGCTACACTCAAAATATACTTGATACAAATATTGGCCATAAAAGATACCACTTTAGACAGCATCTTTCATCGCCACATTGACCAATTGTCCATCACTATCCAAGTGAACATGCAAACCGCTTCTTATATTATTTTCATTTGCTTGTTTGAAAACGACGGGCCACACAAACTTCTTATTATTCCTCAACGGCATTGCTCTCTGCAGTTTTTCGGTAAATCTCGAGTCTTCCCATTTTAGGAAGGTATTCATTTTCATATGAGCTTTCAACTCATCCGATAACTTCTCGTGCTTAGCAACATCTTCTAACAGGATCAAAATAATCCTATTTTTTCCCTCTTTTAAAGCCAAATTGTGTGCAGCCCTAAACTCCATATTAGCGTAAGCAGAATCCAAGAAATTATTCGATAAAAGAATTATAGTTTTACGAGATTTTTCAACAGACCTATTAATTTGATCCGGAATGAAATCACCGACAAACCAGTCGCGGTAATGCACGCATGTTTTTAGACCAAATTCGTTTTCTAACTTCGGCATAATCTTTCCTAAGAATTGCCTGTCTCTGTGCGCGTAAGAGACAAAGACATCGTACTCCTTGTTCATATCATCGGGGTCGTCGACGAAGCAGCAAGGACACAGGCCCTTATTGATGATAAAAACTAAGATTTCGTGAGAATTCTTGTATATAATTGCGGTTATGATAGCAACAATTATGACCAGGATAATAAAAGTGCCACTAGCTACCGCAGCAGCGTACCAACTATTACAAAGTTCTAGCGGTTCCATTAGATGTAGTAATTTGTCTCCACAGTTGACTGAAACTAAATCTTTCACTGTCTGACGTACTTTAAGCGCTTGCAACTCTTTAGAATGCCAGCAGTTGCATTCGAAAGAATTATTCGACAGATACAAAGTGATATTCGATTCTAAAAACGTCATCGGTATTTTAGTTAACTTATTATTCGAGAAATCGATTGCTTTAACCGATTTTGATGGAGAAAACGGGATTTCTTCCAAACCTATATTAGACAGGTTAAGTAATTGTAGATGCAAATTTTCTATAGTTTTCGGAGAAGTTTTTAACCTTAAAGATATTGATTTTACTCCGAATTCCTGCGGATTCGGCAGTGATGGTGGAATTGTTGTACAATCCAAAGACAAATCAGCTGTAGCCGGTCGCTTTTCACAAGTAGAACAAGAATTGGAGCAATTCTTAGCGTCTATGACACAATTTAAGTCATCTAGCGACACATTTACAAACAGATTATCTTTTAGGTGTGGTGGTGAAGCACACTTAGCGTTATTCAATTTGAATTTAGGTCCTACATTGGTTCCTTTCAGTCTCACAGCGAGGTTATAAAGCTTACAGTTACATGCCAAGGGATTGTCATCCAGTAAAATGTCACTGGTTGAATTGCAATCTTTCATTGGATCACCTCCAGTAACATTTGGGTAGTTCAGAGAGGAGATCTTGTTTTTTGTCAAATCTACGACGATGCGGTCGCTCACAAACTTGCAGTCTGTCGCCTGCAAATAGAACAATAACAAAGTTACTGATTGTGAAAATATAGACATACAAGGATCTGACTTAATATGGGCATGTGACGAGGAGGGAGGAATCCCATGAGACTAGAGATGTAAACTGAAAAAAAAAAACAAAACATTTTTCAAAACTTTGAAAAAAAAAACTTGGCACACTCGTTTTTTTTTCTAAATTTGTTAAAAAAGTGAAACAATAACTAAAATGGAATGAAACACTAATTTGATTGTTTTATTTTTAATTAACGGGGATGAGCTGTGGTTGTACCCCGCAAAATTCAAATTTTCTTGCGTTTTAGGCATTTTGCAGGTCTGTGTCAGGTTGTATCTTGATCAAAATATGTTACGCGACAGTAAAAAATACGTATTTACATAATTTTTAATAGCTTAGGTGTAAGTTACCCGAAAATATTGCAAGATCAACAGCAAGTAAGTAATAAATATCAATACATCTCCAAGTTTGACGACACGGTTGTCGCAGTGGTTGAGCGATTGACTGCTGCGCAGCATGTCGCGGGTTCGATTCCCGCACGGAACAAATATTTGTACGACCTACAAGTATTTGTTCCGAGTCTGGGTGTTTTTCTATCTATAATATGTATGTATTTACAAAAAAAAATGAATATAAGTAGTTTATCAGCCATCTCGTTACCATAACACAAGCATTAGGTTGCTTAGCTTGGGACTAGATGGCGTTGTGTGAAATGTCCAAGGATATTTATATTTATATATTTATATGTATAGTTAGATTTCGTGCAGATTCGTTAGATTTCGTTCGTTCGACGAATCTGCACGAAATCTAACTTGGAGAGATGTATTGATGTTTTCTTTTTTGGTGTTAAAGAAATTGCGTTCCATAGCTTCAGTAAAAAAATAAAAACAAAAAAAAAAATTGCAAGATTATTAGAAAATTATTTTATTTGTTTACATGCTTTAATTACTTACCTACTATCGAAATGACAACGCGTTCGATAGTAGTTAAGTAAATAAAGCATTTAAACAAAATAATTTTAATTCTAAACGATTGCTATATTAAGTTAGTAGGTACTAAATTATGTTGATCGTGCAATAATTTTTTCTTTTTATTTTTAATTTATTTTTTGAATGTTTTCCTGGGTTCCTTTATCGATACTGAACTTACCGCTAAGCTATGCCACACAATTTCTTTAACACCCTGTATATACATGGAGCGACTGCCTAACTGACCTCCACAACCCAGTTACTGGGTACCCCTTGGTATTGAGAGACTGCTTGTCAAGACTTTCTTGCTTCTAACTACCCGTAACGATCGTCAAAAATCTACAAATTTCAATGACAGCCGAGCCCAACGGCTTAACGTGCTTTCCGAGGCACGGAGGGGTCTCGATATGTAATAGATGGTCGAGGTCCGTGTTACAGTGTTTAATTGCTTTTTAATCCTATTCTAAAACTAAAATCAGAAGTTAGTAGATTACAGGTATTCTGCCCCTGAATTAATATTCAGAGCAATTTTTTAATGTGCTAGCCAGTAAGGATGATCACCGGAAATATATATTTTTTTTATACTCCTTTTTAGCGATTTTTTTGAGATACTTATCTTTGCAATCGGAAATGGGGCATTTTTGCAACTTCTTCTTTATTCTGGTGTTTTATTTTCAGCAAAATATCCTAGTTCAATTTTTAAAATATAAATTAAGTTTTCCTACACTATTCAAAGTGTTCTCAGCTTGCGCCTTAGGAAAATTCGCGCGTTTACATTAGAATATTCATAGATAAGACAGGACAACGTCTGTCGGGTTAGCTAGTCATAAATAAAAATACTTACTTTTAGCACAGTAAAATTATTCCCGGACAGATTCAAATGCTTCAGCTGCGTCAGTACCATGCGCCAGTCAGAAAACATCGTATCTATTTGATTTCCATTTAAATATAGGTCTCTTAAGTTATCCAACATTTGGAAAGGAGAATACTTTCCAAAGTTAAAATTTTCCTTTAAAGTTAATCTGTTGGATTTCAGCGAGATAGTCTTTAATCCTGTGGCTCCTTGGAATGCTTCTGGACTTATGCGGGTCAGAAGATTTTCGTCTATGGAGTTCAGGTTTCCAAGACCCGAGAATAGGTAGCTGAAAAAAAGGGAAATATTTAACCGATCCTCTAAAAACTTATTAACATCTAATGGACACTTTTTTAAATTAATGAACCTCAAAAACAATTTGCGCTTCTAATGTTGCACACTTTTCTAAATAAGTAAGCCTCTTTTTAACTTTCTGGCCTTTTCTCACCCTACTGGGAAAAACCACGCGCGAGCCGAATTGGTCGCAGAAATCAATCTAGGGCCGCCGACCGCTACATCCAAGTTCGTCGAAGTTACTAGACTGTAGTATTGTTCGGACCCCAAATAGGAATTATTAGAGGTTCGATTTAAATGCCATAAAAAAAAAGTTCGATCTGTTGAGGAGTTACGATGACACAGACATACAGACAGACTGGCCTATGTGAAGTTAAACTTGTAATAATAGTAAGGGTTTTTTTAAAATGAAATTAGAAAGGGAAGTGTGGTCAGTGTATTATCGATAAGAGAAAACAATTTAATTTTGCTAATGTCACTTAGCTAATGACCTGCGCGTGCGCATTAGGTAGCTAATTATCGACAAGCAACTCGCGCTTATTGTGCATCCTATCCGCACTTACGTAAAAATATCGCGGCGATTTTTTTTTGCGCACTGGATTTTCAACGCTCTGCTTAACGCCGAGAGTTGAAAATCCAACAGTGTGTTTTTTCAACGCGCTGGGATGCACTCTGCTGTTGTTAGGTTGGATTCTCAAAGCTCGGCTCAACACCGAGAGTTGAATATCCAGTGTGCGATAAAATCCCGCCGAGCAACAAAACTCGAATAAAGACGCGGTAACGCTGGCAGGCCGCACCGCGCGCCGCAACGCAACTCATTGCAAATATCCTGCTTCATCACTCGAGTATATTTTCTATGAACCAACAATAACACTACATGCGGCTGCACCGCAGTTTTTAGGGTTCCGTACCAAAATGATAAAAAAGGAACCCTTATGGTGCGACTCAGTCTGTCTGTCTGTTACAGCTGGATATTTCACGAACAACTAATGCTATCAATTTGAAATTTGGAACAGTTTTAGATGACGTTTACCCAACTATTTTGTAAGTAAGAATGAAATAAAAATATTACAGCGCTACAGTTTATTACTTTTGCAGCTAACATCGTTTTACTTTTGTTCCGAAATATTTTTTTTTATTATTTTTTTTTCTTTGCAACAGGGACTGATTCAGTTATACTGAATAGAATATTAGAAAGCCGAGATGATCCATTTCATTGGGTTTTTAGGCCTAATGATGTTTTGATTTTGGATCGAGGATTCAGAGATTCGATTGAACCGTTAAAATCATATGGTTCATCATCATCATCATTCTCCTGCCCTTATCCCAATTTTTTGGGGTCGGCGCAACATGTCCTTTTTTTCCATACTTCTCTATTAGTCGTCATCTCGGTAGTCACACCCTTTCTAGCCATGTCATCTTTCACACAGTCCATCCATCGTTTCTTTGGTCTTCCCCTACTCTTATAGCCATCGACAGTCATACTCAAAACTTTCCTCACCACATTTTCATATGGTTATTGTCCAAAAATGCCCATTACATAAAACAGTACTGACTCACAGCTTACGACAGGAGAAGCAAACGAATCCCGGAAAGTAACGATGTGTCGCTGGGTCGTTGAAACAATAAATGGCAGGCTGAAGAACTTGGAAGTAGATAGTTTTCCAACTCTAACCACTTATTTTATATGCTCTTGGTACTTACCAGATAAAACAAGCTCGAAGCTATTATGGCGAGCATATAAAGCATAATGGCTAAGATCATATAGAAGTATACCGAGAAGTTAACACGCAAAATATAACTCAATACGGAATAGTAGCTGCCAATCCTGTGCTAGTAAGAGGAAGAATTCAGTCCAGACATCGGCAGGCTCGGATATATTATGTTTATATACTGCATGAAGAAAATGCGCATGGAAGAGAAGCCATAATACGCCTCTACTGTAGCTGTATTGTGGGAAAAAGAACCCTCGGCTGCTGTTCTCACGCAATGGCTATTGTCTGGCACTTAGGATGGGGCAGACATCAACCTAATCTTAGTCTACCTGCACTATTTTTAGACAGTATAATGAGGCTGATGATCCTAGCGATAATGACGTATAAATGTGATTTGTTATTTAAAAAAAAATTAAAAAACCAATAAAAAAATGTAAACATGTTTTTGAAGATCTATGTAGTACCTAAATAGTGGATATCGCTTGGGAAGGCAAAAATATGCTTTGTAACAAGAATTATTCCATATCTTATGAAAATATTACATAATCTGTAAACTGATATAACTCAGTCCAGACTGAGTTTTCGATATAAGACTCCATACAATAATAATTCATTCATAATATTATTCTGCACCGTTTTTTTTCATATTTGATCGGGTGCCGCCAAAAATACAAAACGCACCAGTCTTCATACTAATTTGGTCATTGTCTTTTATGAACGTAAACGAAGCAAAACGAGTATGTTAAGATCGTAGCAGGCTCTGTAAGAACGCGTGAGTTCATGTATGTGGTTATAAATAAAAGATACTAACTTGACTCCTGTAACACAGGTACCACCTAGCTCAGGAGTCAGGGCTTCAATTGTAAATGTTACTCCATTTTTATGTTTGTAAAATATATTTTATTTATTTATTTATTTATACTTACTCAGGCAGAACTTCCAAATGATTCCTATTTAAGTTAAGATACGTTAACTGTTTCAGATGATAGAAAACTTGTGAGCTTAAAGCTGCTATCTTATTGTGACTTAAATCTAAGCGTTTTAAATGCTTCAAGTCCTTAAATATGGCGGCCGGAAGTGACGTTATACTGTTCTCAGAGAGATTAATCGTCTCTAATCCGTCACATCCGGTGAGAAGCTCTTCAGGAAGGTCGGTGGGTGTACTCGTTATGATCAGGTTCCTCAGTGATGGTAGGTTGGATAGAGAATGCTTGTGTATCTTTAACGACACGTCATTGTCTCGTATGGTGATCTGAAAGAAAAAAGCTCATGATTGTCTATGGTTTGATGTCCGGCTGGGGGTTTGGTTTATTACATTTTTTCATAATACAAGGACAATTTTTTGTTTCTCAATCTGCCTAGTGTCCAGGCAACGAATAATTGTGGATGGAAAATGGGACCTTCTTTGTGCCCCCCCCTCGGGCTCACCTCGGAGGGGTAAGGACTTTTAGTATGTTTATCTCCTAACTAGTCCAAACAAAGTACCTAAGTCAAAGTTTCTGCTTTCAACTTTTCCATCCACGAGCCTCTTTTGAGCACTCATTGACTGGACTATATAGCCTTTTCCCAATTATGTTTAGGTCGGCTTCCAGTCAGACCGGATGCAGCTCAATACCAGTATTTTACATGATAACGATGGATGGGGGCCGTACTATAACGTGAAAAAAGATCATGGATTCATCATGGTTTCGTTGAGAAAAAAGGATGGTGCTATAGGTCGTATATAGCTCCGTCTCTCTCTCACACTGGAATCATGATGGATCCATAATCTTTTTTCACGTCATGGTCTCTGTGAAGGATGTTATGGCTACAAACCGATGAGTACTGAGACGGCGGCTGATAGAGATGTGTGGAAGAAGAAGACATGCTGTGCTGCGCCGACCACTATTATAGATGAGGATGAGAATCCCGCGCAGACGTGACTGTAACGAGTAGGAACTCACGCGAATATTATAGGATAGTTAAAATCTCGCTGCAGACTTGGTCATAAATCATAATCGGAGTAGGGATGTGCGCTAATTGCGCGCGCTCAAGGCCATTATCGATAACAGATGATGACGATGACTCAGACGAAGAATTTTAATTTTCTATTTTTAGTTTTATATATACGTTCTTTTGTTTATATATTTAATATGCTTTGTAGTAAATTTGGTAATAAAATAAAAAAAAATGTGTATTTATTTCTATCACCCATTTATAAATATATAAAACTATCGATATCACTCATCGACTACAGTAATGCACAGGACTACGTGTGGGCGTGGCCTGCCCATAAGGACCGTGAGTGGGAAAGAGAGCGAAACACTCGAATGATTTATGACCGAGTCTGCAGCGAGATTTTAACTATACTATAGCGGCAGTTTGGCCTCCTTACAAGTTAATTGACACAACCGGCGCGAGCGCAGTTCGTCTCGCACCCTCGCGCGGGATGTCAGTCAGACCTCAGTTTGACCAGAGTTTTAATTGAAGGGCAAGAACATGATGAGTTAAACTTACGGGGGATCCGTCCGGTTGCAAAAAAAGGAATTTCGGGGGCTAAAAATTAATATATAGGTACTTACATTTTCTAAATGCGTCAAGTTACACAGTAAGCCAGGCGGTAATTCTTTTAATTGGTTTTTGGACAACGTTATAGACTGTAATTTAGGCACGTGGACCAACGAGCCCGCTGTTATGGAGGATATACGACTTGTGGTCAGTGACAGTTTCTGCAAGGAATCCAGACCTGGAAAAATATTAAAATGGTTTTA
Organism: Cosmia trapezina; assembly: GCA_905163495.3. NCBI lineage: Eukaryota > Metazoa > Arthropoda > Insecta > Lepidoptera > Noctuidae > Cosmia > Cosmia trapezina. The sequence continues at coordinate 3,070,150 of LR991046.1, read as the reverse complement.
CTTCCTAAGTATGTGAATATAAGAATTTCATCAACACAAAAATCTATCTACCTTTTCCCAACTGTGTTAGGGTCAGCTTCTAGTCTGACTGGATGCAGCTAAATGACCATTGAGCGACTGCCTATCTGACCTCCACAACAACCCAGTTACTGGGTACACGATACCCCTTAGTAAGACTGGTTGTCAGACTTTTGGGCTTTTGACGACCCGTAACGACTGTCAAAGATCTACGAATGACAGCAGGGACCTAATGCTTAATGCGCCTTCCGGAACTCGGAGGGGCCTCGGCATTATTAACAGATACCCATCCACGGACCGATATAATATAGTTAGAAATAAATTAGTAAACAAAAAAAAGAACAAGCCTTATATTGCTAGTTCTACAAAAAACCAGCAATGAAGGCTTATTTAATTTTTATTTATTTTTTTAATTAAAACGGTGCAACACCAATTATATTAATTAACTGCATAGAAACAATTATTACGTTGTTTATAATTTAATTTAAATCAAACATGGAAAAGAGATCAAAAAGATAACTCTGTGGTAAAATCCGCCCATATAAAAATACTTCTGAATCCTTACCTCTAAATGAATTAACACCAATCTCACTGATGTCATTTCCCCAAATATTTAAATGATGCAAATTCGACAATCCATGGAACGCATCCTCTGGTATTTCATTTATTTCACCTTCGGAAAGTTCTAGGTACGTCAGATGTGCCGAGTTATTAAAAACGTTGCTTTCCAAAATTATTTTAGTTTTGGTGATTCTGAGGTTTCGAAGACTTGGAAGGGCATTTACCACTGAAACGGGGATCGTCGTCTCAGGACCTGAAAGTAAAGAAAATTTTATGATAGTCAATCCTCGATGGACTAACATTATGATAGTCAATTCTCGATGGACTAACATAATGATAGTCAATCCTCGATGGACTAACATTATGATAGTCAATCCTCGATGGACTAACATAATGATAGTCAATCCTCGATGGACTAACATTATGATAGTCAATCCTCGATGGACTAACATTATGATAGTCAATTCTCGATGGACTAACATAATGATAGTCAATTCTCGATGGACTAACATAATGATAGTCAATCCTCGATAGACTAACATTATGATAGTCAATCCTCGATGGACTAACATTATGATAGTCAATCCTCGATGGACTAACATTATGATAGTCAATTCTCGATGGACTAACATAATGATAGTCAATCCTCGTTGGACTAACATTATGATAGTCAATCCTCGATGGACTAACATAATGATAGTCAATCCTCGATGGACTAACATTATGATAGTCAATCCTCGATGGACTAACATTATGATAGTCAATTCTCGATGGACTAACATTATGATAGTCAATCCTCGATGGACTAACATTATGATAGTCAATCCTCGATGGACTAACATTATGATAGTCAATCCTCGATGGACTAACATTATGATAGTCAATTCTCGATGGACTAACATAATGATAGTCAATCCTCGATGGACTAACATAATGATAGTCAATCCTCGATGGACCAACATTATGATAGTCAATCCTCGATGGACTAACATAATGATAGTCAATCCTCGATGGACCAACATTATGATGGTCAATCCTCGATGGACTAATATTATGATAGTCAATCCTCGATGGACTAACATTATGATAGTCAATCCTCGATGGACTAATATTATGATAGTCAATCCTCGATGGACTAACATTATGATAGTCAATCCTCGATGGACTAATATTATATAGTCAATCCTCGATGGACTAATATTATGATAGGCAATCCTCGATGGACCAACATTATGATAGTCAATCCTCGATGGACCAACATTATGATAGTCAATCCTTGATGGACTAATATTATGATAGTCAATCCTCGATGGACCAACATTATGATAGTCAATCCTTGATGGACTAATATTATGATAGTCAATCCTCGATGGACTAACATTATGATAGTCAATCCTCGATGGACTAATATTATGATAGTCAATCCTCGATGGACTAACATTATGATAGTCAATCCTCGATGGACTAATATTATGTAGTCAATCCTCGATGGACTAACATTATAATAGTCAATCCTCGATGGACTAACATTATAATAGTCAATCCTCGATGGACTAACATTATAATAGTCAATCCTCGATGGACCAACATTATGATAGTCAATCCTCGATGGACTAATATTATGATAGTCAATCCTCGATGGACTAACATTATGATAGTCAATCCTCGATGGACTAATATTATGATAGTCAATCCTCGATGGACTAACATTATGATAGTCAATCCTCGATGGACTAATATTATGTAGTCAATCCTCGATGGACTAACATTATAATAGTCAATCCTCGATGGACTAACATTATAATAGTCAATCCTCGATGGACTAACATTATAATAGTCAATCCTCGATGGACTAACATTATAATAGTCAATCCTCGATGGACTAACATTATAATAGTCAATCCTCGATGGACTAACATTATAATAGTCAATCCTCGATGGACTAACATTATAATAGTCAATCCTCGATGGACTAACATTATAATAGTCAATCCTCGATGGACTAACATTATAATAGTCAATCCTCGATGGACTAACATTATAATAGTCAATCCTCGATGGACTAACATTATAATAGTCAATCCTCGATGGACTAACATTATAATAGTCAATCCTCGATGGACTAACATTATAATAGTCAATCCTCGATGGACTAACATTATAATAGTCAATCCTCGATGGACTAACATTATAATAGTCAATCCTCGATGGACTAACATTATAATAGTCAATCCTCGATGGACTAACATTATAATAGTCAATCCTCGATGGACTAACATTATAATAGTCAATCCTCGATGGACTAACATTATAATAGTCAATCCTCGATGGACTAACATTATAATAGTCAATCCTCGATGGACCAACATTATGATAGTCAATCCTTGATGGACTAATATTATGATAGTCAATCCTCGATGGACTAACATTATGATAGTCAATCCTCGATGGACTAATATTATGATAGTCAATCCTCGATGGACTAACATTATGATAGTCAATCCTCGATGGACTAATATTATGATAGTCAATCCTCGATGGACTAACATTATGATAGTCAATCCTCGATGGACTAATATTATGTAGTCAATCCTCGATGGACTAACATTATAATAGTCAATCCTCGATGGACTAACATTATAATAGTCAATCCTCGATGGACTAACATTATAATAGTCAATCCTCGATGGACTAACATTATAATAGTCAATCCTCGATGGACTAACATTATAATAGTCAATCCTCGATGGACTAACATTATAATAGTCAATCCTCGATGGACTAACATTATAATAGTCAATCCTCGATGGACTAACATTATAATAGTCAATCCTCGATGGACTAACATTATAATAGTCAATCCTCGATGGACTAACATTATAATAGTCAATCCTCGATGGACTAACATTATAATAGTCAATCCTCGATGGACTAACATTATAATAGTCAATCCTCGATGGACTAACATTATAATAGTCAATCCTCGATGGACTAACATTATAATAGTCAATCCTCGATGGACTAACATTATAATAGTCAATCCTCGATGGACTAACATTATAATAGTCAATCCTCGATGGACTAACATTATAATAGTCAATCCTCGATGGACTAATGGTCGCAAGCGCTTCTGCTGACCATCAATTCAGGATAAACTCAAACTGTTGTTCTTTCCTCAAAAGACCATCTCTGACATTAATTTACATGATCCTGACATGATCTGACCATATTGCTCTGGTCTTGGTATGTCAGGACTTTAGAAGAGACTTTTTACCCTTTTTTTTGTGGATGGGAAATCATCAAAAGACTTCTCCCGCTCTGGGCGGAGCGGAAGGGCGTGTCAGACCCTTACTGATTAAAACCCACCTGTGTTCCTTCAGTTGCCTGTGCCAGGGCCACGTATATCATACGAACAACCAGCGACCCCGGCGGCAGACTTTTTACCCCTGAGTTTGTTTCGCCATTTCTTCTCGGGAGTAGTCAGCTCGACTCAATCGAGCTTATTTTATAAATGACGTAAAAGTGATTCCATTATCCTATTTACAGAATTAATTGCTTTATGCAGACGATCTTATAATTTTTAAGCCTGTTAAAAATTTGCATGATTGTCTAGTCTTACAGGAAGACATCTACAGGCTCTCTGCATACTGTTCAAACTAAAAAAATAAATAAAATAAATAAATAAATAAATATCCTTGGACATTTCACATAACGCCATCTAGTACCAAGCTAAGCAACTTAATGCTTGTGTTGTGTGACAAGATGGCTGATAAACTACTTATATACATTTTTTTTTTGTAAATACATACATATTATAGATAGAAAAACACCCAGACCCGGAACAAATACTTGTAGGTCGTACAAATATTTGTTCCGTGCGGGAATCGAACCCGCGACATGCTGCGCAGCAGTCAATCGCTCAACCACTGCGCCAACCTTCTGTCATGTTATTGCTTAACACAAGTTTATTTTCCCAAATAGATAAATAAACAAATTTCGCGAGGTCCTGGGTTCGAGTCCCGGCTCGGGCAAAGTGTTACTGGGTTTTTCCATCTGGTATTTCTCAGCAGCAGCCCGCAGTCTGTATTAGTGCCGGCTGATGGCAATAGGCTCGCCCCCTATTACGTGGGGCTTCAACATAACTGGTGAAATGTGGGTGTACTGTAGACACACCTCTGCCTAACCCTTCGGGGGATACAGGCGCGATGCTATGGTGGTAAATATACTTTGGCGACTGCTGAACATAACGATAACACCACCATTCTCTTCCAAACCTCACTGCCAGTCACTTAACCCCACCCCTCACCTCTCACGAGCCTGAGGTTGTGCACGGCGCCTAAGCCGGTCACGTGGTGAGCCTGCAGCGGCGCCACGCCCTCTTCCACGTTCACGGAGTCCACTGAGCTGGTCTGCAACGCTGAGGGCACGCACTCCAGCAGGGATGGCGAGCAGCCCTTTATACCGAGAGACTTTAGCGGCAGCTTATTAGCGAAGTTGACGACTGGGAGCTCCGCGCAGGTGAAGTTGGTTCCCTGGAAGATGTAGAAATAGTATTTAGGTACGTTAGGATCTTGGCATTTTCTTGTTGTTTATAAGATTTGTTGTTGTATTTTAAACATCGTATTTAAATGATGTATATTTGCAAATATGCACTAAAAAAAAAACAGGTAAAATGATCAAGGCACAAATTAATGGGCTATTTGTTTGTTCCGGCTAATCTCCGAAACAGCTTGACCGATTTTGACGTGTGCGTTACGATTGCTCCGCCAAATTATCCAAACAGGGAAAAACTTCGCCAAAAAATTGACGGAATTTGTCAAAATCGAAGGGAACAAACAAAAATTTGTCAACGTAACGTGGAGGATTACGCGGCCATGGAGATCTCGGAAACTACTTGGGTTAGAGATCTAATTCTTTTTAGAAAATAAGTAAAATAAAAATAAGTTTAACATGTCGATTTTTAGTCGACCTCATCTTAATATGCATAATTATTACGGTCATGCAATTTACCATAGATGAGTCAGAAAACTAAAAATAAGTTTAATATGTCAAGTTTTAGTCAAGCTCATAGGTAGGTACTACATTCATTATTAGACATAACTATTACGGTATAATAATTTACATTAATTAAGTCAAAACAATTTTAGTCAATAATTAGGTCATTAATAAATTCGTTAATTGAATAATACGTTTTACATTTATGAGAAATTCTTTTAGCTATAATTTAAAAATATTTAATGATGAGATATTCTTAATTACAGTTTGGGAGTTTGTTATCCAATACCAAATACACTCGATTTAAATTTTACTGTTCTACATTTAATGCCTAGTTCAGTTTTGTGTCTCGCACTTTTCAACGTTTCGTAGTTATCTACAGGGTGTAAGGGACAGCCCTCCGCAAACTGATACGGTGAATTCAGTATGTCATACTAAGATGACCGGTACATGAAATTTTTTCAGGAAAGTTAAGGGAATCCAATAAACCTGATTTGGTTGTGTTTTTGTGCACAAATTGGAGCGTCTATTACTGGTTGGGAGGGGTAGGTAATAGGTATGCGGTGAGTTCGATGAACTCTGTAGCTAGACAGAAAGTGAACAGCTGATTTCAAGCGTCGTTGGTTAGAGTATTTCAACATCCATTGCTGGTTTTTTTTTTTGCTGTTTTTTTTTTTTGCAGTTTTTTTTACATAAATGCAGTGCTGCGAATGTAATGCAATTTTACATTGAAACAATGAAAATTCAACTGAAAAAAAAATTGAAAAAATGAAAATTTTCCTGAGAAAATTTCCGGTGGGATATGATTCAAAATGAGGAGCTGAAAGCACCCTGTAAGTTTGCGGAGGGCTGTCCCTTACACCCTGTATATCGCGTTTTATCATCATTGCCGCTTCAAATATGTATAGAGAAGGTAGGGTTAACATTTTCAACCTTTTGAAAACTGCACCCTAATTGCGTAACACATTATCAATCGGAGTTGATTTCATTTTGACAGTTCAACAACATTCATTGCGTTATTTACGTTGTCGAGCAAACAAATTTTTCGAACATATGAAGCTATGGATTAGCAATTTGTTTCAAATGAAACCAACTCCGATTGATAATGTGTTACGCAATTAGGGTACTGGTCTACATGAATCCATGTGTCTAAGTCCGCATATTATAATTTATTATGCCCCTACAATGTTATCTCATACAATGTTCGAGCAGGGTAACCATAATTTCGATTTGATTTGGGAATACCTCTAACTGGAGACTAGCAATTGTAATGGACTACATCTAGCACAATCTGCAAAATGTATTATTATTAAATAAAAAACTTGTATGATTCAATTAGAATTTATTCATTACAGCTTGCAAAATTCACAAAAATATAAAGATTACAAAATATCAAAAATAAAATAAAATTCATTAAACCATTTTTAAGAAAATGAGAAATCAGTAATTATTTATAAAAATCAAATAATAAAGGTTACCTACACCTCTACAAAACCATGTGAGAAAATGGATGCAAACAGGGTCTTAACTTAAGCATGGCATTTCTTGTAAAATTACATTTGTAATACCTATTGATCCAAGGATTGTAGGAATATATTCCAATAGCACCTAACAATTTATAAATATTTTGTTTAACTATAATATTTTGACGTATGACATGTAACATTTTCCACTCATGCTCAACTGCTCATCCACTAAAAAGTAAACGTTATTACTTTATCTCCTTTGTCTTGTCATGTCAACGGTGAGTATGCCATTCTATGACGCGACGGTGAAGATCAACTGCTCTGAGCTGGTAGTATATCTTCATGGTTTTACTTTGTCTCCTTTGTCTTGTCATGTCAACGGTGAGTATGCCATACTATGACGCGACGGTGAAGATCAACTGCTCTGAGCTGGTAGTATATCTTCATGGTTTTACTTTGTCTCCTTTGTCTTGTCATGTCAACGGTGAGTATGCCATTCTATGACGCGACGGTGAAGATCAACTGCTCTGAGCTGGTAGTATATCTTCATGGTTTTACTTTGTCTCCTTTGTCTTGTCATGTCAACGGTGAGTATGCCAAACTATGACGCGACGGTGAAGATCAACTGCTCTGAGCTGGTAGTATATCTTCATGGTTTTACTTTGTCTCCTTTGTCTTGTCATGTCAACGGAGAGTATGCCATTCTATGACGCGACGGTGAAAATCAACTGCTCTGAGCTGGTAGTATATCTTCATGGTTTTACTTTGTCTCCTTTGTCTTGTCATGTCAACGGTGAGGATGCCATACTATGACGCGACGGTGAAGATCAACTGCTCTGAGCTGGTAGTATATCTTCATGGTTTTACTTTGTCTCCTTTGTCTTGTCATGTCAACGGTGAGTATGCCATTCTATGACGCGACGGTGAAGATCAACTGCTCTGAGCTGGTAGTATATCTTCATGGTTTTACTTTGTCTCCATTGTCTTGTCATGTCAACGGAGAGTATGCCATTCTATGACGCGACGGTGAAAATCAACTGCTCTGAGCTGGTAGTATATCTTCATGGTTTTACTTTGTCTCCTTTGTCTTGTCATGTCAACGGTGAGTATGCCATTCTATGACGCGACGGTGAAGATCAACTGCTCTGAGCTGGTAGTATATCTTCATGGTTTTACTTTGTCTCCTTTGTCTTGTCATGTCAACGGTGAGTATGCCATACTATGACGCGACGGTGAAGATCAACTGCTCTGAGCTGGTAGTATATCTTCATGGTTTTACTTTGTCTCCTTTGTCTTGTCATGTCAACGGTGAGTATGCCATTCTATGACGCGACGGTGAAGATCAACTGCTCTGAGCTGGTAGTATATCTTCATGGTTTTACTTTGTCTCCTTTGTCTTGTCATGTCAACGGAGAGTATGCCATTCTATGACGCGACGGTGAAAATCAACTGCTCTGAGCTGGTAGTATATCTTCATGGTTTTACTTTGTCTCCTTTGTCTTGTCATGTCAACGGTGAGGATGCCATACTATGACGCGACGGTGAAGATCAACTGCTCTGAGCTGGTAGTATATCTTCATGGTTTTACTTTGTCTCCTTTGTCTTGTCATGTCAACGGTGAGTATGCCATTCTATGACGCGACGGTGAAGATCAATTGCTCTGAGCTGGTAGTATATCTTCATGGTTTTACTTTGTCTCCTTTGTCTTGTCATGTCAACGGAGAGTATGCCATTCTATGACGCGACGGTGAAAATCAACTGCTCTGAGCTGGTAGTATATCTTCATGGTTTTACTTTGTCTCCTTTGTCTTGTCATGTCAACGGTGAGTATGCCATTCTATGACGCGACGGTGAAGATCAACTGCTCTGAGCTGGTAGTATATCTTCATGGTTTTACTTTGTCTCCTTTGTCTTGTCATGTCAACGGTGAGTATGCCATACTACGACGCGACGGTGAAGATCAACTGCTCTGAGCTGGTAGTATATCTTCATGGTTTTACTTTGTCTCCTTTGTCTTGTCATGTCAACGGTGAGTATGCCATTCTATGACGCGACGGTGAAGATCAACTGCTCTGAGCTGGTAGTATATCTTCATGGTTTTACTTTGTCTCCTTTGTCTTGTCATGTCAACGGTGAGTATGCCATTCTATGACGCGACGGTGAAGATCAACTGCTCTGAGCTGGTAGTATATCTTCATGGTTTTACTTTGTCTCCTTTGTCTTGTCATGTCAACGGTGAGTATGCCATACTATGACGCGACGGTGAAGATCAACTGCTCTGAGCTGGTAGTATATCTTCATGGTTTTACTTTGTCTCCTTTGTCTTGTCATGTCAACGGAGAGTATGCCATTCTATGACGCGACGGTGAAAATCAACTGCTCTGAGCTGGTAGTATATCTTCATGGTTTTACTTTGTCTCCTTTGTCTTGTCATGTCAACGGTGAGGATGCCATACTATGACGCGACGGTGAAGATCAACTGCTCTGCTGGTAGTATATCTTCATGGTTTTACTTTGTCTCCTTTGTCTTGTCATGTCAACGGAGAGTATGCCATTCTATGACGCGACGGTGAAAATCAACTGCTCTGAGCTGGTAGTATATCTTCATGGTTTTACTTTGTCTCCTTTGTCTTGTCATGTCAACGGTGAGTATGCCATACTATGACGCGACGGTGAAGATCAACTGCTCTGAACTGAAGTATATCTTCATGGTTTTACTTTATCTCCTTTGTCTTCAATGGGCACGGCTTCAGAACAGTTAAATCAATTTGAGAAAATAAAGTAATTAACTAAACATTTACTTTATTCTGCATAATTATGTACAAATAAATCAATTCAAATTTATTATACGCACATTTTTTTGTATAATAAATATTCATTAAGTAGGTATACATCATTTCTATTTTACTCACATTTAAGTTATAAAGAAATAACTCATTGTATCTACCATAGTGATTAATTTCTCAAATATCAGGTCCTTTATACCAGGTAAATGTAGGTAACCAGCCACAGTCAAGTTCCTTTTAATGGAATATCACTGTCCAATCCACGAAGTAAAATATCACAGTCCGTTGGAATGTTAATCGTTAAAAAACGAATCACATAAAATACAGAACAATACACACCATTGTTGCTAAACTGCGAGGCAACGCGCTCGCAGCACTACCCGTGGCCGCTCTCGGCGACCAACCGGCTATCACGCGCTCGCAGCGCTACCCGTGGCCGCTCTCGGCGACCATCCGGCTATCATTCGGCCGGGTGGTCCGCTGGCCAAAAGTTGTGCGAGTGAGAAACCATATGTTAGAGTGACAGCGCAAAATTTTGCAAGCTCTGATGAATAAACATCTAATTATTGAAATACAGGGTGTAAGGGACAGCCCTCCGCAAACTAACAGGGTGCATTCAGCTCCTCATTTTGAATCATATTCTACCGGAAATTTTCTCAGGAAAATTTTCATTTTTTCAATTTTTATTTCAGTTACATTATCATTATTTCAATGTAAAATTGCATTGTGTGTTCGCAGCATTCCATTTATGTAAAAAAACTGCAAAAAAAAAACCAGCAATGGATGTTGAAATACTCTAACCAACGACGCGAGTAATCAGCTGTTCACTTTCTGTCTAGCTACAGAGTTCATCGAACTCACCGCATACCTATTACCTACCCCTCCCAACCAGTAATAGACGTTCCGATTTGTGCACAAAAACACAAACAAATCAGGTTTATTGGATTCCCTTAACGTTCCTGAAAAAATTTCATGTACCAGTCATCTTAGTAAGACATACTGAATTCACCCTATCAGTTTGCGGAGGGCTGTCCCTTACACCCTATAAACAAGTTTTTTTATATAATAATAATATTTTTTGCAGATTGAGCTAGCCAAAGAAACCAAATCGAAACTATGGTTACCCTGCTCGTACATTGTATGAGTTAACATCATTTTTGAGATTACACTCATTGAAAACTGTTCTATAAATATATAATTATATAATTATGTCACTCTAATGAATAAAGGTCATAGCACACATATCAACTCGGAAACGGAACGTAACCGTATCAACTCGAGCCATTTAGTAGTACATTTTTTGCTGTTGTAACCTATTCCACCTATTTTTAGGGTTCCGTAACTCAAAAGGAAAAAACGGAACCCTTATAGGATCACTTGTTTGTCCGTCTGTATGCCTGTCTGTCGGTCTGTCTGTCTGTCAAGACCCTTTTTCTCAGGAACGCGTGGAGGTATCAAGTTGAAATTAATATCAAACATGTAAGTCAATGTCCCTTCGAGTTCTAAAAATATCAAACTTCTAAGTCAACGCAATAAAAAAATACGGCCATTTACGGCGAAATTTTTTTATACTCGCAAGTAAATAGAAAGAAGAAAGAAAGAAAGAAAAAACGTTTATTTGCGGTAAACATGACGCAAACTACAACAAAATAAAATAACTATTTATAAACAAGTTGGAGGAAAATATAAATCAAAACCTATAGGGTACCTACCTACTTTCCGTTGTCCTAGAATCATGAAATTTGGCAAAGAGCAAGGTCTTATAGCACAAGTAAAGGAAAAAGTCCGAAAATTGTTAATTTGTAATTCTGTCACATAAAAAAATATTTTTAAGATTGTTAGTCTATCAAGACCCTTTTTCTCAGGAACGCGTGGAGGTATCAAGTTGAAATTAAAGTCAAATACGTAAGTGTATGATCCCTTAAGAGTTCTAAAAAATCAAACTTCTAAGTCAACGCAATAAAAAAATACGGCCATTAATGTGACATTTTTAAACACTCGCAAGTAAATCAAAACCTATAGGGTACTTCCCGTTGACCTAGAATCATGAAATTTGGCAAGAAGCAAGGTCTTACAGCACAAGTAAAGGAAAAAGTCCGAAAATTGTTAATTTATTATTCCATCACATAAAAAAATATTTACAAAGTTCTCAGTCTGTCAAAACCCTTTTTCTCAGGAACGCGTGGAGGCATCAAGTTGAAATTAATGTCAAATACGTAAGTGTATGATCCCTTTAGAGTTCTAAAAAAATTAAGCTTCTAAGTCAACGCATAAAAATATACGGCCATTTATGCGATACTCGCAAGTAAATCAAAACCTATGGGGTACTTCCCGTTAACCTAGAATAATGAAATTTAGCAAGAAGCAAGGTCTCAAAGCACAAATAGAGGAAAAAGTCCGAAAATTGTTAATTTGTAATTTTATCACATGACATAAAACAACTTTTTTTGAAGCCGTATACGAAAAATTGCCGATTTCGCTGATTTACGTGATTTTATAGACATAATTTTACAGTTAAAATACTGCATTTCTAAAAGTTTTAATGCACAAGATGAAAGATTAACTATTTCAATTATGATCAATTTCTTGTACGACCTCTGTTTGTTTTTGGGATAAATTCTTTCAACTACGGAACCCTTCATTGTGCGTGGTCCGACACGCACTTGGGCGGTTTTTTTTTTTCTAGTTCGTATAATTTGGTCACGAACTTTTTACTCTTTTATAAATTTTGAAAATCTATTTTTGACGTAAGCGCGGCGTCCCTAGCTGTAGCCGAGTCGACGTATTGGAGCTGCTGGTCCGCTTTGGTTACGTGCTTACGTTAGGTTGACGACCGTTGACGGCGCGGCGAAAGGCGATACGGTGACGATCCCTTTCCGAGTTGATATGTGTGCTATGACCTTTACCCTCAGAACAGTAATTATAGATAATGAGATATCAGCGACAAAGTAACGTTTCAACCGTGCGGCACACACTTTTTGTTTTGGACTGAATTCTAAACTTTAGTAGAATTTATTGCTTTCGTTAGTTTTTACAAATCAAATAAAGTCTTAGTTAGACAGTAAAGAAACAACGAGTGCACGATTGCGCGGCCATAACTTCCATTATCTTATAATTGACAATTTTTGACAAATTTAGTCTTCTAGTCACAAAAAGAATGCTGCTGAGCTACCGCAATGCTCCTCGTTATTTATACTTTTACAAATTTTTGGTTTGAATTCCCTCAATTTTTTTGGCAAACTGTTTTTCTGTTGGATAACTTGGCGGAGCAATCGTAACGCACATATTTTGACGGTATATTCACTGACAGATATCTGAGGGGCAATTCTCGTATTTTTAACAACGTTCGCAATCTCATCTCAGTCTCAATCTGTCAAAAATTGTATAGCATTTACCTACATTTTTGACATTTGATTGACGCTGGCATGAGATTGTGAACGTTTTTAAGTACGAGAATTGGCCATCAGATGGCCAATTCTCGTACCTAAAAACGTTTAGTAGGTAAATGCTATACAATTTTTGACAGATTGAGATTGAGATGAGATTGCGAACGTTGTTAAAAATACGAGAATTGCCCCCCTGATGTTATATGGAGTAACTTAGGCTACTTTTATTTTTGAAATATAATTTGAGTTCCGCGCAAGAAAATTAAAACCCATGAAAACCGATATCCACGCGTTAGTTGGATTAATTATAATTATAATAATAATATTTAATTATAATTTCGAAAATAATGTAAAATTGCTAAAACGCAAAATAACTTTCATTCATACTGCGACATTTCCCGCGGAGTGATGACCCTCTCGATTATTTCAATATTGTCGGTAGAATATAGCGGAAGAGTTTGTTGTTTTGTTAGTTTATTTGAATGCGCTAATCTCTGAAACTACTCCAATAGGATTTGAAGAAATCGTTTTGCATTTTATAGCTCAATTCTTGAGGAAGGCAATTTAACATCACGCTAGGACCCTTGGGAGCCGTGCCGTGCCGTGTCGTCAAATCAAAGTTTCCATCACGAAAGCGTTTTATTTAACCAAAAATCGCACGGTGCGTTCATTAACAGTCCACTCTCCAAACGCAACATTGATATTGCGAGCTGTTTCTGCCGCGTTAGATCCGCGTCGGAACTCGTATTCAAAAATAACTCGAATTCGTATCCATCTTTCTTGTCTAAGCTGACTAAAAAAAACAACTGACAGTCTATAGTCGAATGTTGCACATTTTTTAAAAGAAGATGTCAATTCGAAGTACCTACCTAATACAACAAAACGGCAATTTATTTATTTATTTATTTACTCCAAACATACAAATATCCTTACAGGCTAGACCCAATGCGATATTGTAGCACACATACATTAAATATTTCCACTGTTTAAACCATAACAAATTGTATGGGTTGCTATTCTCTCAAATTCACCCAAAGTGCAACAGAATATGTCGACATCATCAGCAATGAGGTTGAGAGTGCGGAGCGCGCTCGTCAGCGGCGCCTCACGCAGCAAGTTAGTTCGCGAGCGCGGTACCGCCAGCAACCGCGGCTGACGACGACGACCCACATACCGGTCTGGCACGACTAGTTCCACCCTTCGCAATATATCCGCATTGTGTATCTTCCCTCTAATTATCTTAAAGATATAAGAAACAAGTGTGAGTTGCCTCCTGACCCTAAGTTCGTTATATCCGACCATACCTAAGACAAATAGAGTTGGATATAGCAATGGATAAAATGGATACACCCCGTATTCCCTCATATATTTATATCTAATAAATTTATTTTGTACGCGCTCCAACATGAGACTATATTTTAGTTTCATGCGGAGCCCAGATAACTGCATTACATTCTAATTGGCTCCTTACTAAAGCATTATACAATGCCGTTATAGCTTTCATATTTGTAAAGCCTTTAACCATTCTTAGGACAAATCCTAGGTTTCTGTATGCTTTTTTGCATACCTTAACTATATGATCACGAAACGTTAGCCCAGTGGTGAAACGGACACCCAAGTCCCTCACTTCAGTGACCCTAGCCATCGGTACCCCGTCCACCGTATAACTATATCTAATGGGACTTGGATGTGTTAAACTGCAGGAGATTACTCTTGCTCCAAGTTACTACTAAACTGCATACTTTAACCCATTATTTGTACTGACCGTACACTGAATATTGACATAATCGTTGACCCTTGCTTTGAAGTCCACTGTGGCGCTGCCGACCGTGCAACAGCACCCCAACTCGTCCACTGTCCCACAAGGAGCACACTCCTCGGGGCAGTCCAGCGCGAATGCGACGGACAGACAGACCGCTAGAACCAGTAGACGCATGGTGCTAGCTTGGGGCAGACATCACTGGAAAGAGAAAGGTGATGGTGAAAAGGTTATTGTTGACAACTTGTGTGGCGACATTACCGCCACATACACGGCCCGTAATTAATGGTTACGAGGGGTCGAAGCCAACTCGCAGTGAAAATTTTAAATGACGAGGAGGTTATTATTTACTTTTTCTCATCATTATTTTGATATATATTTTGAAATATTTCGAATAAGAACAAAGGTGATCGCGTTCAGTTTTATTGGTGTTTGCCCTTAGTGGCTACAACACGGCTTTACTTAACACTTTCAGCTGAGCATCTGGGTATTCAAATGTTGGTTGCGCGGCACACTATTTTCTCATACAAAATATATGACGATTAGTGACGTTCTGGTTTTTCATACAAGCAAAGATAATATGAAATGTGACACAACCGTTACTACACGTCGACGTTGCGAATGTACGCGTAATTAGAATGTATGTGTGTGAGTAGCCTTAAAAAGTGTACAACAAAACTAACGTGGAGTGGCGCTAGCAGTCCGAAAATTTAAAGTGATACGGCGCGATGACGTAGCTTGAAGGAATTGGTATAGGCTGCAGCCGTTTATACACGTTCTTTAAAGAAAGACATATTTTTTGGTGACGTGATTAAACGTTGTGTCAAATAGCGTTTATCAAATTTGACGTATTATAACGTCGCTCCGCTCAAAGTGTTAATTAGGGTGCGTTTCCACTGACGCGGAGCTGGGCGGAGCGGAGAGGAGACGTGCAGGAATCGACCAATCATAATGGTTGAAATCCTCATCGCGTCTCTTGTCTCGTCTGTAATTGGACGATTCCTGCACGTCTCCGCTCCGCTCCGCCCAGCTCCGCGTCAGTGGAAATGCGGCCTTAGACTGCTGTACATAATAATGATGTCATCTAGTTTAGACCCGGTTTCACCAAACTATTATTAACTAGCCATTTACAAATGTTCTGTTAAAATTGACGTAGACGTCAAAAAGACTTATGTTTTATGGTAGGATTTTAACAAGGCGTTGCTAAATCAAACATCTAGTAGGTAAATATTGTCTGTGATCGAGTGAACAAAAACGACCGGTCTTACTTGTCATTCACTCTCATTTATAAGCAACCAAATCAAAATGTCATGGCGCCAAAGCAAAACGTTCGTCAACAGTGTACATAATTCTATAAAGTCGTTTTGAACGTCAAATGTTTTCGGTTGTTTTGTGGTAATAGGTGGTTATTTTAAATGTTGATTTTGATTTAAGTATTTTGTTTTAAAATGTCGAAAAAAAGTCGCGGACCCAAAAGCTGGTTGGTTGCTTCCTGGCCATCTCGCCACCAAATCGAAAATTTCTAAGTTAGCATTTCCTATCGCTTGCACATTTATAGACTATGTAGCCTTTCCTATTCCTAAAATGTTCCCCACCAGGGGAACGAATGCGTATATGCGTGCAATCCAGAGCACCCAATGCCATAAGAAAGCGTGCTATGTTATAAAATTGTAGTTGTTCTTTTCTTAATTCTTCTTCCGAGACAGGACATTTTATAAACTGGCGACCGAGTGACGCTATAGCTGCAGTAACTCTGTGTATATTTCTGTTACAACCAGTGGCATAGTATCTCAACGTTAAAAGAAGTTGGTTTATTGGCGAAATCGACTTGTTTCTGTAAGCAAACAAAATTTCAGGTAAGCTTCTTCATCCATGCCCATCTTTTACGACATCTCTAGACCGCAGAACATACTCCTAGCGGAACTCTAGACGCTTTGTGTAACATTCATGGTAGGTAGAGATGATGGGGCTATTACATATACCACTAATGTGAGCTTTTAAACTAGGTAACAATTCTCATCCAAACATTTCTAATAATATTAAACACCTTACGTAAACCTTTTTACGTAAATATTTTTTTATTAAAATTAATTTAGGGCAATGTTAAGGTACTCACCGATTTGATGGATATTCAAGTTTATCTTCAATCATTTGCAAAACAGGCATACAAGATTCTTTCGATAAACGAAACCTTGTCCTGAAATCTACATCGTCATATTCTTCAAAATAGTCACGTCGATCTTTATATGTTTTAGAACGTCGAATATTACTGTCTAAAAGTTCTAAATATTCTAAAATATCATAATTTTCGTGTTCAAAAATAAAATTGTACGCCGCTTCTATTTTATTTGACCAACTGACAACCGTTACAAGCATTAACGGACCTTTGGAGCAGTCATTAAGTTTAACGCCTTGTTAAGAGATTTAACCATTCGTTAGTATGTGGTGAAACACTCACTACGCTTAACGGTCCGTTATCTATTTAATTGGACGTTAAAACTAATTAACAGAGTATGGTGAAACTAGCTCTAAGCCTTCCAAAGGTCCGGGATCCCAGGGTCCCGAGATATGTCAAAACAAATAGACAATCAAGTGTACTTGCCACTAACCCATTAAATTCACTGAACTACGTGAATAGCGCAGTGAACGTAGTGAACTGTCCAAACGATCAAATTGTTGCGGGAAAAACATGCATTATAATAATACTAGCTTTTGCCTGCGGCTTCGCCCGCGTGGATGTCGGAAAATATCCCATGGGAACGTTCGCGTGGAAAACATAAGATAAGATAAGATAATATTTATTTTGTGAAACATGAGTATACAGGTCTTATAATATTAATTTGTGGTAGGCTACATGTTTTGCCATTTATGGCGTACAAAATTAGTCATACTGGACCAACAGATACAAAAAAAAAAAGCAGAGAAAGAGATTACAATCATTTGAATTAAATTTTAATTAAATAATAATAATCAGCAGCTAATTAAAAGTCCGTAACAAATGAATTAAAGTCATGTCAAAGCTCAATAGATAATGTTTAATACAATGTCAGAATAAATAAGTAAATGTAAATTGTAATAGCTAATAATATCATAATGTCATAACCATTGATACTATTATAATGTCAAGTGTTGAGTAAAATTTTAACAATAATTAATTATCATTATACCAATATTACTCTCAGGGCATAGGGCCGTCCGATATAACCAGTAGTATAAACAGTAGTCCAAACTCAAATCGCTACGATATATCGTCGTCGCCGCGTATGGCAGTTAGCATGATTTTTTCCGACATCTTCAACAATCGTCGTCATATTTTAGGCAATTTACACAAAACCTTAATGAATTATACACTGAATCACTCCGTTCATTGGTGAAAACCGTATGAAAATACGTTCGGTACTTTTTAGCTTTATCGCATTGTAATAATTTCGTCGTAAAAACGTCCAATGAAATAAAGACTAAATGTTACCTCAAGATACGAACTGACTACATTTCCAATCCCTTAAATCCCTTAAAAAGAGGTAGGTACACAAACATTTTAATGTTATTTGTGAATTTTTCTACCCCTGTTGTACCCCCTTAGGGCATGATTTTTCAAAAACGCTGTAAGTACCACATAGGTCTTTATTTTCTACCAAAAGCATAAACTTGAATTTTCATATCACTAACTTAAGAAATGCTGGGTTTCCTATACAAACTTTAATCAACCCCTATTTTACACCCTTAGGGGACGATTTTTCAAAAACGCTGAACCGCATATTTCTGTATTTCCTACCGAAAGCATAAATTTGAATTTTCATATCCTTAACTTAAGAAATACTGGGTTTCCCATACAAACTTTCATCCCTTATATCACCCCCTGTAGGATTATTTTTGAAAAAAAAAGTAGCCTACGTCCGTCCCCAGGATACCATCTATAGCCTTGCCAAATTTTATCGAAATCCGTTCTGTGGTTTAGGCGTGAAAATGTAACAGACAGACAGAGTTACTTTCGAATTTATATGGATTCTGTTTTATCTATCTTAACATTTGACCTGACCTCTAGAATATATTAAAATAATAATAAACATCTTATCCTAAATTTAGAATGTTCAAAATACCCAACTGATAAGCCGAAAAATATTCCTAGAATAAATAATTGTAATGATAACAATAAAAATTAACATATCTATTGAAATGTGAATTATAAAATGATCCTGGCAAGGTCGATTTCAGAATGGTGGTGTGGCGTTTGATCATTTGAGTAACAATGGAATTATTAGAGTTTATTTTAATAAAAATAAGGGTAGTTTTCAATAAGACTTAATCATACGAAAGCTTTCATTATAACTAAAGGGTAATAAATAAATAAATATCCTTGGACATTTCACACAACGCCATCTAGTCCCAAGCTAAGCAACCTAATGCTTGTGTTATGGTAACGAGATGGCTTATAAACTACTTATATACATTTTTTTTTTTTGTAAATACATACATATTATAGATAGAAATACACCCAGACTCGGAACAAATACTTGCAGGTCGTACAAATATTTGTTCCGTGCGGGAATCGAACCCGCGACATGCTGCGCAGCAGTCAATCGCTCAACCACTTCGCCAAACGTGTCGTCAAACGTAATATGGTTATTGTGTAGACCGTATAGCATAATCAGCCTATAATGTTCCCACTGCTGGGACACAGGCCTCCTCTCAGTGAGAGGGAGTGGGCCGTAATCCACCACGCGGGCCCAGTGCGGGTTGGTAGATGTCACATGTCTTCGAATTGTTGGTTCTAGGCCGGTTTGCCTGTTTCCTCATGATGTTTTCTTTTCCTTCACCGTTTTGAGAGCAGTGGTGATGAAACAATTTACACAAAGTAATGCGCCTGTCTGGGTTTAGACCAGGGCCAAAAACCGCTCAAAATATCGTAAAAAAAAAAAATCTTAGCAGTATATGAGTGGTCGGAAAATTTAGTTGATGATGTAAATAACGAAGGAAAAATAGTCCAGACTCAGAAAAGTTCTGGAAGGGGGGTGGTGGGGGGGGGGGGTAATATACAACGTGTAACGTTAAATGCGCAAAACCTCTTAAGGGGTCATTGTACTCATCATTATGAACAACTTTTACTATGGGACCAAACCTCAGTCAGTCAGGGTCAGTGTGAGCTTGTGTGTTGATTAAAATATGATTCGCGGCCGTAGCTAATATGGCTTTACAGAATTATAATCATTAGAATCAGCAATACAGCTCCATAAGTTAGCATTTATCTCAAACCTCATGATTTCATGAAATCGCTAGATTTGAGGTAAATGCTAACTTATGGAGTTGTATTGCTGATTCTAATGATTATAATTCTGTAAAGCCATATTAGCTACGGCCTCGAATCATATTTTAATCAACATACAAGCTCACATTGACCTAAAAATTGCAAAAAACGTAAGAAATTTTGAATTTCGCGGGTTAGCCTGACGGTGTCGCCTTAACGTTCCCGAATTGAGAAAATAATATTTTGCTCTCCAGCATTGACAGCGATTGAATGCCAAAGATAATGGTCAAAAGTTGATACAATAACAATATATAGTTAATGATATCTACTCAACCGGAGTTCAATAAAAAATTGCTACACTTTATTATCATTTAATAATCACCAGAAATATTATAATAATTTAAAACCACTTACATTTAAAACTGTAGATAAGTACTCCACAACTAAAATAACACTTTTAAAAAATAACAATTACACACAATTTATTTTTGACTAAATAAATATTAAGATAAGTAATGAGCCCCAACATGACAGCGGCTACACACTACATGATGACGAGCGTTCGAAACTTAAAACCTACGCTCGGCGCACGCGCATCAAAATAAACTGACGTGAAAATATATGATAATGTCAGTCAGCCAGCCCGACTTTTTATAAAGATCGTAAACATTTTTTTTATTCTTTATTATTATTTGCATTTCACTTTGATACTCTACGTACTTACTCTGGCTGGTGCATACGTACGCACGGCTACAGATCAAGCTATACATTTCCAGTATAAGCTGATCTCGCATTGTATAGGATTTCCTTACAATGAGAGGCCAGTGTAAACCGGAAATGTATAGCTTGATGTGTAGCCGTGTGTACTCAATCTGCCTGGCTTTTCCCAAGTATGTTGGGGTCGGCTTCCAGTCTAACCGGATGCAGCTGAGTACCAGTATTTTACATGGAGCGACTGCCTATCTGACCTCCACGACCTAGTTGCTGGGTAACACGATAACCCTTGGTAAGACTGGTTGTCAGACTTTTGGACTTCTGACGATCCGTAACGACTGCCAAAGATCTAAGAATAAAAGCCGGAACCATCGCTTAGGGCCCCCACATAAACACACGTAAATGCTAGTAAATGCTAATTCCGCGTAAATGCTACTGAATACTAGCATTTACGTGTGTTTAACGCCTGGAAATGCGCTTACTCTAGGTATTCGTCTCCGCCTGAGGGGACGTATTGAATTAGCATTTCTATATACGCATTCCGGACTGCTAACGGCCTGAAAGGAGATTCTTCGACTGGGCCACAAACGACCGCACGGTCTAACTTTAAGATCGAATTTAAACCACTTTTCTCACGAAGAATCAATATTGCAAATATATTATTTGATATCAACGAGTGTTCATCAAGACTGCTAACGGCCTGAAAGGAGATTCTTCGACTGGGCCACAAACCGCACCTGGTCTAACTTTAAGATCGAATTTAAACCACTTTTCTCACGAAGAATCGATGTTGCAAATATATTGTTTGACATCAACGAGTGTGTATCCCGGACTGCTAACGGCCTGAAAGGAGATTCTTCGACTGGGCCACAAACGACCGCACCTGGTCTAACTTTAAGATCGAATTTAAACCACTTTTCTCAAGAAGAATCAATATTGCAAATATATTATTTGACATCAACGAGTGTTCATCAAGACTGCTAACGGCCTGAAAGGAGATTCTTCGACTGGGCCACAAACGACCGCACGGTCTAACTTTAAGATCGAATTTAAACCACTTTTCTCACGAAGAATCGATGTTGCAAATACAGGGTGTTTGGAAGGTGGGTGCAAAGCCTTAAAGGGGAGTTAATACAGACCATCTAGAACATTTTGAGCCATATGTGTCCCAACCAAAGTCTGATATTTATTTTTTTAGAGAACTTTTACGATTTTGGTACCAAAATCCCAAAATTTTCCAATTAAGGCCTAATAACGCAAAGATTGAGTGAAAATTTCTATTTTTTTTAATTTACTTTATTGGCCTAATGTGTGTTTAATGGTATGAAATCATTTCGAAGCACCGTATTTACTAAAAAAATAACTTTCAGACTATTTAAAATAAAAAGAAAAAAAATTAAAGAAAAAAAATGGATTTTAATGACATTTAAAAAATAAATAAAATAGCTACAGGTGTTCAAATAATTTTAAAAACATGCTGAGTTATTGCTCTTTTTTTTAAGGTATCATTTACTTAGATAGCTTTACAATTTTTGAAGTTAGGGTGCCTGAACCAGTTAAAGTCGATTTTAAGGAGTAAAAAAAAAGACAGTTTTTGATTTGATTTTTTAATTTTGATGTTCAAAATGGCTTCCGCCACAGCGTATACATTTACGACAGCGATTTCTAACTTCTGTCGTGGTGATTTTAAGCTGCATTTCTTCTTTCATTGTTCTGAAAGCTGCTTCTATTCTTTGAATTAGTTCTTCTCTTGTTGAAATCTCAGTTGTGTATACGAGCTCCTTTGCCCGTCCCCAGACAAAAAAATCTAACGGCGTCAGGTCGGGCGATCGCGCGGGCCAAGGAATGGGCCCATCTCTACCTATCCAGCTGTCTGGAAAACAGTTATCAAGATGTTCTCTGACAATCAATGTCCAATGAGATGGACATCCATCTTGTTGGAACATTATTGGCCTGTCCGTATTTAAAATGGGTACATCCGCATCATCCAGGAGTGTTGGGAGATCGTTTTGTAGAAAATTCAGATAATTTTCACCGTTTAAATTATCTGGTAAAATGTGGGGCCCAATCAACGTCCGTCCAATTACTCCAGCCCATACATTAACGGAGAATTATCGTACGCCGCCCGGTCCGCCGGCCACCACGGCAGCCTTTGTTTCGTTTTGTAAGGCCGACTTTTTTTAAGTGCGTCTAAAAAATAACCACTTTAGACTTTAGTTTAAAGTTATTTGAGGAAAAATCAGGTTGATTTTAATTTTATTGAAATTTGAAATTTCTTACCCTTAATTGGTCCAGGCACCCTAACTTCAAAAATTGTAAAGCTATCTAAGTAAATGATACCTTAAAAAAAGAGCAATAACTCAGCATGTTTTTAAAATTATTTGAACACCTGTAGCTATTTTATTTATTTTTTAAATGTCAATTAAAATCCATTTTTTTTCTTTAATTTTTTTTTTCTTTTTGTTTTAAATAGTCTGAAAGTTATTTTTTTAGTAAATACGGTGTTTCGAAATGATTTCATACCATTAAACACACATTAGGCCAATAAAGTAAATTAAAAAAAATAGAAATTTTCACTCAATCTTTGCGTTATTAGGCCTTAATTGGAAAATTTTGGGATTTTGGTACCAAAATCGTAAAAGTTCTCTAAAAAAATAAATATCAGACTTTGGTTGGGACACATATGGCTCAAAATGTTCTAGATGGTCTGTATTAACTCCCCTTTAAGGCTTTGCACCCACCTTCCAAACACCCTGTATATTGTTTGACATCAACGAGTGTGTATCCCGGACTGCTAACGGCCTGAAAGGAGATTCTTCGACTGGGCCACAAACGACCGCACCTGCACCCTAATTGCGTAACACATTAGCGATCGGAGTTGGTTTCATTTTGAAACAAATTGCTAATCTATTGCTTCGTATGTTCGAAAAAATTGTCTGCCCGACAACGTAAATAACGCAATGAGTGTTGTTGAACTGTCAAAATGAAACCAACTCCGATTGATAATGTGTTACGCAATTAGGGTGCTGGTCTAACTTTAAGATCGAATTTAAACTACTTTTCTCACGAAGAATCGATGTTGCAAATATATTGTTTGACATCAACGAGTGTGTATCCCGGACTGCTAACGGCCTGAAAGGAGATTCTTCGACTGGGCCACAAACGACCGCACCTGCACCCTAATTGCGTAACACATTAGCGATCGGAGTTGGTTTCATTTTGAAACAAATTGCTAATCTATTGCTTTGTATGTTAGAAAAAATTGTCTGCCCGACAACGTAAATAACGCAATGAGTGTTGTTGAACTGTCAAAATGAAACCAACTCCGATTGATAATGTGTTACGCAATTAGGGTGCTGGTCTAACTTTAAGATCGAATTTAAACTACTTTTCTCACGAAGAATCGATGTTGCAAATATATTGTTTGACATCAACGAGTGTGTATCCCGGACTGCTAACGGCCAGGGACCCAATTCCGGGCTCGAGCTAGATATCACGACCATGGAGATAAATCTCTGTTTCAAATCTCCGCATCAATGTCCGGTTCAAATCTCGATACTATCAAAAAACCGTATTCTGGTAGACCATGGAGAAAGATTTACAACGGAGAAAATAATCTCGTCTAAAAGACGTTCCATTTTTATCGATTCACTTTGATTATAATCGATTAAGCTACGTTTTTCTTTTTTTAGTATTAATAACGTATGTTTAATTTATTAAATCCAAGCAAACACATTATAAAAGATAATTTTAGTATATTGTGTTTCTATAACTGTGTTTTTTTTTTTATACCCACTTAGGTACTGAAAATAGTAATTGCAAAGTAGCGTGATCCGAAACGCATTTCGCATGATTTGTGTAGTATTATATAGTGCTCTGTGATTTGTGTCCTTTTTCTGACGTAGGTAGGTTTTATATTCAAACTAAATAAAACTATTATTAATCGCGATAAAGGTGTGGAATAAAATTAGTTGTCATGAACTAAAATTCACACCAACATAACACCTTGACTTCAAGTGCAAAAACAGTACTGTATTTTTTTTTCTTTTGCTTATATCTCGAAAACGGTGTGTCCTATCGCAAAAATAATGAAAATTTGGCCCCCCTTTATGAAATCCATAAACCCCGAAGCCTCTACATGTAGGTGTAGGTACCAAAAAAAAAACGAATATAAACCTACGAATGTAAATTTTGACAGATGTTCCAACGGAGATTTCATATCTCCATACCTTAGGACCAGCCGTGATATCTCGCTGGTTTGCGATCGAAAAATTTATGAATGGAGATCGTTAGAATAGCATTTTTTCGTTTTCGACGGAGATAAGCAGTTTCTCGACTGATATTTCGACTATGGAGATAATTTCCATGCCTCCGGAATTGGCCTCCTGAAAGGAGATTCTTCGACTGGGCCACAAACGACCGCACCTGGTCTAACTTTAAGATCGAATTTAAACCACTTTGCTCACGAAGAATCGATGTTGCAAATATATTGTTTGACGTCATGAGACTCATGAGTAATAAATTCGACAAATATTCCACGCACGCAGAATATGCTGCGCTCCGTATTGAGACTAAATATTGTTTGAGGGTAATTTAACGGTCGCGATTATCATACGTGGTGTGACTAACGCAGAAGTACGTGCCGCTGCGACTGAAGCTCATTTATGGCGGAAATTTCTTGGTATCTCATAAACCGTAAATAATTTTGAAAAAAAAATGATATTTTCAAGTCCTTTTCGCATAACAGTGATGGAACTCAAAACATAATGAAACATAATACACATACCTACATCATTATATTTTAATGCACCAAAAAATCTTCAAACGTACCTCTTAATAATCTTTAAAATCTGTGTAGCCCTTCAATAACAATTATAATTTAAAATATACCATAAAATATAAAATGTCAAATGCCAAACTGCACCCAGTGATGGATTATTTATTATTAAACAGTTAATTTATAGTTTTATTCGATTTTATGTGCACTTTTACGACATAATTTCGGTGCGCGTGAGAGTCTTCTATCTCGTGCGTGAAACTAGACAGCCATAACCAATGACGATCATTGGCCATAACGCCATTTCACTTACACCCCGAGCTAAACCACGCTTGGATTCTCTTTATACTTACTTTACTCTTTGGCTTGGATGCAGGGTCTTTTCTATTTATACCAATTCATCTGTTAAGCTCTGTGAAATCTTCCCGAAGTAAACAGTTTGACCGAAACTCTCGTTAACGTCCACATACTAATAAAACGCAGCTGTACGTGTCACGTTTACATCACTCCACGAAGGTAGAGGAGGTCGTGGAGTACATCAGGATGAAGACTAAGTTCACCTTGAGAGTCGAGAAGTTGGAGTCGCGCCATAAGATTAACTTCAAATCTTTTGTGGTGCGGGTTCCGACTCATCACCTGGAGACTTTCATGAAGGAGGAATTTTGGCCGACGGGTGTCGTGTATCGGCGTTTTCGCGGAAGGCTACATGACACCACGACTCAGCGCAATACGTCGCCGACCCAACGTAGTGCCTAAATAGATTTTGTAGTGATGTTTTTTATTATTTATTAGTTTATATCTTTGTAAGATTATTTTGTGTATTTTATGTATGGGCCCTAGTTGCCTGAAAATAAAGCAATTATTATTATTAACACACCGGTCAAGAGCGAGTCAGACTCGAGCACCGAGGGTTCCGTTCCGATTTTTGAAAAAGCGTGCTATTTCAAAACATCGTTTTATTGTTCCTGTACCTAATCTATACATAAACTTCTATCACATAGAATAATTTCAGATTTTTGTCTATGCAAACTTCGGAGATAAGAGGGGGCGGTATTTTTTTTTACATTTTTCATCAAAAGTCGAAAACTATGCGGTCTAAAAAAAAAGTGTTTGAAAATGTGCAAACAGCGCTCTTTCATATGATACCCCACATGCCCTAGTAGACCCACTTTGAATTTTTAAGACCCCCTTTCAGTCCCTGTTGTAAAAAAAATATAAATAATTTTATTTCTTTCATATTTGCAAAATAGCCATATAAAACTGTTCCAAATTTCAAATTGATAGCATTAGTTGTTCTTGAGATATCCAGCTGTGACAGACAGACTGAGTCGCACCATAAGGGGTTATTTTTTACCATTTTGGTACGGAACCCTAAAACCGACCAAGTGCGTGTCAGACCACGCACAATGAAGGGT
Organism: Cosmia trapezina; assembly: GCA_905163495.3. NCBI lineage: Eukaryota > Metazoa > Arthropoda > Insecta > Lepidoptera > Noctuidae > Cosmia > Cosmia trapezina. Next base: position 3,043,028 of record LR991046.1, on the reverse strand, counting down.
TCTGTAGTCGGGATGAATTTATCCCAAGAACAAACTTAAGGCGGGGTGAAAGCAAGCGCCGTAGGTATTAAATGCTTACCGCAGCCCCCGCAAGGAGTAGCGATACGTAATAAATTACGATGCGCGGGAAACGCGCGCCAAGCGCACCGCTCATGAGTTCATGAACTCGAGTAGGTACTATGTTGCGTCACAGAATAGAGCAATGCAGTAGATAAACTTGAACTGATTAGTATCAAGTTTATTTTGTTTTATTTTTCTAGTAAGTATTTTTGAAAGTTTTAGACAGATTAGGTATGCATTGTAAACTAGAACAGTTAAAATAAATAAAAAATAACTACTTATACTTATTTATTTTTGTGAATAAGGTGGATTTAAAATCTGACTGACACGAAGACCTTTACCCGTACGATTCAAAACTACGCGCCGCGCACCATTTTACTTTACGTTCATTCCCCACGACAGCGACACCACTGAAAACGATACCACTGGTGTGGTATCGTGGGGAATGACAGAAACTACTATTCCCCACGCCATGCGACACCACCGACTGTATTGTGCTGTTAGTGATGTCCAGCTACATAACAATGATGTGTTACATAACAATTTAGACCTTATTGACATTCCTGTTTTTTTGTTAAATTTAGCTTCCAGACCATTTACCAAGTATCTTGGACCAAAAAAACAAATGGTTTGTAAAATGTCTATAAGGTCGAAATTAGCTTGACACCCTAGAAATGATGTGCATAATAATCTAGACACTTTCTGAGGTGTCAAGCGAATTTAGACCTTATTGACATTCATGTTTTTTTGTTAAATTCAGCTTCCAGATCATTTACCGAGTATCTTGGGCCAAAAAAACAAAGGGTTTGTAAAATGTCAATAAGGTCGAAATTAGCTTGAGACCTTTATCGTTTTCAGCGAACTTAAATACCACGAAATGACCGTTCATTCCCCACGACACAACTGGTGGTGTCGTCGGGAATGACAGAAACTAGTATTCCCCACGACACCAATGACTGCATTGTGAGTTTGTGAGTGATGTCCAGCTAATTTTTAAACGTAACAATAATGTGTTATTTTTAAACGACTTCAAAAACGGAGGAGAATATCAATTCAGTTGTATTTTTTTTTTATGTTTGTTACTGCAGTACTCCGTCATTTAGAAGCCGATTTGGAAAGTTCTTTTTTTATTTTATTCGTTATGTCAACACAAAAAAAAAAACGGAGGGGCATAACTTCTTATGCTCTAGTTTTTTTTTTCTTGAGAGGATGTGATTACGGTCAAAATGAAAATCCAAGATGGCGGCTGCAAAAATTTTCGAATTTTTCGACATGGGCGTCAATTTCGTGATATTTGAGGTCGCTGAAAACGATAGTGGGGTCAAAATGAAAATCCAAGATGGCGGCTGCGAAAATTTTTAAATTTTTCGACATGGGTGTCATTTTCGTGATATTTGAGGTCGCTGAAAACGATAGTGGGGTCAAAATGAGAATCCAAGATGGCGGCTGCGAAAATTTCCTAATTTTTCGTCATGGGTGTCATTTTCGTGATATTTTAGGTCACTGAAAGCGATAGTGGGGTCAAAATGAAAATCCAAGATGGCGGCTGCGAAAATTTCCTAATTTTTCGTCATGGGTGTCATTTTCGTGATATTTGAGGTCGCTGAAAACGATAGTGGGGTAAAAATGAAAATCCAAGATGGCGGCTGCGAAAATTTTCAAATTTTTCGACATGGGTGTCATTTTCGTGATATTTGAGGTCGCTGCAAACGATAGTGGGGTCAAAATGAATGACTATCGTTTTCAGCGACCTAAAATATCACGAAAATGACACCCATGACGAAAAGTTAGGAAATTTTCGTAGCCGCCATCTTGGATTTTCATTTTGACCCCACTATCGTTTTCAGCGACCTAAAATAATACGATAATGACACCCATGACGAAAAATTTGGAAATTTTCGTAGCCGCTATCTTGGATTTTCATTTTGACCCCACAATCGTTTTCTGCGACCTAAAATATCACGAAAATGACACCCATGACGAAAAATTAGGAAATTTTTGCAGCCGCCATCTTGGATTTTCATTTTGACCCCACTATCGTTTTCAGCGACCTAAAATATCACGAAAATGACACCCATGACGAAAAATTAGGAAATTTTCGCAGCCGCCATCTTGGATTTTCCTTTTTACCCGACTATCGTTTTCAGCGACCTAAAATATCACGAAAATGACACCCATGACGAAAAGTTAGGAAATTTTCGCAGCCGCCATCTTGGATTTTCATTTTGACCCCACTATCGTTTTCAGCGACCTAAAATAACACGAAAATGACACCCATGACGAAAAATTTGGATATTTTCGTAGCCGCTATTTTGGATTTTCATTTTGACCCCACAATCGTTTTCTGCGACCTAAAATATCACGAAAATGACACCCAGACGAAAAATTTGGAAATTTTCACAGCCGCCATCTTGGATTTTTATTTTGACCCCGCTATCGTTTTCAGCGACCTAAAATATCACGAAAATGACACCCATGACGAAAAATTTGGAAATTTTCGCAGCCGCCATCTTGGATTTTCATTTTGACCCCAGAATCGTTTTCTGCGACCTAAAATATCACGAAAATGACTCCCATAACGAACAGTTAGGGAATTTTCGCAGCCGCCATCTTGGATTTTCATTTTGACCCCACTATCGTTTTCAGCGACCTAAAATATCACGAAAATGACACCCATGACGAAAAATTAGGAAATTTTCGCAGCCGCCATCTTGGATTTTCATTTTGACCCCACTATCGTTTTCAGCGACCTAAAATATCACGAAAATGACATCCATGACCGAAAATTAGGAAATTTTCGCAGCCGCCATCTTGGATTTTCATTTTGACCCCACTATCGTTTTCAGCGACCTCAAATATCACGAAAATGACACCTGTGTTGAAAAAATTGAAAATTTTCGCAGCCGCCATCTTGGATTTTCATTTTGACCCCACTATCGTTTTCAGCGACCTAAAATATCACGAAAATGACACCCATGACGAAAAATTAGGATATTTTCGCAGCCGCCATCTTGGATTTTCATTTTGACCCCACTATCGTTTTCAGCGACCTAAAATATCACGAAAACGACACCCATGACGAAAAATTAGGAAATTTTTGCAGCCGCCATCTTGGATTTTCATTTTGACCCCACTATCGTTTTCAGCGACCTAAAATATCACGAAAATGACACCCATGACGAAAAATTTGGAAATTTTCGCAGCCGCCATATTGGATTTTCATTTTGACCCCACTATCGTTTTTAGCGACCTAAAATATCACGAAAATGACACCCATGACGAAAAATTAGGATATTCGCAGCCGCCATCTTGGATTTTCATTTTGACCCTACTATCGTTTTCAGCGACCAAAAATATCACGAAAACGACACCCATGACGAAAAATTAGGAAATTTTTGCAGCCGCCATCTTGAATTTTCATTTTGACCCCACTATCGTTTTCAGCGACCTAAAATATCACGAAAATGACACCCATGACGAAAAATTTGGAAATTTTCGCAGCCGCCATATTGGATTTTCATTTTGACCCCACTATCGTTTTCAGCGACCTCAAATATCACGAAAATGACACCCATGTCGAAAAATTTGGAAATTTTCGCAGCCGCCATCTTGGATTTTCATTTTGATCTTGAAATACAAAAAAAAATTAGAAGATACCTAATTAGAAAAAAAACTTAATTAAAAAAAAAATCTTATTTATGTAGGTATACAGAAAAATACATTTGAGGGCCTACTTATTTTCTGAACATCCCTGCCCAACCCTTTGAAAGAATTCAGGCGTGATGTTATGAAGAAATCTCATTTCCTATCCGATATTCATTATAAAACCACCCGTACTAACTTTATTCTGTGGCACCTACCTATTTGAGATTTGAAAATAGTGAACCAAAAATTTGCGCGTCAGGCGGCTTTATAAGCTCCAGTGTAGGGTTCAAATTCAACTGTTTTACACACTTGATGCGATTGGTATACATAGTCCGTGATAAAAATAAATACCAATAAAGCTTTTGCGCGCGTGACGTCTTTATTTACATAGGCATAGCGTTCAAATTCAACTGTTTTCAACACATGCTAATTTGTGCCGGTCGCAGCCGGTGACAGAAGTTAGCGGGGGTGGCGGGTTCGAAAAATTGGCACACGTCCGACCTCCGTCACGTTCCGCTCGGGACTAAACGGCTCAGGGCGAGCGTTTGCGAAGCTGAAAACAATTGATGCTGGAATTAGTGGTACAGGTATTTAATATTTCACATTATGACGGCCGTTATATCTCGAATTTTTTACGACCTTTATTATGGTATAAGTTTTATTGTTCAAAGCCTAATGTAACTCAAATGAAATAAGATTAAAGATCACAATTAGACTTGTCTTTGCGATTTAATTGGATGCAGTAAAGTGCAAGTAATCGTGTATCGGACGGCCGAAATTTGTAGATCGAAGTCTGAACTATGTAATATATTTTTTTCAAAATTTAAATCCGTGTTATCTACGAATAAAACACTAAACAAGACGACGTTTTTACGACTCTCCCGGCCTTAACATTGTGTTGAAAAATATGTTCTGCCATACATTCCAACAGTAAATGTAAGTTTGTACTCACAATATTGAGAGATTCATGTTATTTTAAGACCACAGACTTCTTATAGGTTTTTCTGTAATCTACAGATGAAGAAAAACGGGGAAATTAAATGAAAAGTGACCCCCTTATTCAAAATTAATTTACGTTACCTCTATTTATTTACTTTACCCGTCCGTGTTTGGGTCACAGAATCGGTCCATTCGAATCGGAGCAAATTGGCTGTGACAGACAGACAGACCTAAGGGTTCCGTTTTTTCCTTTTGAGGTACGGAACCCTAAAAATCGCGTGTTTTTCTTGCGGCAGTGTGGGTCACAGGTTAAATCCGCTGAATCGACAGAACCAACTAATAAGGGTCAGCGCACACCAAGAGCAGAGCATTTTCTGGGACTATTGAAAAATTAATCTTATGACAATTCCATACATTGCAAAATTAAATACACGCCAAGCATGCTCGAGCATGCTCGAGCGTAGTCGACCATCAAGTTTCAATGTATGGAATTGTCATAAGATTAATTTTTCAATAGTCCCAGAAAATGCTCTGCTCTTGGTGTGCGCTGACTCTAAGAAACCGAATGAGCAAAAGCCAGGCCATGACGCGAAAGATCTGAAACGCATAATAAAAATAATGATATTATTTTTGTTTAGTCAGACAGTGTCGTCACAACAGCCAGGGTCACAACATACAGGGTATACCTACAGGCGTGCTGGTAGACAGCGGATCGTGCGTTTCTCTTATTTTGGAGTCGGTGCTAAAATATTTTAAGTGTACCCGACTACAGTGCGCGAGGCCTAAGCTGAGCTTTGCATTTGTGTGAGTGCACATAGATGGTGTAGGTGTGACGTTGGCCTAGAGCCCGATGCGTCGTTTGCTTGGTTTAAAACTGGTTTATACTGATTTTTGGCAATCAGCTTGAGACGCGCTGACTCACTCGCTATCACTCACACAAATGCAAAACTCAAACTCAAACTCAAAGCATTTATTTCAATTAAACCAATTACAGGCACTTTTGAATTGTCAAAGATTCGGTCAGTAGGTAAGTCAGAAAGTTGAAGCTAGTTGCCCATTCCAAAACGTAGATCTATGGAGAAGAACGGGCAAGAAACTCCACGGACACTCTTTTAAATCAAAATATGGTAACAAAATATTGGTTACATCATTCATGTTGAAATTATACATGTGAGAACGATGAACGTTAAAAGCGTCCGTAATAAAAAAATAAAAAAAAACAATTCAAAATTAAAATTAAAATAAGCCGTGGCAGCTAAGGTATGAGCAGCCTCCACCAACAGCGCCCGTTCACGAACCTGACGCATGGATTCGTTAAATGATCCAACACACGCGCCACCATCAGCGAGGCATTAGAGTGAGCATGACACACTCTCAGCCGCCAGGGCACATCCAAGTCAAATAAAGACGTACCCAGTAAATGGTAGCTTTAGAGTAGGTACATAGTACTCACACATGTGCTAAGCTCAGCTTAGGCCTCGCGGCCTGTACCCACTTATCGGGTATTACGTGGTATAGGTAATCAAATATTGAATGTAATAGCCACGCAACAGTAGTTATCTACTTAAATAATTTAGCGAAATCTCATAAGAGGTGGATCTTTTTGTTGTTCCCCAAAATGCCTAAACATGCCAATACTAATAAGAACAGATCTTTTGAACCGCGAGGGGGTAACGTATGTACATTCGTGCAGACAATGAGCAAAGCATTATGTAGGTACTCGAATTCCTAGTTCGGTTGGTCAAAATGTATTGCTCATCAACTCGAGCAGTATTTGGTAACACGCCGCTTGAAGGTACTTGCCCATCGTTATGACTGATTATTTTTAGGGTTCCGTACCAAAATGGTAAAAAAGGAACCCATAAGGTGACACTCTGTCTGTCTGTCTGTCACAGCTGGGTATCTGAAGAACTACTCATGCTATCAACTTGAAATTTGGAACAGTTTTAGATGACGTATACCCAACTATTTTGCAAACAAGAAAGAAATAAAAATATTTATATTTTTTTTGCAACAGGGACTGAAATGGGGTCTTAAAAATTCAAAGTATGCCTACTAGAGCATGTGGGGGTATCATATGAAAGAGCGCTGTTTGCACATTCTCAAACATTTTTTTTAATTTTTTTTAGGCCTCAGTTTTCGACTTTTGATGAAAAATGTGAAAAAAATACCGTTCCCCCCCCTTATCTCCGAAGTTTGCAAAGATAAACATCTGAAATTATTCTATGTGATAGAAGTTTATATAAAGATTACAGGAAAAATAAATCGATGTCTCTAAATAGCACAATTTTTCAGAAATCGGAACGGAACCCTCGGTGCGCGAGTCCGTCTCGCTCTTGACCGGTTTTTTTTACGATCGATCCGATCGTAAAATAGTTATTTATGCAACTGACGTATATAAGGGGTATTAAAACAGGAATGTGGGTTTATCACACGAGGCGAAGCCGAGTGTGATAATAGTATCATATGAGTGTTTTAATACCTAATTATGTACAGTTGCATACAAGACTTTATCTACATCCATTTTATCAATCTTCTATAAAAGGTTCTGAAACAGTTTTTTGCAATACTAATACTCGTATCGAACATGGCGGCCGGCGTCATAGTATACGACGTGAATTCGAATAAGTTCTTTTTTTTAATTACGGCGCTGATGTAGTGAAACGCGCGTGCATTACAATGTTCTTTTTTTGAAAACGAGTTGCATTATGAAATTCAGTACAACATTAAAACACCCGTTTGGATGCTATTATGGTTACCATGGTTACCATGACTCTGGCTGTTTTAATGTTGGCAATAATCTAACTTTTTCAGAAACTTCTATAGATAATTTATAGCATGGGTGTAGATAAAATAAATAAAATAAATATCGTAAAAGATTTGCTAGACGAGAAGCAATAAAAAATACGTGGAGCATTACATTTTGAGCTATACGTGGCAATAACAAATACGTGGAGCATTACATTTTGAGCTATACGTGGCGATAACAAATACGTGGTTCAAAAATTATTATGGTAAGAGAACAACTAAATATTTGGTACCTAAAGTGTTTAACAAAATTGATTTATTAAGAGAAAAAGTAAAAATTAGTAAAGGATCACTTAAGACAAAATTAAAAAATATTATACAGGATAGCAAACAGAAATAAAACATTGCTTAGGATAAGCTTAACAGGATAGTACATTACATAAGTAGTAGGTATGTACAGACAGCAGCACATCGGGTTGTGCCGGCCATCAAATTTCTCCAAATGATTTTAAACCTTAAAATGTTGATAGTTAAATTCAAAATCGAATGAGAAAATTTGAGTTTGTAGTAGCTTGACCTGCTGCTGTGTGTACGTGAGGTGGTTCATTGTTTTAAATGTAAACGAGCGCCTCTCGCCATCAAACGTAAAAGTTTGGCGAGTTTAGACTTAAGAAACACCGCTGTATTGTAATTTCAGTAAAAAAATTAAAAAAAAAAAAAAAAAATGAGCATCTTACTTATCTATCTATCTGACGGCGGGAACGTGGGCACAGAGATAGGTGGTTCATCTGTCCGACCCTGTGGTAAGGGTTCCATTGCGTGGGTTACTCAGGCAAACCAATATGATGCTGTGGCAGGACTATTACTCCCAACGACCCCGTCCACATGCGGCGACCGAACGATACTGGCGCCACACAGCGTTCACCGTACGTACTAAACGAACAACCAATCAGAGCTAAGCTTGACTTGTACTAAGAAATCAACTGAGTGACGTACTATCGCTAAACTATCGTTCGTGACGACATATCTATCAATCTATATCTATAAAAATCAATGCCACTTTTCGTTGTAATTTTATAACTCGAAAAGTTGCCGGGAAAATTTGGAAAATTCTGGAAAACTGAAAGGGGATTTTATATGGAATATTGAAATTGGGACAGGACAACGTCCGCCGGGGTCAGCTAGTAACTTATAAAAGTGGCCGCCACGCGACACAAATGGAAAACTTGCTGGTAAGACGGAACAGCCTTAAAAGTGTGAAAAACTGTAAAGTACTCCCAGGTAAGACTTACGTCTCACAACATAGACTCATAATAATGGAGGTAAAAGTCAGTGTCTCGTCTAGTAGGAACAAGGAACGGCCCCTATCGAAAACCAGATGGCGAATGATAGAAAAAGAGGAATGTGCCAGTATGTTTAAGAGTCAAGTGAACTCAAGTGGTAGATAAAAGATTGAAATGAAGGATCAATCAATCTGCCTAGCCTTTTCCCAACTATGTTGGGGTCGGCTTCCAGTCTAACCGGATGCAGCTGAATACCAGTATTTTATATGGAGCGACTGCTTATCTGACCTCCACAACCCAGTTACTGGGTAATACGATACCCCCTGGTAAGACTGGTTGTCAGACTTTCGGGTTTCTGACGACCCGTAACGACTGTCAAAGGTTCACGAATAACAGCCGGGACCAACGGCTTAACGTGCTTTCCGAGGCACGGAGGAATCTCGTTATGTAAAGATGGTCACCCATGCACTGACCAACCCCGGCAAGCGTAGCTTAACCTAACGGATCGACCCGTGCGGCTGTTATTACTTAGCAACGAGTTCCTTTGAAATGAAGGATATGGAAGGAAAAAGCAGACTATCGTGAAAGATCGCTATCCGTTACCCTTGATAGAAGATCACATTGGTCGCCTTGGTAAGAGCAAGTTCTTCCGCTGTTTAGACATGCCGACAGGCATAGATAATACACTATATAAAGTAATACCGACAGGCTTCTACCAGATTAGGTTGAATTGCGACTCTGTAGCGAAGGCCGTCTTCACGCCCCAGAAGGTCATTATAAATATTTGAAAATGCCGTTTGATCTCGCGAACGCGCCGGTCGCATATCAACGAATAATCACAAATACGCTTAGATAAATCACTAAGGCTGAGGCTACATTAGTCCGCGACGCGACCTGCGACACATGAGCGATTAAAACAAATAAATGAATGCTCACGTATATGGCTACACCGTACATCAAATATTACTCTCGTTATTCGTTTCGCTCTTCCAGTCGCATCGCAAATCGCTGCTTAGTCGCCTCAGTCTAACAGAGTCTGGTAAAGCCCTCATTTTTATCGACGATATGTTTTTGTTGGCATCTTCTATCGATGAAGCAATCGGGCACATACGCGAGGTATTAAAAACAGTTATGTACTTCTGCGGGGTTCTCTATTAATACTGATGGTTGTCCTAAAGATGGTATTTGTATTAATAATATAAGCTACGCTCATGATGTGGTGCTTTTTTATTGTGGATGGGAAATCATCATAATTGTTTATAATATATATAAAACGAATTGCCCAACTCCACGAACCAATTTACTATATTATTTGCAGATGATACTACCGTGTTGACAAAAGAGAAAACTCTAGATAACAGTAAAATAGTTACGAATAAAGCATTGACAGATTTAATAAATTGGCTAGATAAGAATAATTTAAAAATAAATACAAATAAAACTAAAGAATCATGGCCACGCGGCTAACATGTTTGGACTAGTAAAATCTAACATAACGACCCTTGATGAAACATACGTTGTTTCATTTACCTTTATAAATGTAACTAAGTACGGCTTTCAATATATTTTTAAAAGACAGGAGAGTCAAGTAATTAAGAAATATGTTTTTTGAGGTTATTAATCTGTGGCTTTTTGGAATTGAGAGGTTTTTCACCAGTTTTTTTTTACATTGTGTTACAATTATGTCGAATGCAAGCCAGATAAGTCTGTGCGTGTCCAAGATCGCCACTAATCGTGGTTTCTACTGACGGTGCATATTAGTTCATATATGCATATTATAGTACCTAGCATCACCCTCGGTCGTGTGCAGCTGCAGACTCATCTGGCTTCCACTCCACATAATTATCTGTTACGGTTGAGTTATCTTCATTCATGAGTAGGTACCATATCAGACATGGACACAAAAAAACTTTTTCAACGTTTCTCGAAAGCTGCTCTACATAGGTAATTTGTCGCCGCGTTAAATACATACCTAATACCTACTTTTAAACAGTTGACGCTGCGGGGATTTCATTTCGATTCAAAAATAAAATCGATTTAGATCTAAGTTAAAGTATGGACTTCTCTAGTAACGTTAATAACTATAAATGCGTTCAAAATCAATATTTTTTACTGCGTTCTGATAAAGCAAAGTTGTAATTATAAAGATGATTATTTAAATACTTCCCAATCTTTTAAAAATAAACTGATGATACCTAATAATTACATTAACAATGTACTACATTTTGGTGACAGTCTCATCTTAGGTCGGAATTCTGTTTTTTCTTAGTCCAAAATGACCATGATCCTTTATAACATTTTCGCCATATAATAACCACAAAAAGATAGGAAATAAAATGAAATTAAGTTTGAAATACAATAATAATGACATAGAAGAAGTTAATGATATCAAACTTTTAGGAGTAGTTATGGACAGACATTGCAATTGGAAAGCTCAAGTAGATAATGTATGTAAGAAAATAAACAAATTCGTATTTGCACTTAGGAGGATCAAAAATTTAACAGATATTCAATCAGCCTTATTGGTATACCATAGGTATGGGATATCGGTATGGGGGAATTCAACAGATGCCCAGAGAGCATTCATAGCCCAAAAAAAGTGTGTAAGATCAATTTTCAATCTTAAGTGGACAGACTCTTGTAAACCTGTATTTATTAAGCAAAAGCTGCTTACCCTCCCGTCTCTATATATATTTGAAACCTGCAAATTTGTAAGGAACAACTATTCGCTTTTTGAAAAAGATGAAAAGGCTAAGTCAAAGAGGAAAATAGTACAAAAGCCACTAGTAGTCCCGCGTAAAAGACTAAAAATGTGCAACAAAAATTGTTATACCATGGCTGTAAAAATATTTAACCACTTGGCAGAAGAATTTAGAAGTGCTTCAGATTTAGAATTTAGTAAGAAGCTGTATAACTGGTTGTGTGAGAGATGTTTTTATTCCATCAATGAATATTTTGAATGTAAAATGTAAAACTTAATTATTATGACATCTAAACATTGCTATTTTATACAGGGTGTAAGGGACAGCCCTCCGCAGACTGATAGGGTGAATTCAGTATGTCATACTAAGATGACCGGTACATGTAATTTTTTCAGGAACGTTAAGGGAATCCAATAAACCTGATTTGTTTGTGTTTTTGTGCACAAATCGGAGCGTCTATTACTGGTTGGGAGGGGTAGGTAATAGGTATGCGGTGAGTTCGATGAACTCTGTAGCTAGGCAGAAAGTGAACGGCTGATTTTACGCGTCGTTGGTTAGAGTATTTCAACATCCATTGCTGGTTTTTTGTTTTTGCTGTTTTTTTTTTGCAGTTTTTTTTTACATAAATGGAGTGCTGCGAACACACAATGCAATTTTACATTGAAATAATGAAAATGTAACTGAAAAAATTTTGAAAAAATGAAAATTTTCCTGAGAAAATTTCCGGTGGAATATGATTCAAAATGAGGAGCTGAATGCACCCTGTTAGTTTGCGGAGGGCTGTCCCTTACACCCTGTATTGACATGATAAATTATTATTTTAAATGATAGGAATTTAATTTAATTTTAATGTATAAATTGCTTAAAATCTAAATTTTAATTTTAATAATGAAATGATTAAGTATTAATATTTTTGTGTTGATGTCTTACGTTATTACTGAATGTGTACTGCATGCTCTAATCTAAATATTTGTATGGCTGAAACGCCGAGTATAGTGAAACCCATGACAGATGATAAGAACACATGTACCTACCTATATTCTTGCAAATAAATATCATTCATTCATTCATTCATTCATTCATTCATTCATTCATCAAATGACTTCTCCCGCTCTGGGTGGAGCGGAAGGGCGTGTCAAACTTTTACTGACTAAAACCTACCCGCGTTCCTTCAGTTGCCTGTGCAAGGGCTACGGTATCTCTTTAGAACAACCCGCGACCCCGGCGGCGGGTCCTATTGGACCCCATCATTGCTGACATCTCTTTGAGGCGCGCGTGGAACACAACGCGCCATCGACCCGGGCCTGGTCCTTACCGGACGGCGAGCTACCACGACTCGCCGTCCGCAAGCCCGCGCCTACGGTGGCCGGGAATCTGCTCTCGACTGCCGCCGCCCAGGGCGTCTCCTGTTGCGACTGATGGTGTGAGGTAGTTTCTCCTTCACGCGTTCCGCCTCCTCCTTCGCAAGCATTACTGCTTCGCAGAAGGAGCTGACGGCCTCCCGTCTCTCGCTCCACACCATGGGCTGGACCAGGTCTGGACCTGCGTCAGGCGGAAGGTGAGGACGCCGTGGCGCCTCTCCAGCCACTCCTCAAAGAGGGGACTCATCGGTTGCGACAATCGCACTCTCCATGTCGCCATGTGATCCCGCCGGAGCTCTGTCCGCTGTACCGTGATTTCTCGCGGCAGCGGAGTTACGCCCGCGCGCCCCGGTGTTTTATACATTCTGATATTATTTGGCGGCTTTCGATTAATTAGCGACAAATTTTGTGTTATCAAAATTAAAATCCCTGATGATGGACATGCCAGTGTCAGTCGCACCCGAGTCGTGTGTGCCACGTTTTTTCACCCCCCCTTACACACACCCTCACACTCTTCCACACACAAGTAACCTAATTAAAAAAAAAAAAAAGTTTATTTTAAGTATATGTAAAGTTTGAAATTTTCATTCGAGCCACCAATATTTATAAAATCTTGATTTTTCTTTTTTTATCTTTTAAATTTTTGTCAGTGTACAAGTACATACATAAAAAGTTTTATTTTGTAAAAGGGCGGAGAGCAGAGGGTCAATTCTCGTATTTTTAACAACGTTCGCAATATCATCTCAAGACTCAATCTGTCAAAAATTGTATAGCATTTACCTAAATTTTTGACAGTTGATTGACGCTGGCATGAGATTGTGAACGTTTTTAGGTACGAGAATTGCCCCTCTGGTGTCCTGAAATACAGGCCTAGAGCTTAGCTCAGGCACCAGTCTCCCACAATATTCAAATAATGCATTCATGGTGTATTTTGTATTTTTAATAATATTGTGGTGAGTGAGAAATAAACATTTATCTTATCTTATCTTTTTGATAGTAAATAGATTTTTGTGGTGCCCGCGAGGAGATCTGCCACACCCTCACACAGAGAGGAAGTCTGTGTCAGGCGGTGTCCCAACTTATGCAATAAATATGCTTATAGGAAGTTAGCATTGAAAACAAACAACTACAGTGTAATAAAATAAATTTTATTTATAAAATATAATGTTGTCAAGATAACTGCGTGCAATGGAAGATCTTAGCTTATTTACAATTTCTTTAGAACTTAATTAATTTACTTCTAACAATCATTATTCTACATTTTGACATTTTTGTCGTAAATGTGAATTCATCTAAACTCTTTTGATAGTGAATTATTGTCACAATAACAATAATATCATTAAACAGGATCAAATCAAATTACCTAGCGAAAATCCGCAGACGTTATGGGTCATAATCAGCCTATAATGTTACCACTGCTGCAGGGACACAGGCCTGTGAGAGGGGCCGATGGGCCGTAATCCAGCACGCGGGCCCAGGGTGGGTTGGTAGATGTCACATGTCTCCAAATTTTTGGTTCTAGGACATGCCGGTTTCCTCACGATGTTTTCCTTCACCGTTTTGAGAGCAGTGGTGATGAAATAATTTACACAAAGTAAAGCGCCTGTCTGGGCTCGAACCTACGACCTAGTAGTCCGGGCGGCGGCTGCACGATCACTTACGTCATAGAGTTACTGGAAAATACCACATTCCACGAAAAGTAGACTTAAAATAGTTAGGAAAAAATTTGGTCTGCCGGGACTCAGCTTGGAGGATCCGTGGCAGTGAGAAGTTATGCTACCCACTTTGGACCATCATTTTACCTCATGTGGTTACTGAACGAAACCTTTTCGTTGGTTTTAGTGTCTATTAGTAGAGTCTAAAAAACTTTGTAGGAACAACTCGTAAGTCGCGGGTGTTACCACTGGGCCACTCCGTCTCTCTCTGACTTGATGGGTAGGTTATATCGATAACTAAACATCATCGGTCTTATTACAAAATGAGGTTTTTCTTCTGTCATGGTATAAACCATCGAGACAGTTTTTGTAATAAGAGCCTAGCTGTGATAGAAATACAGTTCTTTATACAAAACTGACAACTTAGTCCGGTACTAAGTTCTCAGTTTTATACAAACTGACATCTTAAGGTGTCGGAATAAAGTTCGAAATTCAAAAAAGGGTTCATGGTTTAAACCTGGGTTTGAAGATGAACCATGTTTTGTAATAAGACGGAGAAGAGTGCTATAATTGCGGCGGGAATCACAAACGATTTCAATGATCGGTTAAGGCGGTGAGAGCCGTAAAAACGTCGTTTTGTTTAGTGTTTTATTCGTAGATAACACGGATTTAAATTTTGAAAAAAATATATTACTTAGTTCAGACTTCCATCTACAAATTTCGGCCGTCCGATACACGATTACTTGCACTTTACTGCATCCAATTAAATCGCAAAGACAAGTCTAAATTATGATCTATATCTTATTTCATTTGATTTATATTAGGCTTTGAACAATAAAACTTATGCCATAATAAAGGTCGTAAAAAATGTAATTTATAACGGCTATCATAATTGGAAATATCAAAATATTTATATCACTAATTCCAATGTCAAGTGTTTTGCGCTCGCTCCGTGTCGTTTAGTCCCGAGCGGAACGTGATGGAGGTCGGACGTGTGCCAATTTTTCGAACCCGCCACCCCCGCTAACTTCTGTCACCGGCTGCGACCGGCACAAATTAACATGTGTTGAAAACAGTTGAATTTGAACGCTATGCCTATGTAAATAAAGACGTCACGCGCGCAAAAGCTTTATTGGTATTTATTTTTATCACGGCCTATGTTTACCAATCGCATCAAGTGTGTAAAACAGTTGAATTTGAACCCTACACTGGAGCTTATAAAGCCGCCTGACGCGCAAATTTTTGGTTCACTATTTTCAAATCTCAAATAGGTAGGTGCCACAGAATAAAGTTAGTACGGGTGGTTTTATAATGAATATCGGATAGGAAATGAGATTTCTTCATAACATCACGCCTGAATTCTTTCAAAGGGTTGGGCAGGGATGTTCAGAAAATAAGTAGGCCCTCAAATGTATTTTTCTGTATACCTACATAAATAAGATTTTTTTTTTAAATTAAGTTTTTTTTCTAATTAGGTATCTTCTTATTTTTTTTTGTATTTCAAGGTCAAAATGAAAATCCAAGATGGCGGCTGCAAAAATTTCCAATTTTTCGTCATGGGTGTCGTTTTCGTGATATTTTAAGTCGCTGAAAACGATAGTGGGGTCAAAATGAAAATCCAAGATGGCGGCTGCGAAAATTTCCAAATTTTTCGTCATGGGTGTTATTTTCGTGATATTTTAGGTCGCTGAAAACGATAGTGGGGTCAAAATGAAAATCCAAGATGGCGGCTGCGAAAATTTCCTAATATTTCGTCATGGGTGTCATTTTCGTGATATTTTAGGTCGCTGAAAACGATAGTGGGGTCAAAATGAAAATCCAAGATGGCGGCTGCGAAAATTTCCTAATTTTTCGTCATGGGTGTCATTTTCGTGATATTTTAGGTCGCTGAAAACGATAGCGGGGTCAAAATGAAAATCCAAGATGGCGGCTGTGAAAATTTCCAAATTTTTCGTCATGAGTGTCATTTTCGTGATATTTAAGGTCGCTGAAAACGATAGCGGGGTCAAAATGAAAATCCAAGATGGCGGCTGCGAAAATTTCCTAACTTTTCGTCATGGGTGTCATTTTCGTGTTATTTTAGGTTGCTGAAAACGATAGTGGGGTCAAACTGAAAATCCAAGATGGCGGCTGCGAAAATTTCCTAACTTTTCGTCATGGGTGTCATTTTCGTGATATTTTAGGTCGCTGAAAACGATAGTGGGGTCAAAATGAAAATCCAAGATGGCGGCTGCGAAAATTTCCTAATTTTTTTTCATGGGTGTCATTTTCGTGATATTTTAGGTCGCTGAAAACGATAGTGGGGTCAAAATGAAAATCCAAGATGGCGGCTGCAAAAATTTCCCAATTTTTCGTCATGGGTGTCGTTTTCGTGATATTTTAGGTAGCTGAAAACGATAGTGGGGTCAAAATGAAAATCCAAGATGGCGGCTGCCAAAATTTCCTAATTTTCGGTCATGGATGTCATTTTCGTGATATTTTAGGTCGCTGAAAACGATAGTGGGGTCAAAATGAAAATCCAAGATGGCGGCTGCGAAAATTTCCTAATTTTTCGTCATGGGTGTCGTTTTCGTGATATTTTAGGTCGCTGAAAACGATAGTGAGGTCAAAATGAAAATCCAAGATGGCGGCTGCGAATATCCTAATTTTTCGCCATGGGTGTCATTTTCGTGATATTTTAGGTCGCTGAAAACGATAGTGGGGTCAAAATGAAAATCCAAGATGGCGGCTGCGAAAATTATCGAATTTTTCGACACAGGTGTCATTTTCGTGATATTTGAGGTCGCTGAAACCGATAGCGGGGTCAAAATGAAAATCCAAGATGGCGGCTGTGAAAATTTCCAAATTTTTCGTCATGGGTGTCATTTTCGTGATATTTTAGGTCGCAGAAAACGATTGTGGGGTCAAAATGAAAATCCAAGATGACGGCTGCGAAAATTTCCTAATTTTTCGTCATGGGTGTCATTTTCGTGATATTTTAGGTCGCTGAAAACGATAGTGGGGTCAAAATGAAAATCCAAGATGGCGGCTGCGAAAATTCCCTAACTGTTCGTCATGGGTGTCATTTTCGTGATATTTTAGGTCGCTGAAAACGATAGTCATTCATTTTGACCCCACTATCGTTTGCAGCGACCTCAAATATCACGAAAATGACACCCATGTCGATAAATTTGAAAATTTTCGCAGCCGCCATCTTGGATTTTCATTTTGACCCCACTATCGTTTTCAGTGACCTCAAATATCACGAAAATGACACCCATGACGAAAAATTACGAAATTTTCGCAGCCGCCATCTTGGATTTTCATTTTGACCCCACTATCGCTTTCAGTGACCTAAAATATCACGAAAATGACACCCATGACGAAAAATTAGGAAATTTTCGCAGCCGCCATCTTGGATTCTCATTTTGACCCCCCTATCGTTTTCAGCGACCTCAAATATCACGAAAATGATAGCCATGACCGAAAATTACGAAATTTTCGCAGCCGCCATCTTGGATTTTCATATTGGCCCCACTATCGTTTTCAGCGACCTCAAATATCACGAAAATGACACCCATGTGGAAAAATTTAAAAATTTTCGCAGCCGCCATCTTGGATTTTCATTTTGACCCCACTATCGTTTTCAGCGACCTCAAATATCACGAAAATGACACCCATGACGAAAAATTAGAAAATTTTCGCAGCCGCCATCTTGGATTTTCATTTTGACCCCATTATCGTTTTCAGCGACCTCAAATATCACGAAATTGACGCCCATGTCGAAAAATTCGAAAATTTTTGCAGCCGCCATCTTGGATTTTCATTTTGACCGTAATCACATCCTCTCAAGAAAAAAAAAACTAGAGCGTAAGAAGTTATGCCCCTCCGTTTTTTTTTTTGTGTTGACATAACGAATAAAATAAAAAAAGAACTTTCCAAATCGGCTTCTAAATGACGGAGTACTGCAGTAACAAACATAAAAAAAAAAAAAAAATACAACTGAATTGATATTCTCCTCCGTTTTTGAAGTCGTTTAAAAATAACACATCATTGTTACGTTTAAAAATTAGCTGGACATCACTCACAATGCAGTCATTGGTGTCGTGGGGAATACTAGTTTCTGTCATTCCCGACGACACCACCAGTGGTGTCGTGGGGAATGAACGGTCATTTCGTGGTATTTAAGTTCGCTGAAAACGATAAAGGTCTCAAGCTAATTTCGACCTTATTGACATTTTACAAACCCTTTGTTTTTTTGGTCCAGAATACTCGGTAAATGATCTGGAAGCTGAATTTAACAAAAAAACATGAATGTCAATAAGGTCTAAATTCGCTTGACACCTCAGAAAGTGTCTAGATTATTATGCACATCATTTTTAGGGTGTCAAGCTAATTTCGACCTTATTGATATTTTACAAACCCTTTGTTTTTTTGGCCCAAGATACTTGGTAAATGATCTGGAAGCTGAATTTAACAAAAAAACATGAATGTCAATAAGGTCTAAATTCGCTTGACACCTCAGAAAGTGTCTAGATTATTATGCACATCATTTCTAGGGTGTCAAGCTAATTTCGACCTTATAGACATTTTACAAACCATTTGTTTTTTTGGTCCAAGATACTTGGTAAATGGTCTGGAAGCTAAATTTAACAAAAAAACATGAATGTCAATAAGGTCTAAATTGTTATGTAACACATCATTGTTATGTAGCTGGACATCACTAACAGCACAATACAGTCGGTGGTGTCGCATGGCGTGGGGAATAGTAGTTTCTGTCATTCCCCACGACAGCGACACCACTGAAAACGATACCACTGGTGTGGTATCGTGGGGAATGACAGAAACTACTATTCCCCACGCCATGCGACACCTTCGTAAAGTAAAATGGTGCGCGGCGCGTAGTTTTGAATCGTACGGGTAAAGGTCTTCGTGTCAGTCAGATTTTAAATCCACCTTATTCACGAAAACAAATATGTATAAGTAGTTATTTTTATTTATTTTAACTGTTCAAGTTTACAATGCATACCTAATCTGTCTAAAACTTTAAAAAATACTTACTAGAAAAATAAAACAAAATAAACTTGTATACTAATCAGTTCAAGTTTATCTACTGCATTGCTCTATTCTGTGACGCAACATAGTACCTACTCGAGTTCATGAACTCATGAGCGGTGCGCTTGGCGCGCGTTTCCCGCGCATCGTAATTTATTACGTATCGCTACTCCTTGCGGGGGCTGCGGTAAGCATTTAATACCTACGGCGCTTGCTTTCACCCCGCCTTAAATGTGAATTTTGTGGTAAGAAAGGCCACTCGGAAACTTCATGTTTTTTAAGCCTCCACTACACTACTCGCGAAGTTGCTTCAACAAAGTACTCGTCGAAGTTGATCGAAGTCCGAAGTACGTGTCTACACACTCACACACAACTTCGCGAGGAGCTCAGTCGCCCGGTGGCACCCGCGCGCTTTACACCACAGACTATTTGCACCATGGATAATGTTGAAGTGGCAGCTGCCGTTGCAATGTGCACTCTCGCATATTATAATTACGTGTGAATTTATCACGCGACAATTTGAAGTGAGTCGAGTAGTGTAGTCAGACGCTTCGTCGGAGCACTTCGGGCCCTTTGACTCGGGCGCAAAAACCGACAACGATTGGAAGTCGCGCGAGGCGAGCCGAGGTTGCACGAAGCGAAGCGAAGTGGCCGTCCACACTATCGTATTCGCCTAACTTCGACCAACTTCGCGAGTAGTGTAGAGGAGGCTTTACAAAAATAATTCAAAGATAATTCAAGAATTCAGAGATCGTTGACCCAGAAAATGTCGTGTAATATATTTAGAAATGGAAACCAATCATGTTTGTCGAGTTTCGCTAACTAATTTGACCCTATAATACAAGCAAGTTCAAATTAAATTGACTGGCGAAACTTCACAATTTCCGAATATAATAAAATAAAACAAAAATATGATTTTTTAAACTCATCATTTTTGAGTTCTCAGTTAATTTAATTTGATTTGATTTGTATTTATAACACGTTATTGTACACAAAATAATATAAAAAATAATGTACATAATTGTTTTAAAATATTACCAGAGAAAAGTCAGACAATCAATCTGCCTATCCTTTTATCAACTATTTTGGCGTCGGCTTCCTGTCTGACCGGATGCAGCTGAATACCAGTATTTTACATGAAGCGCCTGCCTATCTGACCCCCCCCCCCCTTGGTAATACCTAGTTGTCAGACTTTCGGGCTTTTGTCGACCCGTAGTTACTGTCAAAGATCTAAGAATGACAGCCGGGATCAACGGCTTATCTTGCTTTCCGAGGCACGGAAGAGTCTCGGTATGTAATGGATTGAACGGATGGAGTGCGGCTGTTATTATTTAGCCACGAGCCCCTCCGACACTCGGCGACACCTAAATAAATGGCTAAAAAGCACTGTTTAATTTTATACTTTCAGTACAGAGCCGAGCGTTGAAAATCCAACAGCGCGCTTTTATTCAGGTAGTCATTTTGGTGTCGCCTACTGTGAGTAATTGTAGTCAAGTGTCGTTTTAGTATTCGGGTGTTATCTTATAGCAAGACAACTTAAAACAGACCCTTCAGAAGCTCGAAAGTCTGACAACCAGACCGACCAGTCTTAACAAGGGGTATCGTGTTAACCAGTTACTGGGTTGTGGAGACCAGCAATGCTATTCTGTAATCATCTCACCGTGAAAACTTAAGTGAAGTGAGCGTGGAGTGAACTGTCAGTGTCATTCCACCTGATGCTAGGGATGGACCAAGCACATTATTATAGTCATAATCGAGATTATAATAATATTTTTTACGCTATTCTAGTGATCATTTTATATTATTTTAAAGCTAGTATTTAAGTTTCTAAACATTACTAAGTCCCTGGGTTTTTAAACAAAATTGTAAAAAAGAAATTCAGTCACCAAGTCAATTTTGTTTTTTATTTTTTACGCACGAACAATAAATAAATCAAGAATTTCTATTTGACTATTTTATTTTAAAACGCCCTAAATAATAATGTTTAGACACCCTACTAGCTTACAAATAATATAACATGATTATGTTATAAAATTATCATAAAAATATAATTAAAATCTCGATTATGATTGTAAATGTAATTTGGTCAATCCCTAGCATCCGTGGGATGACATTGACAGATCACTCCACGCAAGTTTTCACGGTGAGATTTTTACAGAATCGACGTACAGATAGGCCGTCGCTCCATGTAAGATACCGACCGATAGTTGGGAAAAGGCTGGGCAGGATTGATTTTGACATATTGTTTTGCAAAGTGACACCTAGCATCTGTCAGTTTTCTTCAGTAAATTAATAACAATAGTAAAGATAGGTATGTCAGAAAATATTATGTCTTAACTGACTAGAATGATATACGTAATTAGACTGCCGAGATTATAAAAAGCTAAAAAATACACTAAAATTAGGTAGGTTAGGTACTGTAGGTTTTGCAGGTCTGTGGGTCTACTCCCTACGTCCGTCCGTCTGACGTAACGATCCATCAAAACAAGTGTAAAAGTTACATTTTTCGGAACACATCTGGAGTAGGGACAACTGTCAAATCGTGTTGTCATTCATACTTCGTTCGGGGCCCGAACCAATCATCCATCCGTAGGTGATAGGGAGTAGGAAACGCCCGTAACGAAGGCCGAAACTACGGGCTTCGTGCTTAGGGAGTAGACCCCCAGTTCCTAGAACGTGTATTGTATTTTTATTTAACGAAGCTACGTGAGCTTTACTTGTGGTGACATGTTGTGAATGTCGGTACCGTCCGAGACATTGAGAAGTTGTAAGTGTGTGTGTCATGTGTACTCGTCCCCACGCACACAGTAACAGCGTGTATGTACACATGGTTAGCACAAGTAAAGCGCGCGTTGCTTCGTGAGATAAAAATACTGTAGAAGGTGTGGTCATATTTAAGGATGAACTGAACAACTTTTTCCATGGGCCCAACATCGTAATGGCGAAAAATAATCAGCCATGCCATTTGAGTTGAGTACGTACTGAAGTTTTTTTTATGGGATAGTTGATATTTTTTTCGAGGTTACGATGTTGGTCCCATGGAGAAAGTTGTTCAGTTGGTTGTTTGGTTTTTTTGTTTGTTTGTTTGTTAATTAAGAGTGACATTTGAATATTTGTACACCATAAAGTTGTGGTAGAATGTTTAGAACTTAAACAAATATTAACACCATATGTACCATGTAAAACTACATTCATACAAATAAAATTCTATTCTATTCTATTCTATTCACCCTTAAATATGACCACACCCTTTTGATACAAGTTATTTATTGATTGAAACTAATCGTTTTAACATAAACCTCTGTCCGCACTGGGCGAATCCCGCGCGGGATGCGGGATGTTACTGCGCGCGTTCCCGTCACAGGACTATTCGCGTCAGTTTGAATGCCTCTACAGGGTTAGGGCACAGCCGTCCGCAGACTGATGGGGTGAATTCAGTATATCATACTAAGTTGACCGGTACATGAAATTATTTCAGGAACGTTATGGGAATCAAATAAACCAGATTTGTTTTATCGCCACACACGCAATGTATCGTTACCGTGCCAAACGCACGTAGCGAACGGCAGCGCAGAGATACCCGTCATTTCACGCGTCGTTCGTTAGAGTATTTCAACATAAATTGCAATTTTTTATTATTTTAGCTGTTTTATTTACATAAATGGAGTGCTGCGTACAGTAAAAAAAATCAAAATTTTGATTAAAACAAAGAGCTGAATGCATCTTGTTAATTTGCGGAGGGCTGTCCCTGACACCGTGTATACAAGTTAGGCAACTCAATCGGCGCGAGCGCATTTCGTTCCGCATCCCGCTCGGGGTTCGCTTCACTTTGGCCAGAGGATAAAATTTAAAAGATTTTCGAAAACAGCAAAGTCTTTCTATATTTATCTTGAATGATACTTTTCTGTATTATACATTTATAATATATTTATACAAAAATAATAAATCGTATAAACTTAATATTTACTTATACATGAATTAGATCGGAGATCGGTGTACAAAACTTAAAACTAAAATAAATTTAAATATTTAAAATATCAAAATATTGCTTCCGTTTCTTTAACACTGACCGGCGCGAAACCGGGCAATTTTTATTGCGACATTTCTTATGATAATTACAAGAATATTTAGAATAACGTAAATATTTAAAAAATAACATAAAATTGTACACATTCTTTTATTATTAATAATATTGATTTAAATTTTATGTTTTTTCTTCTTTATTACACCAAAAACATTTTTTATTCGGTATTAAGCAATAGGCTCGCCCTTACACCGATATTATGACTCGTAGAAGTTATCAATTCAATTAACTGGCGAATCCTCTCAGACTGGATCAATGTGATCATACATAGTAAGACAAAACAAAATTGAAATTTAAAAGAGGAGGGTTTGGTCCAGGTTTGGTCCCATAGTAAAAGTTGTTCATACTGATGAGTACGATGACCCCTTAAAAGGTTGCAACTGTTTACAATCCGATTCAAATAAGAATAGGAACGTCAATGACCTCTATCTGTCAAATGTTGATTGAAAAGTACGGTTTGCAAATAAAACTTATTTGCGTATCTATAACGTTTTTTTTTTGTTTAGCCGAGTCTTAGTTAAATCAAAGTGAAAAAAGACATCAAAAAATTATTCATAATTAGTTTTTTATAAATTATACTTCTTTCTTTCATATTTTCATTTTCGGCAACAATTTTTTTCATTTTTTACAAATTCTTCGTTCATGATTCGTAAATAAATGTTATTTAAAAAATATCTTGTTTTGCTCACCCTACACAATTTATTCGATTTGACAGCTATGACGTCACAACATGGCGCTAAGTCGATCCTATTCTTATTTGAAATGCATTGTACACGCTTACATCCTGTATAGTCAAAGGAGCATGCTTAGATAGTTTGGTCATGTTGGGAGCATGAATGAAAGGCGACTAACAAAAGGTATTTACAAGGCAGATGTGAGTGGAAACGCCGGGATCTTAGCTTAGCGAGATCTTAGATAGTATCACATGAGTATACAAGACTTTATCTACATCCATGTTATGAATCCTCTATAAAAGGTTCTGAAACAGTTTTTTGCAATACTAATACTCGTATCGAACATGGCGGCCGGCGTCATAGTATACGACGTGAATTCGAATAAGTTATTTTTATAAATTACGGCGCTGTTGTAGTGAAACGCGCGTGCATTACAATGTTCTTTTTTTGAAAACGAGTTGCATTATGAAATTCAGTACAACATTATAACACCCGTTTGGATGATACTATGGTTACTATGACACTGGCTGTTTTAATTTTGGCAATAAGCTAACTGTTTCAGAAACTTTTATAGAGGATTTATAGCATGGGTGTAGATAAAATTATATTTTTGAACTCATAACACAACTAAAGCTGATTACGGGCTCAACAGCCGCTGGTATAGTTGAAATTACAAGTTAAGGCTTGTCCGCCGTAAAAAACGCGGTCACTGTCGGACTGCTTAGAAAAGAAAGAGAAGCGCGATGACACAACGCTTGCAAAATATGAAGTAATTACCGATTTACAAAAAATCTAGGGATTGCACTGAAAAAGTAATCACATGAAATCATTCCTTATTATTTTGTAAAGAAATGTATAAATGTATGAACACTTTTAATGAAAACTGTAGGAGTAATATGGTAAAAACTCGAAAAAATAGACAGAAATAGACCTGGGTTTAGCCTTTTTTTCTTTAGTTCTACAAACTAAAATAGATTTCAGGACAAATGAAATCACTTCTTATGTATTCTAGATTATTGTGTATTTTTTTGTATTAAAAAGGTGCTATAGTTACTGTAAAAAATGGAAACAAAGTTACTTATTTTCGCCGTATTTTAGGGAGGACAAGCCTTAAGTTAATGTTTCTTTTATACGTGAAAGTTCGCCTGCTAATTTAATTTTACGTTAAATAACAACTTCGAGTCTATTATCTTAGGCCCTGTACCCGTAAGGTTTTATTTTAAAAACATGTTACTTGGCAGTAAAAATGTTATAGATATGTATTGGTCATTTTTAGCACCAATAGTCAAAATAAGCCACCATTTGGGTCAATATAGTATACAAACACATACAACAACATAAACAGAGCGAACAAGTTAAAACATAATTTGTAAATAAAACAGTTATGAACGTATGATATAGCTGTAGGTATAAATAGACAAAAAAATATTTTTTTTTAGTTACCTACTTTAGTTTCCAGTTGCCTTCTATTTTTATAAACTAACTTCATATTTTTAAAAGATAGCCTATTAAAAGATAGCATGCTGCAAAATAGGCTCAAAATAGCAAATACAATTTGCAGTACGATAAGCATCGCTAAGGTACCTAGCCCGCGAAATTCAAATTTTAAAAAATAAGTATTATCGATTTTCTGACTTATAAGCTTATAACCAATCACTTAGGATATGCCAAAGATTTTAAATTCTCACCTGTAAAATATATAAAAACATGTAAGAATTCAAATAATCTAATCAGAATTATTCATCCATTGCTTTTCGAGATTACTTAAATAAGACTTAAAAATAGAAAATGGCTCATTTGTTTAAAACTAAATTATGTAAAGAGATTCAGCAAGTTTGCTAAAAAGACTGCTGCTGTTATTAAATAAGCACCACGGTACAAAAAAGCTACACTCAAAATATGGTTGACACATATTTTGGCCGCAAAAAATGGATAGATACCAATTTTGGCCATTATAAGATAGTTTGATATGATTATTAGGCCGTAAAAAGATAACTTGCCATTAATATTTGGCCGTAAAAGATAACATTTCAGACAGCATCTTTCATCGCCACATTGACCAATTGTCCATCACTATTTAAGTGAACATCCAAACCGCTTTTTATATTTTTTTCATTTGCTTGTTTGAAAACTTCGGGCCACACAAACTTCTTATTATTCCTCAACGGCATTGCTCTCTGCAGTTTTTCGGTAAATCTCGAATCCTCCCATTTTAGGAAAGTATTCATTTTCATATGAGCTTTCAACTCATCCGATAACTTCTCGTGCTTAGCAACATCTTCTAACAGGATCAAAATAATCCTATTTTTTCCCTCTTTTAAAGCCAAATTGTGTGCAGCCCTAAACTCCATATTAGCGTAAGCAGAATCCAAGAAATTATTCGACAAAAGAATTATAGTTTTACGAGATTTTTCAACAGATCTATTAATTTGATCCGGAATAAAATCACCGACGAACCAGTCGCGGTAATGCACGCATGTTTTTAGACCAAATTCGTTTTCTAACTTCGGCATAATTTTTTCTAAGAATTGTCTGTCTTTGTGCGCGTAAGAGACAAAGACATCGTACTCCTTGTTCATATCATCGGGGTCGTCGACGAAGCAGCAAGGACACAGGCCCTTATTGATGATAAAAACTAAGATTTCGTGAGAATTCTTGTATATAATCGCGGATATGATAGCAACAATTATGACCAGGGTAATAAAAGTGCCACTAGCTACCGCAGCAGCGTACCAACTATTACAAAGTTCTAGCGGTTCCATTAGATGTAGTAATTTGTCTCCACAGTTGACTGAAACTAAATCTTTCACTGTCTGACTTACTTTAAGCGCTTGCAACTCTTTAGAATGCCAGCAGTCGCATTCGAAAGGATTATTCGACAGATACAAAGTGATATTCGATTCTAAAAACGTCATCGGTATTTCAGTTAACTTATTATTCGAGAAATCGATTGCTTTAACCGATTTTGATGGCGAAAAGGGGATTTCTTCCAAACCTATATTAGACAGGTTAAGTAATTGTAGATGCAAATTTTCTATAGTTTTCGGAGCAGTTTTTAATCGTAAAGATATGGATTTTGCTCCGAATTCCTCCGGATTCGGCAGTGATGGTGGAATTGTTTTACAATCGAAAGACAAATCAGCTTTAGCCGGTCGAAACTCACAAGTGGAACAAGAATTGGAGCAGTTTACAGCGTCTAGGTCACAATTTAAGTCGTTTGGCGACACGTTAACGAACAGATCTCCTTTTAGATGTGGTGGTGAAGCACACTTAGCGTTATTTAATACGAATTTAGCTTCTACAGAAGCGGATTGGGCTCCTTTCAGTCTCATAGCGAGGTTATAAAGCCCACAATCACATGTCAAGGGATTGTCATCCAGTAGAATGGAATTGGATGATTCTTTGTACATTGGATCACCTGCAGTAACAGTTGCGTAATTGAGAATTAAGAAAGAGATATTATTGTGTCGCAAGTCTACTACGATGTCGTCGCTTAAAAACTGGCAGTCAGTGCTCTGAAAAAAAAAACAAGAAAATAGTTAATGATTGTAAAAATAGTTACAAGAATCTTACTTAGTACAGGCGTGTGACGAGGAGGTAGGAAACGCATGAGAGTAAAAGAGATGAATACAAATGTTGATGGAGAGATAGAGGAAGGCGAAAGAAACGATGGATGGATTGTGTGAGGCATGATATGAAACAGAAGGGAGTGAATGATAGCGTGCCAGCTGACAGGGGAGAATGGAAGAAGAAAACGTGGTGCGCCAGCCCCACGTCCATGATACAAGAGCAGGAAGATGATGCGGATCATTTGGCACGTGGGCAAAACCTGAACTAACGCTCCACCTTGTTTTTTCAAGAGGAAAAGCAAGAGACTAAAAGAGATGAAACCTACTAATATTATAAATGTGAAAGTTTGTATGTTTGGATGTTTGTTACTCAATCACGCAAAAACGGCTGAACGGATTTGGATGATATTGGTATACAGATAGTTTATAACTTGGATTAAGACATAGGATACTTTTCATCCCGGTAGAAGGTTCCCGTGAGATAATTTCCGACATACACGCGGGCGAAGCCGGTGGCAAAAGCTAGTATAAAATAAATGTTGATAGATGGAGAGGCAGAGAAGGCCAAAGCAAAGATGGGATGGATCGCCAGCCACGTCGGTGGCTAGCGACTCTGGTACTCTTCATGTGCGAAACCCTGCTATCTCATTTACGGGATCTGCCCCTAACCTAAACACCATAGATGCAAATGTCACGACACGCAATAAGCGAAAACATGAAGGAGAAATGGTAGCATTTATGCAAGAGATAAGGGACTTATTACAATCGGCTACCGCTCAATCGGAAAGTAAATTTAAAGCATTACAGGAATCAATGAGCGAAATTATAGCACAGAACTCGGAAATGAAAAAATCCTTGGCCTTCGTCACTAAACAATACGATGATATAATGATTAAAATTGATGATATTGAAGGAAAGCGAAAAATCGATAATGCCTACATTAATCAGCTCGAAGGTAAGGTTGAGAACCTGGAGCGTATATTATGTCTTACAAAAATAGAGATGAGAAATATCCCAAAGAAGGAAGGAGAAAATAAAGAAGATCTGCATCGCTTAGTATCAGAAACAGCTAAAGTTCTAGATGTCTCTCTCGAACAACACGACATTAAGGATATTTTCCGAATAAATAAAAAAGGTGGAAGGCCATCTATTATAATCGACTTTGTCTCGGTAACTACAAAAGAAAATATTCTACAGAAAGCCCGTAACTTCAATCGCAATAACACCAAAGCTAAGTTAAACACATCCCATATAAATATACCAGGTGAATTAAAACCAATTTATCTATCAGAGAGCTTGACTTTGAAGGGACAACGGTTATTCTATCTTGCGAGGAAATTTGCGAGTGAGAATGGTTTTAAGTTCTGCTGGACCTCACTTGGAAAAGTCTTCCTTCGACAAAAGGAAGGAGAACAATACATACTTGTTAAAAACGAAGCTGATCTGAAACCCAAATTGCCACAATGACTGGAGAGAGGACTTGCTAGTCTTTTTAATTATTTAGTTCTATTATTATTTTTCTATCTGCAATTGCTCTCTTATTGTAAAACACATACACAAATACCAACCAAACACATTCAATCAAAACTATTTAACACACGAACTCAATTACACAATATACATTTAACAAACACTGACATCACTCACATAATTAAAAATTGTTCTCGTAAGGGTATCATTAATCATTTAGTTATTATTTTCAATACGTCTGTCACAGTACTACACACCCTAATTAGCAACAAAAGACATATGCGGTCATTCAATGGCTAATACGAACACTATCATCGCAACACAGATAGATAACTTTACTGTGGCATCTTCTCATTACTGTGATACAGACGCTTGTAACGAGATTTTGAAAACCTCTAAGGCATCGCTAAAAATTATAACTCAAAACATCCGAAGTATCTATAAAAATTTTGATAGTTTTCAGGCTCAACTGGCTAGGCTATCGAGCGAAATCGACGTCATAATCCTGACAGAGTGTTGGCTAAATGATGAAAAACTGATACCGAATTTGCAAAATTACGTAACATACTCTAGCAAAAAATGTTTAAATCAAAATGACGGCATTACGATATTTGTTAAAAGCAGTCTGCAATGTACGGTTGAAGAACCAGACCCAATAGGAGCTAATTTTCTTCTATTGAAAATTGATTCCGATACTTGTATTCTAGCTTCTTATAGATCCCCATCAATATATTGCACTGATAGCTTCCTTAACTCCCTGGAAAACATTTTAAATAAATTAAAAGCGCATAATGTCATTCTGATAGGTGACATCAATATAGACATAAAACCTAATAACACAGATAGAAATAGTTCATCCTATCTAAATTTAACTGCACAATTCGGCCTTTTACCGGGGCATACCCATCCTACAAGACTGCATAACTGCCTCGATCACGTAATGATTAGTACCACCACTTGTGCAACAGTCATGGTCATAGATTCCACGGTCAGCGATCACGCCGCCGTAATGTTATGTCTAAGTAATGCCCCCTCTAAAAACAGGAATACGAAAAGATATATTACAAAAGTAAACTATGAGGGCGCTGTTGAACAATTAAAAACTACGGATTTTACTTTTATTTCACAAAATTGTGATGCAAACGAGGCCGCTACACGGTTTGTTGAATGTCTTAGGTCCACGGTATCCCAACACTCAAAAGTAGCGAAAGTCTCTAACCGTAAGGTAATCCTTAAACCTTGGATGACACCTGGTCTCTTAAGGTGTATTCGACACAGGGATAACCTCCATCGAAAATTCTTGGCAGACCCTAAAAATGGAATTATCGAGTTATCATACAAAAGGTATCGTAACCACTGTAATCTATTACTCAGGAAATTAAGAAATGATCACGAAAGCTCCGCTTTAAAATCTTCAAAGGACAATAAAGAAATGTGGAATACTATAAAATCCATAACCAACCAAGCTAGGAAACAAATATCAGCTGACAAACTTCTATCTGCCACTGACGATGCGGATGCGCCTAATGCCATCGAGCAAATAAACCATTATTTTTCTAATGTCGGAAAGCAATTGGCAGATAATATTATTAAAAACCAAAATTCCTCACTTGCCCCATACAAAATTGAAACACTCCCTGCGTGTGATTCTATGGTCCTACTTTCTCCGGACGAAGCTGAAGTTGAGACAGTAATTAACAACTTAAAACATGATTGTGCCACAGGATGGGACTCCATTCCGGCTAAACTCCTTAAATTGGGTAAAGAAGTACTAGTTCCACCTCTTACAAAGCTTTTTGACGCCTGTTTTGAGCAAGGAGTTTTTCCCCGAATTTTCAAAAAATCCTTAATCACACCTGTTCACAAGGGTGGAAACCAAGACGATGTTAAAAATTATAGACCTATCTCCGTTCTGTCAGCACTGTCAAAAATATTAGAAAAATTGTTGAACCGTAGACTCATGAAATATCTAGAGCACTACAAAATAATATCGGACATCCAATTTGGTTTTAGGTCCGGGAAAAGTACCGCAGATGCAGTTAATCAACTCGTTGATTACGTGACTGAAAAAGTTGACACAAAGCAAAAATGTCTGGGTGTTTTTCTGGACCTAGCCAAGGCGTTTGACACGGTCTGTATTCCAACTCTTGTGACCAAGTTAGAACACGCTGGAATCCGGGGAAGGGCTCTAAGCATATTTACAGACTTTCTCAAGGACCGAACGCAAAAAGTAAAGATTGGTGAAGTTATTAGCGATGAAGCCAGAGTTGATTATGGTGTACCCCAGGGTAGCTGCCTATCCCCGAGTCTTTTCTTGCTCTATGTGAATGACCTATGCCAGCAGTCTCTTACTAGGTGTAAAATATTTAGCTATGCAGACGACACTGTACTTATATTTCATGGAGAGAGTTGGGACGCGGCTCTGCAAGCTGCAGAGACGGGCGTACGTAAAATAATGCACTGGCTGGAAGGTAACTTATTAACACTTAATATTTTGAAAACATCATTTCTGCAATTTACTTTCGCCAAAACTAAACCTACAACAATAAGCCTTAAAGCACACTCCTGTGGTAACTCCAACAACAGTCTTCCATGCTCGTGTCTTCCAATTACACAAAAAAAGACAATTAAGTACCTGGGTGTGATTCTGGATGAGGGACTTAGTTGGCGTCCCCACATTGAGCAAACTGCCTCACGGGTTAGGAAACTTATATGGGCGTTTAAGAGACTTCGGCAAGTGGCCGACTTTAAGCTTCTTCGTTTGGTGTATATAGCACTAGCACAGTCAATTGTAGGTTACTGTGTTACGGCATGGGGAGGGGCTTGTAAAACCTATATGATACACCTCGAGAGAGCCCAAAGATCTTTGTTAAAAGTCATGACCTTCAAACCGAACCGGTTCCCTACAAAAACCCTGTATGAAAGTTGTCAAGTACTTACAGTGAGACAACTATACTTTCTTAATCTCATCATGAAACAGCATGAAATCACTCCGGTAAACCACACAACCAAACATAAGAGAACTGTCATTAGTGTATGTCGCGCAGTCAAATATAAGACTGCATCCGCACGACGACAACGTCTATATTTAGCTACTTATATTTATAATAAAGTTAACAGAATCCTTAACTTCAACCCACTAACAATAAATAAAACTAAGATAATACTAAATACATGGCTTCAAACATTGGACTACCAACAGACGGAAAACTTACTTAAAGAACAATACACGTGATAATTAAATAGTATTTAAGGTAAACGAAATCAGATATTTAACCCAAAGTCCAGTCACCAAGTACAACCACTCATACAAATACACACACACACACACACCCTCACACACACAAAATACAACACACTCACATACACACCACTCAAGAGCATGCATGCACTAATTTTCATTTGTTTTTTTGATTTATTATTTTAATTTTGTTGCATAAACTGTTAATGTTCCAAAATCGGGTGAAGACACTGACTCCTGTAACACAGGTACCACCTAGCTCAGGAGTCAGGGCTTCAATTGTAAATGTAACTCCATTTTTATGTCAATAAAATATATTTTATTTTAATTTTATTATTATTGTGTGAGGCATGATATGAAACAGAAGGGAGTGAATGATAGCGTGACGGTTGACAGGCGAGAATGGAAGAAGAAAACGGGTTGCGCCAGCCCCACGTACAATGGGACGAGAGCAGGAAGATGATGAGCTGTACAAGGATCATTTGGCACGTGGGCACGTGGGCAAAACCTGAACTAACGCGCCATCTTGTTTTTTCAATACATTTCACAAAACGATCTCACAAAATGTTAAGCAACAGCGTCCGCCTGACGACGTCAGTCGAACGCCAACAGATTGCTGAAAAAAAAGACATGGATCCGTCATGGTTCCAGTGTGCGAGAGAGACGGAGCTATATACGACCTATTGCACTATCCTCTTTTCACAACGGAACAATGATGGATCCATGATCTTTTTTCACCTACGCTGTCAGATCCCGTCATCATCGTCGCCGTCGGTCGGTTGCCAGTCTAACCGGATGCAGCTGAACACCAGTATTTTACATGGAGCGACTGCCTATCTGACCTCCACAACCCAGTTACTGGATAACACGATACCCCTTGATATTGAGAGACTGCTTGTCAAGACTTTCGTGCTTCTAACTACCCGTAACGATGGTCAAAGATCTACAAATTTTAATGACAGCCGAGAGCAACGGCTGAACGTGCTTTCCGAGGCACGGAGGTCTCGGTGTGTAATGGATGGTCGAGGTCGGTCCGATCTCACTCATCCATGAACAGACCGCGGCAAGCGTAGCTTAACCTTTGATCGACCAGTGCGGCTGTTATTATTTAGCCACGAACAAACCTACTTATAAACAGACAAACCTACTTACAAACAAACCTACAAACTAACAAACAAACAAACAAACAAACCTGCTTATAAACAAAAAACCTACTTACAAACAAACCTACAAACTAACAAACAAACAAACAAACCTGCTTACAAAC
The DNA here is from genome assembly GCA_905163495.3 of Cosmia trapezina. NCBI lineage: Eukaryota > Metazoa > Arthropoda > Insecta > Lepidoptera > Noctuidae > Cosmia > Cosmia trapezina. The sequence goes on along the minus strand of LR991046.1, from coordinate 3,009,296 downwards.
AAAAAAACCTACTTACAAACAAACCTACAAACAAACAAACAAACCTGCTTACAAACAAAAAAACCTACTTACAAACAAACCTACAAACTAACAAACAAACAAACCTACTTACAAACAAACCTACAAACTAACAAACAAACAAACCTACTTACAAACAAACATACAAACTGACAAACAAACAAACAAATCTACTTACAGTTACTGGATAACACGATACCCCTTGATATTGAGAGACTGCTTGTCAAGACTTTCGTGCTTCTAACTACCCGTAACGATTGTCAAAGATCTACAAATTTTAATGACAGCCGAGACCAACGGCTGAACGTGCTTTCCGAGGCACGGAGGTCTCGGTGTGTAATGGATGGTCGAGGTCGGTCCGATCTCACTCATCCATAAACAGACCGCGGCAAGCGTAGCTTAACCTTTGATCGACCAGTGCGGCTGTTATTATTTAGCCACGAACAAACCTACAAACCTACTTATAAACACACAAACCTACTTACAAACAAACCTACAAACTAACAAACAAACAAACCTGCTTACAAACAAAAAAACCTACTTACAAACAAACCTACAAACTAACAAACAAACAAACCTACAAACTAACAAACAAACCTACTTACAAACAAACAAATCTACTTACAAACAAACCTACAAACAAAACTACTTACAAACAAACAACCGTACTTACAAACAAACCTACAAACTAACAAACAAACAAACCTGCTTACAAACAAAAAAACCTACTTACAAACAAACCTACAAACTAACAAACAAACCTACAAACTAACAAACAAACAAACCTACAAACTAACAAACAAACCTACTTACAAACAAACAAATCTACTTACAAACAAACCTACAAACTAACAAACAAAACTACTTACAAACAAACAACCGTACTTACAAACAAACCTACAAACTAACAAACAAACCTACAAACAAACAAACAAACAAACAAACCTACTTACAAACAAACCTACAAACTAACAAACAAACCTACAAACAAACAAACAAACCTACTTACAAACAAACCTACAAACTAACAAACAAAACTACTTACAAACAAACCTACAAACTAACAAACAAACCTACAAACAAACAAACAAACAAACAAACCTACTTACAAACAAACCTACAAACTAACAAACAAACCTACAAACAAACAAACAAACAAACAAACCTACTTACAAACAAACCTACAAACTAACAAACAAAACTACTTACAAACAAACCTACAAACAAACAAACTAACAAACGTACTTACAAACAAACATAACTACTTACAAACAAACATACCTACTTACAGTAATAAAATAATTTATCATAAATAAAAATACTTACTTCTAGCATAGTAAAATTATTCCCGGACAGATTCAAATCCTTGAGCTTCGTCAGTACCATGCGCCAGTCAAAGAACATGGTATTTATTTGGTTTCCATTTAAATATAAGTTTTTTAACTCCTCCAGCATGTTGAACGGAGAATATTCTTCAAAGTTATAATATCCATCTGTTATTTCATCTTTTAATTTAAAAGTTAATCTGTTGGATTTCAGCGAGATAGTCTTCAACGCTGTGGCTCCTTGGAAGGCTTGCGGACTTATGTGCGTCAGAAGATTTTCGTCTAAGGACACATAGTTCAGGTTTCGAAGACCAGAGAATAGGAAGCTGAAACAAAAAGGAAATATTTAACTCATCCTCTAAAAACTTATTGACCTTCTAATGATGCATAGACTTTTTTAAATTAATGAAGCTCAAAAAACTTATTGCGCTTCTAATGTTGCACTCTTTTTTTTTTAAATAAGTGAGACTTTTTTTTAATTTCTGGCCTTTTCTCATCCCGACCGAACGGGTTAACCACGGGTGAACCACGTGCAAGCCGAATTGGTCGCAGTAACCAAGCTACCGCCGACCGCTACATCCAAGTATGTAGTATTTTTCGGACCCCAAAATAGGAATTATTAGAGAAAGGAGGTGTTGCAATAAGTATTTCCTCTCACACATTGAAATATCACGTTTTGTGGAGGGGCGTTCATTTTTAGAATAATATAATATCCTTGGACATTTCACACAACGCCATCTAGTCCCAAGCTAAGCAACCTAATGCTTGTTTTATGGTAACGAGATGGCTGATAAACTACTTATATACATTTTTTTTTTGTAAATACATACATATTATAGATAGAAAAACACCCAGACTCGGAACAAATACTTTTAGGTCGTACAAATATTTGTTCCGTGCGGGAATCGAACCCGCGACATGCTGCGCAGCAGTCAAACGCTCAACCACTGCGCCAACCGTGTCGTCATGGTCAAAAGTGACCCCCGTATTCAAAATTCATTTATTTACTTTACCCGTCCGTGTTTGGGTCACAGAAGTTCATATGTGTACCAAACAACTTAATTGGTACATTCGATTCGGAGCAAATTGGCTGTGACAGACGGACAGACAGATACACGAGTGATCCTATAAGGGTTCCTTTTTTTTTCTTTTGAGTTACGGAACCCTAAAAGGAGTACTTAGATAGTTTGGTTATGTTAAGAGGAGCGTACTACCTATTCGCAACCGGTGTGATCAGGGGGTCTACTCCCTAAGCACGAAGCCCGTAGTTTCGGCCTTCGTTACGGGCGTTTCCTACTCCGTATCACCTACGGACAAATGATTGGTTCGGGGCCCGAACGAAGTATGAATGACAACACGATTTGACAGTTGTCCCTACTCCCGATGTGTTTTTACCCGTCCGAAAAATTTAACAATTAAGTACACTTGTTTTGATGGATTGTTCATTGTTGTTGTCAGACGGACGAACGGACGGACGGACGGACTTAGGGAATAGACCCCCAGATGTATGAACGTAATCGAAGCAAAACTGCCCCTGCTACGATCTTAACATACTCCATGTTAAGATCGTAGCAGGGGCACATGTATGTGGGTATAAACAAAAGATACTTACTCAGGCAGAACTTCCAAATGATTCCTATTTAAGTTAAGATACGTTAACTGTTGCAGAGGGGAGAAAACTTGTGGACTTAAAGCTGCTATCTTATTGTGACTTAAATCTAAGCGTTTTAAATGCTGCAAGTCTTTAAAGATGGCGGCCGGAAGTGACGTTATACTGTTCTCAGAGAGATTAATCGTCTCTAATCCGTCACATCCGGTGAGAAGCTCTTCAGGAAGGTCGGTGGGTGTACTCGTTATGATCAGGTTCCTCAGTGATGGTAGGTTGGCTAGAGAATGCTTGTGTAGCTTTAACGACACATCATTGTATCGTATGGTGATCTGAAAGAAAAAACTCATGATATTCTATGGTTATGACGGTGGTGGATAATTATCGCGATAAATTGGACGCCGCTACCGAGTTATCGCCACGTCAATCGGCAATGTGAATGCCGTTGTAAAATTATCGCGATAAGTTGTGGCTACACCTATGGCCTACCTCCATCATCGCGATAATAAACGGCGATTCCCGTTGGTGTAGCCCGGACATCAGAGGGGCAATTCCCGTATTTTTAACAGCGTTCGCAATATCATCTCAAGACTCAATCTGTCAAAAATTGTATAGCGTTTAATACAATTTTTGACAGATTGAGTCTTGAGATGATATTGCGAACGTTGTTAAAATTACGGGAATTGCCCCTCTGGTCGCAAAAAAACTAATTTCGCGGGCTAAATTTAAGGAATCATAAAAAAAAAACAAATAAATGAATACAGGGTTATTTTTCAATGACCAGCCAAATTTTCAAAGGGTGTTTTACTCATGAATATGAACAACTTTCACTATGGGACCAACTTTGAAATTGCAAAAAAAAATATCAGCTGTTTCATACATTTTGATCGAGTAGGTATTGAACTTTTGTAGGAAACCGCTGGTTTTTTTTTCGTGATTTCAAAGTTGGTCCGATAGTGAAAGTTGTTCATATTCATGGGTAGAACACACTGTGAAAATTTGGCTGGTCATTGAAAAATAACCCAGTATATACTAGAAAGGTTAAATAAAGGTAAACAATCTTGATGTGTCTTTAATCATTATTAATTTAAAACCTCAGTTTAAAAATAATGCAACTAAAAAACAATGTAAATACAACAATAATGATTACTAAATCAATTGAACCGTTAAGCTAGAGACAAACTGCAATGCTATTCTGTAATCATCTCACCGCGAAAACTTAAGTGAAGTGAGCGTGGAGTGAGCTGTCAGTGTCATTCCACCTATAGCTAGGGATGGACCAAGCACATTTTTATAGTCATAATCGAGATTTTAATAACATTTTTATGCTATTCTAGTGATCATTTTATATTATTTCAAAGCTAGTATTTAAGTGTCTAAACAATACTATCTAGGCGGTTTTTAAATAAAATTGCAAAACAGAAATTTAGTTTTGTCTGAATTTCTATTTGACTATTTTATTTTAAAACCCCCTAAATAGTAATGTTTAGACACCCTCTAGCTTAGAAATAATATAAAATGATTCATCATTCTCCTGCCCTTATCCCAATTTATTTGGGGTCGGCGCAACATGTCCTTTTTTTCCATACTTCTCTATTAGTCGTCATCTCGGTAGTCACACCCTTTCTAGCCATGTCATCTTTCACACAGTCCATCCATCGTTTCTTTGGTCTTCCCCTACTCTTATATCCATCGACATTCATACTCAAAACTTTCCTCACCACATTTTCCTCATTCCTCCGCATCACATGCCCATACCATGACAACCGATTTCCGCACAACTTTTCAGTCACCGGTGCCACTTTCAAACTTCCTCTTATGTACTCATTTCTTATTCTATCCATTCGTGTAACACCACACATTCCTCTTAGCATTCTCATCTCAGTTGCATGCAGTTGCTTTTCATTCATCCCTTTTGTGGCCCAACATTCTGATCCATACAAGACAGCAGGTCTAACCATTGTTTTATATATCTTCCCCTTAAGTTTAAGGGGAATGCGGGAGTCGCAGATTGTTCCCGTGACCTGCCGCCATTTCATCCATCCAGTGTTAATTCTGTGCTTAACCGTCCGATCTACTTCGCCATAATATAAAATGATTATGTTATAAAATATGCATGAAAAATATAGGTAGATAAAATCTCGATTATGATTGTAAATGTAATTTGATCAATCCCTAGCATCCGTGGGATGACACTGACAGCTCACTCCACGCAAGTTTTCACGGTGAGATTTTTACAGAATCGACCAGCTGGTCCCACGTACGCAACGTATGCGATGCAACGTGGGAGAATGGATGTGCACACTTGTCCCATGTATGCAACGTAAATTGGCATCAGACGCTGTTATAAGTTCTCAGAAGGTGCACTAGTGCGTCTGTAAGTCATGTTTTCTGATTCTGATAGCGAGTTTGAGGATGGTTTATTGAGTTTACTATTTTTAAATGAATATTTCCGTGCCACAAAAACAAAAACAAATGTAAGAAAAGGGTTCTTGATACAGAACATTATTATACAAATATGTTATAAGAAAAATACTTACATAGATTATGTAAAAGATAGTTATTAGGTAAAAGATATGTAGGAAGAAATAGCAAAAAAGCATGTCCAGCCTGGTAAAGGTTGGCCATGCTGTTTTGCTATTCTTCCCGTACTGCATCACGGTATTGAATGCATTTAATATTATAAATTACATCGTATTTTCTTAAAATATCGATTACCCGTTCATCTCCTATTTTGACTACTTTGACAACAAAACGCGTGCTCGCACCAAAGATCTATTTCTTTATGCCGTGCTACGCGTCAGTTCAACAAACACACTGGTCACACGCGTGGGTAGCGTAGGAACATCCCCTCCAACTTCCCATACCGATCTGGACATCGCAGGTTGACGTTGCGTGGGACGCGTGTGATTGCGTTGCATACAATAAGTGTGTTTCTATTACATAGTTTTCCATATAAAATCAAGAGTCCAGATATCATAATGCGTTGCATACGTTGCGTACGTGGGATTAGTTTGTCCCTAGCTTAGCTAGATGAACAGCTAGTCAACCTTAAATATAAAATACGATGTCATTTATAATATTAAATGCATTAAATACCATTATGCAATGCAGTATGGGAAGAATAGCAAAACAGCATGGCCAACCTTTACCAGGCTGGCCATGCTTTTTTGCTATTTCTTCCCACCTATCTATTACCTATATCTATATTTTACCTACTATAAGTATTTTTGTTATACCATATTTGTATAATAATGTTCTATCACAAGAACCCAATATCTTCTCTTCTTAACATTTGTTTTTGTTTTTGTGGCGCGTACAAATGTATTTAAAATAGTAAACTCAATAAATCATCCTCAAACTCGCTACCAGTATCAGAAAACATGACTTACAGACGCACTAGTGCACCTTCTGAGAACTTATAACAGCGTCTGATGCCAATTTACGTTGCATACATGGGACAAGTGTGCACACCCATTCTCCCACGTTGCATCGCATACGTTGCGTACGTGGGACCAGTTTGTCTCTAGCTTTACTTTAAGCAGTAGTTTATTTGTTTAATATGTCTTTGTGTAAAAAGTCACACCAAGATTGTTTACCTTTATTTACCTACCTAAACCTTTCTAGCAATGACATTAAACATCTAGACGTTGCCATGATTACAGTGTGAAGTGTGGAAGTGAGACACATATATACGAAATAAGTAGGAGAATTGAGACAAAGCATCGCATCTTCTGTCTCTTACGGCGTGCCGTATTTTTGCATGGCAAACTTTTGAATGTTAGCCAAACAAAGTACTTTCACTGTTACAAAATTTATCTTGCGTCGATTAATTTAACTTTTTTGGACAGTTTTTGCATTGTGCGAATGTATTGACATGGGTTTCAGTCCAAAATATGGAAGACTTCTTACGTTAAACCTCATTTCTCATACCACATAACCTAGAAAAAGTATTATATTGCTGTCTCATGACCGGCCACGCGGTGGCTCGATCTAGATGTAATAGGTCGGGGAAAAAGTTTTTTTGTATTTTATAGGTATAAAGTTGTTATAAAATCTCTTTGGCTCTACTGTTTGTATCTGGCTGGTTTTGATACCATTAAATAGATGACATTTTAGAAAAGAAAAATAAAAAGTAAAAACGATTTCCCGCCATTTTTCAATTGTTTTTCTGGCCGCCAAAATGAATGCACCTAACGAACAAATTCGATACATTTTGAAGTCTTATTACAAAAAAGGGAAAATGCAACACAAACCACGAAAAAAAATTGTGACGTTTATGGACTTAACGCATTGTCAGTAAGAGTAGCACAAAGTTGGTTCAAGCGTTTTCAGTCCGGGAATTTTGATGTCAAAGATGCAGCTCGCTCTAGTCGCCTCTGGTTGCCCTGTTACGGATATGGCCGATGCCATTTTTGGTAAAGTGGAGCAAGATTGCCATATTAGTAGTTACGACATAGTTGAAGAGTTAGGGGCTGACCACAAAACAGTTTTGACCCATTTGGCAAATGACACATAACTAAATAATAAACTATGAAAAAAAAATGTCTTGGAATTTGTTATAAAATACGAAGGAACTTTTTCCCCGACCTATTATCTAAGCTTTCTAGTATAGGTACTTACATTTTCTAAATGCGTCAAGTTACATAGTAAGCCAGGTGGTAATTCTTTTAATTGGTTTTTGAATAATGTTATAGACTGTAGTTTAGGCACATGGAGCAGCGAGCCCGCTGCTATGGAAGATATACGACTTGTGGTCAGTGACAGTTTCTGCAAGGAATCCAGACCTGGAAAAATATTAAAATATTTTTTATTTGCTAAGTAACTATGTGAATACAAGCTCGAGGCTAAGTAATAACAGCCGTACGGGTAGAACCATCAGGTTAAGCTACGCTTGCCGGTGTTGGTCCTTGATGGGTGACCATCTTTACATACCGAGACTCCTCCGTGCCTCGGAAAGCACGTTAAGCCGTTGGTCCCGGCTGTCATTCGTGGATCTTTGGCAGTCGTTACGGGTCATCAGAAGCCCGAAAATCTGACAACGAGTCTTACCAAGGGGTATCGTATTACCCAGTTACTGGGTTGTCGAGGTCAGATAGGCAGTCGCTCCATGTAAAAGGCTAGGCAGATTGAAGTATGTGAATTTCATCAACACAAAAATCTATATGGCTGCCTTTTCCCAACTATGTTGGGGTCAGCTTCCAGTCTGACCGGATGCAGCTGAATGCCAATATTATCCAAGGAGCGATTGCCTTTCTGACCTCCACAACCCAGTTACTGGGTACACAATACCCCTTAGTAAGACTGATTGTCAGACTTTTAGGCTTTTGACGACCCGTAACGACCGTCAACGGCTTAACGTAACTTCCGACGTCTCGATACGTTGTGGATGGTCACCCATCCACGGACCGACCTCGCTAAGCGTTGCTTAACCTTCCAAATTAATTCGTGAGGCTATTATTATTTAGCCAGGGTCCTTTCAAATAAAAGATTATTTATTTATAGTTAATTAAAACGGTACAACAGCAAAGATAACTGATAGTGATAAAACCCGCCCTAAATATAAAAATTATAGTTTAAAAAACTAAAAAAAAACACGCTTTAAACTGAACTAAAAAGTAAAAAATATTTTTTTCATTATAAATAAATATAAAGTGATTAACGAGAAAATTTATGTCATTGTAAAAAAAAGCGTGGGGTGTGCTTTGTACGACATTCTTACACTAACTCTGCAATTCGAAAGCACCCCACACTTTTTTTTTTACAGTGACATAAATTTTCTCGTTAATCACTTTATTCTTTTAGTGAAAATTTTAATTTTTAGTTCAGTTTAAAGAGTGTTTTTTTAGTTTTTTTAAACTTAGACTAGACTAGAACTAATTTTTTTAGAGTCCAAGTTCCCAAATAAAATTTATTCTATAATTATTATATTTATGTAAGTATTTTTTTTAAGTAGGTATATTTTATTATTTTTATTTTAAATTATTGTATTGTCACACGGCCCTGATAAGTGTGCAAAATTTCGAATTAATCTGACCATTTAAAGTGGGTAAAAATCGAGTTCAAAGATTCCGTCCATACAGGTGAAGCTAATAAAAGCGTGTTAAAAATACTTCTGAATCCTTACCTCTGAGTGAATTAACACTAATCTCACTGATGTCATTTCCCCAAATATTCAAATGATGCAAATTCGACAGTCCACGGAACGCATCCTCTGGTATTTCACTAATTTCACCTTCGGAAAGTTCTAGGTACGTCAGATGTGCCGAGTTATTAAAAACGTTGCTTTCCAAAATTATTTTAGTTTTGGTTATTCTGAGGTTCCGAAGACTTGGAAGGGCATTTACCACTGAAACGGGGATCGTCTTCTCAGGACCTGAAATTAAAGAAAACATTATGATAGTCAATCCTCGATGGACTACCATTATGATAGTCAATCCTCGATGGACTAACATTATGATAGTCAATCCTCGATGGACTAACATTATGATAGTCAATCCTCGATGGACTAACATTATGATAGTCAATCCTCGATGGACTAACATTATGATAGTCAATCCTCGATGGACTAACATTATGATAGTCAATCCTCGATGGACTAACATTATGATAGTCAATCCTCGATGGACTAACATTATGATAATCAATCCTCGATGGACTAACATTATGATAGTCAATCCTCGATGGACTAACATTATGATAATCAATCCTCGATGGACTAACATAATGACAGTTCCGTCCTCTTCCAAAACTCACTGCCAGTCACTTAACCACCCCTCACCTCTCACGATCCTGAGGTTGTGCACGGCGCCTAAGTCGGTCACGTGCTGAGCCTGCAACGGCGCCACGCCCTCTTCCACGTTCACGGACTCCACTGAGCTGGTCTGCAACGCTGAGGGCACGCACTCCAGCAGGGAGGGCGAGCAGCCCTTTATACCGAGAGACTTTAGCGGCAGCTTGTTAGCGAAGTTGATGACTGGGAGGTCCTCGCAGGTGAAGTTTGTTCCCTGGAAGATGGAGAAATAGCATCTAATATAAAAGGCGCAGTAAAATAAAGTCTAGCAGAGGCGGGACTCTTTTGCTTAACGGAAGGTATGAATGAAAGGTACAGTGGTGCAACTGATAAGGCGCGTCGTGAATCTTCGTTCGCACAGAAAAGAAAGTATGACCCTGAAGATTAACGAGAATGCTTAAAACTTACAATCAACCTTAGATCACTACCATAAGGTTCATAATACACTGCAGCTGTTAGATCTGTCTCACACGCAAGTATGGCGGCTGACTAACATGCCATACGCGGCGCGTGCTAACATGGCGGCAGCTGCCGACCAATAGCGGTACAGGAAAAAGGTGCGTGGAGCGTGCCGATTGGCCAATAGCATTTCCTGTGCTTTGAAAATTCATCTTCAGCGCAGGTACATCGATAAGCCATATATGTTGGGTAGGTACTACTGTAGTTACATGCAGCTGAGGTGAGAATGCTAAGAGGGATGTGTGGTGTTACGCGAATGGATAGAATAATAAATGAGTAAGTACTTATAATAAACGAGGAAGTCTGAAAGTAGCACCGGTAACTGAAAAGTTGTGCGGAAATCAATTGTCAAGGTAAAAAAATCCCATTCTGTGGAACACTTTTTAATCTAAGAGGTCCCCCGACTGCAATGACAATTTTATTTGTAAATAAATAAATATCCTTGGACATTTCACATAACGCCATCTAGTCCCAAGCAAAGCAACCTAATGCTTGTGCTATGGTAACGAGATGGCTGATAAACTACTTATATACATTTTTTTTTGTAAATATATTATAGATAGAAAAACACCCAGACTCGGAACAAATACTTGTAGGTCGTATATTTGTCTGTTAGTTAGGGAATATGACTTGTTTTTTACTTTTTAGTTCGTTTTTTGGCAGGGCAGTCGTGTTTCTTAATTTTTTTTTTTTTGGTTGAGTTATTGAACAAGAGAATCGGCACCAACATAAGTTTAAAATCACCCGTCTTGAGAAAGCCTATGGATCAATTCTCGGGCCCTACTCCCTAAGCACGAAGCCTGTAGTTTCGGCATTCCTTACGGGCGTTTCCTACTCCGTAGAGGGTGGGAAATCATCAAATAACTTCTCCCGCTCTGGGTGGAGCGGAAGGGCGTGTCGGAATTTTACTGACTAAAACCCACCCGTGTTCCTTCAGTTGCCTATGCCAGGGCCGCGGTATCTTCTTAAAACTACCCGCGACCCCAGCGGCACTCCGTATCACCTACGGACAAATGATTGGTTCGGGGCCCGAACGAAGTATGAATGACAACACGATACGACAACTGTCCCTACTCCCGATGTGTTGTTGCCCGTCCGAAAAATTTAACTTTTACACTTGTTTTGATGGATCGTTATGTCAGACGGACGGACGGACTTAGGGAGACCCCCTTCTCCGTATGAGAAGAGGTTTTTGCTTTTATCTCTCTATAATATTTGTACTGACCTGACATTGTATATTGACATAATCGTTAATCCTTGCTTTGAAGGTCACTGTGGCGCTGCCGACGGTGCAGTAGTACTCCAGCTCATCCGCAGTCCCGCAGTATTCGCACTGCTTCGGGCAGTCCAGCGCAAATGCGACGGACAGACAGACCGCTAGAACCAGTAGACGCATGGTGCTAGCTTGGGGCAGACATCACTGGAAAGAGAAAGATTTATTTATTTATTTAACTGACCAACTTACACTAACAGTAAAATACTACACATACAAGTTATAGGTCATATATAGGTACAGATATAAACTAAAACAATATTATAACATACATTTAAAACAAGATGAAACACACCACAAAATTAATACACATTACAAAAAACATAAGTAATATCTACGACGCAGAGATAGTACTAGGAGTGGCAATTAATAGACTCCAGGTAAGCATTACTCCAAGTAACCTATTCAAACAAGATGAATAGGTTAGGTCGGAGAGGGACCGTACAACCCCGGTTAAGAGTTAGGTAATACGAAACGGGGCACTATGAAAAATCAGCAGGACGACGGAGCCCCGCGCGGGGCTCCTATTTCTGTCTGCAGGGTTTAAAGGAACCTAACCAACCAAACTTCGGGGTGCCTAAATTTTGACTTTGACCTCAAGGTCGATGACCCTGAGGTCGAGGTCAATGACCTTAGGAGAATCACAGATCTTGACTTTCAAAATTTTGACCTTGACCTCAAGGTCAATAACCCTGAGGTCAAGGTCAGTGACGTTGAAGTGTCCCATGATGTTCCCCCACCCTATTACTCCCACATCCCACCCGATCCCGAACTTTTCTAAGTCTTTTTTTCAAAGTGCCCCGATAGCTACACTCCAACCAAACCCAGTGTTATCCCTTCAATATGGATTACCCGTTGAATGGGTTCTATACTGGAAACCCAGTGAAAGGGTTACCCCTTCATTAACATAACCTATATAAAAGGGTTTTGTTCAGGTTACCATATTAGCTATTTGCAACGTATGCCCATGATCGAAAAAGACATTGAAATATTAATAATATTAAAAAAAGCCTTTATTCGCTGACTAAATACAATAGGTACAGTTTTAATAAATTAATTACACTATGTAATATTAAAGATAATCTAAAATATTCACATACTAAGTTGGCTTTAAGGTGAGCGTCCATTGGTCCGCGCCGGCCGCACCGCACGCACGGCACGCAACGGATTTTGGTTTGCTATCTATGAATTTATATAGCACTGCGTCCACTATCGCTACCGGCCGCACCGAACGATATGAAAATATATGAGCTGAAATATATGAGCAAAAAAGGCGATGCGTGCCGGTGACGTCATAAGGAATGCCGGTGACGTCACCGGCACGGAACGCATTTTTGAACTCATCGTATCTGTCAGTGTCATCCTACTGATTCTAGGGATTGACGAAGCATAACATTTACAATGTTTTTTTATCTAGACTAGTCCTTATATGCATAAAGACTAGTCTATACAACATTAGTTTTTGTTTATACTAAACCCGAAAAGGGGTCATTCTACTCATCATTTTGAACAATTTTTTCTACGGGACCAACCTTGAAATCGTGAAACAAAAATCTGCTGTTCAGTACATTTTGACGAGTTTGATGTAGATAAATGTACTGAACAGCAGATCTTTTTTTTCAATGATGAGTACAATTACCCCTTTTCGGGTTTAGTATAAACAAAAACTAATGTTGTATAAACAAATTAAAAACAAAATTGAGTTTCTGGTTTCTGACTGCATTTCTGTTGTGCTTTATTATCAAAATTAAAAAATAATAATAATGTTTAGTCTCGTGCTCATAGACATGAGCGGCACGCGTCAACGGCAGAGGCAACTGCCATAGACTATACACTAATATCTGGAATAGTAAATACCGGTCTGGTATGTAAATTACGTGAAAAATAGATGGCACTGATACCAACTAGACAATTAATTCTATTATCCGTTAGATGGCAGTATACTTAATTGCAAATGGATATAGGTACTAGGTAGGTGCCATGTATTTATTTGTATTTAGGTAGGAATTTATTTTAAATAAAAGAACAATTCCCTTAATAATATTTACTTCTTTTTATTTTTGTAAACACTACGTTTATGTGTACATACATTAAAATAGCGTTCTGCTTTGACTTTTACGTTATCCCCCGATCAAAATTGCTAATTTTCCAGATAAAATTCTGTTCACACCTGTGCACCAACTATGAATGATTCTTGTAATAGCCCGATTAACAATAAAATCTAGCTTATTATTTTTATGCAACGTGCAGGTTAGAAGTCACAAATTGATTTATTTTATTTTATTTATTTTATTTTATTATCTCAAGAAAACTTACAGCTAGGTTATAGATAGGTTAACATTAGTGACAGAAGGCCAATTACAAGTTTTCACTGATAACACTAGGATAGAACAAGAGACAGTAGACAGGTAAGAGAAACTAAGAAGTAAAAGAACTCGGAGCAAATAACAATATAACATGAGAAGTATCAGTGATCCTCAAAGAAGAGGTTACATAGGGTTTAATTAATTAATTTAACCACTATTTTTCAATATTTTCTTTTTTTTTCACATCCAAAATAGCGTTTTTCTGCATGTTTTTAGTCTGCATGTAACCAACAATATCCAAATCGAGTACACAACCGCAGGTTGAGAAAGCGGGGTCAATCAGTAGGAAAGTATCACGAAGTCCAGGGACGGAAGCAGCCTATGGGTCAATCGGTGAACAAAGTATCAGGGTCGAAAACAGAGTTAACAGTAAAGCCAGGTCTCACAAAATCCAACAATCAATGCAAATATCTCGAGAAATCCGAAAATAGTTATAAGCAGTAACAAACGAACGACAGCACGGAAACTTCAAAAAACTTTGAAATTTGAATTGTGTCAAGTGCCAACCTGTCATCTTGTTATTGCAAGTTATTATTATTAAAAGCTCCATCTATCAAGCAATAGTATACTTTTTATTAAAAGTTTTCAAAACGTGAACTATGGATGTCGCCACCTTCCATACATTTAATATTTACTGTCAGATGTATGATGGTTTCACCCCCCTGGCAACTGCAGTCATCTTTTGCGAACAAGCAACTGATAATCTTCGTCAATCTCCATGACAACGCGCGACGTCTACTGACAACAACAAAAACACTCAGAATAAATAAAAATGGTGGACGCATGACACCGGCAAATCCGTTCCGGCCGGCCGGGGCGGACCAGGTGGACAGTGGACGCATGCCATCGGCAAATCCGTTCAATCCGTTGCGTGCCGTGCGGGCGGTGCGGCCGGCGCGGACCAGTGGACGCTCAGCTTTAGCCCGCTTCTTCGCCCGCGTGGATGTCGGAAAATATCCCATGGGAGCATACTACCGGGAATTCCTTCCTTATTCCTTGTCTACATTATAAAGGGAACGCAAAATTTCAGCTTTCTAGGTCCAAGGGTTTGGGCTGGGCGTTGATGAGTCAGTCAGTCAGTCAGTCAGAACAAGTTATTATGAAAATGCTCTAATTTAACATATATTCTTTCCAAATCATTAACACTACTCGTTTATACGTGATGTTTAGTTTAATAGTTATTTATGCAACTGACGTATAATAAGTGGTATTAAAACACGAATATGGGTTTATCACACGAGGCGAAGCCGAGTGTGATAATAGTAACACATGAGTGTTTTAATACCTAATTATGTACAGTTGCATACAAGACTTTATCTACATCCATGCTATCAATCCTCTAAAATTACAAACTGAACCACTAAAAAGTGAAAAATAAAAACTTTTTTACAAAAAAAAAACCGACTTCCAAAAAAAACACTACAAAGTGAAAAATAACTTTAATTTCGGAAGTCGGTGTCTTTGGATCTGTATTTTAGTTTTTTGCCACCGACTTCCGAAATTAAAGTTATTTTTCACTTTGTAGTGTTTTTTTTGGAAGTCGGTTTTTTTTTTTGTAAAAAAGTTTTTATTTTTCACTTTTTAGTGGTTCAGTTTGTAATTTATCTAAGTTACAATAACCCAATGTCAACTGCTCATCACGTTTTACAAAATATTGCTTTTCCCGATGCAGGGACGTTAATTGTTGAGGAGTTCTCCTAGTAAGAACCAGGAGAACTGGAGCTCATGGTGAAGTCACCATTACCATTATGCATTTTGACGAGCATAAACCATATTAAAGTAATCGAATCGCAACCTGTGATATACTTAGATATAATTGAGTATTTCCGATGGCCCTCTGTGGTCTTCATCATCAGTTCCAGTTCACCGAATGGTACTTTCCGAGAGCAAATGCACGAGTTACTATAAAAAATACCGAAATCGATATAGGTGTGCCCATAAAATTTGAGGGTTTCCCTCGATTTCCATGGGATCCCATCATCAGATCCTGACTTGATGATCATGGGACCACTTGGGAAGTATAGGTACCCTTTCGAACAAAAAAAGAAAAATCCAAATCGGTCCATCCATTTTCGAGTAATCGGGGAACATACATAAAAAAAAAATAAAAAAAAGGTTCCGACGAATTGAGAACCTCCTCCTTTTGGAAGTCGGTTAATAAAAGGTTCTGAAACAGTTTTTTGCAATACTACTCGTATCGAACATGGCGGCCGGCGTCATAGTATACGACGTGAATTCGCATAAGTTCTTTTTTTTTAATTACGTCGCTGTTGTAGTGAAACGCGCGTGCATTACAATGTTCTTTTTTGAAAACGAGTTGCATTATGAAATTCAGTACAACATTAAAACACCCGTTTGGATGCTATTATGGTTACCATGGTTACTATGACACTGGCTGTTTTAATGTTGGCAATAAGCTAACTGTTTCAGAGACTTTTATGGGGGATTTATAGCATGGGTGTAGATAAAATTATTAAAAGTCGGTTATCGTAACCTAACCCTTTGTATAACAGTCGTGTTGTAACGTTGTGTCATTCCCAGTGTAAGCTGACCTCTCATTCCGAAAGCCTATACACAGTGCGAGGTCAGCTTATATTGGAATTTTATATCTTGATATGGCGTCGCTTATTGTATACTTACACCCACATTTTCGCGTGTTGTGTTTACGAAGTATGTAGTATATTAATCAAACGTAATTTATTTATTTCACTGCATGCCAAGATAAATAATCCATTTTAGCGCCTTCGCTCGTCAACACTACATAATTATGAAGCTAAAACAAAATCTGAATTTGAGATTTATTTTTATTTATTTTATTATTTTAGCATTTATTTCAAATAAGCCAATTACAGACACTTTTGAATTGTCAAGTATACAACAAGTATACAATATAGTCCTGTATACAAAAAACTTT
Source organism: Cosmia trapezina (assembly GCA_905163495.3). Classification (NCBI taxonomy): domain Eukaryota; kingdom Metazoa; phylum Arthropoda; class Insecta; order Lepidoptera; family Noctuidae; genus Cosmia; species Cosmia trapezina. The sequence continues at coordinate 2,992,542 of LR991046.1, read as the reverse complement.
CTGACTGACCGACCCGGTCAGTCAGAAAGTTTTTTGTATACAGGGTGGAAGGCACATCGACGCGCAAACGGTTACCACGTATTCAGTACATCATTCTGAGCCCCCCCATACGAGTATAGAAATTTTTCATCGGTTATTGAAAAAAAATCTGCAGTTTCCTACAATAGTGCAATACCTACACGGTCAAAATGTATGGGAGAGCAGTTTTTTTTTTCAATAACCGATGAAAAATTTCTATATAGGGGGGCTCAGAATGATGTACTGAATACGTGGTAACCGTTTGCGCGTCGATGCGCCTTCCACCCTGTATAATTGGTTTAAATCACACTTCACACTAATATGTATTATAAAGGCGAAACTTTGTCAGTGTGTGTGTATGTTTGTTACTTCTTCACGCTCAAACGGCTAGACCGATTTAGATGAAATTCGGTACGTAGATAGCCTAGACCCTGGATTAATACATAAGCTACTTTTTATCCCGGTCTACGCGGGTGAAACCGCGGGGCGCAGCTAGTTTGAAATAAATGCTTTGAGTTTGAGAGACGACGCTCTTTATAAAGATGATTTTTATGTATGGGCCCTACATAAAAATCGCCATACAGTATAGCAGTATAGCCCATATTTCCTTCGGGTACTTGAAACATATTAATAATCTTCTTAGGTCAAATATTTGCTACAATTGAGTCATCCACTTCCTCTTATTTGCAAGGATGCAACATTTTAATCTTATCAGTGATATGATAACACCGTCTTATGTATTTAATTCGTCACACGAATATCGTATGGTGCTCTAAACGGCCCATAATTTTACTGCAAAGCTGCGTTATGCTATAGCTTGCCAGCAATATTTCAAGTTTATTAGGTCTTCCTCATCTGCCTAGCCTTTTCCTAAAATCCTAACCATATTTGGGGTCTTTGAGTCTAATTGTATACAGCTGAATACTAGTATTTTACTTCAGAGGATATATCGAAAGTTGTCATAGCTCGGTGTGTAAGTGAAATGGCGTTTGTGTTTGTTGGTAGTTTGACGCACGAGATAGAAGAGTCTCACGCGCAACGGAACTAAACGCACTTCATTATCTTATTATTATTATTATATTTTATTGGAATGTTTTTTTTTAGTGTTGACAATTTAAATTCAAATAAGTATTTAATAATGTGTGATAATTATTTAATCATTTATTATAGTTAGCATGTTTGTACGTACCTGAATGATATTTGTACACCGACGACGGTTAGACATAGAGTTCTTTTTATAATTACAACATCTGTACCTACCCACCTATGTTCAACAAATAAAATGTATTTGTATTTGTATTTTGTATTTCATTTATGATAAAATTTTTAGCTTAGTAAGTTCTTAACATATGTAAATAACTTCGATTTAAAGCAAATTTTACTGCACAACAAGGAACTGTTTACTTTTAATCGTATAAAATAGGAAATAGACGGTGCTACTTTGGAATTAGTACAATGCGTTTCAACTAAGAATAGGAATGACCTTGCGCCATATTGTGAAGATTTAGCAAAATAGCACCTCGTTTACACATTTGCAAAGTCAGTGAGATATTTTAACAAAAACAAATTCCAAAAACAACTAAAATGGCTATGGATAACACTACAAAACTTTGCAAGCCTTAGATTTCTAGCTTCAGTTGACAGTTAGAGGTCATTGACTTTCCTATTCTTAGTTGAAACGTATTGTAAGTAATCATGTTTTGGTTTTAGTACAGCAGTAGACAATAAGTCAAATAACACATAAAAATCAAAATGCTTTAACTTTAAACATTTGGTTTTATAGGAATTTTAAAAACACAAAATTATAGATATATCCCCTTAAGAGGAAACGTGGGTGCTCTTTTCTCCATACAAAAAGATACAAACGCTCTCGCCTGTTTTCTTTCTGGTTAATGACCATAAAGCAATGATTTTTTACAGAAATATAAATATCAGTTACTTGTATGCCCCTATGTTTTCCTTTTTGATGATATATTATTTGTATAAGAACTAGAACCCTCAAAAAATGCTCAAAATTGCCTATTCAGACCGCTGTCAACAGACGCCTAGTGTACCAATTTGACAACTATTAACGAAAAAAGAAAAACATAGGGGCATACATAGTATATATCCTTCTTATTCAGTTTATGAAATATCTTTTAAATTAGTCCAATATTGGAGGAGGAGGAAATAGGCGAGAGCCAAACCTCGAAATGTGACTTTTTTTTACACAGGCTATTTAGTCGAATCTGCAGTTGTCCTTATCGCACGAATTCGAGGGTGGAGCCCTCGCAGAGCGACAGCAATACCTTCTTAAAATACCTAATTTGTCGCCCCCATTTCCTCTTAAGTATTTCTTTAAGGCGAGGGCGCCCAGTGTGTAGTTTCGCTGTGTCTCGCTGGATAGATCTGTTGAGGTAGTAATTTTCGCGCATAAGGACCAACCAGTAGGTACCTAACTACGTTGATAGTCAATTTTCTAATCAATCCGATTCTCTGCCTAAATTTTGAATGTTCAAAAACCAACTGATAAGCCGAAAAATATTGCTAGAATACATCATTTTAATGATAACAATATTAACAATTATCGTATCTACTGAAATGTGAATTTTAAAATGACATAGACAAGGTTGATTTCAGAATGGTGGTGTGGCGTTTAATCATTTGAGTTGTAATGGAAATCAGACTTTATTGTAAGCAGAATAAGGGTAGTTTACGCTAAGACTTAATTATTAGAAAGCTTTGATTCAAACTAAAGCGACCGTTGTGTTTTGTGTATACTTTATAGTTATAATTTACTAAATTCCTGATCAGCAAATTAGGTTTACAGTCCAATTAAATTAGTTTGAAATGCTACTTTATTAAAATTTGTAACTTTGAATACAAATCAATCTGCCTAGCCTTTTCCCAACTATGTTGGGGTCGGCTTCCAGTCTAACCGGATGCAGCTGAATACCAGTATTTTACATGGAGCGACTGCCTATCTGACCTCCACAACCCAGTTACTGGGTAATACGATACCCCTTGGTAAGACTGGTTGTCAGACTTTCGGGCTTCTGACGACCCGTAACGACTGTCAAAGATCCACGAATAAGAGCCGGGACCAACGGCTTAACGTGCTTTCCGAGGCACGGAGGAATCTCGGTATGTAAAGATGGTCACCCATCCACTGACCAACCCCGGCAAGCGTAGCTTAACCTGACGGATCGACCCGTGCGGCTGTTATTACTTAGCCACGAGCTCCACTTTGAATACAATTTTTTTAAATAATATGAAATGTCAAAAACTAATAATGTAATGTCAAATGCTTAAAAAAATAGAAGCGCTAACCGACGTTCGCACGGGCGTAATAAAATCGCGGCGGTATTTTATCGCGCACTGGATTTTCAATTCTCGTTGTTGAGCCGAGCGTTGAGAATCCAACCTAACAAAAACAGAGTGCATCCCAGCGCGACGAAAAACACACTATTGGATTTTCAACTCCCGGCGCTAAGCAGAGAGTTGAAAATCCAGTGCGCGATAAAATCCCGCCGCGATTTTTTTACGTCTGTGCGAACGTCGGCTTAGTGTCCATTATTACAGTGTCACAAGTATTGTTAAATTGACGTCAAATGATTTAGAAATTCGTTAACTGAATAGAAACAGTTGTCTAAAAGATAAGTAAGTACCTAAATAATTTCATCACAACTGCTCTTAAAACGGTGAAGGAAAACATCATGTCCTAGAACCAAAAATTCCCAACCCGCACTGGGCCCGCGTGGTGGATCACACACAGCCCACTCCCTCTCGCAGAGAGGAGGCCTGTGTCAGTCAGGCTGTGTCCCAGCTAGAGAATACAATCCCGGCATCCCGGGATTCCGGATCCCGGCCGTTTTCTGGCCCCGAAAATCCCGGGATTGTACTAGGCTAATCTCGGGATTTTCGGGATTGCTACAAACAGCACCCTAATTGCGTAACACATTATCGATCGGAGTTTGTTTCATTTTGACAGTTCAACAACATTCATTGCGTTATTTACGTTGTCGAGCAGACAAATTTTTCAAACATATGAAGCAATGGATTAGCAATTTGTTTCAAAATGAAACCAACTCCGAACGTTAATGTGTTACGCAATTAGGGTGCTGGTCTAGTTTGCATTCCGTAGTCCATTGCGCCTTGACAATTACCTTGCCTAGATTACATTAATACCATTTATTACATATCGCCAAAAAAAACAACCTTTTGACATAGGTATAGTATCTATTGTCTATTCCTCCAATCAGTGTACTGAACGAGCGTTTTCAGCTGTTGCTTATGTCACAGAATAAATAATAGCTTATGTTGGCAATAAACTACGAAGCAGGCTTGGAAGTCAAACCTTGGATGCATTGATATTTCAACGATTGTATTCTCAAAATTCTAAATAAGTTTTTTTGTCTTTTTATTTCTTTGTTTTGTATTTTCTTTTTCTTACTATATTGTGATTTGTGTTGTGCAATAAAATTAAAAATATATTTCAAGAAAGTAATCGTTTTTTGTACATTTGAGACCAATTAGAAACCACATAGTCTAATCCCGGGATAGCCCCGGGATCCCGGGATTACGCATCAAGAATCCCGTAATCCCGGGATCGAAAAACATGGTCGGGATTGTATTCTCTAGTCCCAGCAGTGGGAACGCTACAGGCTGATTATGCTTCAGTACCTACAATTCCGTGTTTTTGCTTCGCAATAAAACGCGCAAACTATGACCAATAACTAAGATAATATAGCTGTTTTAACATTTAAATATAGCATTCTGTAATGACATGATAAAACGAACCAACAGCACATGTGAAGAGATAAGTTTTATAAACAACATTACGCGCCTCTACTCACCGGGGTAAGCAGAGGTTTGCAGTACCTACACCCACAACCAATCTGCCTAGCATTTTCCCAACTATGTTGGGGTCGGCTTCCAGTCTAACCGGATGCAGCTGAATACCAGTATTTTACATGGAGCAACTGCCTATCAGACCTCCACAACCCAGAAACTGGGTAATACGATACCCCTTGGTAAGACTGGTTGTCAGACTTTCGGGCTTCTGACGACCCGTAACGACTGTCAAAGATCCACGAATGACAGCCGGGACCAACGGCTTAACGTGCTTTCCGAGGCACGGAGGAGTCTCGGTATGTAAAGATGGTCACCCATCCACGGACCAACCCCGGCAAGCGTAGCTTAACCTGATGGCTCGACCCGTGCGGCTGTTATTACTTAGCCACGAGCACCTCCCTACACACACATTACATGTTATGTTTAAGCCTATTGCTATTGTTATCATTAAAAAAGACTTCAAAAAAGGAGGTTCTGTATTCGACCTGTATGTATGTATGTTTGTATGTTCGCGATTTTCTCAAAAAGTAATGAACCAATTTTGATTATTCTTTCACAACATAATCTGCATAAGTATTTTTAGGAAGGTTTTAGTATATTAAGAAAGTAATTATTCTTAGTATTCACTCCAAACATACAAATATCCTTACAGGCTAGACCCAATGCGATATTGTAACACACATACAAATTAGATAGACGATCGAAAAGAGAAATCATTGAAATCCGCTTAGATATGCACTTATGCAGTACATATATATGCATATAATTTATTACATAAGAGTAATAAGAATCATCAAAATTGGATCATTAGGTTTTGGGAAAATCTCGGACGGAAATACGGGTCGAATACAGAACCTCCTTTTTTGAAGTCGGTTAAAAAAGTGTGCATCATTAGAAGCTCAAAAAGTTTTTAGAGGATCAATTAAATATTTCCCTTTATTTAAGTAGCCCATGAAATGATATCATTATTCGTTAACGTTCCCGAATTGAGAGGAGCTCGTGGCTAAGTAATAACAGTCCCACAGGTCGAACCATCAGGTTAAGCTACGCTTGCCGGGGTTGCTCCGTGGATAGGTGACCATCTTTACACACCGAGACTCCTCCGTGCCTCGGAAAGCACGTTAAGCCGTTGGTCCCGGCTGTCATTCGTGGATCTTTGACAGTCGTTACGGGTCGTCAGAAGCCCGAAAGTCTGACAACCAGTCTTACCAAGGGGTATCGTATTACCCAGTTACTGGGTTGTGGAGGTCAGATAGGAGGTCACTCCATGTAAAATACTGGTATTCAGCTGCATCCGGTTAGACTGGAAGCCGACACCAACATAGTTGGGAAAAGGCAGGCAAATTGATTGTTCCCGAATTGAGAAAATAATATTTTGTTCTCCAGCCGTTGACACCGATAGAAAACATACATAAGGTCAAAAGTTGATACAATAATAATAACATAGTTAACGATATATTGATATCCACCCAACCGGAGTTCAATAACAATTTGTTACCACTACTTTGCTATATTTTATTTCATTTATCTACACCCATGCTATAAATTCTCTATAAAAGTATCTGAAACAGTTAGCTTATTGCCAACATTAAAACAGCCAATGTCATAGTAACCATGGTAACCATAATAGCATCCAAACGGGTGCTTTAATGTTCATAATGCAACTCGTTTTCAAAAAAAGAACATTGTAATGCACGCGCGTTTCACTACACAGCGCCGTAATTTAAAAAAATAACTTATTCGAATTCACGTCGTATACTATGACGCCGGCCGCCATGTTCGATACGAGTATTAGTATTGCAAAAAACTGTTTCAGAACCTTTTATAGAGGATTGATAACATGGATGTAGATAAAGTCTTGTATGCAACTGCACATAATTAGGTATTAAAACACTCATGTGATACTATAACCCACATTCGTGTTTTAATACCCCTTATTATACGTCAGTTGCATAAATAACTATTATGAAACGCTAGATGTAATTTAAAACAAACACTTACATTTAAAACTGTATGTATTTACTCCAAAACTACAACTACTTATCACTTTCATTAAATATCAATTACACACAACTTATTTTCCATTAAATATCTATAAAGATATGTAATAAATAAATGCATAGGACACGACCACAGACACGTCTGCTCCCGACGGCGACTACACTGCGTGTGATGCCGAGCGTACTGGTACGGCGCACGCGCTTCAAAATAATGACTTATGACGTGATAATATGATAATCTATTAATGACAGTCAGCCCGATTTATACAGAACGTAAACATGTTTTTAGGGTTCCGTACCAAAATGTTAAAAAAGCAACCCTTATGGTCTGACTCAGTCTGTCTGTCTGTCACAGCTGGATATCTCAAGAACTACTAATGCTATCAACTTGAAATTTGGAATAGTTTTAGATGACGTTTAGGGCGAGCGCGCACTGCGGTGCGTTTTTCTACCGCATAATCTGTGAAGTATGGAATGTCTTTGAAGTGCGCGCACTGCGGTCATGCGTTTTGTTACTGTAGGCCCCGCCCAATGCGGCAGAACTAACGGAAACGCACCGCAGTGCGCGCTCGCCCTTACCCAACTATTTTGCAAATAAGAAAGAAGTAAAAATATTTATAATTTTTTTGCAACAGGGACTGAAAGGAGGTCTTAAAAATTCAAAGTGGGGCTACTAGGGCATGTGGGGTATCATAATTATGAAAGAGCGCTGTTTGCACATTCTCAAACAATTTTTTTTTTTTTTTTAGGCCACATTATTTTCGATTTTTGATGAAAAATATAAAAATAAAATACCGTTCCCCCCGCCCCTTTTCTCCGAAGTTTGCAAAGGGAAAAATCTGAAATTATTCTATGTGATAGAAGTTTATGTAAAGATTACAGGAAAAATAAAACGATGTCTCTAAATAGCACACTTTTTTAGAAATCGGAACGGAACCCTCGTTGCGCGAGTGCGACTCGCTCTTGACCGGCTTTTTATTCTTTGTTATTATTTGCATTTCACTTTGATACTCTACTCTGGTTGGTGAAAGGCTAGGCAGGTTGAGTAACCTGCCTAGCCTTTTCCCAACTTTATACCTCCACGCGTTCCTGAGAAAAAGGATCTTGTTATACCTACTGACAGACATTCATTCATTTATTTATTCATTAACAATTAACATTATTTTATATGGAGCGACTGCCTATCTGACCCCCACAACCCAATTACTGGGTAATACGATACCCCTTGGTAAGACTGGTTGTTAGACTTTCGGGCGTCTGACGACCCGTAACGACTGTCAAAGATCCACGAATGACAGCCGGGACCAACGGCTTAACGTGCTTTCCGAGGCACGGAGGAGTCTCGGTATGTAAAAATGGTCACCCATCCACTGACCAACCCCGGCAAGCGTAGCTTAACCCGACGGATCGACCCGTGCGGCTGTTATTACTTAGCCACGAGCTCCTTCTCCTGTGTTGAACATTACATATTAAATAAAATTATCACATGCAGAAATAATACACTTAAAAGCCTGATTAAAATTTATGTGAAATGTTTAGTAAGTATTTAAGACTAAATTTATTTAAAATATTTCAACAAAGAAATATAATGTTAAATTAATACCAGGTAAATGTCAGTGTTCAATGTCAAAATACTGCATCAAGGTCCCAGCTATGAGAACAGTGTTAAGTCAATAATAATTTAATTTAAAGCTTGTTTACTGCTATTTTAAATCTGACTATTTTTATCATTTGACATAAATTCTGATACCGAGTATAAACATTTTTCCAACAAGAAGGCTTTTAATTTAGTTTTAAAAGAGGAGCTAGAAGTTAATAATTTTACGTAAGTACAGTAAGACAGACGTAAGTACATATAACAAAGTCCTATAGGGGTCTATCCTCTAAGGGTTCTGTTTTTTCCTGTTGAGTTACGGAACCCTAAAAACAAATTGCCCATGTAGAAAACATGACAGCAAAGCGCTCAATCCTTTTTACTATGAGCTCTTATAGCAGGGTAGAAGTTGAACGTTTCCAGTGAGAGAGAGTGACGGTGCTATAGGTCGTATATAGCTCCGTCTCTCTAGTTGAACGTTTCCAGTGAGAGAGAGTGACGGTGCTATAGGTCGTATATAGCTCCGTCTCTTAGTTGAACGTTTCCAGTGAGAGAGAGTGACGGTGCTATAGGTCGTATATAGCTCCGTCTCTCTAGTTGAACGTTTCCAGTGAGAGAGAGTGACGGTGCTATAGGTCGTATATAGCTCCGTCTCTCTAGTTGAACGTTTCCAGTGAGAGAGAGTGACGGTGCTATAGGTCGTATATAGCTCCGTCTCTCTAGTTGAACGTTTCCAGTGAGAGAGAGTGACGGTGCTATAGGTCGTATATAGCTCCGTCTCTCTAGTTGAACGTTTCCAGTGAGAGAGAGTGACGGTGCTATAGGTCGTATATAGCTCCGTCTCTTAGTTGAACGTTTCCAGTGAGAGAGAGTGACGGTGCTATAGGTCGTATATAGCTCCGTCTCTCTAGTTGAACGTTTCCAGTGAGAGAGAGTGACGGTGCTATAGGTCGTATATAGCTCCGTCTCTTAGTTGAACGTTTCCAGTGAGAGAGAGTGACGGTGCTATAGGTCGTATATAGCTCCGTCTCTCTAGTTGAACGTTTCCAGTGAGAGAGAGTGACGGTGCTATAGGTCGTATATAGCTCCGTCTCTCTAGTTGAACGTTTCCAGTGAGAGAGAGTGACGGTGCTATAGGTCGTATATAGCTCCGTCTCTTAGTTGAACGTTTCCAGTGAGAGAGAGTGACGGTGCTATAGGTCGTATATAGCTCCGTCTCTCTAGTTGAACGTTTCCAGTGAGAGAGAGTGACAGTGCTATAGGTCGTATATAGCTCCGTCTCTCTAGTTGAACGTTTCCAGTGAGAGAGAGTGACGGTGCTATAGGTCGTATATAGCTCCGTCTCTCTAGTTGAACGTTTCCAGTGAGAGAGAGTGACGGTGCTATAGGTCGTATATAGCTCCGTCTCTCTAGTTGAACGTTTCCAGTGAGAGAGAGTGACGGTGCTATAGGTCGTATATAGCTCCGTCTCTCTCTCTCACTGGAACCGTTCAACTTCTGCCCTGCTATAAGAGCTCATAGTAAGCCCCCTGCTCTGTATGCGCTGATACTTAGTGATAGTTTTACCAAAACAATTGAAGCAATTTTTCGGAGTTAGGACCCTCGCCCACGGCGACTTTTTGTAGCGATGCTGTCGCGCGTTTACGAAATGCGCAACTGCATCGCTACTAACGCGCGTTAGTCGCATTTGCAACGCGCTACAGAAGCGATGCCAACGCGCTACTAACGCGCTACAGTATCGCGACTTTATCGATGCAAACGCGCGACCGTGTCGGACGACATCGGGGAGAGAACAGAGGGAGGGTGGCGCGTGAGTGGAGAACCGAGCTTTCGTTGCCTACGCTTCGGCTGCTTACGTAAAAGCAGTACCAAAGACAACGTGACTAATGTTGCCTCAACGGAGTCCATCTTGCAACTGTAGCGATCGCAGGTATTTTTGTGCCGTTACTGAATCGCGTTTGCATCGCGACAGAAGCGCGCCAGTATCGCGTTTGCATCGCGACAGAAGCGCGCCAGTATCGCGACAGAAGCGCGCCAGTATCGCGTTTGCATCGCGACAGAAACGCGCCAGTATCGCGTTTGCATCGCGACTGAATCTTGGGCCCGTGGGCAAGGGCACACAGCTAGCGACCGCTTCGCGACTGTATCGATGCGGACGCGCGACAGCATCGCTACAAAAAGTCGCCGTGGGCGAGGGCCCTTAAGGCGAAAGCGCCAGGCTAGCCCGCGAAATTCAAAATTTCTTACGTTTTTTGCAATTTGTAGGTCAATGTGAGCTTGTATGTTGATTAAAATATGATTCGCGGCCGTAGCTAATATGGCTTTGCAGAATTATAATCATTAGAATCAGCAATAGAACTTCATAAGTTAGCATTTACCTCAAACCTCATGATTTCATGAAATCGCTAGATTTGAGATAAATGCTAACTTATGGAGTTGTATTGTTGATTCTAATGATTATAATTCTGTAAAGCCATATTAGCTACGGCCGCGAATCATATTTTAATCAACATAGAAGCTCACACTGACCTACAAATTGCAAAAAACCTAAGAAATTTTGAATTTCGCGGGCTACCCTGGCGCATCAACCTTAAACAAGATTGTTTGACTACATCTGGCAACCGTTGCCGGGCAATAATTGCTGATAAATTGGCCGTGTCGTGCAAAGTCGCGGCTTACAATAACACACTATACTATACTCTGTTCAAAAAGTATCTGATAAAAATATAAACTAATGGATCGGAAAACGTACTTGTGGATGACAATTTGTGGTGACACTTACAATTTGTGTGCTTTGATTTGATCAATTAAAAAAAAAACTATTGTTTAAGAATTTCAAGCTTTTTTTTTACTTTTTTTTATTTTATTTTAAGTTTGACAATTATGACAATATTATTATTTAGGTTAATTTTCATCGATAATTTTTCAATTACAATTTAAGTAAGTACGTTATACTTACATAAAGTTATTCAAACAATTATTATTGTTGGAAAAAGTGATGAGATAATATTTAAGGCGAAAGCGCCAGAGTAGCTCGCGAAATTCAAATTTTCATAAGTTTTTGCAATTTGCAGGTCAGTATCAGGTTTTATGTTGACCTGAATAAGATTCGCGGCCGTAGCAGATATGTATTTATAGAATTATAATTATTTAAATCTACATGATTTAAATAATTATAATTCTATAAATAAATATACATACAACTGTCTAATTTCATATTACCCTATGACTAACTACTAATTGAATGACTATTTCAATGAAATCTTGACATTTGACAATTATACTAACAATGATTATAATTTTAGAGGGAGAGACATTTAAACCCAACTCTTCCAATAACCTAACCATTATATTTACAGCTGATTGGAGAACATTACAAGCGGATTCAATACTTTCATCCATAACATAAATAGCAAAATCATCTGCATATTGAGAAACATATGCATTCTCTATCGAATTACAAATATCATATGTCGCAACAATTTCTGCCAATATACCAGTGAGTTGGGGGAGGTTTTTCTAGTGAAAGGAAAATCTGTAATTATTAGTGTTTTTTAGTGATTACGTATTTTAAAGTTATTTTACTTTTGTATTGTTGGATATTTATATTATTTTATATATTATAATTTAAGTATAATACTCATGGATGATATAGTTGATCTTAATGACAGCTTCTTCTCGTGCTCTTCTTCGACTAGTTTTGTTAGTGCGGACAGTGACTCTTCCTTACCACTTACTTTACATGATAAAATCTCTTCTCTTTTCTCCAATGACCCTAATAATCTGCATATAGCTCACATAAATGCTCAGAGTGTTCCTGGTCACTATTCTGACCTTCTGGCATCCTTTAGCAGTGCTCACCTGGATGCTCTCTTGATATCGGAATCCTTTTTGAAGCCATCTCTCCTCTCTACTCAATACTCACTCCCCGGCTTCGTCTTAATCCGCAACGATAGGACGGGCAAAGGCGGAGGAGGTGTCGCTATTTACCTGCGTGCTGATTTACCCTACAGGGTGGTTAGTTCGTCTCCTTCTCGGTATTCTGAGTCGGCTGAATACTTGTTTCTGGAAATTACTGTTCATCACACAAAAGTCCTGCTTGCAGTGCTTTACAGTCCTAATCTTCACATTGACTACTTTAATTCTCTAGACTCCACTCTCAGTGATCTTTGCCCCATGTATGAGCACGTTATTTTAATGGGTGATTTTAATACTTGCTTGATTAAAAATGACTCTCGCTCCCTGAAACTCCTTTCACTATTGTCTTCTTTCAATCTTCAAGTTTTGCCTTTATCTGCAACTCACTATTTTCCTAACTGTTCACCCTCATTTCTAGATCTTATGATTGTTTCCTCTCCTAAGAATGTTTCTTACCATGGTCAACTTACGGCTACTTTTTCTTACCACGATCTTATTTATCTTTCCTATCGTATCCGTGTTCCCAAGCGTAAGTCCCAGTTTTTATTTCTCCGGAACTTCAAGGGCATAGACCTGGAGGCTTTGCAGCGTGATGCCGGCGATCTCGACTGGACCCCTCTGGTTGAGTATGATGACATCGACGATAAGGTGAACTGTTTTAACGCAACCGTTCTCAGTTTATATGACCAGCATGCCCCTATCCGACGTGTCAAAGTCCGACATAACCCTGCACCATGGATAACGCTACAAATTAAAGAGCTTATGGCTCGCAGGGATAAAGCTAAGAGCAGATATAAGCGCAGACCTTCAGAGCTGAATCTCTCTTATTACAAATCCCTACGTAATCGCTGCAGTCGTCTGTGTCAAGATGCTAAGAGACGCTATTTCCACGAACAACTCAATAACCGCTGTTCTTCCGATGTTTGGAAATTTCTCAAATCTGTAGGCATAGGCAAGGCACCTACCAACCAATGCAAGGATGTGAACCTCAATGATCTCAATAAACATTTCTCTCTCCTTCCCTTTTCTCTTGATCCGTCTGTCAAAGCTGCGACATTAGAGAGTCTTGCTAGTGTACCGTTACCACAATGTCCTCACTTTAAGTTTAGTGATGTTACTGAGGAAGACGTTAAGAAATCTATACTTGCAATTACTTCTTCAGCAGTCGGTAATGATAAGTTGTGCTCAAGAATGATAACCCTTATCCTTTCCTCGTTACTTCCTGTTCTAACTCACATCTTTAACCACTCATTTTCCTCTTGCTCATTTCCGTCAGTTTGGAAACAGGCTCACATAATACCTTTACCTAAAACTAATAATCCTACTTTATTAACCCACTTTAGACCTATTTCTATTCTTCCATTTCTCTCTAAAGTTTTTGAGCACTTAGTTCATAGACAATTATCATTTTTCTTAGCGTCAAACTCGATAATATCCCCTTTTCAATCCGGTTTTCGCCCAGGTCACAGTACTGTAACCGCACTTTTAAAAGTAACTGACGACATCCGCTGGGCAATGGAGAATAAGTCGCTTACTGTTCTTGTATTGCTTGACTTTAGTAGCGCTTTCAACTCGGTGGATTTCGACATTCTGCTTGGTATCCTCAAATCTATCAATCTCTCTTCTTCAGCTTTAGCTTGGTTTAGTTCTTATCTTCGGGGACGCTCTCAGTGTGTTCGCCTGGAGGAGTCTTTCTCTGATTGGTGTAGCCTCACTGAGGGTGTTCCTCAGGGTAGCGTTCTCTCTCCTCTTCTTTTTTCAATTTTCATCAACTTTGTTACCAGAGTAATCTCCTCTAGTTTTCATCTCTACGCAGACGACTTGCAGATTTACCGACATTTTACGGTAGCTGACGCGGGTTCCGCAATTGCTGCTATGAATCATGACCTGGCCTGCATCAGCGGTTGGGCTAAGTCGTTTGGTCTGCAAATTAATCCAACTAAATCTCAAGCCATGATTATAGGCAGCAGATTCGTTCGCAATGCGGCTGATGTTACATCTCTGTTGCCTTTATATCTCGATGGTGTTCGCATTGACTATACCGAAACTGCCAAAGATCTGGGCGTAATTATTGACTCCAATCTCTCGTGGCGTGCTCAAGTCAATGAGGTCAGTCGAAAGGTTCATTTCTCCTTTCATTCGCTGAAAAGCCTTCAAAGTCTCCTGCCCTTGAAGACTAAAATCTCTTTGGCACAAACGCTTATTCAGCCGATTATAGATTACGCCGACGCATGCTACCTGGATGCTACTGAGGAGCTATTAAATAAGCTTGAGCGCTTGCAAAACTTGTGCATTCGCTTTGTTTTTGGTCTTCGAAAGTATGACCATGTTTCTCACTTTCGCAAGGAACTCAAGTGGCTCCCAATCCGCCTTCGCAGGAACACTCGGATTTTATGTCTCCTCTTCAACATCTTACACAACCCGTCTTATCCTTCCTACCTGCGCGAGCGTTTTTCTTACGCTCGCCCTAGCGACGCACCGTGTAGATCACACCTTAGGTCCCTCCTTAAATCTCATCCTCATAAAACTAGCTACTATTCTTATTCCTTCTCTGTCCATGCTGTAAGATTGTGGAACTCGCTACCGCCTAACATTCGCGATTTAAAACTATGTCGCTGTTCAAATGTCGAGTAAAAGAGCATTATCTTTCCTCTCAAATGTGAGTATTTATATATAGTTTATGTATGTTTATATATTTTTAGCTTTATGTATTTATTTAAGTATATGTTAATTTTGTATTCCGTTATATGTGTAGGTATATTTAATATTTTAGTTTAAGACTTCGACTAGTCATATTTTTCTCTTCTTGTTCTCACACACTATTGTCTACATTTCTTTTCATTTCTCCTTTCGCAGGTCTGCTGGAAGAAATTTCTATAGAAATAAGCAGTACCTTTGTACTCCTAATTATAAGTATCATGTATATCTATCTATTTTTCTGTGTGTACATAAATTGTTAAATAAATAAATAAATAAATAAATAAACATTGAACAACAAGGGGGATAAAGGGTCACCCTGAGCCAAACCACGACCGGTACTTCTTGTGACATCCATGTTATCCAATTTAATTTTAAGAAATCTTAAGCTTAAAAAGTTCCATAAATAAGTACATATATTTGAGCCAACTCCCAATGAATCTAAAATTAATAAAAGTTTTTTTAAATCAACATTATTATAGGCATTGTCCACGTCAAGAAAGCACGCAACGGTATTAAGATTCTTTGAAAATCCTGATTGGACTCTGGAAACCAGACGTGTTAAGCTATCTAAACAAGATTTTGACTTTCTAAAGCCAACTGTCTCTTCTGAAAATACACGGTTATTCTCAAAGAACCATTCCAACCTTTTATTTATGATTAAATGTAGGATTTTACACACACAAGAAATCAAAGAAATTGGTCGGTGAGAAGAAACCAAAGTGGGGTCCCGGCCTGGTTTAGGAATAGGGACCACGCTAATATCTCTCCACTGAGTAGGTACAAAGCCCGAAGACAAGACACAATTATATAAATTTAGTAGAACGCTTTTTCCTGATGGTGGAAGGTGTTTGATCATAGAAAACGAAATATCATCATGACCTGGGGCGGTGTCTTTTGATTTTATACATACCTCAAGTTCATGCATAAGAATAGGTAGCTGCAATTTTATTATAATTTTTATTGCACTTTGGTGTTAATGTTAAAGAGGTGGGAAGATGCAATAATATTCTAGCATTCCCCTTATCAGAGACAGCGAGGCTATTATATAAACTTGTAAGGATTGGCATAAGTAGAAGATAAGAATTGTATTATATTTATAAAAATTGGATTATATTATAAGAAAGCCTTACGGAGCGACTTATTCTTCTTGACCAAGCTCCTTAAATAAAGATTAAAAAAAAAAAAAAAAAAATGATTATAATTCTATAATTTATACATATTTGTTACGGTAGCGAAACACAACACAAAACAACAACAGCTAACTGGGCGGGAATAAGAAAGTGACAGAGTCAATTACTTCCACATGCGACAAAAAGAGAGCGCAACAATGCGCTGGAACCAAAATAACAGCGCCAAATCAAATAAAAATTGTTTAAAAATAAATTAAGCTATCTATCAAAAATATTTTCAGCCAGAATTTTCAGTTACGTAATACGCACATTTTGAATGCAATTTTGCAATGAAATTACTTTGGATTTTTGAACTACAGAAAAAAATATAAAAAAGTAGGTCTTTTCGGAATTAAATTCAATCGAGGAAATTTAGCCCAATTATGTTTTCCTTCAGTCAAAGTATTAATCAAATAGTCAATAAACATATATCCAAAAATTAAATCCATACATGCTGCATGAGTGAAATAAATGGTTATGAAAAAGCCCCCAATTTATTTTGGTATCGCCTTAAATTGAAACCTAAATACAGATGAATGCGTAACTATAATTCCCTTTATTAAGAGGAAAGGCGGGTGGCCAGACTTTTGAAAATTAGGTATTTTAAGAAGGTATTGCTGTCGCTCTGCGAGCGCTCCGCCCTCGAATTCGTGCGATAAGGACAACTGCAGATCCGACTAAATAGCCTATGTAAAAAGTCACATTTCGAGGTTTGGCTCTCGCCTATTTCCTCCTCCAATATTGGACCAATTTAAAAGATATTTCATAAACTGAATAAGAAGGATATATACTATGCCCCTATGTTTTTTTTTTTCGTTAATAGTTGTCAAATTGGTACACTAGGCGTCTGTTGACAGCGGTCTGAATAGGCAATTTTGAGCATTTTTGGAGGGTTCTAGTTCTTATACAAATAATATATCATCAAAAAGGAAAACATAGGGGCATACAAGTAACTGATATTTATATTTCTGTAAAAAATCATTGCTTTATGGTCATTAACCAGAAAGAAAACAGGCGAGAGCGTTTGTATCTTTTTGTATGGAGAAAAGAGCACCCACGTTTCCTCTTAAGCGACTGCGCAAGAATTTCAAACCTGAACATGGTTTGTTTACACTTTCGGCAGTTAGTTTTGGAACAGAGCATACATGTGATACTCATGTTATCACTTCTCGTCTGTCCGGCGCACATTTTATCAGTAATTTATGGTTTTCCCCAGCACATATATTTTATTATGATCTGTTTTAAACACCCAACCCCGGTTACTTATTATGTTTGGCTATGGTTCACTTAGTTTAAGGCAATTTCTATACAATCTTGGGTATACTTAATTAATTTAGTTATTGTTGTTATTGTTATTGTTGTTGTTATTGTTTGTTTAGTTGTTGATTGTTGTTGTTGTTATTGTTTGTTTTTGCTATTTCTCGCTCCTGATTAAATGGGACTTAGACATAATACAAATAATACAAGCTTATTTATTGTCCCACGAGTGAAGAGAAAGAAGAAGAGAAGAAGCGACGAGATGGAAATTCAAAGGACCTGCGATCCTGTAGTTGTCAAAGATCTACGAATGACAGCCGAGACCAACTGAAACGGGGCGTTCTCGGTATGTATGGTCACCCATCCACGGACCGACCTTGGCAAAATCAACCAGTGCAGCTGTTATTATTTCGCCACGAACATCTAGTCAACAACGCCAAAAAATACCAATACGAAACGGTTTTCCCTAAACAAAATAAAGTTGTTATTTATTTAGTTATAGGTACCTACTTAATTATTTTATCAGTGTTTGTGGTCAAAAAGTTGAGATAAAATACTCAGAAATTGAAGTGGGAAAAATATGGTATTAATCATGTAAACCAACTTTTATCTACATTTAAACGTTAATTGTATTGACTTATTAATTATAATCCATTTACAAAAAGATTAGACATTTAAACAATCATTTTACAGTCCGTTCGTTAGAGGAGCTCGTGGCTAAGTAATAACAGCCGTACGGGTCGATCCCTCAGGTTAAGCTACGCTTGTACGCTTCATTTCATATCAATGGTAATGGTTAAGGATATATATAGTAGTAGGTATAAAATGTATGTTTTGATTATCAACTGAGCTATACTTAAACGTAAAGGAATAGTAAATATCAGGATTGACAAAAATATGCAAAGATAAATAATAAATGATAAAATATGAAAATCACAAGATTTCAGATACACCACTTTCAACGACCGATTTCAGCAAATAATGCCCTATTTAGTACATTCTTGTTCAAAGTGGACCTAAAAAAAAGATATAAGTATGTAATTTTTTAAAGCCATCATCTCGTTCAATCAGGAAAAAAAAACCGGCAAGAGCGAGTCGGACTCGCGCACCGAGGGTTCCGTACCATAATTTATATGTATTTTTTGTTGATGATTTCTGTATAACTGTGCTATTTAGAGACATCGTTTTATTTTTCCTGTAATCTTTATATAAACTTCTATCACATAGAATAATTTCAGATTTTTCGCTTTGCAAACTTCGGAGATATAGGGGGGGGGGGGGGGGGGGGGTGGGACAGTATTTTTTTTACATTTTTCATCAAAAGTCGAAAACTATGCGGCCTAAAAAAAATTAAAAATATGTTTGAGAATGTGCAAACAGCGCTCTTTCATATGATACCCCACATGCCCTAGTAGCCTCACTTTGAATTTTTATGACCCCCTTTCAATCCCTGTTGCAAAAAAAATAAAAATATTTTTATTTCTTTCTTATTTGCAAAATAGTTGGGTAAACGTCATCTAAAACTGTTCCAAATTTCAAGTTGATAGCATAAGTAGTTCTTGAGATATCCAGCTGTGACAGACAGACAGACAGACTGAGTCACACCATAAGGGTTCCTTTTTTACCATTTTGGTACGGAACCCTAATAACGAAAAAAAATTATATACATTGGTTATGTTTGAAGATATTACGTTCCTGAGCACACTCAAAGTACAGTTACGGTAAAAAGTTCTGCTGTGCCGAATTTATTTAAACCCCCGTAACGAATGCCGAAACTACGGACATCGTGCTTAGCGAGTAGACCCCCTGGTACACGCGCGCACCGGCACCGCTTGTAGCGTTACCAATCGAGAGCGTTACGAGTCGGTCGCGACCCCCGTAAACGGTTGGTATTGTAACCACTTTTTTGCCTATAATACCATCCTTAAGCCTACGGAATAGAAGTCAAAACCGGTTGAAAAAGGTTTGTCTAAATGTGTAATCCTAATGTAAATGTTTTTTTTTA
The DNA here is from genome assembly GCA_905163495.3 of Cosmia trapezina. NCBI lineage: Eukaryota > Metazoa > Arthropoda > Insecta > Lepidoptera > Noctuidae > Cosmia > Cosmia trapezina. Next base: position 2,973,048 of record LR991046.1, on the reverse strand, counting down.
GCTCCAACGGATTTGATATTAATTTCAACTTCATACCTTAACGTGTTCCTGAGAAAAAGTGCCTGACAGATCAAAACCCACAAGATCCGTAATTACATAACTACTTTATCATGGATAAACCCTGTGGCTGTAACTTCACAGATTCTCAATATATTTATCTAATATTAGCACTTCTACCAAACTGGGAAATATTTATTGAGAAAGGCCAAATGATAACAGCTGCAAGGGTCGATCGAAGGTTTTAAGACGCAGATTATGCCAACGGCCTTGAGTGGTTAGCTTCCGTGTACTGTGCTGGGGGCCTAAAACGGCCACCTTAAGGTTGATGCGCCAGGGTATCCCGCGAAATTCAAAATTTCTTACGTTTTTTGCAATTGTAGGTCAGTGTGAGCTTGTATGTTGATTAAAATATGATTCGCGGCCGTAGCTAATATGGCTTTACAGAATTATAATCATTAGAAACATCAATACAACTCCATAAGTTAGCAGTTCCCTCAAATCTAGCGATTTCATGAAATCATGATTTCATGATTCATCATGATTTCAGCAATTCATAATTTGTGACCATTTTACGAATCTCCATACAAAACTGTCAAAACAGATGAATTGCGTGCTATGAATTGTACGCAGATAAATTATGAGGAAGGGCGTTTCAGACTTTTACTGACTAAAACCCACCCGTGTTCCTTCAGTTGCCTATGCCAGGGCCGCGGTATCTTCTTCAAACAACCCGCGACCCCAGCGGCCGTTTTAGCCCCCTGAGCTCATGTAACGCGTCATACGTCCACCCAGTAATAGGACTCGCCCATCAAAGAGCTCTGTCCCAAATTAGACGCATTATTTATTAATTATACATACACACACGTAAACACGTATACTAAAAGATAAATAATTAAATTATCTTTAAAATGGTGAAGGTTTCATAAAAATACGTTTGATAGTTTTTGCGTGATTCTCAGTTTTTTATCCGCGTTAACATAACTTTACAAATTAATTGCACTAAGTAATATTTATATTTATATATTATTATGTTTATAAACATAATCTAAAATATTCACATGTTAAGTTATTAAGAAAATGCTCTAATTTAACATATATTTTTTCCAAATCATTAACAATACTCGTTTCTACGTGATCTTCAGTTTAATAAATCATTAGAAGTCGGTTATCGTCGCGTCGCCATAAGGCGCGTTGTTAGCTCAATAATCATAAAAATTGGTTTCTTAGATTGTCGAGTATGACGTAACGCAATGAAACTATCCCACGCAAAAAATACAGTGGACAGAGAAGGGTTTAAAGGAAAATGTTAACCGAATAGAATAGTAAAAAAATAGTTTGATATTCCCAGTAAAAAATATGGAATTTGCTCCACAAAAATATACTTTGGCGTTGAACGTCTCTGTATTTTCAGGGATAACGACATTAATTTTTTTAAGAATTTAATAGAATTAGCATTTTTTTTAAACTTTAACCGGATAATTATTTAATTTGCTGTGTATATTCTGAATAATCTGAAGAAAACTGGGAAAATAAATGCACATTCGCAGCTTAGTCACATCTCGCTAACACAAATATATTTTCAACCTTATTTCAAGCCAGCTAATGGTGACAACAGATTACGCGGTTGTGTGCCGTTTAAAATCGTAGTCAGTCTGCGTCTTAAGGCCCTGCATCCAAGCGTGGTTTAGCTCGGTGTGTAAGTGAAATGGCGTTATGGCTATCTTAGTTTGACGCACGAGATAGAAGACTCTCACGCGCACTGAAATTATGTCGTAAAATTGCAAATAAAATCGTATAAAATTATAAATTAACTATTTAATAAAAAGTAATCCATCACTGGATACAGTTTGGCATTTGACATTTTATGGTATATTTTTAATTTATAAATAAAATTGCTAATGAAGCGATATCTTTTTTATAGTGATAGCTTTTAAAGATTGTTAACAGGTATGTTTGAAGAGTTTTTTAGTGCATTAAAATATGTTTAATTATGTTTTGAGTTCCATCGCTGTATGCGAAAAAGACTTGAAAATATCATATTTTTTTTATTTGTCAAAATTATTTACGGTTTATGAGCTAAACAGCTTTAAAAAACCACCTTTTTGACCATTTTCAAGAAATCTCCGACTTAAGTAGATTGATATATGTACACGTCACGCCATTTTGTTAAGCTAACCCATCACAAAGACTTGACATTCTCACGTGTTCTGTTCGTTCATAATAAATTGTTATGAATACTTAATCGTCAAAGCAATTATTAGATGTTATAGTGAACTAATGAATCTATAGTCATTTGCATGTCTCTGGCGCAGTTTGGGTTTCAATTCGATTCAGTTATCGGAAACGGAATGTTTATTTTTCACATTCGTACAGTCAACCGCATATCATTGGTAAACTACTAACTAAGCGGATTAATTGCGTACCTAACACATACTCGTATAATGTCATTTTATGAGTGTTGATCGCAATGGGATTCATTTTTTTCATTTTTAGGGTTCATGGTAAAAATATGGTGCGACTGACAGCCTGTCTGTCTGTCACAGCTGGATATCTCAAGAACTACTAATGCTATCAACTTGATATTTAGAACAGTTTTAGATGACGTTTACCCAACTATTTTGCAAATATGAAAGAAATAAAAATATTTATGTATTTTTTTGCAACAGGGACTGAAAGGGGGGTCTTAAAGATTGAAAGTTAGTCTACTAGGGCATGTGGGGTATCATATGAAAGAACGCTGATTGCACATTCTCAAATATTTTTTTTATTTTTTTTAGGCCGCATAGTTTTCGACTTTTGATGAAACCCCCCCCCCCCCCCCCCGGGTCTCCCCTCCCCCCTCATCTCCAAAGTTTGCAAAGAGAAAAGTCTTAAATTATTCTATGTGATAGAAGTTTATGTAAAGATTACAGGAAAAATAAAACGATATCTCTAACACTCGTATTTATAGTCAAGTAAAAGTAATTACTTAAGTGAAAGTAATTGCTCAAGCAATGATTTTCTGTCTATTGTTTAGTAATTGCTTGAAGTTAGAACTGTCAAAGCTTAGAATTCTTAGCCAAGGAATAATCATCATTTTCATGACATAAGAATTCTACCCTCAAGCATGGACCTAAAAAAAAGGCGGACGCCGTCTCCTTTAACAATAACTGAAGCACCCATAGTAAGTCAGTGCGCTAATGTCTACAAGCCAGCACGCACACATTCACACCATAGTAAGTCTACCGGCCGCCATTACGTTACACGAGCGACGGCGGCGTCTTTGCAGGTACTCAAATCACGCACACATAGATCGGTAGGGTGCTTCACTTTCGATATGCGTGGTGCGGAGTCCATCTTTTTTTATAAGTCTATGCCCTCAAGTATGAAATTACTTAGTAGCAAGTAATTACTCAAGTAATTACTTTGATTATAAATACGAGCCTTAATAGGCGCGAGTCCGTGTCGCTCTTGACCGGTTTTTTTTTATTTTATAATATTTCACAGAAAAACTTTGAGAGCACTTTGTACTTCAGACAACAGTTTGACAGATGATTTATGATTTATTACTTTTCAGGACCGAAACATCATTGTCGAGATTTGGCTGACCTAGTCCTCTGCCTTCCCTTTGGAGGCAACAGTAAGCGTGATGTTATAAATAAATCTTCGTGTTATCCCAGGTTGTTGGTATTACGTATCTTGCTGGGAAAATCTATGTTTTTTTTTTGTCTTGGGAAATATCAATAAAACCGGTATTACAAGATAACTTGTAATAGACTGCTTTCTATTTGTAGGCAGTGACGTCAGCACGTGTAGTTACGGAAAGGGTTTTTATAAAGGAGTGTAGAATAAAAACTGCTGGCTCAAAACTTGAAGATTCTTTTATTTTAGTTAAATGATCAAAAATTACATGTTGACTCTTAGATAATACCGAGTCTGGGTGTTTTATCTATCTATAATATGTATGTATTTACAAAAAAAAATATGTACATAAGTAGTTTATCAGCCATCTCGTTACCATAACACAAGCATTAGGTTACTTAGCTTGGGACTAGATGGCGTTATACATCTAGATCGAGCCACCGCGTGGCCGGTCATGAGACAGCAATATAATACTTTTTAGGGTTCCGTAACTCAAAAGGTAAAAACGGAACCCTTATAGGATCACTCGTGTGTCTGTCTGTCTGTCTGTCCGTCTGTCACAGCCAATTTGCTGCGAATCTAATGGACCGATCAAGTTGAAATTTGGTACACAATACACATATGGGTTTCTGTGACCCAAACACGTAAGGCTAAAGTAAATAAATGAGTTTTGAATATGAGGGTCACTTTTAGGGGGCAAATAAGAAAATTAAAAAAAAAAGTTTTGCAAACTGTACCGTGTGACATATCAAATGAAAAGGCTTACTATGAGGGTCTCCAATATATTTTTTTTATAGTTTTAGAATAAATAGTTTGAAAGTTACTTAAGAAAATAGACGAAAATTGACCATTCCCCCCCCCCCCCCTTTAACTCCGAAACTACAAAGCCTAAAATTAAAAAAAAATACAGAAAATAGTTCTATACCTGTAGATTACCTACAGGAAAACCTATAAGAAGTTTGTGGTCTTAAAATAACATGGTAAATCTCTCAATATTGTGAGTACAAACTTACATTTACTGTTGGAATGTATGGGAGAACATGTTTTTGAACTACAATGTTAAGTTTGTTCTTGGGATAATTTCATACCAACTACGGAACCCTTCATTGTGTGTAGTCCGACACGCACTTGGCCCGTTTTTTCTAGGTTATGTGGTATGAGAAATGAAGTTTAACGTAAGAAATCTTCCATATTTTGGACTGAAACCCATGTCAATACATTCGCACAGCGCAAAAACTGTCCTAAAAAGTTAAATTAATCGACGCAAGATACATTTTGTACTTTGTTTTTATATTATTATTATTAAGTACTTTGTTTGGCTAACATTCCAAAGTTTGCCATGCAAAAATACGGCACGCCGTAAGGGACAGAAGATACGATACTTTGTCTCAATTTTCCTACTTATTTCGTATATATGTGTCTCACTTCCACACTTCACACTGTAATCACGGCAACGCGCAACGTCTAGATGTTTAAGGTTGATGCGCCAGGGTAGCCCGCGAAATTCAAAATTTCTTACGTTTTTTGCAATTTGTAGGTCAGTGTGAGCTTGTATGTTGATTGAAATATGATTCGCGGCCGTAGCTAATATCGCTTTACAGAATTATAATCATTAGAATCAGCAATACAACTCCATAAGTTAGCATTTACCTCAAATCTAGCGATTTGAAATCACGAGGTTTGAGGTAAATGCTAACTTATGGAGCTGTATTGCTGATTCTAATGATTATAATTCTGTAAAGCCATATTAGCTATGGCCGCGAATCATATTTTAATCAACATACAAGCTCACACTTACCTACAAATTGCAAAAAACGTAAGAAATTTTGAATTTCGCGGGCTACCCTGGCGCTTTCGCCTTTATGTCATTGTGTTGACTGCACGGCTCTGTACGGCGACCCCAAAGAGAAGAAAGTGTTGCAAGCTAACAAAAATAATGTGACATTCCTTTATGGTAAAAATTTAAATATTTTTATACAAGGAGAATGCCCATTTTTCTATGGACTGCCGTTGCGCATCAAAAATATTGTAAGACTAGCTTTTGCACGCGACTTCGCCCGCTTGGATGGCGGAAATAATAATAGAATAATGAAATTTGGCAAGAAGCAAGGTCTCACAGCACAAGAAAAAAAGTCCGAAAATTATTAATTTGTAATTTTATCCCATAATCTTTTTTTGTGGGATTACAATTTTAAGTTTGTTTTTGGGATAAATTATTTTTAACTACGGAACCCTTCATTGTGCGTGGTCCGACACGAACTTGCCCGGTTTTTGAATTCGGTTAAAAAAAACATGATGTGCCAAATTATCGGCCGCTTACTTACACTTGTATTTATAGTCAAGTCAAAGTAATTACTTCAGTAAAAGTAATTGCTCAAGCAATGATTTTCTTTCTATAGTTTAGTAATTGCTTGAAGTTAGAACTGTCAAAACTTAGAATTCTTAGCCAAGTAATAGTCACCATTTTCTTTACTTAAGAATTCTATCCTCAAGTAAGAAATTACTTAGTAGCAAAGTAATTACTATTACAAATACGAGCCTTACACTCCTACCAACTTATCTGTGAAATGGCGAAAATTGTTACTACGGCCGTCGTGTTGAAATGTCATTCGATTGTCGAACATACAACTACATTTGATTGTATTGTTGAATCGACGGTGCCGCCCTCTTTCAGTTCACAGATAAGTTGGTAGTACTTTACATGAGTTTCGCTTAGCTACAAGATTTTATTATTCTATGGTCGTCCGTGTTAATAGAAACAAATTCGCAGAACTCGTAACACATGGCCAGTGCCGCGAGTATTACTCATCGATATGAAGATAAAGTAACCACATAAGTTTTTATCTACACCCATGCCATAAATCCTCTATAAAAGTCTCTGAAACAGTTAGCTTATTGCCAACATTAAAACAGCCAGTGTCATAGTAACCATGGTAACCATAATAGCATCCAAACGGGTGCTTTAATGTTGTACTGAATTTCATAATGCAACTCATTTTCAAAAAAAGAACATAAAAAAGAACATAAAAAAGAAACATAAAAAAAGAACTACAACAGCGCCGTAATTTAAAAAAAGAACTTATTCGAATTCACGTCGTATACTATGACGCCGGCCGCCATGTTCGATACGAGTATTAGTACTGCAAAAAACTGTTTCAGAACCTTTAATAGAGAATTGATAACATGGGTGTAGATAAAGTCTTGTATGCAACTGTACATAATTAGGTATTAAAACACTCATGTGATACTGATAATACACATCGTAACACGATCCCATTGTCACTGCATTGTCATTTTGCTAAAAGTTCGTAATCTGCTAAATTCATAATGGTCGCTCATTGGTCGGTCAGTGGTCTCGTAATAGAATCGTGGTAGAATGACATTGTCGTATTGCCATTATTATAAAACCCGTTACTAGAAATGATTTTCGAAAAACTCAACGTCACTGATCAAAGGAACTGTCAAAATTTTAGCAGATTACTGCATACGTCAGTCATTCATACGAGATTACCATTCTATGCCATTTCTTACAATGGAGTGTCAGTGGTTGACCATTGGAAAGTCATAATGACGCCATTATATTAGTAGATTACCAAACTTGTCAAAATCAACAATTATGAAATCAACCGCGCGAGCTATCCTTGTGAGCGGACGTTTGTTAATTTTTGTCTCAGCTTATTGAGTGCGTATTCTTTATCTTGTTTGCGCGCGGGCCAACCGGTTTTTTCCGGTCGGTCCCGGCAGCTGTTGCTTTGTTCAAATGGGTGAATCAAATCCAAGTAATGTAAACACACATTCACTGTCGAGCGCTGACGAATTAGAGGACGGTACAAATATGGATTTGGAGGACAATACACAAACGGGTGACACTGAGTCGATGGGAGGGAAAAGGCTGAGGGATGAAAACTCTGCCTCTGAAGGAGCATGGACAGTAATGAATAGAGGACGAAACAAACTGGTATGTAGGAGAGGAGACCAAGATGAGAGGGCAAAAGAAGAAAGAATACAGGTATGTGTGACTTGTAAAGAACCTTTGCCGAAACAGTTCGCTTTAGCACGTTTACTTAAGACGCATAACATTGCCGGTGGCAATATTTATAGAATTAAATACGTGCATCAAAATAAAATGTTGATTACGTTTGATAACGATATCGGCGCAGATGAATTTATAAGATGCCCGGTGTTTACTGACATGGGCTGGTCTTGTCAAAAAACATCCGAAGTAGCTTTGTCGTACGGCCTTATTAAAGCTGTGGAATTGGATATATCTGATGAAGATCTTAAATCTAATTTGTCAAGTAGTGCAGAAATAACATCTATTAAGAGGTTAAATAAACGATGCTCGGAGAACCCTGAAGGTAACGGCTGGACTCCGAGTGAAACGATCCGGCTAGGATTTAAAGGACCTTCTCTTCCGCCTTATGTCTATATTTACAATTTGAGGATTCCAGTGGAGCGGTTCATATTCCCAGTCACACAATGTGCTAACTGTTGGAAATTCGGCCACTTAAAGATAAGATGTCCATCAAAAAAACCTGTTTGTCCCAAATGCTCTCAAAAACATGAAAATTGTACACTTACATCTTATACTTGTGTGAATTGTTCAGGTCGTCATATGGCGTTTGATAAAATATGCCCATATTTTATGAAAGAAAAAAAACTGAGAGATTTAATGTCAGAATTTAACTGCACCTACAGGAAAGCCCTTACAATGTACGTTCCTCCCTCCCCTGTTTATGTTCCACAAGTGGTTTCTGAATTAATGCCCGAAGTCAAACAGACTTCTACAGTGACTGCCACAAATATTGTTTCGGTACCAGCGCAACTTCCGACTGACGAAAATGTTGGTACAACCTCCCAAGTCGACTGCCCAGGTACATCCACAGCAAATCAACGAGCTAAGTCTATGCCTAAACGTAATTTGAAGAAACACAATCGTCGGCCAGCGACCCCTACGCCTGCAGAGGACATAATATGGCAACAAGTTTCCGAATCTTCAGACTCTTCTGAAAAATTGGACGCACCTTATTTAGAGAAGGACAATTATTCTGAAAATAAGTCTTCCCATAATCTTAACTTTTGGCATTTAATTAGGAAAATTAGAAATATTATAAAAAGCAAAGAATCCCTTCAGAATAAAATCCAGCAGTCAATTTCCATATTTTCAGAGTGGCTGACACATAAAATTGTAAGTAGTTTATCCATTGATTCGTTATTCGATTTATTTATTGGAAATGGCTAATAATAATGATTGTATGAACTTAAATATTATACAATGGAATTGCCAAAGTATAAGGCCCAAATCTCGTTCACTTGAATTACATCTTAGTCAAGAAAAAATCCACATTGCCGTCTTGAGCGAAACTTGGTTGGAACCCGAGAGTTTTTTTAAAATTAGTGATTATAATACATTTAGATTGGACAGAGAAGATGGTTACGGTGGTGTTGCCATTATGACTCATCGCTCTGTAAAGACTGTTGTTTGTAGAACGCAAAGTCGTAACCCTGGTATTGAATTGTTACATATTAGAATTCTGAATTGTCAGCATATTGAGAATATAATTTCCATTTATTGCCCTTCAACAGTATACACCACTCAAAGTGATTGGGACGCCATCTTTTCTATTGGAAACAGTAAAACCCTTATCTTGGGAGATTTTAACGCGCACCATTCTAATTGGTCTCTAAGAACTGATCGGCGCGGCTCCGAATTATTTGACTCCATGTTGGATTATAATTTCATTCATTTGAACGATGGTAGCTTCACTAGAATCAGAATGGTTGATGGAGTTCTCCAGCAATCTAGCCCTGATATTTCATTTGTTTCTTCAGATCTGTCTTTATTATTTGTGTGGAAACCAACAAACGAATCACTCGGTAGTGATCATTTAATTATTAAATTAAACTGTGAACTCATTATTAACCGAGCTTACCAAAACAGAAGAAATTTTAAAAAATCAGATTGGGCTTTATATGCTGCTTTTATAGACGATTATTTACAAAATTGCATAACTCCCCAGGATCCGCAGGAGTTATATGACCTCCTATATAATATAATGCAAAAAGCTGCGGACAAGTATATTCCCTTCATTAAAATCCCTCAAAACATCTGTAACATGTTTAAGCCGAAACCATATTGGTCTTCAGAGTTGTCCAAGGCTGTTGCGGAGCGGCGCTTGGCTCTTGCGAATCTGAGAGGTTGCCCCTCTCCAAGTAATTTAGATATTCTCCAAGAAAAAATTAGCACTGCTCAAAGACTTATTCGCAGGGCTAGGTGTAAATCTTTTCAGCAGTTTTGTTCATCTGTAGATGAAACCACTTCAGCATCCGAAATGTGGCGCAGGATGAGGTGGTTAAAAGGTCGGCAAATTCCTAATACCAGTGTAGATAAAGAAAAAGCCGAGCGCCTGATTAGCGAACTTACTCCAGATTTTGTTTGTCCCTCGCAGCCTACTTTTAATTCTAATAATGCAATGTTGGAGTCGCCAATTTCAATGCCAGAATTAGTCAACTGTATTAAAACCACCGATACAGCTCCTGGGTCAGATCAAATTTCCTTTTCCATGATTAAACACCTTCCGCCTGCCGGTAAATTTATATTACTCTTAATATATAATCAATGTTTATCTAACGGTTTTGTTCCCTTACAATGGCGTCAAATCAAAATAGTGCCAATTCCCAAGCATAGTAGTTCGTCTTCATCTTTACGACCTATTTCCCTGATATCTTGTATTTGTAAAATTTTTCATGCTGTTTTGGGCAAACGTTTAGAGTGGTTCTTTGAAAAACAATGTCTTTTTCCTGAGGACATGGTGGGTTTTCGTAAGGCACGATCTTGTCTGGATAACCTAACGAGGTTAGTTTCTGAGATTCAACTAGGTTTCTCTAAAAACTTGGTTACAGCGGCGTGTTTTATAGACATCGAAAGCGCATATAACAATGTTGATATTCCTTGCCTGTTACATATTTTAGATCAGTTTGGGGTTGGATCAAAAATTTGTGTCTATTTGTGGTCCTTTTTATCAAATAGACATCTGCAAGTGGCGTTGCACGACTGTGAGATTGTGAGAGTTACTGGCCGTGGGTTAGCTCAAGGAGATCCATTAGCTCCACTTTTATTTAATATTCTAACTTTACATATATGTAAGAACGTTGGCCAGGTTAAAATATCTCAATATGCTGATGACTTTGTGTTATATTCAACAAAAAATAATTTAGATTCAGCGTTTGAAGAACTTCGGTCTGCTTTACGATATACCAAAGTGTTAATTGATAAGCTGGGTTTAACTATGTCTCCAAATAAAACTAAGATTTGTGTTTTTAAAAAAGGTTGCTTTAGGAGGTCTATCGACTTTGTTCTTGATGATGTTTCAATGGAAGTCGTTAATAATGTGAAATATTTGGGTCTGTGGCTGGATAGCTCTTTGAGATGGGGCAAACATATCAATGAGACCTCACAGAAGGTAATGAAATTCATGAATTTACTTAAAGTTTTATCCGGTCCGGGATGGGGACTCCATCAAAAACACCTAAGACGTTTATACATTTCTATAATTCGAAGTAGAATTGATTATGCCAGTTTCTTGTTTGACAATAGTTGTAATTCTAAACTAATAAAACTAGATAGGGTCCAAAACCAAGCATTACGTGTTGTCGGCGGATTTATAAGGAGCACCCCGATACATGTCATGGAAAGCGAGTTATGCCTTCCACCACTTCATGTTCGTCGGAGATACTTAGCTTGTAAATTTATGTTAAAATCAAAATCTTTTTGTAACAACAAAACCATAGATGCAATAGAAAATCTTTCACTAGTTACAGGTTCCAACTATTGGCAGAACAAGAAGCTGCCATTACTTATTGACATCTTCCCACTTTACAATTCTGTTCCAATACACTCAAGCGTTCAACTTGGAATGTTTTCACTTGATAAGTGGATAAGTAGTATAAATATGTCTCATATAGTCTTTGATAAAATTCCTAGTATTTCTAAAGCTAAACGACATTATAGTACTTTACAAATTAAACATTTATGTATTTCATATATTCATGAACAATATGCAGGTTATCATACAATTTTCACGGACGGTTCCAAAGATAAACATTTGGGTGGCGCTGCCTTTTTGGATCCCATTCTTCTGAACCACATGAAGCTTAAGATTGATTCAGATATTTCTATTATGCACATTGAATTGATTGCGATTATGGAAGCTTTGTCCTATATTCTATCAATTGATGGCGATAAATTTGTGATTCTGACAGACTCCAAAAGTTCGCTGCAACACTTGGCTCGGCACACTTCGCACGTGCGAGGTAATCCGACAGCCTATGTGATTTATGAATTGCTCTTAAAGCTGCAGTCTGATTCCAAAACGGTGTGTCTTCAATGGATTCCGTCGCATTGTCAGGTAGAGGAAAATGAAAAGGTTGATATGCTCGCCAAACAAGCGTGTGATGATGGAGTTCCCATGAATATTTCTCCACTGTATTCGGATTATTTTGGAAAGGTTAAAAGAAAGTGTTTAGATCTTTGGCAGGAATATTTTGATGAAAGATCAAAAGAAAAAGGGATATGGTATCGCACTATCCAGCCAGAGATTTCTCGGGTTCCGTGGATTGATTGTGACCTAAATAAAAACCTAATTACTATAGCCTTAAGACTTCGCTCCGGACATATTCCATCAAATAAGTTTTATTACTTAATGAGGAAAGCTTTGTCTCCAAATTGTGATGACTGTGGAGTGGTTGATGATGTCTGTCATATTGTGATGGAGTGTGTCCGGAATGAAAATATTAGAAGTAATGTTTTCGGACGGTATAAAAGTTACGATATTGGCTTTTGTAATTCCATCCTTGCTTTTCCAGTGTCCGATAAGGCTAAAGAATTGTACAAGTTAGTTATTAGGTAGATTATAATTAATAATTTTGTGTTTTTCTGCACTGGGCGATGTGGTCGCTAAGCGACAAAGCCCTTTAAATAAATAAAAAAAAAAAAAAAAAAAAAAATGATAGACCATTCTGACACTATTGTAATAGCAGCCTTGAGGCCCAGGGTTGTATGTTGATTAAAATATGATTCGCTAACTAAATATAATGTATTAACCTAAGGAGTTGTATTGCTGATTAGTTAGAATTATTGATCTCAAAATTTCATGAAATCATGAGATTTAAGGTCAATGCTAACTTTTGTATTGCTGATTCTAATGATTATAATTCTGTAAAGCCATGTTAGTTACGGGCGCGAATCATATTTTAATCAACATACAACCTGACACTGACGTGCAAATTGCAAAAACCGTAAGAAAATTTGAATTTCGCGCTACCTTACCGCATACCCGTTAAGTCCAGTACTAATCTGTATGGTACTTTCCTCACAAGGCAATTTCAGACACTTATCTACATGGTCCTCACATGATCTGACCAAGATTATGTTTGGATTTTAAAAGCGACTGTGACCTCTGAATCCGTTTCGATTTTTAGGGTTCCGTACTTAAAAAGGAAAAAACGGAACCCTTAGAGGATCACTCGTGTGTGTGTCTGTCTGTCTGTCCGTCTGTCACAACCAATTTGCTACGAATCTAATGGACCGATTGTTTGGTATGTACACATTTATGAACTTCTGTGACCCAAACTCGACGTATAAAGTACTTAAACATGAATTTTGAATATGGGGGCAAATAAGAAAATTAAAAAAAATAGTTTTGCAAACTATACCGTGGGACATATCAAATGAAAGGGCTTACTATGAGGGTCTCAAATATATTTTTTTTTATAATTTTAAAATAAATTGTTTTTAAGTTATTTAAGAAAATAGACGAAAGTTTACCCTCCCTTATCTCCGAAACTACGGAGCCAAAAATTTTGAAAAAAAAAAAAATACCTTTAATAGTTCTTTACCTGTAGATTACAGGAAAACCTATAAGAAGTCTGTGGTCTTAAAATCACATGGTAAATCTCTCAATATTGTGAGTACAAACTTACATTTACAGTTGGAATGTATGGGAGAACATGTTTTTTAACTACAATGTTAATTTTGTTCTTGGGATACATTCATCCCAACTACGGAACCCTTGATTGTGCGTGCTCCGACACACACTTGGCCATTTTTTTTCTTGTCAGAGTAGTCTGACAAGAAACACCGAACTCACCTAGTTCTAAAAATAATTTATTTTTGCTGTAATCATTTATCAACTAATTAATTAAGTAGGTCATAATATGACCTAATATTAATATGCTTGAGCTAACATTGGGTTCGTATCAACAGTGAACCGAGTTAACAATCGAACACACGCAAACAGCAATATTTTATAAACTTACGAAACGGAAAACCCAAATAAATATTGAATAAAAAGGTCAAATATGTTCGTAAAAGTACACAATTATATGACCTCCAGTTGCGGGGAAATACGATCTGTCAAAATTTTTACACACAAGTAAGTATACAAACTTGGGTTTGTTATAGGTATTATGTACATAATTATGTACCTATGACATACAAAAAAAAAACCGGTCAAGAGCGAGTCGGACTCGCGCACCGAGGGTTCCGTTCCGATTTCTGAAAAAGTGTGCCACTTAGAGACATCGTTTTATTTTTCCTGTAATCTTTACATAAACTTCTATCACATAGAATAATTTCAGATTTTTCTCTTTGCAAACTTCGGAGATACGGGGGGGGGGGGGGGTATGGTATTTTTTTTTACATTTTTCATCAAAAGTCGAAAACTATGCGGCCTAAAAAAAATAAAAAATACTTTGAGAATGTGCAAACAACGCTCTTTCATATGATACCCCACATGCCCTAGTAGCCCCACTTTAAATTTTTAAGACCCCCTTTCAGTCACTGTTGCAAAAAAAATATAAATATTTTTATTTCTTTCTTATTTGCAAAATAGTTGGGTAAACGTCATCTAAAACTATTCCAAATTCCAAGTTGATAGCATCAGTAGTTCTTGAGATATCCAGTTGTGACAGACAGACAGACAGACTGAGTCACACCATAAGGGTTCCTTTTTTACCATTTTGGTACGGAACCCTAAAAATGGGGAAATAAAATAGGTGAGGCATATTGCTGTATTTGATGTGCATCATAATAAAAAAAATATTACCCTGCTTCTGGGTTAGTGGAGTAAAAACAAGGCATGTATTTGCGCTTCTAAAAATATTACTGAACACTCTAATATAATGTTTGCGCCTCTTTTTGTGAATCTCAAATAATTCCTATTTTGGAGTCCTAAAAATACTAAGTAGGGACTTAAATGGCCAAGTAACAGCGACCAACTTGGAATAACGGTTGGTCACAGTTCCAACCCATTCCCGTTGACCATCGGACCCATGTGGTCGCGGTAATACTAGCGATATTACCCCGACCGAATGGGTTACGTTAGGTTGGAACTGTGTGACTGACTTGAATGTGCCCTGGCGGTTGAGAGTATGTCATGCTCACTCAAATGTCTCGCTGGTGGTGGCGTGTGTGTTGGATCATTAAGGTGTATAGATGCCTCGATGACCTTGCGCATCTGGGCGGAGCTTAACCACCACCCCTGTTCATACGTAAAGCGAGCGCGGTGGCGCGCTACACTAAAACGAATGTCAAAGAATATGCAGGGTCGCAGAGATGCGCACGTAGGGCGGCATTTTTGCCTACGATTCCAGAAGGGAATGCAGGGCTGATATTTGTTACGCAACTACTTTAAGTTTTAACGGGACATTATTTTTAGCATGTAGGTATGTGGTTATAGTAAAATTAGAATAGAGCTACTTGAATTAGCACTAGCCATTAGGATGTACAGTGGGCTGCGTCAATTGGGTATTAAAATTTTAATACAACTGGGGTACCTAATTGATAAAGCCCATTGTACACACGGCTATATATCAAGCTATCTATACATTTCCAGTATAAGCTGATCTTGCATTATTTCCGTACAATGAGAGGTCAGCTTATACTGGAAATGTACTGCTTGATATGTAGCCGTGTGCAACCGTTTTGTATAAATCTAACTTTTTTTTCAAATTTTACCATGATCGGTTCATCAAAACTTTAGAAGTGATGTGTAACTTTTTTTTTTGAAAAAAAATAAAATTATATTTGCACAAACTGTAGTACTTACATACAAATTAATGTTTTACAGAAAGAGTGATATTTTCACCAATTTGAGTAATAAAAGTAAAGTAAGAGGCGCAGTGACCCTATATTTTTAGTAATATTTTTTTTACATAAATACTCCCTGACAACGCTGGTGTATCGGACATCTTCACATTGCCTCTGACGGGACAGGATTGGTACGATAGCCAACGTGTGGACGCCTCACGAAATTAACCGACTAACGTTGGTACGAGTGTTGGTGGCAACCTGTGGCGCCGGTGTTAGGGCCTATTTCACGATGTCCGGATAGCCACTACTCACCGATTAATTCAAAAATGGAACAGAATTTGTATGAAATTATCTGCCAAGTAATGGTTGTGTTTATGTGTACTTTGTAAAATTATTTAGTACCTAACTACAAAGTCTTGTTTTACCACCTTTCAATGAAAACTCAAGAACTCAAGATGGCGGCCGCAAAATTTTCAAATTTTTGAAAACCATGAAAACGATATGCATGACGAAAAATTTTGCGGCTGCCATCTTAGATTTTCATTCCAAACACCGTAGAAAAAAAAAACTCATTAGTTTATCAAAAGTTATTAAAATATAGATGATATTAGATTTATTTGAAGTTCACAAAAAGAATCGCAAATATTATATTTGAGTGTTAAATTATATTTTTGGGAGCGAAAAATGGGAATTATTCCACATAATTCATTTAAGATTTTGTGATGAAAGATACTTATAGTAAATTCAAATTCAAATTCTTTATTTGCTTAAAACATGGTGTTTATAGGTCTTATAATTGAAACAGAAGTACAAACATGTTTAGCTATTGGAACTATAGCATGCAAAATCGAGTCTTAGCTTAAACCGAGTCATAACTTATTTTCAAGGAATGTTTTAAGGGAGTAGAAGTTGTGGGCTTTCAGCCATTCCAACAATTTATTCTTAAACAATATATTATTTTGAGTTTTAAGTTCTCTAGGTATTTTATTATAAATTCTTACACACATAGTTAGACAACTTTTGCTGTATTTGGACAATCTGGGAGTGTCAAAAAAAACTAATCTATTTTGGTCTCTGCGATTTCGAGAGCTTACGTCAGACACTTTTACAAAATATTCTTTATATTTCCATGCAAACATGCAAATTTCATATATATACAACGTGTAATGCTAAATGCGCAAAACCTCTTAAGGGGTCATTGTACTCATCATTATGAACAACTTTTACTATGGGACCTCAACTCAGATAACCAGAACTCAGATATGGCAATACACAAATTAATTAAATTGAACAATCAGTTATCAATTTAGAAAATGTAGAAATATAGAAATGATATAAAATTAATTAAATAACTAATAATGGTAGTGTGTTGTTTGTTGTTGCATGTTGTTGTAGTTGTTTGTTGTTTTTTATTACTATTTGTTATTAATAGAGATCGGATAATCGGATGCATATTAACCTAAAGTTAATATTTCGCTAACAAAGTATGGAAGCGGCTTCTTAGCATTTTTTTTCTTACTATAAATCCCGGTATTCCAGAAAATGTGGGAATGCACAACTAATCGGATACATGGTATGGAAACGACTTCATAAATAACGTGGTTTTATTTATTTGGAAATACCGGGAAATCGGGAAATCACATAAATATTCCGTTTGTTACACGTGATCCCCGTGAGAAATACAATGCTGCCGAATTAAAATGGTTGTCCCTGGAAGGTACCGTCACTTTATCGGTGGGGTTGTTTTCATGGGTTTCGAGAATGTTAAAGTCGATAGTGACGTGAAAAAGTAAATCCAAGATGGCGGCTGCGAAAATTTTCAAATTTTTCGTCATGGGTGTCGTTTTTATGGTTTTAGAGGGCTTTAAAACCGATAGTGATGTTAAAATGTAAATCCAAGATGGCGGCTGCGAACATTTTCAAATTTTTCGTCGTGGGTGTCATTTTCATGGTTTTCGAGGGTTTTAAAGCCGATAGTGATGTTAAAATGTAAATCCAAGATGGCGGCTGCGAACATTGTCAAATTTTTCGTCATGGGTGTCGTTTTCATGCTTTTCGAGGGTGTTAAAGCCGATAGTGATGTTAAAATGTAAATCCGAGATAGCGGCTGCAAAATTTTCAAATTTTTTGTCATGGGTGTCGTTTTCGTGCTTTTCGATTATTAAAGCCGATAGTGATGTTAAAATGTAAATCCAAGGTGGCGGCTGCCAACATTTTAAATTTTTTTATCATGGGTGACGTTTTCACGGTTTTCGAGGGTTGTGAAACCGATAGTGGCGTTAAAATGTAAATCCAAGATGGCAGCTGCTAAATTTTCTAACTTTTCATCATGGGTGTCGTTTTCATAGTTTTTGAGAGTTTTAAAGCCGATAGTGGCGTTAAAATGTAAATCCAAGATGGCGGCTGCGAAAATTTTCTAATTTTTCGTCATGAGTGTCGTTTTATTGGTTTTTGAGGGTGTTAAAGTCGATAGTGACACTAAAATGTAAATTCAAGATGGCGGATGCGAATATTTTTTAATTTTTCGTCATGGGTGTCGTTTTCATGGTTTTTGAGAGTTTTAAAGCTGATAATGGCGTTAAAATGTAAATCCAAGATGGCGGCTGCGAAAATTTCCTAATTTTTCGTCATGGGTTTCGTTTTATTGGTTTTCGAGGGTGTTAAAGCCGATAGTGACACTAAAATGTAAATCCAAGATGGCGGATGCAAATATTATTTATGGGTGTCGTTTTCATGGTTTTCACGGGTGTTAAAGCTGATAGTGACATTAAAATGTAAATCCAAGATGGCGACTACAAAAAATTTCAAACTTTGTCATGGGTGCCGTTTTCATGGTTTCCGAGGGTTTAAAGCCGATAGTAGCGTTAAAATGTAAATTCAAGATGGCGGCTGCGAAAATTGAAAAAAAAATTGTGATGGGTATCGTTTTCATGGTTTTGGGGGGTATTAAAGCTGATAGTGACATTAAAATGTAAATCCAAGATGGCGGCTGCGAACATTTCGGTCAGTTTTACAACCCTCGAAAACCATGAAAAGGACACCCATGACGAAAAATTTAAAAATGTTCGCAGCCGCCATCTTGGATTTACATTTTAATGTTACTATCGGCTTTAAAACCTTCAAAAACCATGAAAACGACACCCATGACGAAAAATCAGAAAATGTTAGCAGCCGCCATCTTGGATTTACATTTTAATGTCACTATTAGCTTTAATACCCCCAAAAACCATGAAAACGACGCCCATGACGAAAAATAAAAAAATATTTGCATCCGCCATCTTGGATTTACAATTTAGTGTCACTATCGGCTTTATCACCCTCGAAAACCAATAAAACGACACCCATGACGAAAATTAGAAAATGTTCGCAGCCACCATCTTGGATTTACATTTTAATGTCACTACCTATCAGCTTTAACACCCCCGAAAATCATGAAAACGACAGCCATGACGAAAAATTAAAAAATATTCGTATCCGCCATCTTGGATTTACATTTTAGTGTCACTATCGGCTTTAACACCCTCGAAAACCAATAAAACGACACCCATGACGAAAAATTTGAAAATTTTTGCAGCCGCCATCTTGGATTTACATTTTCATGTAAATCCAATTTAAGTAATCAGCTGTAACAGCGTCGAAAACCATGAATAGTACCCATGACGAAAAATTTAAAAATATTTGAAGCCGCCATCTTGGATTTATATTTTCAGCAGCTTTCACTATGGGACCAACACTGAAATCACAAAAAAAATACGATGTTTGAAACAAAAGTTCAATACCTACTCGACCAAAATGTATGAAACAGCTGACTTATGTTTCGTGATTTACGGGTTGATAGTGTTGATAGTGAAAGTTGCTCATGAGTAGAAACACCCTATGAAAATTTAGTGATAAAAAAGTTACCCTTTCAAAAAATACTTAATTTATCAATTCCGGAATCGTGACATTTTGTCGATCGACACAAAAGTGCATTCCTTAATAGCCAAAACCTAAACGTAAGTAAATATACATTCGATTCTATAATCAGAACTATAAATTTGTGAATCCCAGAATCCCGGGATTTTTTTAATACAAAAGTACAATCCATATTAGCCAACACCTGAACGCAAGTACCTAACTAAAACATTCGATTCCAAAATCAGAACTTAAAAATTTTCGTTCCGGAATCCCGGGTTTTTTTTTTTTAAGTGCAATCCATATTAATTAACTAACATCTGAACTTAAGTAAATTATACATTTGATTCTATAATCGGAAGTCAAAATTGGCCGATACCGGAATTCTGGGATTTTTTAATCCAAAAGCCCACTCCATACTTAGCCAACACCTCAACTTTAGGTTAATATGCATCCGATTATCCGATCTCTAGTTATTAATGATAAATAAAAATAATTAAAAACAAAACAACATTTTTTTTTTCTTCAAAATAATTTTTTTTTCGCCTAGGTATATTATTCGGCCATCCGCCAAGCTCGTACCGGCCGTTATGGAACTTCGTTCCAAAAAAAAAAAAAGTTGTTTTTGCACTTGAAGTCAAGGTGTTGGTTGGGTAATGGTGTGAATTTTAGTTCTAAACTAACTAACTAATTTTATTCCAAATCTTTTTAATAGCGATTAAAAACAGTACGTATATTTTTTTCTTTTTTTGCTTATATCTCGAAAACGGTGTGTCCTATCGCAAAAATAATAAAAATTTTGCCCCCCTTTATGAAACCCATAAACCCCTATGACTGAACATGTAGGTCACAAAAAAAAAAAAAAAAAAGGATTTTTGTTCCCGTGGAATATTTTCTGACATCCACGCGGTCAAAGCCGCGCAGGGAGTGCTAGTATTTCATATTTACTACTGAAATATTTTTTTTGTTTATATTTTAAAATTACTACAATGTAAAAAATCAATCCGCCTAGCCTTTTCCCAACTATGTTGGGGTCGGCTTCCAGTCTAACCGGATGCAGCTGAATATCAGTATTTTACATGGAGCGACTGCTATCTGACCTCCACAACCCAGTTACTGCGTAATACGATACCCCTTGGTAAGACTGGTTGTCAGACTTTCGGGCTTCTGACGACTCGTAACTACTGTCAAAAATCCACGAATAACAGCCGGGACCAACGGCTTAACGTGCTTTCCGAGGCACGGGGGAATCTCGGTATGTAAAGATGGTCACCCATCCACTGACCAACCCCGGCAAGCGTAGCTTAACCTGACGGATCGACCCGTGCGGCTATCATTACTTAGCCACGAGCTCCTCTCTAGAATTGTTACAATGTAAAAAAAGTATTTATAAATGCACATCAAAAATAGTCAACAATAAAGCGCCCACGCCCGCAATCGAATTGGGACCTCTGCAGCGAGCTAATCTATAAACGCACACTACTACAATAAGTTCGTAAATATTATGCCCTAACACATACGTATGAGCATGTCGAACGATAGCCGGTGCGGAGTAGCGAGCGACACAACCCTCCCGTCTCAATGCCAAAGCAAGACTGCCGCCCGCGCCCGCGCAGAGCTCCTCTGAGCCTGTATCTCAAAATGGGAACATTTTCTTTGCAAATGTTGATTGATTTACAAAAGCTGTTGACACTTTGTAGCACTTCTAACCATCAATTTTTTAGTGTAAAAATATTTCCAAACACCAACGCCGTTTAGGAGGAGTAGGGATATTAGCCAAAAAATAGCGTTTTGGTATAAATTTTTTTAAGGCAAAAGTATCAGGCATATGAAAAAATCCTGTAGCTCAAATGTTGTTTATGAATCTATATCAAACATATATTTTTTTCAAATCTTCTAAACAAGCCGTTAATGAGAAGTAGGCTTTATAAAGTGACCGTGTTACGGTACTAAACGGGAGTAAGGCCCTTAAGTTCCCTTCAAAATGGTTGAGCTAATTGGTGCTGATCCATGCGTCATGTTCGTGAACGGGCGCCGTCAGCTGGGACTGGTCGTCTCTTAGCTGCCACGGCTTATTTTTAATTTAGTTGTTTTTAGTTTTTATCTTTTTCATTACGGACGCTTTTAACGTGCACGTCTTTCTACATTGTTCTCACATCTATATTTTCAATATGAACGATGTAACCAATATATTGTAAAATATTTGATTTAAAAGAGTGTCCGTGGAGTTTCTTGCCCGTTCTTCTCCAGGATCTACGCTTTGGAATGGGCAACTAGCTTCATTTTTCTGACTGACCGACCCAAGACCGACCCTTTGACAATTCAAAAGTACCTGTAATTGGTTTATTTGAAATAAATGCTTTGAGTTTGAGTTTGTGTGACTATAGTGTCTGTGTGTGTGCTTAGTTACTGCTTAAGACACAGGCTTTTTAATTGTATCTTTATTAAGGCTTGTCCGTCGCAAAAAGCGCGGTCTCTGTCGGACTGCATAGAAAAGAAAGAGAAGCGCGATGACACAACGCTTGCAAAATATGAAGTAATTATCGATGTACAAAAAATCTGTTGATTAAACTAAAAAAGTAATGACAAGAAATCATTCCTTATTAGTTTGTAAAGAACTGTATAAATTTATGAACACTTTTAATGAAAACTGTAGGAGTAATATGGTAACAACTCGAAAAAATAGACCGAAATAGACCTGGATTTAGGTTTTTTTTCCTTAGTTCTACAAACTAAAATAGATTTCGGGACACATGAAATCACTTCTTATGTATTGTAGATTACTGTGTATCTTTTCCTATCAGATAGAAGCTATAGTTACTGTAAAAGATGGTCACAAAGTTACTTAGTTTCGCCGTATTTTCGGAAGGAGGAGCCTTAATTTACGACATGCGACGGGTTTATCTATACTAATATTATAAAGAGGTAAAATTTGTATGTAAGTTTGTATGTAGGAGGTAATCTCCGGAACTAATGATCCAATTCTAAAAATTTTTTCACTGGTAGAAAGCTACATTATTCCTGAGTGCTATAGGCTACAAATTATATTTATATCATGCATATTAGCCGAGCTATCACAATTTTAGTCTAACAAGTCGGAAAGAAATACCTCTTTAAACAGACTTTTTTGCATGCGCTGCCTAAACGGTTGTTTAAAATTGAGAACAATGTATGGCAGTCTGGTCCGTCTTAAATAATTCTACAAAAAAGTCCGAGACACTATATTTCTATCTTTTATATTTTATCTTTTATTCATCTTTTATTGTTTTAAAAAAGTATTTTTTAGACATACTTACGTTTGGATGATTATTTAAACAACAAAACATTAATCCTTATCAAAATAAAATATTTTATGATCACAATGACATCATGGAGATAAGATTTGGCCTTTACAGTATGGCAATTGGTCATACCATTTCGGAGATAATATAAAATTACTAAAACGCAAAATAACTTTAATTCATACCGGTCGCTCTTGAGCAAACATTTAGTGCGGACGTTTTATCAATTTACCCATAGATGGCGTTGTGCAAATAAGTATTTTTTTCTGAATTGCGAGATTTATTATTTCAATATATTCGGTGGAATACAGCGGCGCGGCCGAAGAGTTTGTTTTTTTGTTAGTTTGTTTGAACGCGCTATCTCTGGAACTACCCCAGTCGGATTTGAAAAATTATTTTTGCATTTTGTAACCCAGTTCTTGAAGAGGGCTATAGGCTATTTAACATCACGCTAAGGCCCTTAGGAGCCGAGCGCGAAGTAATAGCGCGGGCAGGCGATGCGGAATGATATAGGCTATTTAACATCACGCTAGGGCCCTTAGAAGTCGGGCGCGAAGTAATAGCGCGGGCAGGCGATGCAGAAGGATATAGGCTATTTAACATCACGCTAGGGCCCTTAGGAGCCGGGTGCGAAGTAATAGCGCGGGCAGGCGATGCAGAAGGATATAGGCTATTTAACATCACGCTAGGGCCCTTAGGAGCCGGGCGCGAAGTAATAACGCGGCAGGCGATGCAGAAGGATATAGGCTATTTAACATCACGCTAGGGCCCTTAGGAGCCAAGCGCGAAGTAACAGCGCGGGCAGGCGATGCGGAAGGATATAGGCTATTTAACATCACGCGAGGGCCCTTAGGAGCCGAGCAAAAAGAAAAAATTTCAGAAAGGATGCTAAGCGCAAACGAAGTAATAGGGCAGGCAGTCGTTGCGATGCGATGCGTCAGGGTTGGTGGGTGGGGGGGACAAAAAATTCCACGCGGACGAAGTCGCGGGCAGAAGCTAGTTGATAATACGTTAGGTTAGGTTAGATAACACAGGTCTCCTCTCTGTGAGAGGGATGATAAACAACATAATCCAACCTCAT
The DNA here is from genome assembly GCA_905163495.3 of Cosmia trapezina. NCBI lineage: Eukaryota > Metazoa > Arthropoda > Insecta > Lepidoptera > Noctuidae > Cosmia > Cosmia trapezina. The sequence continues at coordinate 2,949,080 of LR991046.1, read as the reverse complement.
GATTTCATGAAATAGCTACATTTGAGTTCAATTCTAGCTTATGGAGTTGTATTGCTGATTCTAATGATTATAATTCTGTAAAGCCATGTTAGTTCCGGCCGCGAATCATATAGTCCGGGCGGCGGCTGCATGATCACTTACGTCATAGAGTTACTGGAAAATACCACATTCCACGAAAAGTAGACTTAAAATAGGTAGGAAAAAATTTGGTCTGCCGGGGCTCAGCTTGGAGGATCCGTGGCAGTGAGAAGTTATGCTACCCACTTTGGACCATCATTTTACCTCATGTGGTTACTGAACGAAACCTTTTCGTTGGTTTTAGTGTCTATTAGTAGAGTCTAAAAAACTTTGTCGGCCGAGCGTGGTGTTGGAGGGTTTCGGAGTCCAACCATTTTTATGGCCACATCAGGTGGTCTATTTTACCTCATCGAGTTACAGGGTGAAACCAAGTTCTCCTAGTAGCTAAAATGATGCCCTTTAAAAATTCATTGGTTTGCCAGTTCGCAACCTGGCAGTTTTTGCAGTCCAACCAAATTTATACAGGGTGGAATTTTTAACCACACTTGAATGGAAAGTACTCTAAATACTGGAGATAGCAAATTTTACTCAAAGGAAAATTTCCTTTATTTTTAAAAAGAAACAAATCCGCATTCAAAGATTTTCGAAAATTCGCTTGCCACACTCAGGAATCGAACCGACTAAAATCCGAAAAAATAACACCCTGTACTTTTATGGCATCAATCGATAGGGTCAATCATAAGGATCAAATCTCTTTAACAAACATGATAAATTAAATGAAAGGAAAACCATGAAATCGAAACTTTATATTCAATGGGACAAGATAAAGCACTTTTACGCAAAGGTCCATCAGATTACTTATGTTAACACCTAATCAACTAACAATTAACAATTATCTGTGACATCAGTTATATAAAATGACGACCACTGCCTATGTTAATAACCATTTCAATACCTGGATTGGTACAAATGGCACAATCAGATGGCTTGCAAGATCAGCCGACCTCACCTTTTTAGATTTTTATGGGGATATGTTTTAAATCTAATTTACCAAAAATCCGTCCTAAATAGGTAATTGCGAAGTTGCCGTCCTTCAAGTACGCGTGTACAGAGTGTTTCTTTTACGTATCAATTTAAAAATTTTAGTGAATATTTTAATATTAAAAAAAAATACAAACATTTTGTTTTCGAATGGTAATATTTTTTTTAGCATGTATGCATGCTATACTATTGCAGGTTAACGGGAACGCCCTCTGTTAGTTAACATACTGTATATAAAACAAAGTCGTGTTAGTTACACCACTTATAAGTCCAGAGCAGCTGGACCAATTTTTACGATTTTTGTGTCTTTGGATTTGTCTTCGTCCGGAATAGCATAATAAGTATTAAAACATAGAAAAATTCACAAAAAAAAATATGAAGAAAATTCATTTTCTCATACATAAAATTTAGACAGGGTAACAACGTCTGTCAAGTCAGCTAGTACGATATAAAACGACAAATTCCAAAAAAATATATCATAAAAAATAACGAAACAGGTTACCATTAATCTAATCTTCATCAGAGGAGCTATCTATATTGTCGTCTGAAGAACTATCGTCAAGAACTATATCCTCTACACGCAGTGGTGTAGGATCGCCTTCGAACCATTTAGGCTGCAATTTATTGTCTCTTAAAAACCAACCGCAATGGCTACTAGGGCATGTGGGGTAGCATTATGAAAGAGCGCTGTTTGCACTAAAGTATTAAAACATAGAAAAATTCACAAAAAAAAATATGAAGAAAATTGATTTTCTCATACATAAAATTTAGACAGGGTAACAATGTCTGTCAAGTTAGCTAGTACGATATAAAAAGACAAATTCCAAAAAAAATATATCATAAAAAAACCGGTCAATAGCGAGTCGGACTCGCGCACCGAGGGTTCCGTTCCGATTTCTGAAAAAGTGTGCTATATGGAGACATAGTTTTCCTTTTCGTGTAATCTTTACATAAACTTCTATCACATAGAATAATTTCATATTTTTCGCTTTGCAAACTTCGGAGATAAGGGGGGGTGGGAAAGGTATTTTTTTACATTTTTCATCAGAAGTTGAAAAATATGCGGCCTACAAAAAAGAAAAAAAAAGTTTGAGAATGGGCAAACAGCGCTCTTTCATAATGATAGCCCACATGCCCTAGTAGCCATTGCGGTTGGTTTTTAAGAGACAATAAATTGCAGCCTACATGGTTCGAAGGCGATCCTACACCACTGCGTGTAGAGGATATAGTTCTTGACGATAGTTCTTCAGACGACAATATAGATAGCTCCTCTGATGAAGATTAGATTAATTGTTTCGCTATTTTTTATGATATGTTTTTTTGGAATTTGTCTTTTTATATCGTACTAGCTGACTTGACAGACGTTGTTACCCTGTCTAAATTTCATGTATGAGAAAATGAATTTTCTTTATATTTTTTTTTTGTGAATTTTTCTATGTTTTAATACTTATTATGCTATTCCGGACGAAGACAAATCCAAAGACACAAAAATCATAAAAATTGGTCCAGCTGTTCTTGACTTATAAGTGGTGTAACTAACACGACTTTGTTTTATATACAGGCAAACAGCGCTCTTTCATAATGATAGCCCACATGCCCTAGTAGCCATTGCGGTTGGTTTTTAAGAGACAATAAATTGCAGCCTACATGGTTCGAAGGCGATCCTACACCACTGCGTGTAGAGGATATAGTTCTTGACGATAGTTCTTCAGACGACAATATAGATAGCTCCTCTGATGAAGATTAGATTAATTGTTTCGCTATTTTTTATGATATGTTTTTTTGGAATTTGTCTTTTTATATCGTACTAGCTGACTTGACAGACGTTGTTACCCTGTCTAAATTTCATGTATGAGAAAATGAATTTTCTTTATATTTTTTTTTTGTGAATTTTTCTATGTTTTAATACTTATTATGCTATTCCGGACGAAGACAAATCCAAAGACACAAAAATCATAAAAATTGGTCCAGCTGTTCTTGACTTATAAGTGGTGTAACTAACACGACTTTGTTTTATATACAGTATGTTAACTAACAGAGGGCGTTCCCGTTAACCTGCAATAGTATAGCCTGCATACATGCTAAAAAAAATATTACCATTCGAAAACAAAATGTTTTTATTTTTTTAATATTAAAATATTCACTAAAAATGTTAAATTGATACGTAAAAGAAACACTCTGTACACGCGTACTTGAAGGACGGCAACTTCGCAATTACCTATTTATGAATGACGGGCCGCGCGTGCGGCGATCTGATATGCCTAGCCCCGCCCCCTGCCCCCGGATGTCCACCTAATTTAGTCGGAACTAATATCACGCGCTGATCGGACGTGCATTATTTTTGCATTGCAACATCTTGCGTCATTCTTGTGTGAAAAATGCCGCGTTATCAGTTCAGTGCTCAGGAGTATGCGAACATGGTGGTCATTTATGCTGAGTGTAATTATGATGGTGCACGTGCTCTAAGGATGTATGCTGAGAGGTGCCCCAATGCACAAATCAACCGCGGAATTCTCGTGTTATTGTGAGTGCCCTGGTTTTTTTATTTACCTACTATGTTTGCGAATAGGTCCTTCCAAGTCCAAGGTGCCTCAGTGACGCATTCCTTTGTCAGCCGGGCATTTCAGACGGGTTGTTAAATGTTATTGCTACACATACTTACAGTTACCGGCCATAAATATTGCACATGGATTTTTACAGTTGCCGGCCGTAAAAGCACATGAAACAAGTAGGTATACGTAAAAGTACATAAATAACGTACTACAATAGTACTACATACATATATACACATTACTATACACACATACATACATATTATATACATCGTATATATGTAGTTACGTATTTAACGTACGTAAATCCCATGTGCAATATTTACGGCCGGTTACTGTACATAAATGTTTAATTTTACTGATAACAACCCGACGACGACGACGTGTCTTTCTAATTCATTATCCGCTAACTAAAGTGCCCTTGGGAACTCTAGTTCCCAGACGTTTTATGCCGCCATTATAAAAGTCGCCGCTCGCCATTCAGCGCGGCGCGCGGCGCGGCGGCCGGTTCGCTCGGCTTCGTGAGTATTCGTGAGACGCTCGGCATCGTGCGTATTGCAACGTTGCCGGTTTAGGGTGCGTTTCCACTGACGCGGAGCTGGGCGGAGCGGAGCGGAGACGTGCAGGAATCGACCAATCATAATGGTTGAAATCCTCATCGCGTCTCTTGTCTCGTCTGTAATTGGACGATTCCTGCACGTCTCCGCTCCGCTCCGCGTCAGTGGAAACGCGGCCTTAGGCAATGCTACTACGCTAGGTACTATTCCGCGCTACTATTTTGATTTTAAACAGGATGTTTCGAATTTATTGTCAATTATTTATTTTTTTTAATTCGGATTATTTTATGCTTATTTTTCTATGCTGATATTTTTATTTTAATCTATTATTGATATAGATTAACGAGTTTAGGGGAACGCCCTCTGTTATTTAACATACTGTATAGACTTTTTGTTTTATTCAAAATAGGTAATTTTAGTTTAATTATTTTGTATAGTTTAATAAAAAATTGTGTTATGTGTGAATCATTTGTATTAAAAAAAAACTATTTTATATTTCAGTTTGCAAATAAATAAAAAAACATAAATCCAGCAAACAAATAAAAATAAAATTTGGTCTATAGACGGAAAATTTAACTAAGTCAAATAATATTTTACATAGGATTTTTGGTAAATTAGATTTAAAACATATCCCCATAAAAATCTAAAAAGGTGACGTCGGTTGATCTTGCAGGCCATCTGATTGTGCCATTTGTACTAATCCAGGTATTGAAATGGTTATTAACATAGGCAGTGGTCGTCATTTTATATAATTGATGTCACAGATAATTGTTAATTGTTAGTTGATTAGGTGTTAACTTAAGTAATCTGATGGACCTTTGCGTAAAAGTGCTTTATCTTGTCCCATTGAATATAAAGTTTCGATTTCATGGTTTTCCTTTCATTTAATGTATCATGTTTGTTAGAGAGATTTGATCCTTATGATTGACCCTATCGATTGATGCCATAAAAGTACAGGGTGTTATTTTTTCGGATTTTAGTCGGTTCGATTCCTGAGTGTGGCAAGCTTATTTTCGAAAATCTTTGAATACGGATTTGTTTCTTTTTAAAAATAAAGGAATGTTTCCTTTGAGTAAAATTTGCTATCTCCAGTATTTAGAGTACTTTCCATTCAAGTGTGGTTAAAAATTCCACCCTGTATAAATTTGGTTGGACTGCAAAAACTGCCAGGTTGCGAACTGGCAGACCAATGAATTTTTAAAGGGCATCATTTTAGCTACTAGGAGAACTTGGTTTCACCCTGTAACTCGATGAGGTAAAATAGACCACCCGATGTGGCCATAAAAATGGTTGGACTCCGAAACCCTCCAACACCACGCTCGGCCGACAAAGTTTTTTAGACTCTACTAATAGACACTAAAACCAACGAAAAGGTTTCGTTCAGTAACCACATGAGGTAAAATGATGGTCCAAAGTGGGTAGCATAACTTCTCACTGCCACGGATCCTCCAAGCTGAGCCCCGGCAGACCAAATTTTTTCCTAACTATTTTAAGTCTACTTTTCGTGGAATGTGGTATTTTCCAGTAACTCTATGACGTAAGTGATCGTGCAGCCGCCGCCCGGACTAATATTTTAATCAACATACAACCTGACACTGACCTGCAAATTGCAAAAATCGTAAGAAAGTTTGAATTTCGCGCTACCTTAGCGCATCCTCCTTAAGGTCATCCAACCTTACATGTATTTTAGGGGATCTGACGCAGAATGTCCCATTCGCAAAATGTCACCGTGAAAACTAATGTCCTATTCGCGAAACGTCCTATTCGCAAAATGTCCCATTCTCAAAAGGTCTCATTCTCACAAGGTCCCATTCTCAAAAGGTCCTTTTCTAGTCCCATTCTCAAAAGGTCCTATTCGCATAAACTTGTATATTGTGCATCAAATTCGTCAATCATTTAATATCAATAATAGTACGAGCCTAGCTTGTTGCTTAAAGAGAAACTAAATGGCGATGTGTGTATGTCCAAGGCGTTGGTGCTCCATCGACCAATTGAAATTTGTTTATACCATTCCCCCTCTAAAAAGCTTATTTTATTCACTGAAAACAGTGAATAAAAAGCACTTTTACTCACTGTTTTGATGTTTGAAAATGGAACACACCAATGTATTCGACCACAGATTTAGAGTACCTAGGCTAGATACGGCTTGTTATTAGATAGTGTGAAAACCGAACGTGTCATCTTTTTTATAACTTCACCCCAGCCATTTAGTGATGTGCTCAAAGTAAACAGAATTGTTTCAATCACTAAGCGTCACTGAGCTAACAGACTTTTTTTTAGTACGAACAGTCGAACATCCAGGGCACGCTTGGTCGTCGCTTGCCGTATCTAGTGTAAGTGTAATCTGTGTATTCGACCATATTGATGTGTTCTAAATTCAATTTGATTGGTCGACATTTTCGACAAGGAGTTTAGCATTAGAATACAAACTGTTTTGTGTTATTTGCTGTCCTTAGTAAATTGGCGCTATTTTGAATACTGTAAGTTGTACGAACACAAAGTTTAGTGTTACTTTAATCTTTAATTTTATGTTTGTTTAGTGTTGTTCTAATCGATTAAAAATGCATTGTAGTGATGAAGATGTGTTAACACCTGAGTTTATGAAAGAGAGGGCGGCCGATATAGTGGAAAACTTGCTACCCAAAAAATTACGGCTGGTTTACATCAAAGCCAATTTAACTTTCCTTTTTCTTCATTATATGTCTATTTTCACTTAAATCTTTCTTTTTCTCGTAGTCATGGTATAAAGTATAGTATGCAACTCTTGAATAAAACGGATTTATATCGAGGGCCATGAATCACTCGCGTCGCTCAGGATTCTAACACTTGAATCACTCGCTACGCTCGTGATTCAATCATCATGAATCACTCCCTACGGTCGTGATTCAATCGTTAGAATCCTTCACTAGCTCGTGATTCATCTATGGCCCTCGCTTTAAATCCGTCCTTTATTCACTAATTGCATAATACAGGGTGTAAGGGACAGCCCTCCGCAGATTGATAGGGTGAATTCAGTACATCATACTAAGATGACCGGTACATGAAATTATTTCAGGAACGTTATGGGAATCCAATAAACCTGATTTGTTTTATTACCTCGCACGCAATGTATTGCTTCCGTGGCAAAACGCACGTAGCGAACGGTAGCGCAGTGAGTGTTCGGCTGCCCCACCCGCCACGGGGTCAATTCTCGCGCCACTTGGCTTAAACTAGCGACAGCGTAGTGCACAAGTTAGTTGAGTAGGTAGATACTTACGCGCAGGTACAGTAAAAGCAACAATAATTTAGCCTTCATTTAATTATTTTTATAACTGAAAGATGTTTAAAGTGGTGTATGGTACCTACTTATTGGTCAGTTTGTCAAGTACGGGTAGGGTTCAATGAAAAATAAAATAAGTAGGTTTTATGAAATAAGGAATAATGTTTTTATTTTGTATTTACGATGATGGCTGTATTCCCTCAAAAACCTTTATCTTTTCTGGCTTGCCTACGTAAAACGTTGTATCGTCTGCGAGGCATTTTTAAACAAATTAATACAAAAGTATTTTCCGCTCAACCAACAACAGTCTAAAACTTAACGAAAATAACAAGCAGACACCTTTCACACAGCGGGAATTCCGCTTTGGTAAAGCGAGTAAAGATAACAAAATAATAAGCACTAGAGTTAATTTTGTGCCAAACAATAGCTACAACTAACGTTGAAGTGGTTTTCGTTTTTTTACCCGACTGCGGCAAGTTAAAAAAGGAGCGTTATGTGTTTTTACCATAAGTACAATGCTTATTACATAGAAAAATAATGTAAATCAATCAGTCTTATTTCAATAGGTATCAAAAATTAATCCTACCTTAGAATCGCTCCGGTCGTATGAGATACGGCTCGAAATGACCTCCACCGAGACCTTCACACACATTGGCACGGCGCAGGGTCTCCCCGTGCAAGCGGGTCAGCAAGTTGGGATCTTCGTTGCAGCTGTAGCGCAGCTGCTGGAATGTGTCTGTGATTCAATCTCGCATTTCTTCCTCACTCGCACATGCACTAACAAACACTTTTTCCTTTACGTAGCCCCACAAAAAGAAGTCTAAAAGTGTGAGACGCGGGCTCCATGATTCCGGCGCAATAGTCGAGCTGCAGTGCGTGTGCCTAGGCGTGGATTTTGACGGACCAGGTCTAAAACTCTTTCTACAGTTGCACCGCGAAGTGGTCTTCCGGCGCCTTCTTGATTGGGAACTATGGGCTGGTTATCTAGCACTCGTTGATAGACATTGGTAATTATCCGGGAGTCTGATGGATGCCGACGGTCAGGATACCTATCGATGTAATTTCTGAGCGCTTCTCTGGCATTTCCCCGAGCTTCCCCGTAGCACATTATCATTTCGCCATATTCACGAGCTTAGTGCTCGTGTAGCCATTTCTCACAGACAACAACACAAATGGGTAAGTACGTAAACTTCACGACGCGACTGCGCGAACAACAGCGAGCGATACTGCGCAGGACACAGTCGCAGGACAACTAAACTGTACTAATGACTACACGAAAAATCACACACAAAAACAGTGTTGTCAACTACTCAAAAAATTTTGCATGTTTCTTGCAAAAATGTTGTACAAAAATACCACTATTTTTAAGCTTGACTAAATGTTAGAGCTGTTATTTTTTTTGGAGAAATGAAACGATTAATTTGTCAATTTAATTCAAAGTTTATGTTAAGCAAATTAATAGTAGTGATAGCCCAGCGTGATAGAAGACTGGGCTTCCATTGCAGAGGGCTTACGTTCGATTCGCGACTCGACTACCAGTCGGTAGCTGCCGTAAAGCCATGAAAAGGCCCTTGGGTGGCTTGGAAACTGGATCCAGTGATCGCTTGAAAAGTAGAATTAATTAAGTTATTAGGTATGTACCTACCACGAATACTCAAGGGCACATTATGTGCGTTTTTCCTTTAGAAATTAAGTGCACTAAAAGATTTGCATTTAACATTAGAGGAGTTCTTATGTGAACCAAGTTTGATCTAACATTTTCGTTCACAAATTGAGGTTTATTAAGTTGGCAATACTGTTGCGACTCGGTAAATCGGAGCGTCTCGCTTGTCTCTATTGTATTGTATGCAAGTAGTATGCGGTGAGTTTGATGAACTCTGAAGCTATGCAGAAAGTGAACAGCTGATTTCGCGCGTAGTACGTTAGAGTATTTCGACATACATTGCTGTTTTTTGGATTTTAGCTGTTTTATTTACATAAATGGAGTGCTGCAAACAGAGAATGTAATTTTACATTGAAATAAAGGAATATTAGCCAAAAAAACGTTAAAAAAAATGAAACTTTTCCTGAGAAAATTTCCGGTGGAATATGATTCACAATAAGGAGCTGAATGCACCCTGTTAATTTGTGGAGGGCTGTCCCTTACACCCTGTATACTATTTTTAACCGATTTCTGATGAATACAGGCGGTTATTTTTTTTAATTAATTTTTTTTTTATGTGTGGGACTTAATACTTCGTCAAATATAGACGGATTTGCAAAATTCTTTTTTGGTTTGGAAGAATATATTCTCGAGGTGGTCCCATTGTCACCAAGTCAGAATCTGATGAGGGGATCCCATAAAAATCGAGGGAAATTTTAATAATAAAACCTCAAAATTTATAGGCACACCTATAGCGATTTGGGTATTTTTTATTGTAACTCTTTTTTTTTGTAGTTTTTTTTTTACATAACTGGGTGTAAATCACAGTTGCGAAGTTCATTATCGCGATGTACGTTACTGCGAAAGTTTACTATCGCGACGTACGTTGTTGCGAAAGTTAAGTTGGGAGTTAAAGTTGAAAAAGTAAAAGTAAAAGTTTAAAGTTTTTTTTTTGTTTGACACCTCAAACGAAAAAAAAAACAATTAAACTTTTTGTTTTTTGTTTCAAGCAAAATGCGCAATTTCTTTATGTCTTTTGGACCTCACTACGGCATCTCAACGGCTGCAGGGTACACAACGTCTGTAGTTCTCGTGTGTTGCGATTTTTAATATAAAGAACAGACCACAGGCTGCATACATCACCAAAAATTACAGTGGTCATTCTAAACTCTTTCAATTCATTAGTACGATCCTCTCTCCATACAAACCGATTTATAAAATAATGCGCCATGAAAATTATATATCGGATATACCTGCAGGGTTATATTTTTTCAGTTAACAGATGGATAGCAGTAGTCAATATAAAAAAAAAAATACAGTAAATAAAATTACCAGTCATAACGCGAAAACATCAGGTCGAGTAGGTAATAAACACATTGTTTGTTTTTTGACTGGTGCTCCCGAATGGGACATTGTGCGAATGGGACATTGTGCGAATGGGACTTTGTGCGAATGGGACTTTGTGCGAATGAGACATTGTGCGAATGGGACATTCTGCGACAGTGGGACTTTTTGCGAATGGGACATTCTGCGTCAGATCCATTTTAGGTTCGCAGATAACGTTTTGTTTTTATATTTAAACGCACCGGTATTGGGTTAAGGAAAACATTGTACGAAATCCTTTTGAATATTAATGGGTGTGACGAATTAATTGAATATGATGCTAAGCGTTACCGCCGCATATGGATGTCAGCAATACCAGGGACATCCCAGGCGTATAGAGTTTTCAATGTTTTTGTTGGTACCTTTAATGGCGTGTGCCGACATAAAATATGAAACTAGCGGACCTGACAGACGTTGTCCTGTCTTAACGATCCTAGAACCCGACTGCAGCGCCACCTACCGGGTCCAATTGTGTTTTCAAACCATCCAGGAACCCATTCAAATATACACATAAAATTTCATATAAATCGGTCCAGCCGTTTAGGAGGAGTGGAGTTCTGGATTTAATTATTTCTTGCATCAAATGCAAGGCGTCCGCGTCGGCATTGCTTGCAGAATTACTCATGTGTTATAATTAGAGTTATTAAGAAAATGCCTGCATACGCTAAGTAAGAATATTTCCATGTAATTATAATTGAGTAGCTTTTGCCCGCGGCTTCGCCCACGGGATATTTTCCGACATCCACGCGGGCACAAGGGTATTTTTAATCCTGGTAATAAAAAATAGTAAATTCTGGTCATAGACTTATAAAAAAAGATGGACTCCGCGCCACGCATATCGAAAGTGAAGCACAGTAAGTATGCCGGACCGTTTGTAAAAACACGCCTCGCGCACACATTTACATCATAGTATGCCGACCGGCCGCCATTACGTGACACGAGCGACGCCGTCTTTGCAGGTACTCAAATCATGCACACATAGATCGGTACGGTGCTTCACTTTCGATATGCGTGGCGCGGAGTCCATCTTTTTTTATAAGTCTATGATTCTGGTAATAAACTTCCTCAGCGCGCACAGCACTCATTTTTCCGGCTTCATCAAAAGATTTCATAGCATTCTCAGTATCATGTTTAACAAGCTATTTTGCCAGATTCTGAGAATCGAACGCGGGTTCTTAATGAGTCAAGGTTACTGCTGCTCTTTGAACCGCTGAACGAATCAAGCAATATGTTATGATGGTGGTAATACATCCTAAGGAGCTCGTGGCTAAGTAATAAGGAGCTCGTGGCTAAGTAATAAGGAGCTCGTGGCTAAGTAATAACAGCTGCATGGGTCGATCCGTCAGGTTAAGCTACGCTTGCCGGGGTTGGTCAGTGGATGGGTGACCATCTTTACATACCGAGATTCCTCCGTGCCTCGGAAAGCACGTTAAGCCGTTGGTCCCGGCTGTTATTCGTGGATCTTTGACAGTCGTTACGGGTCGTCAGAAGCCCGAAAGTCTGGCAACCAGTCTTACCAAGGGGTATCGTATTACCCAGTTACTGGGTTGTGGAGGTCAGATAGGCAGTCGGTCCATGTAAAATACTGGTATTCAGCTGCATCCGGTTAGACTGGAAACCGACCCCAACATAGTTGGGAAAAGGCTAGGCAGATGATGATAATGGTGGTAATACATCCTACAAAGAGACTTGTAAATAAGTATTTGTACAAGTCTCTTTGTAGTATGTTAAACATAAGTATGTATAGTCAGGGATAGCGTCAGGCTAGCCCGCGAAATTCAAAATTTCTTACGTTTTTTGCAATTTGTAGGTCAGTGTGAGCTTGTATGTTGATTAAAATATGATTCGCGGGCGTAGCTAATATGGCTTTACAGAATTATAATCATTAGAATCAGCAATACAACTCCATAAGTTAGCATATACCTCAAACATCATGATTTCATGAAATCGCTACATTTGAGGTAAATGCTAACTTATGGAGTTGTATTGCTGATTCTAATGATTATAATTCTGTAAAGCCATATTAGCTACGGCCGCGAATCATATTTTAATCAACATACAAGCTCACACTGACCTACAAATTGCAAAAAACGTAAGAAATTTTGAATTTCGCGGGCTACCCTGGAGCATCAACCTTAAGTATTGGAGCTCACAACTTATCGCGATAATTTTACTAACGGCATTCACATTGCCGATTAACGTGGCGATAACTCTGTGGCGGCGTTCAAGTGTGGCCACTCAATTTATCGCGATAGTTATCGGAATAATTACCGCGATGTCAAAAGGCGATATGGGCATTGTCGTCGACGTTAGTGTGGCCCCGACATAAATACAAGACGCCTACGACATATTAGAAAACAGCGCCTTTATGTATTTTGGCTAGATGTTTTGTATAGGAGCTCGTGGCTAAGTAATAACAGCCGCACGGGTCGATCCATGAGGTTAAGCTACGCTTGCCGGGGTTGGTCAGTGGATGGGTGACCATCTTTACATACCGAGACTCCTCCGTGCCTCGGAAAGCACGTTAAGCCGTTGGTCCCGGCTGTCATTCGTGGATCTTTGACAGTCGTTACGGGTCGTCAGAAGCCCGAAAGTCTGACAACCAGTCTTACCAAGGGGTATCGTATTACCCAGTTACTGGGTTGTGGAGGTCAGACAGGCAGTCGCTCCATGTAAAATACTGGTATTCAGCTGCATCCGGTTAGACTGGAAGCCGACCCCAATATAGTTTGGAAAAGGCGAGGCATCTAGCCAACGTTACGTTGCCGCAATTTAGTTGCGAGATTCTCTTTGGTTGGATTGTGTCTAAAAATACGCAATTCTGCCTGAACTTTTATCGGGAGTTACTAAATAAACGTATAAAAGTAGGTATAAAATCGACCAATCAGGATGCAAGAATGTGGCTTGTCTCCTGAGTCACTTTTCAATGTAAACAATTTAATTTTAGATTTCTTTTTCTTCGTAGATGTACCGTACCGACCTAGGTACAAGATGCTTGCGAAATTATGAAGCTAAGTCGGTCGATGACAAGAAAGTAAGTAGAAGGCATAGACTTATAAAAAAAGATGGACTCCGCGCCACGCATATCGAAAGTGAAGCACCCTACCGATCTATGTGTGCGTGATTTGAGTACCTGCAAAGACGCCATCGCTCGTGTCACGTAATGGCGGCCGGTCGGCATACTATGATGTAAATGTGTGCGCGAGGCGTGTTTGTACAAACGGTCCCGGCATACTTACTGTGCTTCACTTTCGATATGCGCAGCGCGGAGTCCATCTTTTTTTATAAGTCTATGGTAGAAGGTATATCTCTAAACATCTGTTTAAGATGTTACATCCAATAAATAGTCAACAAAAAGGCTTGCAAACTAACGAGTTTTCAACCTAATTGATTATTAACTAAAAACTTTTAGTAAGTAATAAAAAAAATAACACGACTAAAATAATCGTAAGTACAAATAACTAACCATAAAACGCTTCGACGAAATGTAGCAATCCCAATGAAATGATCGAGAAATCCAGTTATAGCTGCCACAAAACTTATAACGAACACTAAAATAGTTCACTAGATCACATATTTAGTCATTTCATAACACAGCACATAATTTCTCCGTAAATTAAACGTAAAAAGTTTGTTTTTATTATTTAGATACAGACACACCACTAAGCAGTGAGGACGACGTCAACTTACGTCACGTCACAGACTAACAATAATTTCGTTGTGTTCGGTGTTGCCACTCTCAAATTGAAATTTGCACGGAGAACAGGTTATAAAGTGGTCATTTTATACGGTTGTGTCTAGTTTATAAGCAGCTTCTGTCTAATGTTTTTCTCTTTAAATGTTAAGTAAATAATATAATAATCTTACAATGTTTAAATCTGATAATGTTTGCAGGGCCAACATGACCAGAGATCGCACGAGACATGTAGTTTTGAAAGGAAAAAGGGGAAGTCTTTGCCCAGCAGTGAGACACAATGTAGGCTAATAAAAAGAAAAAGATAAGTATGTAAACCTATAATTGTTGTAACCGTAATGTTATATTGCTGTTCTTTAAAACCAATACATAAAAAATAAAAATACTGTTAACTTTTAAAAGGAGTGAATTAAAAGTTTTTTTTTTTACACAGAAAAGCAAGAAGGAATTGCGATAGATTTTGAAGATGGCAGAATGAAAGAAAGAAAACTGGTGAACAGAAAAACGTGCATCAAAAACAGTTAACTCGAATAATAAAGAAAAAATTGCCAGTCATGGGGACTGTCGACAGACGTAAAAACTCAAAAGTAAAACTATGCACAGCATGTCGCGGTGTGGGGTAAATAGCGTTTACATCGCACTAACATGAGGCGAAAGTTTGTGAGTATGTGTGTGTTTGTTACTTCTTCACGCTCAAACGGCTGGACCGATTTGGAAGAAATTTTGTATATAGATAGCTTATACCCTGGATTAACACATAGGCTATTTTTATCCCGGTCTACGCGGGTGAAACCGCGAGGCGCAACTAATGATTCCAAAAATGTAGGTGGTAAAATAAAAGAAATTCAGGCTGGTCGGGCTGAAAGCAAATAATTTATTTCGACTTTTCACTAACGAATATTTTTTACTTATATACCTACCTACTTATACATATACCTACAATGCCCAAATATTTAAAAGGTTTCCCAAAATAACAGGCAAAATATTATTATCCTGGCAACACCAACATCTGGTTTTATTCAAGCAAATTGATACGGATGTAACACAACCATATTACTGTTACATATAGAAAAGCCTCTATTCAAAGGTACTAAAGACTATTCTCCTTATTTCTTCTCTTCAATAACTTTGTTACTAGTGTAACTGGAATGATTTTACCAAATCAATTTGCAGTTGTTATGATCCTTAATTACGTTGAAATAAAGTTTAGATTAGTTTGAAGAGTAAGTATTGCAATGTAGCGTAAATAAGTGTATGCAAGACAAGTTCTTAGTATAGTATTGAGGTCTGTCTTATTGTACATACTACGTTTACTTCGCCCTTGTATTGGCTTGCAAAATCACTAACTAAAATCCGTATTGGGCGGACATTTTGTATAGTTATTTGACACGTAAAAACCATCTCGGTGTTTGTTTACAAATTGGAAAAATCTATTGGGATGGGAGTATTGGGACTTAATTTTTTCCAAGATTTTCGTAACAGGTTTATTAGGTTTCCGTATCCGAAGGGTGCCTACGGGAACCTATTATTAAGGTTACGCTATCCGTCCGTTTGTCAAAGACCCATCCAACAACACCCCACACCATGGGGTAAACAAGAAAAAAAAAACATCCCCACTTTAAGGCTCTTACAGACAGAGGCGATATCGCGTCGCGACGCGATATTTTTCTACGGATATAATATCGAAATATCGCGTCGCGACCGCGATATCGCCTCTGTCTGTAAGAGCCTTTACGTGTTCGGAAGGTCATCATCATCTGCCTAGCCTTTTCCCAACTATGTTGGGGTCGGCTTCCAGTCTAACCGGATGCAGCTGAATACCAGTATTTTTACATGGAGCGACTGCCTATCTGACCTCCACAACCCAGTTACTGGGTACTACGATACCCCTTGGTAAGACTGGTTGTCAGACTTTCGGGCTTCTGACGACCCGTAACGACTGTCAAAGATCCTCGAATAACAGCCGGGACCAACGGCTTAACGTGCTTTCCGAGGCACGGAGGAATCTCGGTATGTAAAGATGGTCACCCATCCACTGACCAACCCCGGCAAGCGTAGCTTAACCTGACAGATCGACCCCGACGACCGGAAGGTATTATAACTTAAAAAAAATTTTTTTCATGATTTTATTTTACCGCTGTCGGCGTGACGAATATGTATATCCATGCCAAATTTTAGCTTTCTAGTACTAAGAGTCTCTGAGCTAAGTTGCGGACGGACAGACGGACGGACATTAGCGAAACTATAAGGGTTCCTTGTTGACTACGGAACCCTAAAAATAAAAATATGTCGTGATCTGTCGTGACGGTCAAAATGTTACACTTTGTACCTCTTCCGGTCTAGCTCTCATTTACAAAGTTGCAATCGTTTTAATCAAGATAGAATATACAGGGTGTAAGTGTAAACAGTGGCAACCTTTTAAGGGGTCATTGTACTCATCATTATGAACAACTTTTACTATTGGACCAAACCTGAAATCGCGAAAAAAAAAATCAGCTGTTTCCTACATTTCGACGAATTATGCGAACATAAATGTACTAAACAGCTGTTTTTTTCGCGATTTCGGGTTTGGTCCTCTGGTAAAAGTTGTTCATAATAATAAGTACAATGACCCCTTAAAAGATTGCCACTGTATATACTTACAACCTGTATACTATTACCACAGTATAAAAAAACATATTTTAGACTGTGCTGTTACTCTCCTTTCTAATGATCAGTATGCGCGTGCGCACGGGATGTGTATCGTGTCGCGAACAATAGCATAAATAATGATTGATCACAAATTCACAATACTGTGCGTAGGAGTAACAGTGCGACAATACAATACAACATTGGTTTTCACAATCATCACGCCCATATAATTTAAAAAAAACCGGTCAAGAGAATTCCGAGGATTCCGTACCAATGAATCTGCCTAGCCTTTTCCCAACTATGTTGGGGTCGGCTTCCAATCTAACCGGATGCAGCTGAATACCAGTATTTTACATGGAGCGACTGCCTATCTGACCTCCACAACCCAGTAACTGGGTAATGCGATACCCCTTGGTAAGACTGGTTGTCAGACTTTCGGGCTTCTGACGACCCGTAACGACTGTCAAAGATCCACGAATGACAGCCGGGACCAAGGGCTTAACGTGCTTTCCGAGGCACGGAGAAGTCTCGGTATGTAAAGATAGGTCACCCATCCACGGACGAACCCCGGCAAGCGTAGCTTAACCTGATGGATCGACCCGTGCGGCTGTTATTACTTAGCCACGAGCTCCTCCTCCTCGATTCCGTACCATCATTTATATTTAATTTGTATTGATGATTTCTGAAAAAGTGTGCTACTTAGAGACATCGTTTTATTTTTCCTGTAATCTTTACATAAACTTCTATCACATAGAATAATTTCAGATTTTTCTCTATGAAAACTTCGGAGATATGGGGGGGAACGTGGGGGGAACGGTATTTTTTTTTTACATTTTTCATCAAAAGTTGAAAAGTATGCGGCCTAAAAAAAAAAAAAATATGTTTGAGAATGTGCAAACAGCGTTCTTTCATATGATACCCCACATAACCACCCCACATAGTAACCCCACTTTTATTTTTTAAGACACCCTTTCAGTCCCTGTTGCAAAAAAAAAATTGATATTTTTATTTCTTTCTTATTTGCAAAATAGTTGGGTAAACGTCATCTAAAACTGTTCCAAATTTCAAGTTGATAGCATTAGTAGTTCTTGAGATATCCAGCTGTAACAGACAGACAGACAGACAGACTGAGTGACACCATAAGGGTTCCTTTTTTACCATTTTGGTACGGAACCCTAAAAACCGGTCAAGAGAATTCCGTACCATCATTTATATTTAATTTGTATTGATGATTTCTGAAAAAGTGTGCTATTTAGAGACATTTTTCATCAACAGTCGAAAACTATGCAACCTAAAGAAAAAAAAAAAGTTTGAGAATGTGCAAAGCAAACAGCGCTCCGCTCTGATACCCCACATGCCCTAGTAGGGCCACTTCGATTTTTTAAGATCCCCTTTACAGTCCATGTTGCAAAAAAAACAGATACTTAAGTATATTTTTATTTTATTCTTGTTGCAAAATAGTTGGGCAAAAGTCATCTAAAACTGTTCCCAATTTCAAGTTGCTAGCATTAGTAGTTCTTGAGATATTGTTGTTATTGAGCTGTAACAGACAGACAGACTGAGTCGCACCATTTTACTATTTTGGTACGGAACTCTAAAAACATCACGCATTCTTCAAAGATGTGGGCAGATTACGGTATCGCTATACAACGATCTTGTGCCGCGTGGCCAAAATCGGAATTAATGCCATCTTGTTTTTTTAGAGTTCCGTACAACAAAAGGAAAAAACCGGGACCCTTACAGGATCATTTCGTTGTCCGTCTGTCTGTCTGTCTGTATGTCATGATACCCTTTTTCACAGGAACGCGTGAGGTATCACGTTGAAATTAATATCAAATATGTACGTAGGTCTATGGTCTCTTGGGGCTCTAAAAAAATCAAGCTTCTAAGTCAACGCAATAAAGAAATACGGTCATTTATGCGACATATTTTGATACTCGCAAGTAAATCAAAACCTATAGGTTACCTACTTCCCGTTGACCTAGAATCATGAAATTTGGCAAGACGCAACGCAAGGACTCGAATGGACAAAGTCCAAAAATTGTTAATTTGTAATTTTATCACATAATCCACAAATATCCACAAATGACAGCCGGGACCACCGGCTTAACGTACTTTGTGCGGAGGAGTCTCGGTATGTAAAGATGGTCACCCATCCACGGACCAACCGCGGCATTGGATCGTCCCGTGCGGCTGTTATTATTTAGCCACGAATTACTTAAAAGTACGTAGACACCTCTGCCTTCCCCATCCGGGAATATAATATAGGCGTGATATTTTGTAAGTACAATTATCAGAGTTAAAATAAACCAACATTTTATTTATTTTTAGAAAATAAGATACTTAAAATCCAAAATAAAACATATAATATATACTTAAATACATCCATAGGTACTTCTAAAATAACTAATAACTATGACGAAGTGGAAAGATAGTTAGATACCTTTATACCTTCTTACCTTAGATACCTTTACAAGCACTTGTACGGGTATTATCCTCTCTTGTATCCTACTAAATTCCTGTTGGGTTGCTTAAGTTTCAATTCTCTTGAAGTAAGACGGTCGCGCGATCAGATGACTGTAATATTTAAAATTCTTAGGGGGATTATTGATGTGCCTGATCTCCATAATGAAATCTGTAATCTGTTTGTCCCAGACAATTATTGTCGTAGCAGAAAACACCGCTTACTGACTGTTCCAAGTTGCCGTACTGTTGCACGCTCCAAGTCACCTATTCCTAGGACATTAGCTGCTATTAACGCTCTCCTGAACTCAAACACAGATCTTGATGTGTTTGTGACCGAATGGAAGATGATACTGTCAGAATGTTTGAATTTTTGTGAGAAGAATGCATGACTGTGTTAAATAAATTGTATATAAGTAATATGTTTAAATAGTGTAATTGGTTTCGACCGTTCTATTTAAAATAAATATATAGTGTTCTTTCACTCTTCTTTTAAATACTGCAATAGTTTGGCAGTCCCTAATGTCAGGCGGAAGTGAATTCCACAACCGAACCGCGTGCGCAGTGAAGGAGTAGGAGTAGAAGTCGGTGGAATGGGGAGGAGATTTAAGGAGGTTTCTAAGATGCGACCTTCAAGGCACATCAAAAGGACGGGCGTAGGAAAAGCGTTCCCGCAGATAGGAAGGTGTTTTAGGGTTGTGAAGGATGTTAAATTAAATAGCAGACATAATATCCGAGAGTTCCTGCGAAGTCGAATAGGGAGCCACTTGGGTATCTTGCGAAAGTTAGAAACGTGATCATACTTTTTAAGGTTAAAAACAAAACAAATACAAATATTTTGCAAACGCGCTTTATCGTTAAATAACAAACAGTTAAGCGTTGTATCACTTAATTTACTTAACTGTGACCTGACATTAGTGCCGCTTCGATGCGCGTGAGCTGATTTTAAACTCAGAACTCGAACATTACTCTACGTGAGACAGAGATAGATAATAAAATTGTATGTAAGTTAGAGCTAGATGGGTGTAGTTTTGTTGGTGTGTTATTTTGCGTGATGGTATTTTATTATTTCTTCATTGGACTGTTATTTTTTTTGTGTTCGTTTTTATGTGTTTACGATTTTAAAGAGTATTTTTTAACAAACTCATTTCAGTTATGTTTTCTGTGTGGTTTGTTTTTTTTAAATTATTTAGTTATTGACTTAATTGTTAATACCTACATATTTAAGTATAAACTCACGCATTCTTAGAATGTTGTAGGTTGAAACTACCAGGGCTTCAAGTCTGCTATTACAATTAGTGTCAGAATGGTCTAACATTGATTTCATAATTGTTGATTTTGACAAGTTTGGTAATCTACTAATATAATGGCGTCATTATGACTTTCCAATGGTCAACCACTGACACTACATTGTATGAAATTATGAATTTAGCAGATTTCGAACTTTTAGAAAAATGACAATGCAGTGATAATGAGATCGTGTTGGAATGTAAAAAATAGCAGACTTGGGGCCCTGAACGTCATCTGTTAAGATAGGTACTCCTTTTGCTTCACACACTTGTTAATAAAAACCAAAACGAAAAAAAATCACAACCGGTCTTAACAATGGGTATCGTGTTAGAAAGAAAGAAAGAAAGAAAATACATTTATTTAGCACAGACTAAAAGGCACACAAAATAATATGACACTAATAGAAAAATAAGGTGATTATGGTGCCGCCTCGTCCATTAAAATTGTCTAAGGGGCCTCTGCGAGTTGGCTTCGGCTCCTCGTACGCCTTCCAAAAGTCCGGGACTCCAGGGTACCGAGATATTATTATGTCAAAGACAAAAAAATAAAAAATAAAAAGATAAATGAAAAACAACAACATATGCGACAACAACAACAAGAGCGAGGCAGTAATGTGTGCCTCACGGCTGTGCCAATAGGCTCAGTTTACCAAAAATGCCAGACAACTAGTGCCTGAAGCTGTTACCCAGTAACTGGGTTGTGGAGATCAGATAGGCAGTCGCTCCATGTAAAAAAAGACAACCAGTCCTACCAAGGTTATCGTGTTACCCAGTAACTGGGTTGTGGAGATCAGATAGGCAGTCGCTCCATGTAAAAAAAGACAACCAGTCCTACCAAGGTTATCGTGTTACCCAGTAACTGGGTTGTGAAGGTCAGATAGGCAGTTACTCTTGTTAAAGTTTGTCAACTAGTCTTACCAAAGGTATCGTGTTACCCAGTAACTGGGTTGTGGAGGTCAAATAGGCAGTCGCTCCATGTAAAACTGGTATTCAGCTGCGTTTTTAAAAATGGTGGAAAATTCCTCAAAAAGAAACTGGTATTGTCGACCGATTCAATACTAATTAAACAGATATTAGCTTACGTATTAAATGTACCTAACACTTTTTATTATGTTATTTTAAACCACACAATATGAATCAGGTAATTTCTAAGAATAACTTTTCGTAATCTAATCAGTGTGTAAAGGACAGCCCTCCGCAGACTGATGTGGTGAATTCAGTAGATATATCATACTAAGATGACCGGTACATGAAATTATTTCAGGTACGTTATGGGAATCCAATAAACCTGATTTGTTTTATTGCCACATACGCAATGTATCGTTACCGTGGCAAAACGCACGTAGCGAACGGCGGCGCAGAGATCCCCGTCATATTTTGACGCGTCGTTCGTTAGAGTATTTCAACATCCATTGCTGTTTTTTTTTATTTTAGCTGTTTTTAGGGTTCCGTACCACAAAAGTAAACGCAATAAAAAAATACGGCCATTATGCGACATATTTTGATACTTGCAAGTAAATAAATACTTAGGTATGGTACTTTCCGTTGTCCTAGAATCATGAAATTTGGCGAGAAGCAAGGTCTCACAGCACAAGTAAAGGAAAAGTCCGAAAATTATTAATTTGTAATTTTATAAAATAAAATTTACATGTTAATTACAATGTTAAGTTTATAAAACAATGTCGAGAACGGGTCCTATCGCGGTCTTCCTTTTTTACGAGGTAAACAGGTACCTACTTGTTTCCCGACGTTAAAAAAAAACGTTAAAAACGACGGCGACGTTTAAAAAGTTTAATGTTAAGTTTGTTTTGAGGATAAATTCTTTTCAACGAATAAAAATAAATACTTTCGACGAACGGGGCCGTCTCGGCATAAAATGGATGCTCGCCCATCCACGGACCAATCGCGACAAGCATCTAGGTTCGCGGTGTAAACGAGACACAATAGAAGTTTTATTGTTATGACGGCTACAGCCGTATACTGTCCTTGGAAGTGTTCATCGATAGACCCGTCTGGCAGCTACATCTTCATCTTCCTGCCCTTATCCCATGTTACGTGGGGTCGGCGCAACCCGTTTTCTTCTTCCACTCTCCCCTGTCAACCGTCACGCTATCATTCACTCCCTTCTCTTTCATATCATGCCTCACACAATCCATCCATCTTTTCTTTAGCCTTCCTCTGCCTCTCCATCCATCAACATGTATATTCATCACGTTTCGTCTCTCCTCATCACGTGCCCATACCAACCCAAACGATTTCCTTTCAACTTTTCTGTCACTGGATAAAAAATCTAGATGGGCGCCACTCTCAAACTTCCCCAAATACTCATTTCCTACTTTATCCATTTTCATCACATTCATCTCAACATTAAAATAAAATAATCTATCTATACAGGGTTATTGGTAAAACACCAGCAACCTCTTAAGGGGCCACTGCACTCATCATTATGAACAACTTTTACTATGGGACCAAACCTGTAATCGCGAAAAAAAATCACCTGCTGCCTACATTTTGACGAGTTTGATGTAGATAAATGTACTGAACAGCTGATTTTTTTTTCGCGATTTCAAGTTTGGTCTCATAGTAAAAGTTGCTCATAATGATGAGTACAATGACTGCTTAAGAGGTTGCTGGTGTTTTACCAATAACCCTGTATAAATAAAAAGAAAGTTCTGACTGACTGACTCATCAACGCCCAGCCCAAACCCTTGGACCTAGAAAGCTGAAATTTTGCACAGAGGTGCCCTTGATAATGTAGACAAGGAATAAGGAAGGAATTCCCGGTAGCAGGTTCCCTTGGGATATTTACGACATCCACGCGAGCAAAGCCGCGGGCAAAAGATAGTTCATAATAATAAGGCAGGCGCTCCATACTGGTATTTAGCTGCATCCGGCTAGAGTGGAAGCCGACCCCAACATAGTTGGGAAAACACATGCAGATGATTATGAAAATAACACGTAAGTATTTAACATTTAAAAAATATTATTGAGATAAAAATAATGTGGTATTTTCCGCAAGTCTAACATAATTCAAAAGCTTTATACCTATCTTACTTATATTATAATAACTTATAACTAAGTACTTATAAGTAATCTTCAATCAATATCCAAAGTTGACTTTGCGCCGCCGCCGTGACGACTAATAAAACAAAATAAAAATAGTACAGAAGGTCGACTCCATCCATACAAGGAGCAAACACGCACGCACACCGCCGTCGACGCGGGTCGCAGCAAACGCCGTTTATCTTATGCATAACATTATTCATGCCTGGTTGCTGAGATCCTCAGATAAACTCTCCAAAGCTATTGATTCAATAAAGTTATCCATAAGATAATCGGCGGAACCCTTATAGGATCACTCTTGTGACTGTCTGTTCGTCTGTCACAGCCAATTTGCTCCGAATCTAATAAATAAATAAATAAATATCCTTGGACATTTCACATAGACCGATTAAGTTGTTTGGCACACATATGAACTTCTGTGACTCAAACACGGACGGATAAAATAAATAAATGAATTTTGAATATGGGGGCAAATAAGAAATTAGAAAAAAAAAGTTTTGCAAACTGTACCGTGTGACACATCAAATGAAGAGGCTTACTATGAGGGTCTCAAACATATTTTTTTTATAATTTTATATATATTTTAACAATTAATTTGTTAATTAATTTGTTGATTAACAATTGATTTGTTGTGCTAGTGAGGTATAAATTGGGGACATGATTTTGTCTTAAGTAGGTCGCTATTTGAGCTCCTGCGGGGCGAGCACGGGCGTACCCAAGACGTTTGTGACAAGACATGATAAATTATGTCATGTCTTACAAATGATAGCACGGGTCAACCATGTGACATAATCTAGAGGCGCGACATGGCTTTCTTGTTGCTAAATTCATAGTGTGACATAGTAAATTAAAGAAATTAAAATGTTTAAGACTATCTGAATATGCGGCTAAATAAAATCTTTTTTTTTCTTTTCTATTGCTTATAACTCGAAAACGGTGTGTCCTATCGCAAAAATAATGAAAATTTGGCCCCCCTTTATGAAAGCCATAAACCCCTTACTCTTAACATGTAGGTACCAAAAAAAAAATTGTTGTATTTAAGTACCTATGTATTTACTTAAATTATTTATTTATTTTGATTTTTTTTTTGTTGGTTTGACGCGCATTATTTACATGTCTAAATATGTATTTTTAAAAATTAAAATAAACCGTTTAAAAATATAAAAAATAGTAATTTATTTATTTACTTATTACAATTTTTTTTGGTTGTCACGCGCAATTCTTCACACAAATAAACCACCACCAAACAATGCAAAAAAATAATTTATTCCCATTTGGTGCAGCAGGAAATCTTATCACCACCTCCGAACGAACGTGATACAATTTTTCTTAGTCACCGTCAAAATGTGACATTTGTGATATAATTGGTGCGCCCATATTAGCAAATAAGACATAATGAGTCCCAACTAAACGTCAAGAAGTTATGTCACATTCAAGAAATTATCTCACGCCGCCGTGTTAGCATTTAAGACAAAACAGTTTTATCGCCCAAACTACGATAAAATGTGTGACTCAAGCCATGTCACAGTAGGCCGTGCTCGCCGAGCTGGGAGGCTTATAGTTTATGATGTCATTAATGGTTGACCACAATGCCCGAGGGTTTTTAGCAGATGCTTTGATTTTCTCTTTATTATATTTATTTTTTAGTTTTTTTATAAGGTTCCCACAGAAAGTCCGATATCGTCTATAAGTAATCACTAGAATTTGATTATGTGGGTTTGATCTGAGTTTAAGGAAGATTGAATTTCTTAGTCTAATACACCGTAGGGCACCTGAAGTTATCCAGGGTTTAATCGTTCTTTTGCTGTTCGTGATAATTACATTTTTAGAGTTCGATAGTAAAGCTGTCTTGACCAATTCTATAAGCGCAAAGGCGTACGTATCAGGGTCGTTGAAGATGTTAAAATAGGAGGTATCAATATTTATTAAACTATTATGAGCATTTACGTAGTTGACTATAGTTTTGAGCTTTTTAGGTGTATTATAGCAATATTTATTCTCAAGAGATAACAAAATCAGGCAGTGGTCTGTTACGGTTGTATTTAAAACCGCTGTAAAAGCTATACCTATTTTTTTGTTTATCAAGGCTCAGGAAGACGTGATCTAGGCATCCATCCCCCCCCGTGGGTAGGTTGTGAGATGGTAAAAGTCCATGTATAGCTAGCATATTTAAGTAGGTTAGTCTATTGTTTCTTTCATAATTTGTTTCAGTAGGGGAAATAATCAAGTCAATATTAATGTCCCCTAAGATTAGAACGTTTTTACTAGGAGTAGTATTATCAAGATTAAGAAGAAGAAGAAGATTAAGGGATGTAATGAAGTTACCTGCATGTAGAAATTATGGGGAGCGGTAGATACCCAGAATAGTGTAATTTGAAATAATTAACTCGAGACCGGTGGCATTTACAAGGTTTAATTCTTTGAATTTTACTGACAATTTATTTGTAATGTATACAACTACCCCGTCACTTTGGTTAATGTGGTGCTTTGTTTGGAAAGATGTGTAGTTTACTATTTGTGGTATGTTTATAATAGAGTTTAACCAACATTCTGTGAGAATCAAAATATCTACTTCATATTTTAGTTTTCTTTTTTTTTTTTTTTTTTGACGGTGGGAAATCATCAAATAACTTCTCCCGCTCTGGGTGGAGCGGAAGGCCGTGTCAGACTTTTACTGACTAAAACCCACCCGTGTTCCTTCAGTTGCCTATGCCAGGGCCACGGTATCTTCTTATAACAACCCGCGACCCCAGCGGCGTCGGCCCTATTGGACCCCATCACTTGCTGACATCTCTTTGAGGCGCGCGTGGAACACAACGCGCCGTCGACTCGGGCCTGGTCCTTACCGGACGGCGAGCTAACCGCTACTCACCGTCCGCAGGCCCGCACCTACGGTGGCCGGAAATCGCCACGCAATTCCCGCCGCCCAGGGCGTCTCCTGCGGCGACTGAGGGCGTGAGGCTGCCTCTCCCTCACGCGTTCCGCCTCCTCCTTCGCGAGCATCACTGCTTCGCAGAAGGAGGTAACGGCCTCCCATGCACTCTCGCTCCGCACCATGGCCTGAACCAGGCTCGGACGCGAGAGATCGCCGCCGCCGATCGCCTCCGTGAGAACACGGCGGTGCTCTGCCCAAGCCGGGCAGACCTCCACTGTATGCTCCACCGTGTCCTCCGGGCGATCCACACAATGGTGACACCCGGGCGTTTCCTCCCGCCTTATGCGAAACAGGTACCTCCCGAAACAGCCGTGTCCGGTGAGGACCTGCGTCAGGCGGAAGGTGAGGACGCCGTGGCGCCGCTCTAACCACTCCTCAAAGAGGGGACTTATCGCCGCAATTGTGGCGTGCCCAGCGCTGGGTTGCGACAGTCGCGCTCTCCATGTCGCCATAAGATCCCGCCGGAGCTCTGTCCGCTGTACCGTGATTTCTCGCGGCAGCGGAGTTACGCCCCGGCGTTTCGCCTCCTCGCGCCACTCCCACACGTGCGCGAGGACCTTTGCCTCCAGATCCCACGGCGGCAATCCGGCAAGGAGGCTCGCCGCCTCCCGGGAGACCGTGCGGTATCCCCGGACTAGCCGGATGGCCATGACCCTCTGGGACGCGTTCAACCGTTGGGCTGGCCGCAGCCTTAGGGAACGCGCCCACACCGGTGCCCCGTAAAGGGCCATGGACCGCACGACCCCCGCGTAGAGCCTCCGGCAGGAGGCGTTTGGACCCCCCAGATTGGGCAGGAGCCGCCTCAAAGCAGCCCCAGCCCGCTCCAGTCTGGGAGCCAAACGTCGGAAATGCTCCACGAAGTTCCACCGGCTGTCGAGGACGAGTCCCAGGTACTTCATCGTTGACCCGACTCCGATGTGAACCCCTCCTACCGTTATTTGGGAACCCGACGGTGGCGCATTCCGAGGACCATGAAAACACATGGCCTCGGACTTGTGCAGGGCCACCTCGAGTCCCAACTGCCGGATCCTCTCCACGACTATCGCAACCCCGCGTGTCGCTAAATCAGCCGCCGCCTGGTGCGACCTCCCCTGCGCCAGGACCAGCGTGTCGTCAGCGTAACATACCACGCTGACGCCGCTAGGGAGGTCGGCGCGCAGCACCCAGTCGTAACCGATGTCCCACAAATGCGGCGGATTTAGTTGTGATAGGGTGAGTTGCAAGTCATCAAAATTTTTGTATATACTTCTAATGTTTTGTGTTAGAATAATTAAATTGTGTGGAGAATTACCCGTGTTTAATTTTAGCTCCTGTATGTTACACTTTATCGAATCTGAAGGTTTAATCTGATCGATTTCCTTTATTGTATCGAAATTATCCATTTAAACATGTCAAGTTAGTACTCTCGGGGTTGCAATTAGGGTAGTTAGATGGTATGAATATTAGCGGATCAGGTTCTAGGATGTGCAAGTAAACACGGATGACTTCAACATTTTGTATAGGGGAAAACGGGGGGTAACAAATTGTATATTTAGAATCCAAGTAGTAGAGGTTTCCTACTAATATAGGGTTACAACTAAAGTATCTGGGGTTGTATACGGCGTGTAAGTATATTGCTATGTTTGTATTTTGAGCGTGTTTTTGTTTTTTATCAAAGATCAGGTAATGTATATGATGTGGGAGATATCGTTGGTAGTTGTAATTGTAGTATAAAGTAGTGTAGGTATGTAAGGGTTTGTAAGTAGATTTCTGTGATAAGAAGATAAGAAGTTTGTGGTCTTAAAATAACATGATAAATCTCTCAATATTGTGAGTACAAACTTACATTTACAGTTGGAATGTATGGGAGAACATGTTTTTCAACTACAATATTAAGTTTGTTCTTGGGATAAATTCATCCCAACTACGGAACCCTTCATAGTACGTGGTCTGACTCGCACTTGCCCGGTTTTTAGGGTTCCATACCTCAAAAGGAAAAAACGGAACCCTTATAGGATCACTCGTGTGTCTGTCTGTCTGTCCGTCTGTCACAGCCAATTTGCTCCGAATCTAATGGACCGATTAAGTTAAAATTTGGTACACATATGGATGTCTGTGACCCAAACACGTACAGCTATAGTAAATATATGAATTTTGAATATGAGAGTCACTTTTAGGGGGAAAATAAGAAAATTAAAAAAAAAAGTTTTTTAAACTGTACCGTGTGAAATATCAAATGAAAGGGCTTACTATGAGGGTCTCAAATATATTTTTTTTATAATTTTAAAATATATTGTTTTAAAGTTATTTAAGAAAATTGACGAAAATTGACCATTCCCCCCCCCCCTTATCTCCGAAACTACTGAGCCTAAAATTTTGAAAAAAATATAAAAAATAGTTCTATGCCTGTAGATTACAGGAAAACCTATAAGAAGTCTGTGGTCTTAAAATAACATGGTAAATCTATATATATAAAAAAATCAAAGTCCTGACTGAGTCACTGACTAATATATCAACGCACAGCCCAAACCAATGGACCTAGAGACTTGAAATTTTGCACATAGATACCTTATATAGTGTAAACATCCACTAAGGAAGGATTTTTGGAAATTCCATCCCTAAGGGGGTAAAATAGGGGATGAAAGTTTGTATGAAAAATCCTATCCCTTGAGTTAATAGACTTGAAACTTAGCACGAATATTCATCTAAGTTTTCCTAAACTACCCCCTAAGGAGGGATTGGGGGTGTCAAAGTTTGTATAGAAGAACTTTAACACGCGGTCCGATTAACTCAAAACTCAGTTTTTATACTTGAGACCAAAAATTATGACTAACGTGTATCAGGGTTTTCCAGAAATCTACCCCGCAGGGGTGAAAAGTTGATTTTATAGCGGAGGATTTTATTGGGCTAAAATTGGTGTAAATAATGTTTGAGTCAAGTTATGGAAACATACCAGACGATTTTTGAAATTCTTTATTTGTGTTCGTGAAAACAGAGATACCTACAGTTTATATGAAAAATCTTATTAATTTGGTTAATGAACTTGAAACTTAGCACAAATACTTGCATAAGTAATTAATAATGTTTTTCATTATTAGTTTTTCAAAACTACGCCTCAAATGAGGTTAGGGATGTTAAAGTTTTTATAGAAGTATTTTAAAGCGCAGTCCGATTAAAAAAATGGTACCTACTTTGAGGCAAGTTAGAAAACTTGGCAAACGAATTTTCACCGATTTTGACGACATATGGCTGATGTTCTTAGGCTATTTTTATTTTAGAAAAATAATGAGGGTTCCGCGCAAGAAAATTAAAATCCATGAAATCAGACAACCACGTACAGTCCAGTACAAACTTACTAAGCCTCCGCTGTCTATTACGGTTATAACAACAAATAATAAAAATAAAGCAAAGTTAAAAATGTAAGGGGTCGATCCCCATACAATAAACTTTTCATTTTCAAAAAAAAAAAAAAAATTAATCTAGCATGTTGTGTGTCATCGTCTAGAACTCATTGGGTAGAGTACAAACATATTTTTTTTAAATCTTTTAAAATTAAGAAATAGGGGGCCGCAAAAGTTGTTAATTTTAGACCATTTTTGTACGAGCTCTAGCGCAACAATTCAACAAATTAGGAATTTGAAACTTCTTTATACCATGTAGGTACCATGAATACTGTATTTAATCAACAATACTGAAAACGGCGATTGATAAGGTATTTTGTTTAAACATGGGTGATTTTCTGCAACTGCAAAAAATAACCTTGTAATTCACAGTATAGATAGAAGATAGATAGAATACTCTTTATTATGCACACCATAAAAATTACAGATATAAATGTTGAAATTTTACATAGGATGACACAATGACGCAACACAGTATCATTATAAAATAAGTAAAAAGTTATCTTTGCGATTGTTAAACATATAATATGGTACGGAACCCTTCGTGCGCGAGTCTGACTCGCACTTGACCGGTTTTTTTTAATTAAAATCTTTTTTTTTTTTACATTTTTAACCTGCCCATTGGACATTTACAGTTGGAATGTATGGGAATACATGTTTTTCAACTACAATGTTAAGTTTGTTCTTGGGATAAATTCACGGAACCCTGGCGTGGTCCGACACGCATTTGGCCGGTGTTTTATTTGGTCTGAGAACTCTGAGACCCCAACATAGGGAATAGGCAGATAGATTTTTGCACGCGAGCGCCTGTTGTATGTAGCGGACCTTCTGTAGTATTTCTATTTGGTGCTCATAATGACGTTAACTTGTTATGCAAATATATATACAGCCTTTGTATGGAGGTATTATTATTCGTTCTAAGAAGATTGCTACACAATTATGTCCGCTGCTTGCGGTAAAGAAACCTATTTATATCAGTTCTAATATACATATTCTAGAAAATATTTACATAACATAACATCGTGAGAGTCAAAATGGCGGGTGTACCATAATTTCGAAATAATATCCTTGGACATTTCACACAACGCCATCTAGTCCCAAGCTAAGCAACCTAATGCTTGTATTATGGTAACGAGATGGCTGATAAACTACTTATATACATTTTTTTTTGTAAATACATACATATTATAGATAGAAAAACACCCATAATAAAACCCGAAATAATTTCATTCCGAAGGAGGTACAATTTCTTTAAACCTAGGTACTAAATAGTACATTTTAGGTACATTTTTTTGGTAAAGGGGATGATTCGATTAGTTAAGGTACACCCGCCATTTTGCCTCTCACCATCTGTTTCCCCTGTAGGGTTACTGAGGCAGAGGTATACTGTGAAGGATCGAACCTCACAGGGTTAGTAGCAACTCAAAGAGGGATCAAAGAGGGATCTGCTTATTGAACTCTGTTATACAGGGTGTAAGTGTAAACAGTGGCAACCTTTAAAGGGATCATTGTACTCATTATTATGAACAACTTTTACTATGGGACCAAACTTGAAATCGCGAAAAAAATTCATGTATCCCTTAACTCGTCAGAATGTAGGGAACAGCTGATTTTTTTTCGCGATTTCAGGTGTGGTCCTATAGTAAAAGTTGTTCATAATACAATGACCCTTTATTAGATCGAACAGGGTTTTTGTTATACATTGTATGTCCATATCAACATAGCTTTTGCCCGCGTCATCGCGTGGAGGTCGGAAATTATACCACCGTAACGTACTACGGGGTTAAAAAGTATCCTGTCCTAACCCAGGTCATGGTCTAAAATAGTGTACCAAATCATCGTTTCAGCTGGTAAATCTGCTGCTGAATCTGCTAGTAAATCTGCTGCAGAATCTGCTGGTAAATCTGCTGCACAATCTGCTGGTAAATCTGCTGCAGAATCTGCTGGTAAATCTGCTGCAGAATCTGCTGGTGAATCTGCTGGTAAATCTGCTGCAGAATCTGCTGGTAAATGTGCTGCAGAATCTGCTGCAGAATCTGCTTGTAAATCTGCGGCAGAATCTGCTGCAGAATCTGCTGCAGAATCTGTTGCAGAAGCTGTTGCAGAAGCTGCAGCAGAATCTGCTCGAAAATCTGCTGCAGAATCTGCTGGTAAATCTGCTGCAGAATCTGCTGGTAAATCTGCTGCAGAATCTGCTGGTAAATCTGCTGCAGAATCTGCTGGTAAATCTGCTGCAGAATCTGCTAGTAAATCTGCTGCAGAATCTGCTGGTAAATCTGCTGCATAATTTGCTGGTAAATCTGCTAATAAATCTGCTGCAGAATCTGCTGGTAGATCTGCTAGACAATCTGCTGGTAGATCTGCTGCATAATCTGCTGGTAAATCTGCTGCAGAATCTGCTGGTAAATCTGCTGCAGAATCTGCTAGTAAATCTGCTGCAGAATCTGCTGGTAAATCTGCTGCAGAATTTGCTGGTAAATCTGCTAATAAATCTGCTGCAGAATCTGCTGGTAGATCTGCTAGACAATCTGCTGGTAGATCTGCTGCATAATCTGCTGGTAAATCTGCTGGTAAATCTGCTGCGTAATCTGCTGGTAAATCTGCTGCACAATCTGCTGGTAAAATTTGAGGCGAAAAAAAAAAACATGTGGGCTTAAAGAAATCTGATTTTCCCCCTCCCGTCCCTGTGCCAAAAGCTGGGTACGCCCATGGGTACCCATAACCTACACAAAGTAAAGCTCCTGTCGGGGCTCGAACCTACGACCTCGTATGTCGCGGCCGTTACCCCTGGGCCACAACTGCTATTTGGTTTGAGCTGTCAATATTTTCGTGTTTCGGATTTGTGAACAATTCGATAACATTGATTGATGCTCGAATACTTGTGAATGAGCTATGTTGCTTGCGTATTTTATGGGCTGTGTTCTATGTCCTACGGTTAGAAGGATTTGGTTTCAGCTCTTAGTCCTTCATGAGGACCATTGTGCGTGGGCCATGGCGGCCGTCGAGGGTTATTCCAACCAGCCCACTTCCCTCCAGAATTGATCAAGTCTTCTGGTCTGTTAACAACATCTGTGGAAGATCCGAGTGTCCCGAGGGTTTCAGTTCTAATCTGGGTGACGCCTGTGCATTCAAAGAGCACGTGCGCAACGGTTTCCTCAGCCTCCATGCATTATATGGGCTCTCCAAACTCGAAACAAAGGCACGGAAAATAAAAATAAAACAAAATGTAATAATACCCCTTTTTCTGCGAATTAAATATAACTTACACCCCCTAAAACAAAGGGAAACAACCCCTTCCATTATGTTCCCATAAATATTTTATCAGGGGATGAAAGGCGTGGTCTAAACACAACCCATAAAAGGCGGGGTCTATTTAAACCACGCCCAACAACCCCATCCCTTACGGCAGTACTATTTCGTCTGCCTTGAAGATCGTATCTCTAAGGTATTTTACTGATGTGCGATTTTGCGTTTTTGCGAATAATCGTGGGTTGTGTGTGATAAGACTGATAAGTGTGTTTGTTTTATGTAGACTAAGTATGGTGTTTTTTTTTTGTTTTTTTTAAACTTATTTGTATATAGTACCCTATGTGCTTATATAGAAATATTAAATATTATTTGACTGTAGTACATACTTACCTAGCCTTACTTTATAGGTACCTTTAGGCACTTTGTAGAGTTCTCTTTTTAACAAAAATTTGTGATTTTACGATTGGTCGACAAAAAATCTAAAAGCATTATTTTTTATTTAAATAATGTTCTTTACGTTATTTAGCGTAGGTACTTAAACACGTTTTTTTCATACTACTTAAATAATTCATACAAAATTCCCATACAAAATGCACTTTCGAATTTTCGAATTTTCCCGGCAACTTTTCCAATTTTTCTTATCGTAACAATCTGATTCGGACTATTACAAACATTTTAAAACAAAAAGTCCCCATAACGAACCAGCGCGGTTGTTAAGTGATACACTTACATACCAACGAACATCGTTTCTTTTTTAGGGTTCCGTACCCACAGGGTAAAACGGGACTCTATTACTAAGACTCCGCTGTCCGTCTGTCACCAGGCTGTATCTCATGAACCGTGATAGTTAGACAGTTGAAATGTTCACAGATGATGTATTTCTGTGGCCGCTATAACAACAAATACTAAAAAACAGAATAAAATAAATATTTAAGGGATACAACAGACGTGACTTTTTTGCCGTTTTTATAGATGCGAGTCCGACTCGCACTTGGCCGGTTTTTTTTAGTGTTCCGTACATGAACGGTGCCAAAGGAACCCTATTACTAAGCCTCCGCTGTACGTCTGAGACCATCAGTCCGTCCATCAGCGGACTGTATCCCATGAACCGTAATAGGTAGATACTTGAAATTTCAATTATTTAAATAATTAAATTAAAATTCATTTATTTTGGAACCGGTCCATATTATCCTTAAATACATGTCAAATTAAAATAAATAACATTAAGAATGAATTAATTATAAATTACAACTAGACGAACAAATTATTAAAAGTCACAAAATTTATAAATTACAATTTTACATCAATTTTCCATATTAACCATAAATACATGGCACATTAAAATAAATAACATTAAGAATTAATTAATTATAAATTACAACTAGACGAACAAAACATTAAAAAGTCACAACATTACAATTTTACATCAATCATTTTCAATTACAATTTTACATCAATCATTTTCATGGTAGTCTAAATTTAGGTCTGGAACCGGAGTGCTCAATATGCAGCTTAGTCCAGTACCGCATTATTGGGCAATCCAGAGCCAGATCCATCCTCCATGCGAACAGCTGAAGGTAGCTGTTGGAACTGCCTCGTACGCGGTAATAAAAATAAAATACAGTTAATTAAGTATTAAAGATCCTCAAGTTGAAGGAGCTCGTGGCTAAGTAATTACAGCCGCACGGGTCGATCCATCGGGTTAAGCTACGCTTGCCGGGGTTGGTCAGTGGATGGGTGACCATCTTTACATACCGAGACTCCTCCGTGCCTCGGAAAGCACGTTAAGCCGTTGGTCCCGGCTGTCATTCGTGGATCTTTGACAGTCGTTACGGGTCGTCAGAAGCCCGAAAGTCTGACAACCAGTCTTACCAAGGGGTATCCTATTACTCAGTAACTGGGTTGTGGAGGTCAGATAGGCAGTCGCTCCATGTAAAATACTGGTATTCAGCTGCATCCGGTTAGACTGGAAACCGACCCCAACATGGTTGGGAAAAGGCTATGCAGATTGATACAAGACTCGTGTTTTTTTGTTAAATATTGTACGGTGGTATGGAACCCTTCGTACGGAACCATTCGTGAGCGAGTCCGACTCGCGCTAAGCCAATATTATTGTACTAATAGATTATTATTTGCATTTCACTTGTTACTCTGGTACCTACACTGGGTGGTTTTAATGATGATATGATTCATTAGATCAGTAGTACAGTCAGCAACAAAAGTCGATTATCACTTGAATTTCTAAATCTTACTTATTAAGAAAAATCCCTAACTAAAATCGGAACAGATGTTAATCACACTAATGTTATAAAGGTGAAAGTTTGTGTTTGTGTGTTTGTATGTTTGTTACTCCTTCACACTCAAACGGCTGGACCGATTTGGATGAAATTTGGTATGTAGATAGCTTATATCCTGGATTAACACATAGGCTACTTTTTATCCCGGTCTAGGCGGGTGAAACCGCAGGCCTCAGCTACTTTTACAGAAAACTAACTCTTATCTGATATAAATAAAATGCTAGAAAGCTGGTTATCGTAACATTTTGTGTTAATTTAGATGATGTCAAAAAGTAGCAGTGTTAACCGACTTCTGTTGCTGACCGTACATAATGAAAATAAAAAGTCATTTATTCAAACTAGTCTCAGAATCAGCACTTTCTGAACGTCAGAATGACAGTCAGACAGTCTCCACAAAATTTCCCGCCCTTCACCACTTCCTAGTGCTTCAGCTGGGAAGAAGAATTAGCGGAACAAACTGTCCAGCAGCACAGCTGTCTGTTCAGTTAGAAGGTTTTCTTTCTCCCCCTGACTCTGTCTTCAGAATCGTAGCATATTGCTGCTTAGCCACATAGCCACGAGCCCCTCAAAATTCCTAATTTGCCTATTACCTAAAAATTGCAGTAAAGTACTATCGACTAAACGAACTCCTTTACACCTTTAAGTTGCTTTTTGTATATGTCGTAGGATAATTTGATACTTCGAATCTTCGCGGAAATCCTAGGGGTTTTGCGAAAACGCGGATAATTAGACATAGGCGAAAAATTATCAAATCTTAATGGACAAAGTCAGGATTTTTGCGAAAATACTCGTTATTATAGCAATATTGCGAAACGAAACGCTGGCTGTTATGAAATAAGAACGCTGATTGGTCAGTCAGCGCGTTCAATAAGAGATCGTCTCTGATTGGTTGACGTCTCAAATGTCAATCATTTGTTGCCGCACGTTATTTGTTTACGTTTGTGTCTGAGTTAAATTGCAGAAGTTTTTTGTTTTTTATCGTAAATAGTGTACCTACTTGGACTTAAATAAAGTGGTAAATAAAAGTGCTACACGGATGTACATAGTGTCATATATCATAAAAGTCTTAGTCAACCACTCAACAACAACAATGCTTTCGAGATTGGTTTAGCGGTGTTTTGTTTGTCATTGTGTTAAAAGTGGACTATAAAATTGGACTTGAACTAAGAAACGGTGTGAATAGGAGGTTTGGTTTTCATATAATTATGACAGATTCGACAGAGAATGATGTTCAACCTTCAGCAGAATCGGAGAATTTGGAGGTTATCTCCGATAAAGACAAATTTTACATAGAGTTAAGAAAGTTTTACGATAATAGAGTTGACGGTACAACTAAACCAGAATGGACTAAAGAACGCGTAAATGCTGTAATAAATTCAATTGAACAATTTAAAACTGCGAGTGTACTTAAGCAACCAAAAACACAACAACAGTATAGAAATGCAAAAAAATACGACGTGATGAGTGTAGGTGAAGAAAAACTTCTGATACTGAGAAGAAAGGATCTTAACTCTCCTGTTGTACAAGTACCTTCAACAGATATGTACTATGATATTCTTCTGCAGGCGCACATATCAACTGGGCATGGAGGACGCGACAAACTGATATATAACCTAAAGTAATTCCAAATGTCATAAATCTTTGAATTGTTGTAACAAGTAAAGTCTTACTAATAATTTCATATTACTATTTACTAAACGCAGCTGTGCTTGCATTGCAACTCCAATGTTACAGGTCCATGCAACTCAGCGTAAGTTTCACATTAGTGACGTATTTAATTATCTTTTGTTCTGTGATTATTCGCTTTTCAAATTTTTTTCTAGTTATCTTTTAATTTCTTTGAATAAGTCTATTTTTTCCTATTTTTGCTAATTCAATAATAATTTGTTGTAGTTATTTTGTTCACTATAAGTGAACCAGAATGTGATAATAATTTTGCCTCAATATATCTTAAGTTTAGCTGTATAAGAGAAGAGAAGGCTGATGAATGAGTGATTTTATCTCAAGACTTTAATTCACAAGACTGATCAATTCCATTGTTGCACTATTAAACTAATTGTTTACCTAACCAGTTTCATCCAATTTATGGATTACACCCTAAAATTGGATCATTTTTTTTTTACTACGACTGAGATCTCTTATTGTCTGTAGAAAACAACATACATACTAAAATTTTCAATAAAAAGTTTATAAAAATCAATTTAGTGATTTTCCTTTCTCACCTATTCTAAACCTTCATAACTCTATGATACAATACTTGAAGTTAATCATCGGCAAACTAGGAACCAATTAGAAGTCAGCCAGCAAAATTGTAGCCAATCAGTGTTGAGCACATCAAATCTTACTATAGTAACGAGTATTTTCGCAAAAATCCTGACTTTGTCCAGTAAGATTTGATAATTTTTCGCCTATGTCTAATTATCCGCGTTTTCGCAAAACCCCTAGGATTTCCGCGAAGATTCGAAGTATCAAATTATCCTACGACATATATATTGATTCATTGAAGAAACCCTGTCCCTATGGTCCTTTGTTCTCTTAAAACAATAGAAAGTCGGAATGGCACAAAACATTTGCAAGCAAATTTGTCCCAAATTGGAAAGGGCTGGCTTTTGTCACAGTATAATAATGATACAGAAAGTACCTAGCTTTTTTACCTTTGAATGCATAGGCATTACCCAGATTAGAACAGAAACTCTTGGAATACCCCGATCTTTCACAGATGTTCTTAATAGACCCAGAGATTTGATTAACTTCTGGAGGGAGGTGGGCTGGTTGGAATAACCCCCGAAGGCCGCCATGGCTCACGCACAATGGTCCACATGAAGGACTAAGTGCGGAAACCAAATCCTTAACATAGAACATAGAACAGTACCTAGTTTACCTTCATAGAAAACGGCCGAAACGACGCGCTGCGAAATCTCAGTTAGCCGACGTTCGCACGGACGTAAAAATATCGCGGCGGGATTTTATCGCGCACTGGATTTTCAACTTTCGGTGTTGACCCGAGCTTCGAGAATCCAACCTAACAACAACAGAGTGCATCCCAGCGCGTCGAAAAAACACACTGTTGGATTTTCAACTCTCGGCGCTAAGCAGAGCGTTGAAAATCCAGTGCGCGAAACAAAATCGCCGCGATATTTTTACGTCCGTGCGAAAGTCGACGACAGTTTTCGAGCGCGCGGCAGTTACGCACGGACGGACACGTATTTATCTACCGAGCAGCCGTAGGTAATTAATTCAAAATCACTAAACAGATAAACCACTGTAAGTTTAGAACCTTTTGTCGATAGTACCTACATACGAACCATTTCTAAAGTGTATTTTCCACTGGCCGACGCGGCAACGCGATAGCCCCGCCTACCTTTTTAACCGACTTCCAAAAGGAGGTTCTCAATTCGACTGTTTTTTTATTATTTTATATTAGCGAACTAGTAAATAATATTAATTTAATAGGTACCTAATATTAAAACACATTTCTATTGTGTTATCTACTAATAAACTCCAGGCTCTTGGGTACTCTACCAGTCGTCAGCGATGCGGAAGAATTTTTCGACGCCATATTTTAGTTTTTTAATAGTTTTAGTTAGTTTAGGATATTATATTTAGAACTTAATTATACTATTTTTTAGTCCAATAAATAAATCACTATAAGTCATAAACTCAGCTCAAAAAGTATTACTACTTCACATTGATATAAAAAGTAATATATAAGTCTACTTAAACAATTAAGTATTACTTACTTTTTAAATAAATGCCACAATAAAAAATTGTTTTTAATAATTGCCTATTAAATTAATATTAATTACTAGTTCGGTAATTGATTAAATTTTTCAAAAAAGAATCGGCGGTGAGAGCCGTAAAAACGTCGTTTTGTTTAGTGTTTTATTCGTAGATAACACGGATTTAAATTTTGAAAAAAATATATTACTTAGTTCAGACTTCCATCTACAAATTTCGGCCGTCCGATACACGATTACTTGCACTTTACTGCATCCAATTAAATCGCAAAGACAAGTCTAAATTATGATCTATATCTTATTTCATTTCATTTATATTAGGCTTTGAACAATAAAACTTATGCCATAATAAAGGTCGTAAA
Organism: Cosmia trapezina; assembly: GCA_905163495.3. NCBI lineage: Eukaryota > Metazoa > Arthropoda > Insecta > Lepidoptera > Noctuidae > Cosmia > Cosmia trapezina. Next base: position 2,909,528 of record LR991046.1, on the reverse strand, counting down.
AAATGTAATTTATAACGGCTATCATAATTTAAAATATCAAAATATTTATATCACTAATTCCAATGTCAAGTGTTTTGCGCTCGCTCCGTGTCGTTTAGTCCCGAGCGGAACGTGATGGAGGTCGGACGTGTGCCAATTTTTCGAACCCGCCACCCCCGCTAACTTCTGTCACCGGCTGCGACCGGCACAAATTAACATGTGTTGAAAACAGTTGAATTTGAACGCTATGCCTATGTAAATAAAGACGTCACGCGCGCAAAAGCTTTATTGGTATTTATTTTTATCACGGCCTATGTTTACCAATCGCATCAAGTGTGTAAAACAGTTGAATTTGAACCCTACACTGGAGCTTATAAAGCCGCCTGACGCGCAAATTTTTGGTTCACTATTTTCAAATCTCAAATAGGTAGGTGCCACAGAATAAAGTTAGTACGGGTGGTTTTATAGTGAATGTCGGATAGGAAATGAGATTTCTTCATAACATCACGCCTGAATTCTTTCAAAGGGTTGGGCAGGGATGTTCAGAAAATAAATAGGCCCTCAAATGTATTTTTCTGTATACCTACATAAATAAGATTTTTTTTTTAAATTAAGTTTTTTTTCTAATTAGGTATCTTCTTATTTTTTTTTGTATTTCAAGGTCAAAATGAAAATCCAAGATGGCGGCTGCAAAAATTTCCAATTTTTCGTCATGGGTGTCGTTTTCGTGATATTTTAGGTCGCTGAAAACGATAGCGGGGTCAAAATGAAAATCCAAGATGGCGGCTGTGAAAATTTCCAAATTTTTCGTCATGGGTGTCATTTTCGTGATATTTAAGGTCGCTGAAAACGATAGCGGGGTCAAAATGAAAATCCAAGATGGCAGCTGCGAAAATTTCCTAACTTTTCGTCATGGGTGTAATTTTCGTGTTATTTTAGGTCGCTGAAAACGATAGTGGGGTCAAACTGAAAATCCAAGATGGCGGCTGCGAAAATTTCCTAACTTTTCGTCATGGGTGTCATTTTCGTGATATTTTAGGTCGCTGAAAACGATAGTGGGGTCAAAATGAAAATCCAAGATGGCGGCTGCGAAAATTTCCTAATTTTTCGTCATGGGTGTCATTTTCGTGATATTTTAGGTCGCTGAAAACGATAGTGGGGTCAAAATGAAAATCCAAGATGGCGGCTGCAAAAATTTCCTAATTTTTCGTCATGGGTGTCGTTTTCGTGATATTATAGGTCGCTGAAAACGATAGTGGGGTCAAAATGAAAATCCAAGATGGCGGCTGCCAAAATTTCCTAATTTTCGGTCATGGATGTCATTTTCGTGATATTTTAGGTCGCTGAAAACGATAGTGAGGTCAAAATGAAAATCCAAGATGGCGGCTGCGAAAATTATCAAATTTTTCGACACAGGTCTCATTTTCGTGATATTTGAGGTTGCTGAAACCGATAGTGGGGTCAAAATGAAAATCCAAGATGGCGGCTGCGAAAATTTCCTAATTTTTCGTCATGGGTGTCATTTTCGTGATATTTTAGGTCGCTGAAAACGATAGTGGGGTCAAAATGAAAATCCAAGATGGCGGCTGCGAAAATTTCCTAATTTTTCGTCATGGGTGTCATTTTCGTGATATTTTAGGTCGCTGAAAACGATAGTGGGGTCAAAATGAAAATCCAAGATGGCGGCTGCGAAAATTTCCTAATTTTTCGTCATGGGTGTCATTTTCGTGATATTTTAGGTCGCTGAAAACGATAGTGGGGTCAAAATGAAAATCCAAGATGGCGGCTGCGAAAATTTCCTAATTTTTCGTCATGGGTGTCATTTTCGTGATATTTTAGGTCGCTGAAAACGATAGTGGGGTCAAAATGAAAATCCAAGATGGCGGCTGCGAAAATTTCCTAATTTTTCGTCATGGGTGTCATTTTCGTGATATTTAAGGTCGCTGAAAACGATAGCGGGGTCAAAATGAAAATCCAAGATGGCGGCTGCGAAAATTTCCTAATTTTTCGTCATGGGTGTCATTTTCGTGATATTTCAGGTCGCTGAAAACGATAGTGGGGTCAAAATGAAAATCCAAGATGGCGGCTGCGAAAATTTCCTAACTTTTCGTCATGGGTGTCATTTTCGTGATATTTTAGGTCGCTGAAAACGATAGTGGGGTCAAAATGAAAATCCAAGATGGCGGCTGCGAAAATTTCCTAATTTTTCGTCATGGGTGTCATTTTCGTGATATTTTAGGTCGCTGAAAACGATAGTGGGGTCAAAATGAAAATCCAAGATGGCGGCTGCAAAAATTTCCTAATTTTTCGTCATGGGTGTCGTTTTCGTGATATTTTAGGTCGCTGAAAACGATAGTGGGGTCAAAATGAAAATCCAAGATGGCGGCTGCCAAAATTTCCTAATTTTCGGTCATGGATGTCATTTTCGTGATATTTTAGGTCGCTGAAAACGATAGTGGGGTCAAAATGAAAATCCAAGATGGCGGCTGCGAAAATTTCCTAATTTTCGGTCATGGATGTCATTTTTGTGATATTTTAGGTCGCTGAAAACGATAGTGAGGTCAAAATGAAAATCCAAGATGGCAGCTGCGAATATCCTAATTTTTCGTCATGGGTGTCATTTTCGTGATATTTTAGGTCGCTGAAAACGATAGTGGGGTCAAAATGAAAATCCAAGATGGCGGCTGCGAAAATTATCAAATTTTTCGACACACGTGTCATTTTCGTGATATTTGAGGTCGCTGAAACCGATAGTGGGGTCAAAATGAAAATCCAAGATGGCGGCTGCCAAAATTTCCTAATTTTTCGTCATGGGTGTCATTTTCGTGATATTTTAGGTCGCTGAAACCGATAGTGGGGTCAAAATGAAAATCCAAGATGGCGGCTGCGAAAATTATCAAATTTTTCGACACAGGTGTCATTTTCGTGATATTTGAGGTCGCTGAAACCGATAGTGGGGTCAAAATGAAAATCCAAGATGGCGGCTGCGAAAATTTCCTAATTTTTCGTCATGGGTGTCATTTTCGTGATATTTTAGGTCGCTGAAAACGATAGTGAGGTCAAAATGAAAATCCAAGATGGCGGCTGCGAAAATTATCAAATTTTTCGACACACGTGTCATTTTCGTGATATTTGAGGTCGCTGAAACCGATAGTGGGGTCAAAATGAAAATCCAAGATGGCGGCTGCCAAAATTTCCTAATTTTCGGTCATGGATGTCATTTTCGTGATATTTTAGGTCGCTGAAAACGATAGTGAGGTCAAAATGAAAATCCAAGATGGCGGCTGCGAAAATTATCAAATTTTTCGACACAGGTCTCATTTTCGTGATATTTGAGGTTGCTGAAACCGATAGTGGGGTCAAAATGAAAATCCAAGATGGCGGCTGCGAAAATTTCCTAATTTTTCGTCATGGGTGTCATTTTCGTGATATTTTAGGTCGCTGAAAACGATAGTGGGGTCAAAATGAAAATCCAAGATGGCGGCTGCGAAAATTTCCTAATTTTTCGTCATGGGTGTCATTTTCGTGATATTTTAGGTCGCTGAAAACGATAGTGGGGTCAAAATGAAAATCCAAGATGGCGGCTGCGAAAATTTCCTAATTTTTCGTCATGGGTGTCATTTTCGTGATATTTTAGGTCGCTGAAAACGATAGTGGGGTCAAAATGAAAATCCAAGATGGCGGCTGCGAAAATTTCCTAATTTTTCGTCATGGGTGTCATTTTCGTGATATTTTAGGTCGCTGAAAACGATAGTGGGGTCAAAATGAAAATCCAAGATGGCGGCTGCGAAAATTTCCTAATTTTTCGTCATGGGTGTCATTTTCGTGATATTTAAGGTCGCTGAAAACGATAGCGGGGTCAAAATGAAAATCCAAGATGGCGGCTGCGAAAATTTCCTAATTTTTCGTCATGGGTGTCATTTTCGTGATATTTCAGGTCGCTGAAAACGATAGTGGGGTCAAAATGAAAATCCAAGATGGCGGCTGCGAAAATTTCCTAACTTTTCGTCATGGGTGTCATTTTCGTGATATTTTAGGTCGCTGAAAACGATAGTGGGGTCAAAATGAAAATCCAAGATGGCGGCTGCGAAAATTTCCTAATTTTTTGTCATGGGTGTCATTTTCGTGATATTTTAGGTCGCTGAAAACGATAGTGGGGTCAAAATGAAAATCCAAGATGGCGGCTGCAAAAATTTCCTAATTTTTCGTCATGGGTGTCGTTTTCGTGATATTTTAGGTCGCTGAAAACGATAGTGGGGTCAAAATGAAAATCCAAGATGGCGGCTGCCAAAATTTCCTAATTTTCGGTCATGGATGTCATTTTCGTGATATTTTAGGTCGCTGAAAACGATAGTGGGGTCAAAATGAAAATCCAAGATGGCGGCTGCGAAAATTTCCTAATTTTCGGTCATGGATGTCATTTTTGTGATATTTTAGGTCGCTGAAAACGATAGTGAGGTCAAAATGAAAATCCAAGATGGCAGCTGCGAATATCCTAATTTTTCGTCATGGGTGTCATTTTCGTGATATTTTAGGTCGCTGAAAACGATAGTGGGGTCAAAATGAAAATCCAAGATGGCGGCTGCGAAAATTATCAAATTTTTCGACACACGTGTCATTTTCGTGATATTTGAGGTCGCTGAAACCGATAGTGGGGTCAAAATGAAAATCCAAGATGGCGGCTGCGAAAATTTCCTAATTTTTCGTCATGGGTGTCATTTTCGTGATATTTTAGGTCGCTGAAACCGATAGTGGGGTCAAAATGAAAATCCAAGATGGCGGCTGCGAAAATTATCAAATTTTTCGACACAGGTGTCATTTTCGTGATATTTGAGGTCGCTGAAACCGATAGTGGGGTCAAAATGAAAATCCAAGATGGCGGCTGCGAAAATTTCCTAATTTTTCGTCATGGGTGTCATTTTCGTGATATTTTAGGTCGCTGAAAACGATAGTGAGGTCAAAATGAAAATCCAAGATGGCGGCTGCGAAAATTTCCTAATTTTTCGTCATGGGTGTCATTTTCGTGATATTTTAGGTCGCTGAAAACGATAGTGGACTCAAAATGAAAATCCAAGATGGCGGCTGCGAAAATTTCCTAATTTTCGGTCATGGATGTCATTTTCGTGATATTTGAGGTCGCTGAAAACGATAGTGGGGTCAAAATGAAAATCCAAGATGGCGGCTCCGAAAATTTCGTAATTTTTCATCATGGGTGTCATTTTCGTGATATTTTAGGTCGCTGAAAACGATAGTGGGGTCAAAATGAAAATCCAAGATGGCGGCTGCGAAAATTTCCTAATTTTTCGTCATGGGTGTCATTTTCGTGATATTTTAGGTCGCAGAAAACGATTGTGGGGTCAAAATGAAAATCCAAGATGGCGGCTGCGAAAATTTCCTAATTTTTCGTCATGGGTGTCATTTTCGTGATATTTTAGGTCGCTGAAAACGATAGTGGGGTCAAAATGAAAATCCAAGATGGCGGCTGCGAAAATTCCCTAACTGTTCGTCATGGGTGTCATTTTCGTGATATTTTAGGTCGCTGAAAACGATAGCGGGGTCCAAATGAAAATCTAAGATAGCGGCTACGAAAATTTCCTAACTTTTCATCATGGGTGTCATTTTCGTGATATTTTAGATCGCTGAAAACGATAGTCATTCATTTTGACCCCACTATCGTTTGCAGCGACCTCAAATATCACGAAAATGACACCCATGTCGAAAAATTTGAAAATTTTTGCAGCCGCCATCTTGGATTTTCATTTTAACCCGACTATCGTTTTCAGCGACCTCAAATATCACGAAAATGACACCCATGACGAAAAATTACGAAATTTTCGCAGCCGCCATCTTGGATTTTCATTTTGACCCCACTATCGCTTTCAGTGACCTAAAATATCACGAAAATGACACCCATGACGAAAAATTAGGAAATTTTCGTAGCCGCCATCTTGGATTCTCATTTTGACCCCACTATCGTTTTCAGCGAACTCAAATATCACGAAAATGATACCCATGACCGAAAATTAGGAAATTTTCGCAGCCGCCATCTTGGATTTTCATATCGGCCCCACTATCGTTTTCAGCGACCTCAAATATCACGAAAATGACACCCATGTTGAAAAATTTAAAAATTTTCGCAGCCGCCATCTTGGATTTTCATTTTGACCCCACTATCGTTTTCAGCGACCTCAAATATCACGAAAATGACACCCATGACGAAAAATTAGAAAATTTTCGCAGCCGCCATCTTGGATTTTCATTTTGACCCCATTATCGTTTTCAGCGACCTCAAATATCACGAAATTGACGCCCATGTCGAAAAATTCGAAAATTTTTGCAGCCGCCATCTTGGATTTTCATTTTACAGTAATCACATCCTCTCAAGAAAAAAAAAACTAGAGCGTAAGAAGTTATGCCCCTCCGTTTTTTTTTTTTGTGTTGACATAACGAATAAAATAAAAAAAGAACTTTCCAAATCGGCTTCTAAATGACGGAGTACTGCAGTAACAAACATAAAAAAAAAAAAAATACAACTGAATTGATATTCTCCTCCGTTTTTGAAGTCGTTTAAAAATAACACATCATTGTTACGTTTAAAAATTAGCTGGACATCACTCACAATGCAGTCATTGGTGTCGTGGGGAATACTAGTTTCTGTCATTCCCGACGACACCACCAGTGGTGTCGTGGGGAATGAACGGTCATTTTGTGGTATTTAAGTTCGCTGAAAACGATAAAGGTCTCAAGCTAATTTCGACCTTATTGACATTTTACAAACCCTTTGTTTTTCTGGTCCAGAATACTCGGTAAATGATCTGGAAGCTGAATTTAACAAAAAAACATGAATGTCAATAAGGTCTAAATTCGCTTGACACCTCAGAAAGTGTCTAGATTATTATGCACATCATTTTTAGGGTGTCAAGCTAATTTCGACCTTATTGATATTTTACAAACCCTTTGTTTTTTTGGCCCAAGATACTTGGTAAATGATCTGGAAGCTGAATTTAACAAAAAAACATGAATGTCAATAAGGTCTAAATTCGCTTGACACCTCAGAAAGTGTCTAGATTATTATGCACATCATTTCTAGGGTGTCAAGCTAATTTCGACCTTATAGACATTTTACAAACCATTTGTTTTTTTGGTCCAAGATACTTGGTAAATGGTCTGGAAGCTAAATTTAACAAATAAACATGAATGTCAATAAGGTCTAAATTGTTATGTAACACATCATTGTTATGTAGCTGGACATCACTAACAGCACAATACAGTCGGTGGTGTCGCATGGAGTGGGGAATAGTAGTTTCTGTCATTCCCCACGACAGCGACACCACTGAAAACGATACCACTGGTGTGGTATCGTGGGGAATGACAGAAACTACTATTCCCCACGCCATGCGACACCTTCGTAAAGTAAAATGGTGCGCGGCGCGTAGTTTTGAATCGTACGGGTAAAGGTCTTCGTGTCAGTCAGATTTTAAATCCACCTTATTCACGAAAATAAATATGTATAAGTAGTTATTTTTATTTATTTTAACTGTTCAAGTTTACAATGCATACCTAATCTGTCTAAAACTTTAAAAAATACTTACTAGAAAAATAAAACAAAATAAACTTGTATACTAATCAGTTCAAGTTTATCTACTGCATTGCTCTATTCTGTGACGCAACATAGTACCTACTCGAGTTCATGAACTCATGAGCGGTGCGCTTGGCGCGCGTTTCCCGCGCATCGTAATTTATTACGCATCGCTACTCCTTGCGGGGGCTGCGGTAAGCATTTAATACCTACGGCGCTTGCTTTCATCCCGCCTTAATTTAACGTTCTTGAAAATTTGGTCCCGTGTGAGCGAGTTATGTGACAAAATGCGACAGCCATTTCTAAGGAAAGGCGACCCGAGGAAGAGTCGCTCCATGTAACATAAGTACCGGTATTCAACTGCATCCGCGGTTAGACTGGAAGCTGACACTAATTCACACCACCATAGTTGGAAGAAGGCAGGGAGATGATGATGCTACTAACCCTACACCATGACTAAAAATTTATTTTTTGTCCGTCATAGAGATTATTAAAAAATATTGGACACGTATTTTTTCTTTTTTTACGTAATCAAAAAATTACGGCGATACATTGAGTTAAAATATGGCATGACGTCACGCGTAGCTAGGTTTTATACGTACAAGTGACGTAGCGAGCCCCCACTCCGCAACTTTAATGCGTTTTATCTAAGTATTTTTTTATTAATATGATAAAGCAAAAAATACGTGTCTAATATTTTTTTATTATCTGACTGACGGACTAAATAGAATTTCTTTTTTTTACCCAGGCATCATCCCTACTGCGTAACACATTATCAATCGGAGTTTGAATCATATTGAAGCAAATTGCTAATCCATTGCTTCATATGTTCGAAAAATTTGTCTGCTCGACAACGTAAATAACGCAATGAATTTTGTTAAACTGTCAAAATGAAACCAACTCCGATTGATAATGTGACGCAATTGGAGTGCGCATCTGATGTCGCTTCCACGACCAATCGCAAAATCGCACTGTATCAGATTCAGAACTTATTATTTGCAGTTTAATTTTATACAGGGTGTAAGGGACAGCCCTCCGCAAACTAAAAGGGTGCATTCAGCTTCTCATTTTGAATCTTCCACCGGAAATTTTCTCAAGAAAATTTTCATTTTTTCAATTTTTTTTTCAGTTACATTTTCACTATTTCAATGTAAAATTGCATTGTGTGTTCGCAGCACTCCATTTATGTAAAAAAACTGCAAAAAAAAAACAGCAAAAAAAAAAACCAGCAATGGATGTTGAAATACTCTAACCAACGATGCGTGAAATCAGCTGTTCACTTTCTGTCTAGCTACAGAGTTCATCGAACTCACCGCATACCTATTACCTACCCCTCCCAACCAGTAATAGACGCTCCGATTTGTGCACAAAAACACAAACAAATCAGGTTTATTGGATTCCCTTAACGTTCCTAAAAAAATTTCATGTACCGGTCATCTTAGAATGACATACTGAATTCACCCTATCAGTTTGCGGAGGGCTGTCCCTTACACCCTGTATAAACATTTAAATATTAAATTAATGTTTAAATAGTTTTGTGCAGTGAAGTGATTATTAATAAATTAATCAGTGGTTTAGGACAAGTGCATCTGGATAGCAATTATCATTTAATTTTATTGGTAAGTAAAATGCATTAATTTCTTTTATTAAGTATGAAAGTGTAAACAAATGTTACTGAAACTTTGGATAGATGCCAATTTGAAGTGCCACTTTGAAATTGAGTGTTTTAATTTTATTATTTGAGTAGGTAGGTACCTACCTAAACCCGAAATTCTCTAAGTTTTTTCACCTTAAAGATTTTTCATTTTACAATTGAGTTCCTACAATTTTCGTGCATATGAAGGTCGCAGGAATCAGCTGGATGCGGGAAGCATAGAACCAAGTGGCGATGCTTGGTGGATGTCCAGCCGTTGACGTCTTTCGGCTGAAATGATGATGATGAATAGAATAGAATAGAATAGAACACTCTTTATCATGTACACCATACGAATCACAGATATAAATGTACTTAGAATTATAGTTTGAATGATGTTATTTTGAAATAGTGATGAGATATTAAGTTGAAAACTTCTAAATATAGATGAATGTGTACTAACTCCCTTTAGGGCCGTAAGATCAAAAGCAGTTTAAACTATGGATATCGGAATCTACGATAAAATATAATCGATGGTTTAATCGTTTAATCTGCCAATAATCGATCTTGCGAAATAATCGATGATCAGAGATTAAACTCTCTCCCATCGTTTAAACTACAATTGTTCTCAAAGTCAAAGTCATTTATTTGCTACTAGCTTTTGCCCGCGACTTCGTCCGCGTTTCCGTCGTTTTTCGTGAAAAAGTACCATATGTCCTTCCTCACGGTTCAGTGGTTTTGATGTAACAGACAGATTAACTTTCGTATTTTAGTAGGGAAATATAATATGTCAATCCACAATACTGTTGAAAAATATCGCAATAAGGAACCGCAGAATATTATTATTAATAGCTGTGCCCGCGACTCCGTCAGCGTGTAACTCCTTGTATGTTACGAGTTATTAAGTTAATGTATTGGACTGCTAAGCTATCGGGAGTTACACGTGTTATTGTGAGTCAACCATAAAAGATAGACATATGCTGTCGTGGGATATTTTTTAGATAATTTTATGTAGAAGATTTCCGTCATAAATGATTTCTATGTAGCTTTAACCATTAAGGCTGCACACGCGACGGAAGCTTAAAAAATGGAGCAACTTCTCCCGTTTTCCCAACATTTCCCTTCACTGCTCTGCTCCTATTGATTGTAGCGTGATGAAAAGTATACTATAACCTCCCCAGGAGTATGAAGAATAATTCTACCAAGTTTCGTTAAAATCCGTCGAGTAGTTTTTGTTTCTATAAGGAACATACAGACAGACAGACAGACAGACAGACAGACAGACAAAAATTTTACTGATTGCATTTTTGGCATCAGTATCGATCACTAATTACCCCCGATAGTTATTTTGAAAATATATATCATGTACAGAATTGACCTCTCTACAGATTTATTATAAGTAATAGATAAATGCGGTAATACAAAGGTGGTATAAATATTCTTGTGCGATGACACATTTTGCCATATTTTGGCATGCAAATATTAATGGTAGATAAAGTGATTATTTATATACTTATGCAATATTCTAAACAAACAGTTGAAAAAAAAAACTAATTCGGAACATGAAATTAAATTTTCAAAGTACAACTTACATGTATAGATATAAAAATCTATATATACATAAAAATGAATCCCTATTTCCCTTGGTCATCGCATCACGCGTGAACCTTACGGCCAATCTTACGGCCCTTAGTGAGTGATTGAGCAAAGAATTTAAGGCGCAGATTTCCTGAAAACGATCAAAAAGGTGGTTTTTTAAAGCTGTGTATCTCATAAACCGTAAATAATTTTGGCATGTAAAAAAATATGATATCTTCAAGTCCTTTTCGCATACAGTGATGGAAGCCAAAACATAATTAAACATACTTTAATGCACCAAAAAAATCTTTAAACATACCTCCTAATAATATTTAAAAGCTGTTTATCCCTTCATTAGCAATTATAATTATAATTAAAAATATATGAAATGGCAAATTCCAAACTGCATCCAGTGATGGATTACTTTTTTATTAAATAGTTAATTTCTAATTTTATACGATTTTAATTGCACTTTTACGTCATAATTCCGGTGCGCGTGCGAATCTTCTATCTCGTGCGTCAAACTAGACAGCCATAACGCCATTTCACTTACACACCGAGCTAAACCATGCCAGGCCAGGCTAACCAGGGCCTTAAGCAGGGGTTGTTTATTTACAATTTCATCGGTTAATTACTTATGTTTACTTATTTCCGTAGCAATATATTAGGGTACAACATTCATCATCAGAGCCATCTCCCAACTATGTTGGCGCCGGCTTCCAGTCTAACCGGATGCAGCGACCTGTAATTTACATGGAGCGACTGCCTATCTGACCTCCACAACCCAGTGACTGGGTAATACGATACCCCTTGGTAAGACTGGTTGTCAGACTTTCGGGCTTCTGACGACCCGTAACGACTGTCAAACATCCACGAATTACAGCCGGGACCAACGGCTTAACGTGCTTTCCGAGGCACGGAGGAGTCTCGGTATGTAAAGATGGTCACCCATCCATATTCACTATTAGTCCACTATTAGTGCCAATAGATGACGCGGTTATGAGAGTGCGGTAATCGTAGTCAGTCCGCGCCTTAACCTGACGACCCGTGCGGCTGTTTTTACTTAGCCACGAGCTCCTTACAAAATATTACGACATTGTAAGGTAATTATGCATAGCGATGTTGTTAAGACTGCCCCGTTGTTCTAGTGCAACCATACACACACCACTAGCTCTTGCATCCACTAGATTATATTATGAGCATAAAACAGGGTGTAAGGGACAGCTCTCCGCAAACTGATAGGGTGAATTCAGTATGTCTTACTAAGATGACCGGTACATGAAATTATTTCAGGAACGTTAAGGGAATCCAATAAACCTGATTTGTTTGTGTTTTTGTGCACAAATCGGAGCGTCTATTACTGGTTGGGAGGGGAAGGTAATAGGTATGCGGTGACTTCGATGAACTCTGTAGCTAGATAGAAAGTGAACAGCTGATTTCACGCGTCGTTGGTTAGAGTATTTCAACATCCATTGCTGGTTTTTTTTTTTGCTGTTTTTTATAGCAGTTTTTTTACATAAATGGAGTGCTGCGAATACACAATGCAATTTTACGTTGAAATAATGAAAATGTAACCGAAAATAAAAATTGAAAAAATGAAAATTTTCCTGAGAAAATTTCCGGTGGAATATGATTCAAAATGAGGAGCTGAATGCACCCTGTTAGTTTGCGGAGGGCTGTCCCTACACTCTGTATAATCTAGTGGATGCAAGCGCTTCTGCAAAACATGAGTTCCTGGGTTCAATTCCCAAGTCGGGCAAGTGTTTTAAGTTTTTCCATCAGGTATTTCTCAGCAGCAGCCCGCAGTCTGTATTAGTGCCGGCTGATGACAATAGGCTCGCCCCCATATTCACCAGTTGGTGAAATCTGGGTGTGCTATAGGTACACCTCCTGCTTAAGGTTGATGCGCCAGGGTAGCCCGCGAAATTCAAAATTTCTTACGTTTTTTGCAATTTGTAGGTCAGTGTGAGCTTGTATGTTGATTAAAATATGATTCGCGGCCGTAGCTAATATTGCTTTACAGAATCATAATCATTAGAATCAGCAATACAACTCCATAAGTTAGCATTTATCTCAAATCTAGCGATTTCATGAAATCATGATGTTTGAGGTAAATGCTAACTTATGGAGTTGTATTGCTTTATTTTTCACTTTTAGTGGGTCAGTTTGTAATTTATCTAAGTTACAATAACCCATTGTCAACTGCTCATCACGTTTTACAAAATATTGCTTTTCCCGATGCAGGGACGTTAATTGTTGAGGAGTTCTCCTAGTAAGAACCAGGAGAACTGGAGCTCATGGTGAAGTCACCATCACCATTATGCATTTTGACGAGCATAAACCATATTAAAGTAATCGAATCGCAACCTATGATATACTTAGATATAATTGAGTATTTCCGATGGCCATCTGTGGTCTTCATCATCAGTTCCAGTTCACCAAAAAGTACTTTCCGAGAGCAAATGCACGAGTTACTATAAAAAATACCGAAATCGATATAAGTGTGCCCATAAAATTTGAGGGTTTCCCTCGATTTCCATGGGATCCCATCATCAGATCCTGACTTGATGATCATGGGACCACTTGGAAAGTATACCCTTTCGAAAAAAAAAGAAAAATCCAAATCGGTCCAGCCATTTTCGAGTAATCGGGGAACATACATAAAAAAAAAAAAAAAAAAGGTTCCGACGTATTGAGAACCTCCTCCTTTTTGAAGTCGGTTAAAAAGTGTGCTAAGTATTTAGAGACATCGTTTTATTTTTCCTGTAATCTATACATAAACTTCTATCATAAATAATTTCAGATTTTTCTCTGTGCAAACATCGGAGGTAAAGCAGGTATACTGTATTTTTTTTTACATTTTTCATCAAAAGTCGAAAACTATGCGGCCTAAAAAAAGAAAAAAAAAATGTTTGAGAATGTGGAAACAGCGCTCTTTAATATGATACCCCACATGCCCTAGTAGCCCTAATTCGATTTTTAAGGCCCCCTTTCAGTGCCTGAACTGTTGCAAAAAAAAAAACTTTCTTATTTGCAAAATAGTCGGGCAAATTATTTACCTAATACTGTTTCAAATTTCAAGTTGATAGCATTAGTAGTCCTTGATATATCCAGCTGTGACAGACGGACAGACAGACAGACTGAGTCGCACCATAACGATTACTTTTTACTATTTTGGTACGGAACCCTAATTAATAAGTCTGAAAAAAATCAACACTAAAACTTCCTAAGTTCGAAGGTATTAGCAGTTAAGGGCCATTTTTGCCGTTAACTGCTATTATAACTTCGAATTTCAAAATGTTCCCTAAATAGACGTATAAAAAACCGGTCAAGAGCGAGTCGGACTCGTGCACCGAGGGTTCCGTTCCGACTTCTGAAAAAGTGTGCAATTTAGAGACATCGTTTTATTTTTCCTGTAATCTTTACATAAACTTCTATCACATAGAATAATTTCAGATTTTTATCTCTGTAAACTTCGGAGATGAGGGGGGGGGGGGGAACGGTATTTTTTTTTAAATTTTTCATCAAAAGTTGAACACTGTGCGGCCTAAAAAAAATAAAAATATGTTTGAGAATGTGCAAACAGCGTTCTTTCATATAATACCCCATATGACCTAGTAGCCCCACTTTGAATTTTTAAGACCCCCTTTCAGCCCATGTTGCAAAAAAAATACATATATTTTTATTTCTTTCTTATTTGCAAAATAGTTGGGTAAATATTATCTAAAACTGTTCCAAATATCAAGTTGATAGCATTAGTAGTTCTTGAGATATCCAGCTGTGACAGACAGACAGACAGACAGCCAGACTGACTGAGTCACACCATAAGGGTTCCTTTTTTACCATTTTGGTACGGAACCCTAAAAAAGGAGGACTCCGCGCCACGCATATCGAAAGCGAAGCACCGTACCGATCTATGTGTGCGTGATTTGAGTACCTGCAAAGACGCCGCCGCGCGCCTTCGCTCGTGTCACGTGATGGCGGCCGGTCGGCATACTATGATGTAAATATAAGGTGAACTTTTATTAATTACAAATATTTAAACAGTACATCTAACTATACGCTAGAAATACGGCGCTAGCATTTTTTTTTCAAATATTCAGGCTAGTTTTTTTTTTCAATTTTTCTAACAAAAAATAACAATATTTTTAAAAGCATCCTGTATACTGACTCAGTCATTGTCCTGCGCGAGGCAAAAAAATCTACCGTATTACGTCATCGCTCGGACTCTCCGCTCCCCGCTTGCTGCACGTGTTGCAAACCGTTATTTATGACTCTTTCTTAGTACCTACCTATTCGTCTAGGATCTTGTCTCCACCTCGAGCAACGCTATTAATATTCCGCTGCAATAAACGAAAGTAACATTTGCGTTAATCTTTGGTAGAGATATTTCCAATAAATCGAAGCGGATCAGTGTGGAGCTATTGTTTTTTTATGATAGATATTAACAATTTTACTAACATTCATTTAAAATGTTTCTACTCACTGGTGTAAGACTGCCTTTGTAATGCAGGAATCAAATAATAACGTTCAGTACGTTCAGTGGAAATTAATCCTAAGTAATAATACAAATAAATAAAACAAAATAACAAATAAAACTCACCATTTATTAATTTTTTTTTTAACTTGGCGTGTTTAAAAGTCAAAATTCACTATCAGATTTACACTTATTTACACAATTTACTAGTTATTTACACATATCACATCAATTGTTGGACGTGACGCCCTTGTAGACGCACACACTGTCTAGCGCGATCGAGACAATGCCTCAGCACTTCAGTAAGCACTTGCTGTTCACTGGACATCACGTCAAATGCACTCACAATTCGCGCACGTAATTCATCTAATGTACGGATCGTTCCCATACACTAGGTCTTTGGCCCGACCCCACACGTGGAAGTCCAGGTGAGCGTGGCGGCCAGCGGATAACACTACCGCGCCCAATCCATCGCCCTTGGAACGCCTCATCCAAGTAGGTGCGTACCCGCACACTGAAGTGCGCCGGCGCGCCGTCGTGCTGGTAGTACATGTACCTGCGGTACAACACAGGTATATCCAGCAGTAGCTCTGGTAGGTCTCGCTGGAGGAACTGCAGATACGTGTCCGCAGTCAGTCGATCCAGAAAAACGGGTCCTAATAATTGGCCGTTCAACAGTCCTGCCCACACATTCACACTGAAACGGTGTTGGAAGTGGTCCGGCCGAATCACTCGTGGATTGTAATCGCACCAGTAATGCGCATTATGCATAGTCCCTCGCGCGTAAATGTGCACTCATCCGTCCATAGCACGTTATCAGTGAAATGATTTTAGCGAACTAGACGCCGCTCCCGCGTCGAATGCTGCCTGGCCGCGCAACGGGGTGCGGCAGGGGCAAAGCGGGGTATGCTTTTAGGTAAACAACGCGACTCCTTTGTTATCTGCCATAAAGTACGTTAGCTGGAATTCCCCGTTATACACGGGGTGTTGAATTTTACTTTTTAAACAAAATGGTTTTTAGTGTTTTTCTTGGAAACTAGCGTATAGAAATTTATGATTTTTTCAAGAAATGTTTATCTTAAGTTAATGAATCTATCCTCAAAATTTTTGTACTTAATTTTAGATTACCATATATATGTGTGAGCTTCACTTTCAATATGCGTGGCGCGGAGTCCTCCTTTTTAGGGTTCCGTACCAAAATGGTAAAAAAAGGAACCCTTATGGTGTGACTCAGTCTGTCTGTCTGTCACAGCTGGATATCTCAAGAACTACTAATGCTATAACAGTTTTATATGACGTTTACCCAACTATTTTGCAAATAAGAAAGAAATAAAAATATGTGTATTTTTTTTTGCAACAGGGACTGAAAGGAGGTCTTAAAAAATAAAAGTGGGGCTACTAGGGCATGTTGGGGTATCATATGAAAGAGTGCTGTTTGCACATTTTCAAACATTTTTTTATTTTTTTTAGGCCTCATAGTTTTCGACTTCTGATGAAAAATGTAAAAAAGTCCCGTCCCCCGCCTTATCTCCGAAGTTTGCATAGAGAAAAATCTGAAATTATTCTATGTGATAGAAGTTTATGTATATGTACAGGAAAAATAAAACGATGTCTCTAAATAGCACACTTTTTCAGAAATAGGAACGGAACGCTCGCTTCGCTCTTGATCGGTTTTTTAATATTTAGTTCTATAATTATCTCCAGATTTATTTATTTTTTCTCAAGTGGCGCTGCCGCTGTTGGCAGTTAAGTATACCTACTCGCCTTAATGGAAAACTCGATAACACTATTGCCCAACCTGGGAATTGAATGCAGGACCTTCTGCAGTCACGTCAGCGAGTCAGATTTTTGATACTACTGTCATATTATGAACCTCTCAGACACACAGCAGGGTTTCTGCCTATTCCCGAAACGGATACAACCGCGAAGACTCCCAAAATTATTTCCTTTCATCTTTATAATCAGTTCAAAATTATTGACAGCCCTATCTCAAAGTACCACACCCATTTACCATCGTGAAATCAATTTTCTAAAACTGATGACTCTTATTCTCCCACATATAAAGTCCAAAACCGCAATCTATTTTATTTTCTGGATAACAAGTATAAAGTTGTCAATTTTATTTGCAGTTAATAAAAAGTTTATTTAAAATTGTAGGTTGTATTGGTATGACGTTAAGATATGAAATTGTAAGGTTATGATTTTGGTGAGTGTAATAAGTAAGTTGGTTTATAATTTAAAAGTAACTTATTTTTGATTCACTCTGCGGGATGTCACCTTTGGGTAGGGTGACTAAGATTTGTCAAAAAAATATATATTTAATGTCTTTTAAATGTTAATAAAACTACTCAAGATAATTAAGTAGGTATGCGATTTAATTATTGTCATAAAAACATTCTTCTTTTTACACTCAGTAATAGGATAGGGGTCATATCCTATCTTACGACTATATAATACTAGCTGCGTCCCGCGGTTTCACCCGCGTAGACCGGTATGATCTACATACCAAATTTCATCGAAATCGGTCCAGCCGTTTGAGCGTGAAGAAGTAACAAACATACAAACACACACACACACTCACAAACTTTCGCCTTTATAATATTAGTGTGAAGTGTGATGATTATTGTGATTATACGTTTAAATATATAAAATCGTGGCAATAGCTGTTTCAGATTCGTGACAGATGTTAAGTATAGAAATTGGGGGGCTCTAGAAAAAATAATATTCTCAAAGTGCGGTGGGCAAAATAAGGTTGAGAACCTATAGATTCATGAGCGAATGAATGAATGGTTTGTGCGAACTCTGGTTAGAATATGGTAACAATGTTACGACACGGCGACGTAAATTAGAAACCAAATGTTACTGTGTCGACTCTTCCCCATTTTTAGTTGCAGCCACTGATAAACACGGAACGTCGACGAGATAATGTTTCAAGATTAAATCAGTGTCGACGCTAAGTGTCGAAACGGTTACATTATGTTCGCAAAAATGGTTATATTGGGTATGATGTAGAATGTAGATGATAGTGTATGAAATGGTCTTATGAGAAAAGAACCAGACAGATTTGAGTGGGCCTGTCCAGTCAGTGCAAGCATTTGTCAGTAATCGTGAAGCTCAATTTAAGGAGCTCAAAGGTGGTGTGTGAATTTGCCATTCCTTTCTCCGTCCGTGCTTGTTAAAATGACGACACGGTTGAGCGATTGACTGCTGCGCAGCATGTCGCGGGTTCGATTCCCGCACGGAACAAATATTTGTACGACCTAAAAGTATTTGTTCCGGATCTGGGTGTTTTTCTATCTATAATATGTATGTATTTACAAAAAAAAAATGTATATACTTAAGTAGTTTATCAGCCATCTCGTTACCATAACACAAGCATTAGGTTGCTTAGCTTGGGACTAGATGGCGTTGTGTGAAATGTCCAAAGATATTATTTATTTATTTTTATTTAATGACTATTGTAGGCGACTAAGTGTACGGAGTACGGACTGAGTGAAAAGCGTCCTGCGGTCAGCGTTGCGTGCAATTCCCATATATTCAATGTACTCTGTGACTCAGGATACCACACGTGTTAATACATCTCTCTAAGTTAGATTTCGTGCAGAGTCGTCAAACGAATCTGCACGAAATCTAACTTAGAGAGATGTATTGATGATTTTTAAAATTATATAAATACATATGTTTTATTTCCGCGTATCATACTTTGATCAAGATACAACCTGACACGGAGCTGCAAATAGCAAAAAACCCAAAAAAAATGAATTTCGCGGGCAACCACCATCATCCTTAAGCGGGCACTCAGTTTAAACCCTTATGAAGCCAGTCGACTATACACTGCTGAAGAATACGTTTCCTTGACTGTACATCCCGAAAATATCCCAAACCTTCCTCAAACACGGTCACCCCAGACCTGCTCTTGACATTCGAGGGACGTTTGATCACTGACTTTGCCCTGTGACGTCACAGCAAGTCCCTCCCCCGCTACCACGCACACCCCGCGACGCCCCGCTGTGACAATTATAGAGCAATATTGTTGATGTTGTACCAAATATTAGGGGGAGATAGTGACTTACTTTTTATGATTTGAAAGAATAAATGATTGGTTATCGAAGTTAATACAGTCAGTTTTTAGGGTTCCGTACCAAAGTAGTAAAAAAGGAACCCTTATGGTGTCACTCAGTCTGTCTGTCTGTCTGTCAGTCTGTCACAGCTGGATATCTCATGAACTACTAATGCTATCAACTTGAAATTTGGAACAGTTTTAGATGACGTTTGCCCAATTATTTTGCAAATAAGAAAGAAATAAAAATATATTTTTTTGCAATAGGGACTGAAAGGGGGTCTTAAAAATTCGAAGCGGGGCTACTAGGGCATGTGGGGTATCATATGAAAGAGCGCTGTTTGCACATTCTAAAACATTTTTTTAAATTTTTTTAGGCCGCATAGTTTTCGATGAAAAATGTAAAAAAAAATATTGTCCCCCCTTATCTCCGAAGTTTACATAGAGAAAAATCTGAAATTATTCTATGTGATAGAAGTTTATGTAAAGATTACAGGAAAAATAAAACGATGTCTCTAAATTAGCACACTTTTTCAGAAATCGGAACGGAACCCTCGGTGAGCGAGTCCGACTCGCTCTTGACCGGTTTTTTTTTAAGATTCTATAAAAGGGATTCGTGGCTAAGTAATAACAGCCGCACGGATCGATTGATCAGGTTAAGCTACGCTTGCTGCGGTCGTTCCGTGGATCGGTGACCATAGTAACATACCGAGACCCCTCTGTGCCCCGAAAATGTTAAGCCGTTGATTTCGGTTGTCGTTCGTGGATAGCCCGATAGTCTGACAACCAGACTTACCAACCTAAACCAAAAAACCTAAAACCTTAGTGGTTTTTAGGGTTCCGTACCTCAAAAGGAAAAAACGGAACCCTTATAGGATCACTCGTGTGTCTGTCTGTCTGTCTGTCCGTCTGTCACAGCCAATTTGCTCAGAATCTAATGGACCGATTAAGTTAAAATTTGGTACACATATGGATTTCTGTGACCCGAACATGTACAGCTAAAGTAAATATATGAATTTTGAATATGAGAGTCACTTTTAGGGGGAAAATAAGAAAATTAAAAAAAAAAGTTTTGTAAACTGTACCGAGTGACATATCAAATGAAAGGGCTTACTATGAGGGTCTCAAATATATTTTTTTTATAATTTTAAAATTTATTGTTTTAAAGTTATTTAAGAACATAGACGAAAATTGACCATTCCCCCCCCCTTATCTCCGAAACTACTGAGCCTAAAATTTTGAAAAAAATATAGAAATTAGTTCTATACCTGTAGATTACAGGAAAACCTATAAGAAGTCTGTGGTCTTAAAATAACATGGTAAATCTATATATATAAAAAAATCAAAGTCCTGACTGAGTCACTGACTAATATACCAACGCACAGCCCAAACCAATGGACCTAGAGATTTGAAATTGTGCACATAGATACCTTATATAGTGTAAACATCCACTAAGGAAGGATTTTTGGAAATTCCATCCCAAAGGGGGTAAAACAGGGGATGAAAGTTTGTATGAAAAATCCTATCCCTTGAGTTAATAATAGACTTGAAACTTAGCACGAATATTCATCTAAGTAAATTATAAAGTTTATCATTTTTAGTTTTCCTAAACTACCCCCTAAGGAGGGATTGGGGGTGTCAAAGTTTGTATGGAGGAACTTTAACACGCGGTCCGATTAACTCAAAACTCAGTTTTTATACTTGAGACCAAAAATTAAGACTAACGTGTATCAGGGTTTTCCAAAAATCTACCCCTAAGGGGTGAAAAGTTAATTTTATAGCGGAGGATTTTATTGGGGGCTTGATTAACTCTAAAATTGGTGTAAATAATGTTTGAGTCAAGTTATGGAAACATACCAGACGATTTTTGAAATTCTTTAGGTATCTGTGTCCGTGAAAACAGATACAGTTTATATGAAAAGTCTTATTAATTTGGTTAATGAACTTGAAACTTAGCACAAATACTTGCATAAGTAAGTAATAATGTTTGTCATTATTAGTTTTTCAAAACTACGCCTTAAATGAGATTTAGGGATGTTAAAGTTTGTATAGAAGAATTTTAAAGCGCAGTCCGATTAAAAAAATGTGTACTTTGAGTCAAGTTAGGAAACTTGCCAAACGAATTTTCACCGATTTTGACGGCATATAGCTGATGTTTTAAGGAGTAACTTAGGCTATTTTTATTTTAGAAAAATAATTTGGGTTCCGCGCAAGAAAATTAAAATCCATGAAATCAGACAACCACGTACAGCCCAGTACAAACTTACTAAGCTTCCGCTGTCTATTACGGCTATAACAACAAATAATTAAAATAAAGCAAAGTTAAAAATTTAAGGGGTCGGTCCCCATACAATAAACTTTTCATTTGGAAAAAAAGTAAAAATTTTAATCTAGCATGTGGGGTGTCATGACATTATTTCATCACCGCTGCTCTCTAAACGGTGAAGGAAAACATCGTGAGGAAACCGGCATGTCCTAAAACCAAAAATTCGAAGACATGTGACATCTACCAACCCGCACTGGGCCCGCGTGGTGGATTACGGCCCACTCCCTCTCACTGGGAGGAGGCCTGTGTCCCAGCAGTGGGAACATTATAGGCTGATTATGTGTTATGTGGGGTGTCATCGTCTAGAACTCATTGAGTAGAGTACAAACATATATTTATTTTATCTTTTAAAATTAAGAAATAAGGGGCCGCAAAAGTTGTAAAAGACCATTTTTGTACGAGCTCTAGCGCAACAATTCAACAAATTAGGAATTTGAAACTTCTTTATACCATGTAAGTACCATAAATACTGTATTTAATCAACAATACTGAAAACGGCGATTCATAAGGTATTTTGTTTAAACATGGGTGATTTTCTGCAACTGCAAAAAATAACCTTGTAATTCACAGTATCATTTTAAAATAAGTAAAAAGTTATCTATGCGATTGTTAAACATATAGGTATGGTACGGAACCCTTCGTGCGCGAGTCCGACTCGCACTTGACCGGTTTTTTGGTTGCTATTTCATATGAATAATCCTGTATTATTTTGTGTTAACGTTAAATAAAAAAAAAAAAAAAAAAAAAAAAAAGGTGTGTCCTCAGACTACATTGCCCAATAACTGGGTTGGTCAGATAGGCATGTCGTTCCATGTAAAATACTGGCTATAAATTCAGCTGCATCCGGTTAGACTGGAAGCCAACCCGAACATAGTTGGGAAAAAGGCTAGCCTATGATAATAATATCATGACGGCTGACATGAAAATGATGACAGCGGCAAAGATTTAAATCATTAGATTCGCCCTTCCGCTTCAAAAGATAGTCACATTTTTGTTTCGTTTTGACACGCAATGACGCAGTGATTTCACTTGATTATAATGGAAACGCTGTCTAAAAATGTGTGAGCTCAATCTTCTTAGTACGTACACTTTTTACTGTGACTAAATCGGAGCGTCTATTACTGGTTGAGAGGGGTAGGTAATAGGTATGCGGTGAGTTCGATGAACTCTGTAGCTAGACAGAAAGTGAACAGCTGATTTCACGCGTCGTTGGTTAGAGTATTTCAACATCAATTGCTGGTTTTTTTTTTTGCTGTTTTTTTTAACATAAATGGAGCGCTGCGAACACACAATGCAATTTTACATTGAAATAATGAAAATGTAACTGAATTTTTTTTTTGAAAAAATGAAAATTTTCCTGAGAAAATTTCCGGTGGAATATGATTCAAAATGAGGAGCTGAATGCACCCTCAGAATAAGTATTGTGAGGGCAAATCTAGCAATTTAAATTTTTGGGAGGGCGGTGTTTGACTTAATGTCAAATACTGGTGAAAAGACAGAATTTTCTGACGGCCGTTACGGCCGCTTTTCTAGGAAACCACTCCCTTCTGACCCCATTCACGAACAATATATCGTATACATACAGGGTGTAAGGGACAGCCCTCCGCAAACTAACAGGGTGCATTCAGCTCCTCATTTTGAATCATATTGCACCGGAAATTTTCTCAGGAAAATTTTCATTTTTTCAAAAAAAAAATCAGTTACATTTTCATAATTTCAATGTAAAATTGCATTGTGTGTTCGCAGCGCTCCATTTATGTAAAAAAACCAGCAATTGATGTTGAAATACTCTAACCAACGACGCGTGAAATCAGCTGTTCACTTTCTGTCTAGCTACAGAGTTCATCGAAGTCACCGCATACCTATTACCTACCCCTCTCAACCAGTAACAGACGCTCCGATTTGTGCACAAAAACACAAACAAATCAGGTTTATTGGATTCGCTTAACGTTCCTGAAATAATTTCATGTACCGGTCATCTTAGTATGACATACTGAATTCACCCTATCAGTTTGCGGAGGGCTGTCCCTTACACCCTGCATAAGGTAGGCTGCCCAATTTTTGCTACTCAATTACTTACACTAAAAAACTGGCCAAGTGCGTGTTGCACCATGCACAATGATGGCTTCCGTAGTTGATAAGAATTTATCCCGAAAACAAGCAACATTGTAATACCAAAAAAAAAATGTTTATGTGATGTGATGGAATAATAAATGAACAATTGGGTTGGTATCAGAATGACTGGATCGCAAATTGACCACGTCGCTCTTAATCCAAATCTCAAAATGTCTAAATTTCAAAATACCTAACTCGCAAAATGACTACATCGCAAAAAGTCCGAACAGTTGTGTAGGCACCTATACATTAATCTCTTTGGTTCTTAATGTGATTTTTTTTCTTACTTTCGCTAGACTATGTGCTTATATATAGGGTGACTGGTAATTAGTGACCGATACCTAAACCCATGATTGTGCTCTTCTCTTTTTTTCGCGATTTCAGGTTTGGTCCCATAGTAAAAGTTGTTTGTTATCATGAGCACAATCATGTGTTTAGGTATCGGTCACTAATTACCAGTCACCCTATACAGGGTGATTTTTTAATGACCAGCCAAATTTTCACAGTGTGTTCTACTCATGAATATGAACAACTTTCACTATGGGACCAACTTTGAAATCACGAAAAAAAACCAGCGGTTTCCTACAAAAGTTCAATACCTACTCGATCAAAATGTATGAAACAGCTGATATTTTTTTTGCGATTTCAAAGTTGGTCCCATAGTGAAAGTTGTTCATATTCATGGGTAGAACACCCTGTGAAAATTTGGCTGGTCATTAAAAAATCACCCTGTATATGAACCAAATCGGTTCATTTTGATGCTTGAACAAACAGACAAACCTATAAACAGACAAAAATGTTAAAATCACCTATTTTGGGTAATGTAATTATGTATTACTTATAAATACTTACTTAAAAAAAAAAGGGCTTTGCGGGCATTGATATATAAAAACGGGTTTTTATATATCAATGTTTGCGGGTAAGTAACAGCCGCACGGGTCAATCGATCAGGTTAAGCTGCGTTTGCCGCGGTTGGTCCGTGGATGCGTGACCATAATCTTTACATACCAACCCTCCGTGCCTCGGAAAGCATATGAAGCCGTTGGTCCCGGCTGTCATTCGTGGATCTTTGACAGTCGTTACGGGTCGTCAGAAGCCCGTAAGTCTGACAACCGGTTTTACCAAGGCGTATCGTGTTACCCAGTAAGTGGGTTCTGGAGGTTAGATAGTCGGTCGCTCCATGTAGAATACTGGTATTTAGCTGCATCCGGTTAGACTGGAAGCCGACCCCAACATAGCTGGAAAAGGCTAGGCAGATGATAATGATGAATGATGATGTATCCAGTCATTCTGATATCAACCCTGTATAGGTGCCCACACAACTGTTCGGACTTTTTGCGATGTAGTCATTTTGCGAGTTATGTATTTTGAGATTCAGACATTATGAGATGTGAACTAAAAGCGATGTAGTCATTTTGCGACTTAGGTATTTTGAGATTTAGACATTTCGAGATTTGGACTAAGAGCGACGTGGTCAATTTGCCATTCAGTCATTCTGATACCAATCCCGTTTTTTTCCTTTTGAGGTATGGAACCCTAAAAATTAACCCTTTACTCGCGTGGGGGTCAAAGTACCCTTGCCACTTATGATAAGTGTCAAACTTCCAAACTATCTATTGCCACTTGCCACCTGTGGAGCGTCCCTTAACCCTATCACAGTATTAAGAGAACCCCTAATGTAACTGACCGAAGGGACACTTCGTATAATGTCATTTATTTGAGGAGAGTCAGTTCCGTTCAGTTTGCTACTTACGGTGTTAATTCTGTTTTAAAGGGGACTTTATTAGTTTTTTAGTATTTTTTAGTAGGTACCTAGTACCTATTGTTATACCTATTATGGTGTGTGCCTTTTAGTCTGTGCTAAATAAATCTATTTTCTTTCTTTCTTTCTTTATTCATGTCCAGTGGAATAAATAGATCAATCAATCTGCCTAGCCTTTTCCCAAGTATGTTGGGGTCGGCTTCCAGTCTAACCGGATGCAGCTGAATACCAGTACTTTACATGGAGCGACTGCCTATCTGACCTCCACAACCCAGTAACTGGGTAATACGATACCCCTTGGTAAGACTGGTTGTCAGACTTTCGGGCTTCTGACGACCCGTAACGACTGTCAAAGATCCACGAATGACAGCCGGGACCAACGGCTTAACGTGCTTTCCGAGGCACGGAGGAGTCTCGGTATGTAAAGATGGTCACCCATCCACGGACCAACACCGGCAAGCGTAGCTTAATCTGATGGATCGACCCGTACGGCTGTTATTACTTAGCCACGAGCTCCTTTAAACTTGGAATTAAGTGGAATAAATAGATATAGAAATAAATAGTTTATTAAATTAAACAATGACATAATTATGTCGTGATGGCCCAGCCCCTCTCATGCACGATGTTGTAGATTCTAATTCCCATTCCCCATCCATCCATCCATCCATTCCCATCCATCCATTCCATTTCCCATTTGTTTTGTTTAGTTTTAAGACTATTAAGTTAACGATAAACAATTTTGGGTTGGTATCAGAATGACTGGATCGCAAATTGACGACGTCGCTCTTAGTCCAAATCTCAAAATGTCTAAATCTCAAAATACCTAAGTCACAAAATGACTACATTGCTTTTAGTCCACATCTCATAATGTCTAAATCTCAAAATACCTAACTCGCAAAATGACTACATCGCAAAAAGTCCGAACAGTTGTGTAGGCACCTATGCCTACAGTAATCTCTTTGGTTCTTAAGAGTGTGGTTCCCTATTTTCGCGCTCGGATTTTAAACATCTGACGCTCGACGCCGCGTAGCGAGTGCGCGTGTGTGCGTTTTTCCTCATGTACGGCACACAGTTGCGAAGCTACGACGATTAAACGATCTTGATCTGTAGCTATGGCGTACCTATATTTTTTTGAAGTAAAAGCTAGAGGTTTACGGAGAAAATAAAAAGACTGTCCACAATACGTTATTAGTGTATTTTAATTAAATTTATACAAATATGGATGAAAAAATAATATTATGTAGGTACTTATAAAAACTAAACTCATTTTACTTATTTGTTTAAGTATTTGTATACTAATAAGTAATTGAAGTTTTATAAAAGTATTTGTCTAAGGAGATCGATCGACTTTTCCTTGGATCTATAATTTCTGGGAGAACACAATCAGAACAAAATTTTGTTAACAGCGGAACCATCTTTTGACCAAAATCATTGTTTTTTTGTGTAAAAGAGTTGAATTTAAGCCCTATTTCAATGTAGATAAAGACGCCACGCGCTAGCTATAATTTTTTATTTTTCTTGCGGCATTATAGGTTTAGCAACCGCATCAAGTTCATAAAACAGTTGAATTTGAACCAACAATAATACATAAATACATAAAGCCGCCTCATGCGCAAATGATTGGTTTACTGTTTTCAAATTTCAAATAGATAGGTCACCCCGCTGCCACAGAATAAATAATAGTACTGCTGCGTTCGTGTGGGGTTGGTTTTATAATGTTTATTAGCCTAGGCAGGTATTGTACGTGCCCACTCGACCTAATGACTATACAGTCGACCACACGTCGCACGTCAGTGGTAAGTGATAAGGATTTGTATAGGTATCGTTTTCATAGTTTTCGATTTCGACTATAGCCAATAGTGAAGTCAAAATTAAAATCCAAGATGGCGGCTGCGAAGATTTTAAAATTTTTCGTCATGGATGTCGTTTTCATAGTTCTCGAGGATGAAGCCGATAGTGAATCAATCATCGTAGAAGGGATGATTGACTGCACTATGCGGCCCATGAGAGCAATGCAATGGTGGCCCAATGGTAACGATCCCGACATATGAGTAGGTCATGGTTTCGAACTCAGGCAGGCACTTTGTGTAAATAATTTCATCACCACTACTCTCAAAACAGTGAAGGAAAATATCGTGAGGAAACCGCCTAGAACCAAAAATTCGAAGACATGTGACATCTACCAACCCGCACTGGGTCCTCGTGGTGTATTACGGCCCACTCCCTCTCACCGAGAGGAGCCCTGTGTCCCAGCAGTGGGAACATTATAGGCTGATTATGATTGAGACCCATTATGTTGTGAGCGAGCACGTTTCAGTGCCAGAGGTCATCACTGATGTGAGATGAGAAGATATATTACGCTCAACACCGCCGCGCGCGGCCCTTGTCCGATCAGAGCGCGGCTAGCCGCGCGTGGCAGCCGCGCTCAAATGCCGCCCTATATTTGGACACACCTTTATATAGTGCCTTTATCTATGCCTCACTCGTTTCGTATCGTTTAGTGCGGTCGCGATTTGAGTGTATTTCCCATAGTTTTATTGATGTTTTCCTCGACCCCTGTTTTCTTTCTGCGGACTTCTGATCTTGCTTCTTGTACGAACCTTGCTACCACACCGGACACGGTACGGAGAACCCCGCATAAACGTTGGACTTGAACTTGTTATTTTGTATATTACGACCAGCCTACCGATTTCATATTGGCACCATGGATCGTTGTGTAAATTGTGGCAAAGTGACTAGAGGCTGTAGTTTACGTGGTCGTCGAGCTGAAGAACTTCAAAAATCAGCTGTTAAGTACCTATATGTAGATCGGTATGTAACCTCACTTTTATTACATCTCTTTTAACTCGGAACTCAGACCGCAAAAATCCGCAAAATGTTCAGTGATGGTTTGATAATATAGTAGCTATAAATTGACACCAATTTCATCTTTTTACAACCCAGGCCCAGGCCCAAGTTTATATGACATGGTTTCCGTCTCCTTTGTCACGGATCCACAATAGAGATTGTGGCAGTAGAGATTTCAAATAAAAATCTGATATAAATTTTTTCTCCATATTCATCATCCAAAATTCTTGTAGCCATCTTGGATTTACATTTTGACTACACTATCGACGTTAGCACCCACAAGAACCATGAAAACGATACCCATGATGAAAAATTTTAAAATGTTCGCAGCCGCCATCTTGGATTTACATTTTAACGTCACTATCTGCTTTAGCATCCTCGAGAACAATGGGAACGATCCCCATGACGAATAATTTAAAAATTTTCGCAGCCACCATCTTGGATTTACATTTTGACCAAATTATATTGTATTATTGATATTGTAATTACAATATCAATATTACAAGTAATACAACATAATTCAAGAATTGTAACATAATTCTCCTAAAGTAAGTGTGCCTACCACTTTAGCTTCTTAAAATATTACTTAAATGAAAGGATTAAAAATATTTAGTCGCACTACAATTTACTATATATCACGCGAGGCGCATGCGCGGCGGCGGGAGGTCAACCGACATAGGTCCTGCGTCGACGAGCGCCAGAGCGCGACTGACTTAGGCCGTTCGATGCACCCGATTTTATACTCACTTTAAAAAATTATTTTCGTAAATGATTGAAGACAGATATATTTTATTTTTTACACATATATACTACAATCTTTCTTCTTACGTATAAAATGATTTGTGTTGCCAAATGACTTTTAGATTCTGAGAAATGACGTGTTTTTTTGTAGTCGATTTCTCGATTTTTGATTATCTTAGACGTGATTAAAATACAAGTTAATGAATTAAAAATCAAACTTTTCTCAATGCATTTTAAATTTCAGGATATGCCTCTTCGAATGAATACCACTTTACCTTCTTAATTAGTAGTAATAATTGGTGTAAGATTACTTCAAAGTTGAGCCTTCGCGCGTCATCTGGAAATGGCGCCTTCGAAATCGACTATTTTCGTAGTCAATAATTCAATTTGAACAAGTTTTTTTTAATAGACTTTAAATAAAAATATATGATAATTACGATGATTGAAGTCAAAAGAAGCTAAAAAAATAAATTATGTGACCAAAATCACTTCAAAATCTCCCAAGTTCTCGATTTACGTATGAAAAATGCAACAACGCTCTTAAGGTGACTTTTTTTCTAACTTTCCCTAGACTATAAATGTGCTTCCCCAAAATTCACTTTTTACACCAAACTTGAACCAAATCGATCCATTTTGATGCTTGAACAGACAAACCTACAAACAGACAAAAATGTTAAAATCACCTATTTTGGGTAATATAATACTGGTATTCAGCTGCATCCGACCCCAACATAGCTGGGAAAAGGCTAGGCAGATGACGATGATGAATGATGATGTATCCAGTCATTCTGATATCAACCCTGTATAGGTGCCTACACAACTGTTCGGACTTTTTGCGATGTAGTCATTTTGCGAGTTAGGTATTTTGAGATTTAGACATTATGAGATGTGGACTAAAAGCGATGTAGTCATTTTGCGACTTAGGTATTTTGAGATTTAGACATTTTGAGATTTGGACTAAGAGCGACGTGGTCAATTTGCGATCCAGTCATTCTGATACAGACCCCGTAACGACTGTCAAAGATCCACGAATTACAGCTGAGACCAACGACTTAACGTGCTTTCCGAGGCACGGAGGAGTCTCGGTCTCGGTATGTAAAGTTGGTCACCCATCCACGGACCAAGCCCAGCAAGCGTAGCTTAACCTGATGGATCGACCCGTGCGGCTGTTATTCTTATTACTTAGCCACGAGCTCCACGTGTTTTATTCTTGTTAGGTACTCAATATCATAGTGGAATGATTAGGGTCATAAATGCGATTAATAAATTTAAAAAAATGATTTTTTGGGAAAGTTGTCTGTTATTACGAGTACAATCATATGTTTAGCGGGAGAAGTCATTTGATGATTTCCCCTCCACAAAAAAAAAATAGGGATTTTTTTTCGCGATTTCAGGTTTGGTCCCATAGTAAAAGTTGTTTGGTATCATGAGTACAGTCATGTGTTTAAGTATCGGTCAGTAATTACCAGTCACCCTGTATACAATGTGCGTCACTTTCTTTCAGTTTTTCTTTCTTTCTTTCTAAATCCGGGCAAGTACCAATGTGACTTTTTCAATTTCATTACTTTCTGAGTTTATCTTGGATATTAACTGACATCATTGTAGGAAAACATCGTGAGAAACCTGGAGTAATATATATTAATAAAAAGAGAAGTTCTGACTGACTGACTCATCAACGCCCAGCCCAAACCCTTTAAGTGTTTAGGCTGGGTGAAAACTACAAAAAATCGTAGAACATACATGGCGGTTAACACTTTGAGCGGAGCGACGTTATAATACGTATGATAAACGCTATTTGACACAACGTTTAATCACGTCAGCAAAAAATATGTCTTTCTTTAAAGAACGTGTATACAGGGTGTCCCGTAAATAATGGATAATCTCTTAAGGGGTCGTTGTACTCATCATTATGAACAACTTTTACTATGGGACCAAACCTGAAATCGCGAAAAAAAATTAGCTGACCAGTACATTTATCTACATCAAACTCGTCAAAATGTAGGGAGCAGCTGATTTTTTTTTCGCGATTCCAGGTTTGGTCCCATAGTAAAAGTTGTTCATAATGATGAGTACGATGACCCCTTAAGAGATTATCCATTATTTACGGGACACCCTGTAAACGGCTGCGGCCTATGCCAATTCCTTCAGGCTACGTCATCGCGCCGCGCCGTATCACTTTAAATTTTCGGACTGCTAGCGCCACTCCACGTTACTTTTGTTGTACACTTTTTAAGGCTACTCACACACATACATTCTAATTACGCGTACATTCGCAACGTCGACGTGTAGTAACGGTTGTGTCACATTTCATATTATCTTTGCTTGTATGAAAAACCAGAACGTCACTAATCGTCATATATTTTGTATGAGAAAATAGTGTGCCGCGCAACAAACATTTGAATACCCAGATGCTCAGCTGAAAGTGTTAAATCGATAGGTGTGGTCTCTGCTATCAGCTCGCACTGGCTTGACACCTTAAAAGAAACACCCTGTATATTAAGAAGATAAATGCTTTGAATGAGAGTTTTATATTACTTAGATTAGATTACTAATTACTCAATCCACCTGTAGCCTAACCCCTTCACTGCGACCCTAATCAAATAGTGACCACTCAACGTAATTAGAGACCCCCGCGGGGACCCGGGGGCCTGGTGGCGAAGTTGACAATGTGTTGACACTACGAGTATTTGTTTACCCTTGTTTGTGACGCTGATGGGGCGTTATGGCGAATTTTGTGGAGATAACGAAGTCAGAAAGTGGCACCGGTGACTAAAAAGTTGTGTGGAAATCTGTTGTTATGGTATGGGCGTGTGATGCGGAGGAATGAGGAAAATGAGCGGGAATGTAGATATAAGAGTATAGGGGAAGACCAGATGGAACATAAAGGGTTCCGTAGTTGAAAGGAATTTATCACAAATACAAACACAACAGAGGAGCTCGTGACTAAGTAATAACAGCCGCACGGGTCGATCCATGAGGTTAAGCTACGCTTGCCGGGGTTGGTCAGTGGATGGGTGACCATCTTTACATACCGAGACTCCTCCGTGCCTCGGAAAGCACGTTAAGCTGTTGGGTCCCGGCTGTCATTCGTCTCGAAGCCCGGAAGTCTGACAACCAGTCTTACCAAGGGGTATCGTATTACCCAGTTACTGGGTTGTGGAGGTCAGA
This sequence comes from Cosmia trapezina, assembly GCA_905163495.3. Taxonomy (NCBI): domain Eukaryota; kingdom Metazoa; phylum Arthropoda; class Insecta; order Lepidoptera; family Noctuidae; genus Cosmia; species Cosmia trapezina. Next base: position 2,877,263 of record LR991046.1, on the reverse strand, counting down.
CAGGCAGTCGCTCCATGTAAAATACTGGTATTCAGCTGCATCCGGTTAGACTGGAAGCCAACCCCAACATAGCTGGGAAAAGGCCAGGCAGATTGATTGATTCCTTTACTTGTGCTGTGAGACCTTGCTTCTTGACAAACATGATTCTAGGTCAGCGGGAAGTACGCCCTATAGGTTTTGATTTACTTGCGAGTATCAAAATATGTCGCATAAATGGCCGTATTTTTTATTGCGTTGACTTAGTAGCTTGATTTTTTTAGAACTCCAAGGGACCATAGACTTACGAATTTAATAATAAATTCAACTCAAAAAAAATGAGACCCATTGCTCTGTTGGCCTATTTCACGATGTCCGAATAGCCACTTACTGAATAAATTCAAAAATAACAGGAACAGAATTTGTATGAAATTATCTGCCAAGAAGTTAATAGGGACTTTATCGTATGTGGTGAAACAAGCCGCCGGGGTCGCGGGTTGTTCGAAAGAGATATTTGTCCCTCCTGATTTCCCATCCACAAAAAAAAAGGTGGTGAAACAGTACCTTAGTGTTTTACGCAAATACCACGCAGATGAAACCAAACAGTATAAGATGGGTGATCAAACTCAATAGGCTGTCAGTTACTTTAGCTATTAATAAAACATACGATAAGGTAGATCCTGAATACCGAGAGGGATAAGGGATTACAGCAGTAGCCGTCGATTAACAGAAGAGTCGAGAAAACAAATAATTAATGTTATGCCGCCATGATACTAGCGTTGTGTTGGGTTCTAGGACAAGCGGATCAAGTACCAGTTGAATCAAAACCGTGTGAGTAGAGTATGAGGATTCATTAACACTTTCAGCTGAGCATCTGCGTATTCAAATGTTTGTTGCGCGGCACACTATTTTCTCATACAAAATATATGACGATTAGTGACGTTCTGGTTTTTCATACAAGCAAAGATAATATGAAATATGACACAACCGTTACTACACGTCGACGTTGCGAATGTACGCGTAATTATAATGTATGTGTGTGAGTAGCCTTAAAAAGTGTACAACAAAACTAACGTGGAGTGGCGCTAGCAGTCCGAAAATTTAAAGTGATACGGCGCGATGACGTAGCTTGAAGGAATTGGTATAGGCCGCAGCCGTTTATACACGTTTTTTAAAGAAAGACATATTTTTTGCTGACGTGATTAAACGTTGTGTCAAATAGCGTTTATCAAATTTTACGTATTATAACGTCGCTCCGCTCAAAGTGTTAAGCGCCTATACTACCTCAACTGGCCTAGGGTCAGCGCACACCAAGAGCAGAGCATTTTCTGACACAAACAAGGCGTTTATCTTTACGTAATAACGTCGCTCCGCTCAAAGTGTTAACATTACCCAAACCGTCTTAGCTGCCACGGCTTAATTTAATCTATATTTTATAAAAATCAAAAGAGAAGTCCTGACTGACTGAATGACTGATTGACTGACTCATCAACGCCCAGCCCAAACTGAAACTCAAAGCTGAAATTTTTCACAGAGGTTCCCTTTATAATGTAGACAAGGAATAAGGAAGGAATTCCTGGTAGTACGTTCCCGTGGGATATTTTCCGACAACCACGCGGGCGAAGCCTCTGGCAAAAGCTAGTCCATACTAATATTATAAATTCGAAAGTAACTCTGTCTGTCTGTCTGTCTGTCTGTCTGTCTGTCTGTCTGTCTGTTACCTTTTCACGCCTAAACCACTGAACGGATTTCGATAAAATTTGGCAAGGCTATAGATGGTATCCTGGGGACGGACATAGGCTACTTTTTTTTTCAAAAATAATCTTACAGGGGGTGATATAGGGGATGAAAGTTTGTATGGGAAACTCAGTATTTCTTAAGTTAGGGATGAGAAAATTAAAAAGTATGCTTTTGATAGGAAATTAAGAAATATGCGGTTCAGCGTTTTTGAAAAATCATCCCCTAAGGGGGTAAAATATAGTAAAATAGGGGTTGATTTTAAAATTTACAAAACTGCACGGATTTCGACAAAATTTGGCAAGGCTGTATATAGCATCCTGGGGACTGACATAGCATACTATTTTTTTCAAAAATAAAACTACGGGGGGTGATATAGGGGATCAAAGTTTGTATGGGAAACTCAGTATTTCTTCAGTTAGGGATGTGAAAATTAAAATGTATGCTTTTGGTAGGAAATAAAGAAATATCCGGTTCAGCGTTTTTGAAAAATCATCCCCTAAGGGGTTAAAATAGGGGTTGATTTTAAAATTTACAAAACTGCACGGATTTCGATAAAATTTGGCAAGGCTTTATTTAGCATCTTGGGGAAGGACATGGGCTACTTTTTGTCTTAAAAAATAATCCTACAGGGGGTGATATAGGGGATGAAAGTTTGTATGGGAAAATCAGTATGTCTTAAGTTAGGGATGTGAAAATTAAAATGTATGCTTTTGATAGGAATATAAGAAATATGCGGTTCAGCGTTTTTGAAAAATCATCCCCTAAGGGCGTAAAATATAGTAAAATAGGGGTTGATTTTAAAATTTACAAAACTGCACGGATTTCGACAAAATTTGGCAAGGCTGTATATAGCATCCTGAGGAATGACATAGCATACTATTTTTTTCAAAAATAATACTACAGGGGGTGATATATGGGATGAAAGTTTGTATGGGAAACTCAGTATTTCTTCAGTTAGGGATGTGAAAATTAAAATGTATGCTTTTGGTAGGAAATAAAGAAATATGCGGTTCAGCGTTTTTGAAAAATCATCCCCTAAGGGGTTAAAATAGGGGTTGATTTTAAAATTTACAAAACTGCACGGATTTCGATAAAATTTGGCAAGGCTTTATATAGCATCTTGGGGAAGGACATGGGCTACTTTTTGACTTAAAAAATAATCCTACAGGGGGTGATATAGGGGATGAAAGTTTGTATGGGAAAATCAGTATGTCTTAAGTTAGGGATGTGAAAATTAAAATGTATGCTTTTGATAGGAATATAAGAAATATGCGGTTCAGCGTTTTTGAAAAATCATCCCCTAAGGGCGTAAAATATAGTAAAATAGGGGTTGATTTTAAAATTTACAAAACTGCACGGATTTCGACAAAATTTGGCAAGGCTGTATATAGCATCCTGAGGAATGACATAGCATACTATTTTTTTCAAAAATAATACTACAGGGGGTGATATAGGGGATGAAAGTTTGTATGGGAAACTCAGTATTTCTTCAGTTAGGGATGTGAAAATTAAAATGTATGCTTTTGGTAGGAAATAAAGAAATATGCGGTTCAGCGTTTTTGAAAAATCATCCCCTAAGGGGTTAAAATAGGGGTTGATTTTAAAATTTACAAAACTGCACGGATTTCGATAAAATTTGGCAAGGCTTTATATAGCATCTTGGGGAAGGACATGGGCTACTTTTTGTCTTAAAAAATAATCCTACAGGGGGTGATATAGGGGATGAAAGTTTGTATGAGAAAATCAGTATGTCTTAAGTTAGGGATGTGAAAGTTAAAATGTATGTTTTTGATAGGAAATAAAGAAATATGCGGTTCAGCGTTTTTGAAAAATCATCCACTAAGGGGGTAAAATAGGAGTTGATTTTAAAATTTACAAAACTGCATGGATTTCAACAAAATTTGGCAAGGCTTTATATAGCATCCTCGGAAAGGAAATAGGATACTTTCAAAAACAATACTACAGGGGGTGATATAGGGGATGAAAGTTTGTAAAGGAAACCCAGTATTTCTAAAGTTAGGGATAACAAATTCATGCTATTGGTAGGAAATTAAGAAATATGTGGTTCAGCGTTTTTGAAATATTATCCCCTATGGGGGTAAAATAGGGGTTGATTTTAAAATTTACAAAACTGCACGGACGTCGATAAAATTTGGCAAGGCTTTATATAGCATCCTGGGGAAGGACATGAACTACTTTTTGTCTTAAAAATAATCCTACAGGGGGTGATATAGGGGATGAAAGTTTGTATTCAGTATTTCTTAAGTTAGGGATGTGAAAATTAAAATGTATGCTTTTGATAGGAAACAAAGAAATATGCGGTTCAGCGTTTTTGAAAAATCATCCCCTAAGGGGGTAAAATAGGGGTTGATTTTAAAATTTACAAAACTGCACGGATTTCGACAAAATTTGGCAAGGCTTTATATAGCATCTTGGGAAAGGACACAGGAAACTTTCAAAAACAATACTACAAGGGGTGATATAAGGGATGAAAGATGGGAAACCCAGCATTTCTTAAGGTATGGATATGAAAATTCAAATTTATGCTTTTGGTAGGAAATAAAGAAATATGTGGTACAGCGTTTTTGAGGGGGTACAATAGGGGTTGACAAATGTTTGTGTAACTACCTCTTTTTAAGAGATTTAAGGGATTGGAAATGTAGTCATAGTTCGAATCTTGAGGTAACATTTAGTCTTTATTTCATTCGAAGTTTTTACGAGGAAATTATTTGAACGAGTGGACACTCGGACAAAAGTTATTTGTTATTAGAGCGTGACTGGCATAATAAATTTTAAGTAATTAACAAAGTCCCCCCGCCGCGTAAGTGTGTCTGTTTGAATGCGATAATGTCAAAAAGTACCGAACGGATTTTCATACGGTTTTCTCCAATGAACGGAGTGATTCAGTGTAATTCATTATGGCATTGTGTAAATTGGCTGAAATATGACGACGACTGTTGAAGATGTCGGAAAAAATCATGCTGACTGGTAGCTTTATGCCTACTATACACGGTAACGATATATCGTAGCGATTTGAGTTTGTACAGTTATATCGGACGGCCCTATGTTTTCCACATGTACGTTCCCATGTGATATTTTCCGACATCCACGCGGGCGAAGCCGCGGGCAAAAGCTAGTTTAATATAATTCTTAAATAGTTTTTAGGGTTCCGTACCAAAATGTTAAAAAGGAACCCTTATGGTGCGACTCAGTCTGTCTGTCTGTACGTCTATCACAGCTGGATATCTCAAGAACTACTAATGTAATCAACTTGAAATTTTTAACAGTTTTAGATGACGTATTTGCCCAACTATTTTGGAAATAAGAAAGAATTTTTTTTTTTTTTGCAACAGGGAAAGGGGTTCTTAAAAATTCGAAGTGGTTGGCTATCTCGCTTACGACAACAGACAAACGAGGCAGTCAATTCTATATCTGCCTGCCTTTTCCCAACTATGTTGGGGTCGGCTTCCAGTCTAACCGGATGCAGCTGAATACAAAAATTTTACATGGAGCCACTACCTATCTGACCTCCACAACCGAGTAACTGGGTAATACGATACCCCTTGGTAAGACTGGTTGTCAGACTTTCGGGCTTCTGACGACCCGTAACGACTGTCAAAGATCCACGAATGACAGCCAGCCAGGAGCAACGGCTTAACGTGCTTTCCGAGGCACGGAGGAGTCTCGGTGCGTAGCTTAAGGCCCTGGTTCCAAGCGTGGTTTAGCTCGGTGTGTAAGTGAAATGGATTTATGGCTGTCTAGTTTGACGCGCGAGATAGAAGATTCTCACGCGCACCGAAATTATGTCGTAAAAGTACAAATAAAATCGTATAAAATTAGAAATTAACTATTTAATAAAAAGTAATCCATCACTGGATGCAGTTTGGAATTTGACATTTCATGGTATATTTTTAATTATAATTATAATTGCTAATGAAGGGATAAACAGCTTTTAAAGATTATTAGGAGGTATGTTTAAAGATTTTTTTGGTGCATTAAAGTATGTTTAATTATGTTTTGGCTTCCATCAATGTATGCGAAAAGGACTTGAAAATATCATATTTTTTTTACATGTCAAATTATTTACGGTTTATGAGATACACAGCTTTAAAAAAACACCTTTTTGATCGTTTTCAGGAAATCTGCGCCTTAACCTGTAGGATCGACCCGTGCCGCTGTTATTACTTAGCCACGAGCTCTTTCAATGATGGTCTACCATTGCATAATTAATCCCGCTGTTTGAGTGGCCCCACACGAATGTAAAGCTCTTAATGAAAAGAGCAAGCTATAGTTAACCCTCTGTTTGCCGACGGAAAGCGGCCGGGGCCCACCGGCAACAGGGAGCGGGGGCCCGGGGGCCCGCGGCGATAATGTTATGAATTTTATTGTTTGTTTTACATCAATTTTGATTTGGGGCCCGTCAATACAGTTTTTTTTAACTGTTCTGTTGCGCGCACCGCTGTAGTGTCAGTTCAGTACCTACATACAGGGTGTCCGGTGCTCCGGTGAACTAAAACAACTAATTAAATGTCCTCTCTAATATCTATGTTTATGTTTTTTTTTAGGGTTCCGTACCTCAAAAGGAAAAAAACGGAACCCTTATAGGATTACTTCGTTGTCCGTCTGTCTGTCTGTCTGTCTGTCCGTCCGTCCGTCTGTCTGTCTGTCAAGACCCTTTTTCTCAGGAACGCGTGGGGGTATTAAGTTGAAATTAATATCAAATATGTAAGTCTATAATAGTCCCTTGGAGTTCTATAAAAATCAAGCTTCAAATCAACGCAATAAAAAATACGGCCATTTGTACGACCTATTTTGATACTCGCAAGTAAATCAAAACCTATAAGGGGGTACTTCCCGTTGACCTAGAATCATGAAATTTGGCAAGAAGCAAGCTCTCGCAGCACAAGTAAAAGGAAAAGTCCGAAAATTATTAATTTGTAAGTAATTTTATCACATATTTTTTTATTTTTTTTTTTCAATGTTGTTGGTTTTTGGGATAAATTCTTTTCAACTACGGAACCCTTCATTGTGCGTGGTCCGACACGCACTTGGCCGGTTTTTATATTTAAGTTTTATTTTATTTAATATTTTTAATTTTAAATGTATGGATCACGAAATCTATCTATTTAATCCTAAAGAAGAACACACACAAATTATAAAATTTTAACCACTTAAAATGCATAAAAACCCTCGCTAAAAACATTGAAACTCTTCACTGCTAAGCCCTTCAGAATGTAATGCAAGTCGACACAGCGAGTAATAGCCGGTGTAAATAATGTAAACTAGACAATGAGTTGTTTCGGCCACTAAATTATTGCAGGGGCCTTTTGACCCGGCCGCGGCAGTGAAGGGTTAATTTTGTTAATCCGATCATTTATTTTTATGAATTTTGATGATGACTGCCTGTTTAAGGGGTTATTGGGTTATAATAAATAGGGGGTATATTTAATTGATCCTCTAAAAACTTTTTGACTTTCTATAATCTGAAATAATAATTATTCTATGTGATAGAAGTCTATGTATAGATTACAGGAAAAATAAAACGTCTCTAAATAGCACTCTTTTTCAAAAATCACTCGCGCCTCGGTGCGCGAGTCCGACTCGCTCTTGACCGGTTTTTTTAAATTAATGATCCTCTAAAAACCTAACAACGTTACTGAACTGCATTATGTAAATGAGTATACTTATCTCGGTCAAATAATATCTCCAACCGATCTCACAACAAAAGAAATATGAAGGGATAAACAGCTTTTAAAGATTATTAAGAGGTATATGTTTGAAGATTTTTTTGGTGTATTAAATTATGTTTAACTATGTTTTGAGTTCCATCACTGTATGCGAAAAGGACTTGATAATATCACATTTTTTTATTTGTCAAAATTATTTACGGTTTATGAGATACACAGCTTTGAAAAACCACCTTTTTGACCGTTTTCAAGAAATCGCCAGGGTAGCCCGCGAAATTCAAAATCCACAAGTTAGCATTTACCTCAAACCTCATGATTTCCTGAAATCGCTACATTTGTTAAAAATGCTAACTTATGGAGTTGTATTGCTGATTCTAATGATTATAATTCTGTAAAACCATATTAGCTACGGCCGCGAATCATATTTTAATCAACATACAAGCTCACACTGACCTACAAATTGCAAAAAACGTAAGAAATTTTGAATTTCGCGGGCTACCCTGGCGCTTTCGCCTTAAACAATTAAGTAGTAAGATAAAGAAACAATGAAATGACAACCACAGGTGTGTTGACTGTGTTGTGTATTTGTGTACTCTGTGTATTGTGTACTATGACGTAACAGCACACAATTAGCTAATGAATTGGGGTCGAAACATAATAGGCTATATTCCCATTGTGATTCGACTTTTAGTTAGCACAATGGACAAGAGAATAGGGTGTCGGTGTTAAAAGAAATACTTGTTCGTAATGTCACCTTTCGTTCAATAGTAGATACGGCCCCGACTTACGAGTTGTAGGTCGTGGGTTCGAACCCAGACAAGCACCTTACTTTATGCAATTTACTTCATCACCACTCAACTATGTTCTGAAGGTCAGATAGACAGTCGCTTCATGTAAAAAAAAACCGGTCAAGAGCGAGTCGAACTAGCGCACCGAGGGTTCCGTTCTGATTTCTGAAAAAGTGTGCTATTTAGAGACATCGTTTTATTTTTCCTGTAATCTTTACATAAACTTCTATCACATAGAATAATTTTAGATTTTTATCTTTGCAAACTTCGGAGATAAGGGGGGGAACGGTATTTTTTTACATTTTTCATCAAAAGTCGAAAACTATGTGGCCTAAAAAAAAAATAAAAAATAGTTTAAGAATGTGCAAGCAGCGTTCTTTCATATGATACCCCACATGCCCTAGTAGCCTCACTTTGAATTTTTAAGACCCCCTTTCAGTCCCTGTTACAAAAAAAACATAAATATGTTTACTTCTTTCTTATTTGCAAAATAGTTGGGTAAACGTCATCTAAAACTGTTCCAAATTTCAAGTTGATAGCATTAATAGTTCTTGAGATATCCAGCTGTGACAGACAGACAGACAGACAGACTGAGTCACACCATAAGGGTTCCTTTTTTACCATTTTGGTACGGAACCCTAAAATATGTGTTCAGTATCAGTAGGCAACTAAATATCAGTACTTTACTAGTCTAACCGGGTGCAGTTCCGGTTAGACTGGAAGCCGACCCGAACAAAGTTGGGTAGAGACAAGACAGATGATAACATTTTAGAAGATTAATCTGTGTACATACATATTTACATACGGTCAATTTGAAATTTTGAACCCAAAAGCTGCCCTATTCTTACAACGAGTGTACACACGGCTACACATCAAGCTATACATTTCCAGTTTACACTGACCTCACATTGTGAAGAAATCCTATACAATGCGAGATCAGCTTATACTGGAAATGTATAGCTTGATCTGTAGCCGTGCGTACTCATCTACAATGTTAAGAGCACGCATAGCATGACCGCCATAGAAACGGGTTTTGTCGACGGAAGAATAGACAAAATGGCAGATAGTAGAAATATTTCATTCTTTCTACCATTGTACCATATTTCTACCATTCTACGCGTCTAAGCCATTGATATTTATTTTATGGCAAGATATGTTACGCCCTAACATCGCAATCACTAAACCTGGACTCGGCGCACGACTACATGCACCAAAACTAGCACAATCCGCAAACCTACAGTTACTGATAGACAAGGACAGAGAAGAAATCGCGTTAGCCGCTGAATGTTTACGATTGTAAATAACTTTGCATGTCTATCTTGCTCTCACAAACATGGCGAAGCAACAATGAAATATTATTATAATTTTCAACAAAATTAACATTTTTGGCTGTAACTTACGAGTGAAAAGAATCCCGTGGAACTTGTTTTTGAACTATTTGTGCACATTTTGAAACAACATTGTTGTTGCTTATTTAGTCGATTACAGTGATAAAGGCTAGTTCGATTGTTACTAGGAGTCTGGCCACGCTAACTCTGCCATGCAATAAATGGGCAACCCCAAAAAGTTTTATATTGTAAGACGTGTATGTAGATCTAATGATTTTGGTATTTTGCCTTTTCATTTTTGCATAATAGATTATTTATCTAAGAATGTTTTTATTACTTTTTTCCGTAGTACAGACGGTGATGTCTTGTACAGATTTCCAAATTCTACCATTATTTCACTGCAGAGTTAGCGTGGCCAGACTCTAAGATCAAATGTGTGCGTTAACACAACTTATGCGGTCCACGTCGAGGAGCGCGAACCATATCTTTAGACGCTTGGCAATGTGTAATTATGTCTATTCTTCCGTAGACAAAACGTCGCCATGCTACGCGGGTTGCACCGTGATCTAAGTACCGTACAAAATGTGTTCCCCAAGGGGAAACAGTCGAGACCCCCGGGGGAACACGCAGAGCTTTAGCTGTAGTTAAATATTAACGGTGACGTTAGCTGCCGATACCGGGGATGTTTGTTACTGTACTCTGTAAACAATATTGGGTATAGACGGTCGTTACGAGTAGTGAGAAGGGTAAAAGTCTGGCATCCTCTTACCTCTTACCAAGAGGTATCGCGTACCCAGTAACTGGGTTGTGGAAGTCAGTTAGGCACTCGCGCATGGTATAAAATCGCTTGACGTGCGCTTGCGCTCGACACTTCAAATGTTAACCGATTTTTAGGGTTCCGTACCTCAAATTGAAAAAACGGAACCCTTATAGGATCACTTCGTTGTCCGTCTATCTCTCAAGACCCTTTTTCTCAGGAACGAGTGCAGGTATCAAGTTGAAATTAATATCAAATAGGTAGGTCTATGGTCTCTTGGAGTTCTAAAAAAAATCTAGCTTCTAAGTCAACGCAATAAAAAATACGACCATTTATGCGTCATATTTAGATACTTGCAAGTAAATCAAAACTTATAGGGTACTTTCCGTTGACCTAAAATCATGAAATTTGGCAAGAAGCAAGGTCTCACAGCACAAGTAAAGGAAAAAGTCCAAAAATTGTTAATTTGTAATTTTATCACATAAAAACATATTTTTTTTGGGATTACAATGTTTTTTTTTTGGGATAAATTCTTTTCAACTGCGGATACCTTTATTGTGCGTGGTCCGACACGCACTTGGCCGGTTTTTTTCTAAAATATTAGCCTACTAGTTAAGTTGCCATGGTATGTGATGCGGAGGAATGAGGAAAATGTCGTCAGGAAAGTTTTGAGTACGAATATTGATGGCTATTGGTGTCGGTGTCGGAAGTCGGCGGCAAAAAACGAAAATACATTTAACCAAACTTCCGAAATTAAAGTTAAGTTATTTTTAACCGACTTTAAAAAAAAAAGAGGAGTTTATCAATTTGTCGCGTACCTCAATCTGCCTAGCCTTTTCCCAACTATGTTGGGGTCGGCTTCCAGTCTAACCGGATGCAGCTGAATACCAGTATTTTACATGGAGCGACTGCCTATCTGACCTCCACAACCCAGTAACTGGGTAATACGATACCCCTTGGTAAGACTGGTTGTCAGACTTTCGGGCTTCTGACGACCTGTAACAACTGTCAAAGATCCACGAATAACAGCCGGGACCAACGGCTTAACGTGCTTTCCGAGGCACGGAGGAATCTCGATATGTAAAGATGGTCACCCATCCACTGACCAACCCCGGCAAGCGTAGCTTAACCTGACGGATCGACCTGTGCGGCTGTTATTACTTAGCCACGAGCTCCTCTTGTTTGTCGCGTACCTATATTTTAAAATTTAAACAAAATCCTTTTTTTTTAGATAGTGTATGCTCTTGAGATGGTCCCATTGTCACCAAGTCAGAATCTGATGAGGGGATCCCACGGAAATCGAGGGAAACCTTCAAATTTTATAGGCACACCTATAGAGATTTGGTATTTTTTTAAAGTAACTTGTGCATTTGCTCTTGAAAAGCACCATTTGGTGAAGTGGAACTGATGATGAAGACCACATAATGGCCATCGGAACTACTCAATAATAAGTATTTCACGGGTAGCGATTCGATTATCAATTTATGCATATGCTGAAGTGGCTGATGGTGACTTCACCATCAGCTCCAGTTCTCCTGGTTCTTACTAGGAGAACTCCTATTAGAGAAAAATATTTTGTAAAAGATGATGAGCAGTTCACATTAGGCTATTGTAACTTAGATAAATTACAAACTAAAAAGTGAAAAATAAAAACTTTTTTACAAAAAAAAAAAACAACCCACTTCAAAAAAAAAAAAACTGCAAAGTGAAGAATAATTTTTACAAATAATTTTTTTGTAAAAAAGTTTTTTGTTGTTGTTTTTGGAAGTCGGTTGCATTTGTGTGTTTGTTTGGTTGTGTTGTTGCATTTATAGCCCCATCTTTTCCCGACATTCTCCTGTCCCGGTACTACCCCACATTCCCGTGACGATGACGGAGCTCATTATCGATATTGAGCTATTCGTTTAGTTCGCCAGGGGAACAGTAACCAAATCAAATATTATGGAGTAGGTGTTGCCCGCGACCTCGTGAACGTGTATTTTTTTAGGGTTCCGTACCAAAAATGTAAGCTGAAAGAACATTGCATCGACTCGATTATAACTACAGTCTGATTTTTAATTCCACGGAATTCTGACATTTCAGAAGTGTTGCCAATACTACAACGGTCCTAATAAAAACGGAACGCATTTAAGCGAAATTAAAAAAAAACCTTTCTTGAATATAAGGTTTCAATTAGAAAAACTAAAACTTAAAAATTGACTGATAATTTTAAAATGGTAATCAGATTTTTTACTATCACATTATTGAAGTTACGATAGTTAGTAAGGTAATTATTTTTCTTTCACAGGAATCCCTGTCCAATAATGCGTAGGTTACAAACCTTTTTTAGGAATATCTTTTTGATTGTAAAATCATCGCTTCTTGTAACTACAGACAGACAATGATGATGATATTAGTGATAATGATACCTAAATGAATATTTAAATTTAAAAAAATATGTTCTTTTACGCTTTTTTCCATTTAGCCATATAAAATTAATATTTTAATTAGTGTGCATTGAATGCACGGAACAAACACTATTTACATTGTCATATAGTTTACTTGATACAATTCTCTTTCATGTTTTGTTATTTTATATCCCAAAAAATTGTAGTAATTTTCAACTTATAAAAAGGACAAGACAGAAAAAAGGTTTAGGATATCTGAAGTGTCAAAAAATTACTGCTGTCAGAATTCCGTCGAATTAAAAATCAGACTTTAGTTGGGTTGTAGCCGAGTCGATGTAGTGCTTTTAAACAGCTGTTAACAGCGCGTTGATCAATCTCAGGCCATGGCGTGCTAAGACAGACCCCAGAGGTCTAATTGTGTGCTTTTTAAGAAACTTGTAACTCGTAACACCTTTAAGAAACTTGTAATTTATAAATAAATAAATAAATAATAATAAATGGTAAAAAGGAACCGGCCCTTATGGTGTGACTCAGTCTGTCTGTCTGTCTGTCACAGCTGGATATCTCAAGAACTAGAACTACTAATGCTGTCAACTTGTTTGGAACAGTTTTAGATGACGTTTACCCAACTATTTTGAAAATACGAAAGAAATATAAATATTTATATTTTTTTTTGCAACAGGGACTCAAAGGGGGTCTTAAAAATTCAAAGTGGGACTACTAGGTCATGTGGGGTATCATATGAAAGAACGCTGTTTGCACATTCTCAAAAATTTTTTTTTTTGGCCGCAGTTTTCGACTTTTTTTTTTTTTTTTTTTTTTTTGATGAAAAATGTAAAAAAAAATACAGTTTTCCCCCTTATCTCGGAAGTTTGCATAGAGAAAAATCTGAAATTATTTTATGTGATAGAAGTTTATGTAAATATTACAGGAAAAATAAAACGATGTCTCTAAATAGCACACTTTTTCAGAAATCGGAACGGAACCCTCGGTGCGCGAGTCCGACTCGCTCTTGACCGGTTTTTTTAATACAAATATCTACTCGGGTCGATCGATCAAGTTAAGCTACGCTTGCCGCGGTTGGTCCGTGGATGGGTGACCATCTTTACATACCGAGACCCCTCCGTGCCTCGGAAAGCACGTTAAGCCGTTGGTCCCGGCTGTCATTCGTGGATCTTTGACAGTCGTTACGGGTCGTCAGAAGCCCGAAAGTCTGACAACCAGTCTTACCAAGGGGTATCGTATTACCCAGTAACTGGGTTGTGGAGGTCAGATAGGCAGTCGCTCCATGTAAAATACTGGTATTCAGCTGCATCTGGTTAGACTGGAAGCCGACCCCAACATAGTTGGGAAAAGGCTAGACAGATTGATTGATGTTTTGATATAATGAAAGTAAGTAATCAAAAGAAATTGCTTAAAAGTTTTTGCTAAGAAAATTTTAATTCCGCGGGCTACCCCGGCGCTTCCCACTTGCATTTTTATTTTAAACAGTCAGTGTCAAAAATATCAGGACGAACAGACTGTTCAAAATGATCTCAACAAGTAAGAAAATTATTTTTTATCTCAATTGGATAAACTTCTCGTCAGAATTACAGTCGTCGTGTAATGTCTTCATTCTGAAACATTCCTTGTGTCATTGAGCTAATATTTCATTTTCATTAGTAGTTGTTTAGATCATTTTGAACAGTCTGTTCGTCCCGATATTATTGACGCTGACTGCAGTGACTATAATTATGTACAAAATAAATTGGTTTAGGCTTGAAAACTTAATATTTTTCAGTTTGTATCTCTTTTAAAATCGAACTTCAATAAAACAAATCAAATCACTATTCCAACATACTATACTACGTCATATCCCGTCTGTTCTCAATTTGAAACACACAGAGTACATCGGGGGCGCTTCGACTTCCGGCCCCGCCTACCGCCCGCCCTACGCCGCGCTACGTACTATACAGTACAGATACACTTGTAGAACAAATATCTATTGTAGCATTTTATTTCTGTAGCCATGCATATGTATAAGCTCGTAGCTAAATATTAACAGCCACACGGCTCGATCGAAGGTTAAGCTACGCTTGCCGCGGTCAGTCGTGGATGGGTGACCATCTTCACATACCGAGACTCCTCCGTGCCTCGGAAAGCACGTTAAGCCGTTGGTCCAGGCTGTCATTTGTGGATCTTTGACAGTCGTTACGGGTCGTCAGAATCTTGAAAGTCTGACAACCAGTCTTAGGGGGGTATCGTGTTACCGAGTAACTGGGTTGTGGAGGTCAGATAGGCAGTCAAACAGCTGATTTCACGCGTCGTTGGTTAGAGTATTTCAACATCCATTGCTGGTTTTTTTTTGCTGTTTTTTTTACATAAATGGAGTGCTGCGAACACACAATGCAATTTTACATTGAAATAATGAAAATGTAACTGAAAAAAATTTTGAAAAATATGATTCAAAATGAGGAGCTGAATGCACCCTGTTAGTTTGCGGAGGGCTGTCCCTTACACCCTGTATAGGTAAGGAGGTGCAAACTTATATCCATTCGAGTTTTACCATTCACCAAAATCATCGACCACATAATTTAGAGAATTAAAACAAACTTTCTTAAGCACCTATACTACCTCAAATGGCTTAGCATAATCCTCCGTTATGTCGAAATACTTGAGGATTAATGTTAAGTAAGTACTATGTTTGACGAAAACGCGATTGCATGCAATTTTCTCGATAGAAGAAAATTCCAAAGTTAAAACAATAAACCGCTGGTTGTCAATAAATACTTCAAATTAACTAACTACTTAACTAAACTAACTCTAAAAAAAAAAAAAAAACATAAGACCTGAGTCTTATATTTTTTATTTTTTTCAAATTACTTATCATTATTTTCACCGTAAAAAGCAATGACCTAAACTATCGGCGCCCAGCACCGCACTCAGTCCACGAGCAGTATCGTGCGAGCGAGATAAAAAGATGAGGTATTATGGGCTCTTAATTAAAAAGAAAGAACAATCAATCTGCCTAGCCTTTTCCCAACTATGTTGGGGTCGGCTTCCAGTCTAACCGCATGCAGCTGAATACCAGTATTTTACATGGAGCGACTGCCTATCTGACCTCCACAACCCAGTTACTGGGTAATACGATACCCCTTGGTAAGACTGGTTGTCAGACTTTCGGGCTTCTGACGAGCCGTAACGACTGTCAAAGATCCACGAATAACAGCCGGGACCAACGGCTTAATGTGCTTTCCGAGGCACGGAGGAATCTCGGTATGTAAAGATGGTCACCCATCCACTGAACAACCCCGGCAAGCGTAGCTTAACCTGACGGATCGACCCGTGCGGCTGTTATTACTTAGCCACGAGGTCCTCTACGAAAAAGAAAGAACAACAAAAATAAAAAAGTTATTGCCGTATTGTCGTCACCGCCTTGTTTAATACAACGTTGATACCATGGAATTAGTAAGTACTAAACTGATCAATACCTTTTTAAAATAATGCCTGCCTACCAATCAAAATTGCTACACACAAGGCAATTGATTAATACCACAAAGCTCCAATTTTTCACACCATTGTTATTATAATTTGAATGTACCTGATTTGAATACATTGTAACATTCAATAAAAATGTCTTCTTTACACCCTTGACTAACCTCAGGGCGGGATTTTATTAAATCTTTTCATCAATTCTTTGATAGAATATTCGAAATTGTGGCGTTATTAGAATATTGTGTGCGAATTAAAGATCAGTAGGATTATTTCAAGTGATTTCTGTTAGATACAAGATTATGGGAAAATGTCTAAAACAATTTTCAACAATGGCAATTTTTTTTTCTGTAAAAAGGATATCGGAATCACTTTTAACCGTCATATAAAAGGTGTAACTTTTATAAATAACGCACAACCTCTTATGGGGTCATTGTACTCATCATTATGAACAACTTTTACTATGGGACCAAACCTGAAATCTCGAAAAAAAAATTCTGCTGTTCCCTACATTTTGGCGAGTGAAACAAGCCATTTATGGCTTGTTTCACTCGCCAAAATGTAGCAAAAAAATCAGCTGTTCCCTAAATTTTGACGAGTTATAACTCGTCAAAATTTAGGGAACAGCTGATTTTTTTTTCGCGATTTCTGGTTTGGTCCCATAGTAAAAGTTGTTAATAATGCCCCTGGCTGGAGGCTTTGAGTTCGCTTAAGGCCCTGGTTCCAAGCTTGGTTTAGCTCGGTGTGTAAGTGAAATGGCTTTATGGCTGTCTAGTTTGACGCGCGAGATAGAAGATTCTCACGCGCACCGGAATTATGTCGTAAAAGTGCAAATAAAATCTTATTTAATATTAAAAATTAACTATTTAATAAAAAGTAATCCATCACTGGATGCAGTTTGGAATTTGACATTTCATGGTTTATTTTGAATTATAATTATAATTGCTAATGAAGGGATAAACAGCTTTTAAAGATTATTAGGAGGTATGTTTAAAGATTGTTTTGGTGCATTAAAGTATGTTATAATTATGTTTTGGCTTCCATCACTGTATGCGAAAAGGACTTGAAAATATCATATTTTTTTTACATGTCAAAATTATTTATGGTTTAATGAGATACACAGCTTTAAAAAACCGCCTTTTTGATCGTTTTCAGGAAATCTGCGCCTTAAGGCATCCACAGGATTAACCAGTTAAGGTGTCTCGACCCCTAGTGGTCTACTGCGAAATGCCATTGACAAAAAAAAAGTAAGGTTTTTTGTGTAATGTTTCGCAAAAAGTCGCGCAGGAGACACGGCTTTAGTATTCGTGTTTATTAATAAATTGTATTTTGTGTGTTTCATGAACTGTGTCAAATATTCTTTATTTTTTTCGTTTTAAAACTGTCAAGTGACTCCCACCTTGACCCAATTCAATGTTACAAATTGATTTACTCTACAAAATATTTCCTTCCACAAAATAGTTACCAATCAAATTCAATTTTCATTGGAAAGTATTTAAACCTCGATCCAGGGATTCACGCCGGGATTCGCTCCGGGACGTCGTCGTCGCCCCGGGAAATGAACGCGGGATTTACTTCCGCCCTGCGATTAGATTTCGAACAATCTTGGATTATGAACGCGGGATCGATTTTTAAGACGTTTATTTTTATAAGAAAGTGTCTTTGAAGTATTTCTTAAGTAGATAACAGACATGAGATATACTATAAAAACTTTTTTACTTTGGAACTTTGGAAGGCGTACAAGGAGCCGAAGCCAACTTACAGAGGCCCTTTAGACAATTTTACATGACGAGGCGGCACCAGCCGACGATTATCCCTGTATGTACTATGCAAGTGCACCCAAGGACAACCTTTTTTTTAAAGGATTATTATTATTACCCATACGCAAAATACGCGCATTGACGTGGAGTTGCGGGCACCACCCCGTATTACCTAGGGGATTATGGGTTTATTTTAATGTAACAGAGGATATAGAATTTAAAAAAAACTTTTTTACAAAAACAAAAACCGACTTCCAAAAAAAACACTACAAAATAACTTTAATTTCGGAAGTCGGTGTCTTTGGATCTGTATTTTAGGTTTTTGCCCCCGACTTCCGAAATTAAAGTTATTTTTCACTTTGTAGTGTTTTTTTGGAAGTCGGTTTTGTTTTTTGTAAAAAAGTTTTTATTTTTCACTTTTCAGTGGGTCAGTTTGTAATTTATGTAAGTTACAATAACCCAATGCCAACTGCTCATCACGTTTTACAAAATATTGCTTTTCCCGATGCAGGGACGTTAATTGTTGAGGAGTTCTCCTAGTAAGAACCAGGAAAATGTGGGTTTATATTAAACCATCTACCCAAATAATTTAAATTAAAGTACCGCCCCTAAGACGACCCACTGACCAATTTAAGTGTTATGCAGTAACCGCTTAAATCTCAGACTAAATAAAAAACCCCGACATAGTGCTGCGAACAATACAGTGAAGCATGCTGCGCAAAACTACACCGCGCTCTGTGCATACACGCTCACACGCACACATTTACACCAAACTACAATTAAACTACACCTCATTACGTGCACACATGTTTTACCGAAACCCGAAACGTGCGGCTTCACGTTACTGTTGGCAGCGCTATGTCTTGATTTTTTATTTATCCTAAAATTATATAAATATACTTGAGCAGCGGCAACAAAACTTTACATACCTACTTTTGGTTTCGGAGCGTGAGAAACCTTACTTAAATACTAAACACTCAGGATTTTGACTGAGGATACTTAATATAAAATAAAAAAAATGAGAATACGTCTTGCCGATTTTGAGGCGACTTTTATTCTGAATCTCAATAAGACATGCCTAGATACATGGCTCATGCGGTGGGCACAGACCGCTGAGCTTGCAAACGATAAAGTTACTAGAATAGAAACATAGCTATATGTACTTATACTTAGTCTAGAGCAGACGGGTGAGGTGTATTCATAACTCCTCCGTCCCTAAGAGCAAAATTATCGGAAGGCTCGATTTGAGAGTCTTTGCGATAATTTTGCCAAATTAATAAACATTTTGGCGATTTTAGCCAGATTATATTATAAATCAAGAATGTAAGAAAACTGAAAATTACTAAACCTAAAGTTACGTATCCTAAATTTTCACTGAAGTTAAAGTCTTTCTTTTCATTCAAAACACTTTCGATCACTTCACTATGCTTTAACGAAAAGGCCATATATTTCACTTCGTCTAAACTTATTCCTTACATATTAACTACGCTTGATTTGGAGACAGTCGCATTCACGCGCAACTGCGGTAACGTGACAATGGGAATCTTCTCCACAACTTCCAACTCCAAAACATACGACGGTGAACGTGAATTCCATAGATTTGCAGGTCACAAGGCTCGTCAATGGTCACCAGGTAAGTGCCGAATATAAGTTGTTACTGATCTCCTCACCGCATTTCTTAGTCAGTGTTGTTCTCAATAAAGGAGCCAGCTAGCTGCGTTGACTTGCTGAACCCTGACCTTCTCAATTTCGATTTTACGTTGTTTACAGGGAGTATGGTCATCTTCGAATTTCATGAACTGTTCCACACAAGTACGTTCATAGTATAAGGCTTGATTATCCACAGTGCATAAAAACTGATCGTTAGCAGAGAGTGGTCCACATGGTTTTACTTGCGGTAAGCATTTGATTCATTTCGCCAGAAGGTAAGTATGTTTAGGAATAATAGTTAAGGTTTTATTTTCTGATTCAAGAAAGATTGGTAAGGAATATATCTTAAAATAGTTATATGATGAGTGGAATTTCCATTATAAATGTTATCTGATTATCTTTAATAAATGATTTTACACAAATGGTCTCTTCTATTTTCAATAACTTTGTTTCTAGTGGAGTACGTATACCTACAGCAAGTTTTCAGAGTTAGAAATTAATTGTAAATGATATAATTCTGTAGAATTCACAATTGATTGATGTAGTATCGATATTTTACTTAGCGCTAATGCTGTTTCGATTTCACTTAGCCTAGCAAAGATAGAACGAAAACTGCTTGTGAATACAGAAAATAATAAGGTAAGTTAAGAAAATCCAATTATTTTGCTTAGCGAATAAATTTTTCAGAATTAGTTCAATCTTTGTTAGGCGATTTTGAAAGTTTACAGTATTCTGATTGTTTCAGTTGCATTAAAAACTATCAAACATCTTGGAGACTATTGTAAATTTTTTTAATAATTTAAATTGGAAATAAGTTCTTCATATCGTGCGTCAACGTCATACAAATAAAATTTATGCCAAGCATTAGTTACAAAAGTAGGTAAGGGAGGAATTTCCATTACTTCATCGTGTCTACTAGAAGCATGGGTGCTTACTTCTTGAAAATGTTCTTTCCTAATATAATCACTGAAAAATTCATAAGCCTTTTGAGGACTAATGAATGATCTTATGCTACCAGTGTCAATCATCATTCTTGCGTCTATTTCTTCTAAATAAATGTAGGGAAGCTTTAATTAGGATCGCAATTTATTTCTAAGATTTCTTGTCCTTCAACGAGGCTTTTTCCTGAACATCCACATTCTGCCTGTAATTTGTTGGTTCTAATTTGTCATCAGGTACGTTAGAATCTTTCAGGCAACTTCCGTTATTATAGTAGTAGTTAATCTCATTTGAATAGTCATAGTCATTTGTTAAATTATAATGGTAAAGTTCATCATAAGAGGGGTCGTAGACATATGCGTAATCGTTCATCGTAAGTTCATTTAAATTAAAAATTTGTTGTGGCCTAGATTGGTCCGTTCTCATAGACACGTCGCTATCTTGATTTTGGGGTTTTAATACCTGAGGAGGATTCGATCCAGCCTGTTGCGGTGGTTTGTAACCGAATTGTTGCGGTGGAAAGCACCCAAATTGTTGCAGTGATTTGTGTCCTAACTGTAGAGGTGGTCTATAGCCAAACTGTTGCGGTGGTCTATAACCAAACTGTAGAGGTGGCCTATAGCCAAACTGTACAGGTGGCCTATATCCGAACTGTTGAGCTGGCCTATAACCAAACTGTTGCAGTTGCAAACCCGATTGAGGACGATACTCAAGTACCGGCTTGAATGGTTGACCTTGACCCATAGGTTGTGTATTTTGGGGATTATTCAAATTAAATTTAGACTGAGGTTTGTTATTGACTGGTTGTGTTGTCGATGACCTTGAACTTGATGCCAAAATTTGACTATTACCATGAATGCGGTTACGCATATTATATTGGTCTAAGAAATTAACTTCTTCAAGTACGATGCTTAAACCTGCTTCTAAGGTTGTAGGCGATTTAAGCCTAACGATACGGACCATATTTTCAGGAAGGTTGTACAAAAATATATTTAGAGCCGTATTGTTGTAGATAACCGACTTAGCACGTCTTAATTCCACATCATTAATTGTATTCACCTTCGACATTAATAACGAGCGAACATTTTGGATTCTATTACAAAAGTCTAAAAAGCTTTCGCCCGCATTAATTTTTAAAGATTCTAATTCAATATTAATACACGCTTCACTACGAGGGTCTCCAAAATGTTGAATCAACAAATCTTTTAATGCGGACCATGTAACAATATCTTCACGTTCCGATAAGAGCGCAGCTGCATCCTCTCCCAGCCTACTCGTTAAAACATTAAAAACATAAAGATTTTGTTCCTCACTGCCCTTAAATCGATCAACCACGTACTGACATTTTCTCAAATAGAGGTTCAACTGTCTTTTATCACCATTAAATAATGGGATTAATTGTACGATTTCTTTAGGTATTGGTTCAATTGTCGTCATGATTATAGAGTAATGAACTGTTCAGAGGGTGCAACTCGCTTTATAACAATCCTATTAAAATTCACACACACTTAAAATACAACAAACACACAATTAAAGTACTATAATAATCAGGAATAAGTACTGGATAAGTTATTTAGAAATTAAAATTTTGAAACCTTAATATTTAAAAGATTTTGTAAAAAAAATAGTTTTTCCTTAAAAGTTACTTTACCTTACTACACATTTCATTGAAATTACAATGAACAAAAAAAAATATTCAATCAATCAAGATTAGAATAATAAACTTAATTAAAAATGTGAACTCTCTAACATTGACACTACTCTATGTTATGTTCTAGGAATTAAATAGAGATAAGACCGGGTATAGTTTCATACAGAGTTATCAAACTAAACACTAAACATTAAACTTGTTATAACGAGCGAGGTTTGATCTCGAAAATAACATTTAAAACTTATGCAAAATATAGGAGGATTAGGGGAACAAAGGATTGGCGAAAAGATTTACTCACCAACCGCCCGCAACTCCCATACTTGATGATTTTTACACTCACGCAATTCAAAAGAATATTTATTTGGTTCGAAGGATTTCCTCTGCCGTAGATTTTACGCCTAAGTTTCTCCTGACGAATTTGGACGTCGGAAAATCGCGGAAACTACGGATTTCCAGGAGAAAATCCTACCGGCTGCGCCACTTTTGGTTTCGGAGCGTGAGAAACCTTACTTAAATACTAAACACTCAGGATTTTGACTGAGGATACTTAATATAAAATAAAAAAAATGAGAATACGTCTTGCCGATTTTGAGGCGACTTTTATTCTGAATCTCAATAAGACATGCCTAGATACATGGCTCATGCGGTGGGCACAGACCGCTGAGCTTGCAAACGATAAAGTTACTAGAATAGAAACATAGCTATATGTACTTATACTTAGTCTAGAGCAGACGGGTGAGGTGTATTCATAACTACCTACATTATGTAGTTAAATACTTCATAAAATGCTTAAATAACTATGTTTGTAAACAATATTTATTATTCGATATCACTTCCGACAGCAAATGCCTGTCGGAAGAATTGATGTCTTCATACCGTATACGAACTGTCAAAATTGTACGGTTACTGATTTGTGAATAGCGTTTAGCGGACTTCGTCGATATCAATGGCGTTCGATACGGTACGAAACCGTATCGTGTCGTTGTGAATAGGTATGCAGATCTCATTAGATCTCACCAACATCGCGTCGTAATCGCGAAAAAATAATCAGCCGTCCCATACATTTGCGTCGAGTAGGTATTGAAGTTTTCTATGGGACAGTTGAAATTTTTTCGCGATTACGATGTTGGTCCCATGGAGAAAGTTGTTCGGTTTGATGTTCTGTACCACGCCCTGTTTGACGCGGATGCAAAACGACACGTTCGTTGTATAGTTCACAATGCGATTCAACTACTTATAGTATAGTTAAAATCTCGCTGCAGACTCGGTCATAAATCATTCGAGTGTTTCGCTCTCTTTCGCACTCACGGGCCTTATGGGCAGGCCACGCCCACACGTAGTCCTGTGCATTACTGCAGTCGATGAGTGATATCGATAGTTTTATATATTTATAAATGGGTGATACAAATAAATACACATTTTTTTTTATTTTATTACCAAATTTACTACAAAGCATATTAAATATATAAACAAAAGAACGTATAGGTATATAAAACTAAAATTAGAAAATTAAAATTCTTCGTCTGAGTCATCGTCCTCATCTGTTATCGATAATGGACTTGAGCGCGCGCAACTAGCGCACATCCCTACTCCGATTATGATTTATGACCAAGTCTGCATAAGAACAGGAACGTCAATGACCTCTAACTGTCAACTGAAACTTTAAATATACCTACGACTTGCAAAGTTTTGTAGTGTTATCCTTATCCATTTTAGTTCTGTTTTTGGAATTTGTTTTTGTTAAAATATGTCACTGACTTTGCGAATGTGTACCTAAACGAGGTGCTGTTTTGCTAAATCTTCACAATATGGCGCAAGGTCATTCCTATTCTTAGTTGAAACGCATTGTACCATTTTTAGGGTTCCGTACCAAAATGGTAAAAAAGGAACCCTTATGGTGTCACTCTGTCTGCATGTCTGTCTGTCTGTCACAGCTGGATATCTCAAGAACTACTAATGCTATCAACTTGAAATTTAGAATTGTTTTAGTTGACGTTTACCCAACTATTGTTCAAATAAGAAAGAAATTAAAATATTTATATTTTTTTTGCAACAGGGACTAGGAAAGGGGGTCTTAAAAAATCAAAGTGGGGCTACTAGGGCATGTGGGGTATCATATGAAAGAACGCTGTTTGCAAATTCTCAAACATTTTTTTTCTTTTTTTTAGGCCGCATAGTTTTCGACTTGTGATGAAAAATGTAAGAAAAATACCCTATACCTCTAATACCCTCCTTATCTCCGAAGTTTGCAAAGAGAAAAATCTGAAATTATTCTATGTGATAGAAGTTTATGTAAAGATTACAGAAAAAATAAAACGATGTCTCTAAATAGCACACTTTTTCAGAAATCAGAAAGGAACCCTCGGTGCGCGAGTCCGACTCGCTCTTGACCGGTTTTTTTTTATTACCATTTCTAGAAATAGAGTATCTTAGTTACAACTAAGTCTCAAGTCAAGTCAAGTAAGTAGTTTGTCTTGTGGTAGATTAACACCGACACTCGAAACCTAAGGCCCTTCATTAAGTGCAGTTCAGCTTGGTCGAATCACTGTCTCCTAAGATACAGGGCATCCCTAGTTTAGGAGATAGGATTTAATTTTTGTATTATAGACAACTATTTTTCACCCCCTGTGTCCACTGTTAGTTTACTAAGTCTATTTCCCTTATAATACTACTATACGAGAAAGATGTGCTAGGTCCACCATAGCGCCGAGCACTACTTCCTACATAAGGTATACCAAATTGTAGTTTGTTCGAGTGAGTTTTGAACCCAGCATTTCTCGGGTATACTGCGTGCGGAGGAGCTCGTGGCTAAGTAATAACAGCCGCACGGGTCGATCCATCAGGTTAAGCTACGCTTTCCGGGGTTGGTCAGTGGATGGGTGACCATCTTTACATACCGAGACTCCTCCGTGCCTCGGAAAGCACGTTAAGTCGTTGGTCCCGGCTGTCATTCGTGGATCTTTGACAGTCGTTACGGGTTACGGGTCGTCAGAAGCCCGAAAGTCTGACAACCAGTCTTACCAAGAGGTATCGTATTACCCAGTTACTGGGTTGTGGAGGTCAAATAGGCAGTCGCTCCATGTAAAATACTGGTATTCAGCTGCATCCGGTTAGACTGGAAGCCGACCCCAACATAGTTAGGAAAAGGCTAGGCAGATTGATTGATTTCTCGGGTATACTGCGGTGAACATAGTCATTGCTATTCATATCACGACTCCCGGCTCCGCCTGGCGTTTGGCGTGTATCAGTAATCAAATTGTCGAGCTGTCACTCAATCATGGAGTATTGTAATGGAAGAGTCGCTGACATCCCAAGCAGGTGGCCTTTTTGTGCGGAGACGATACCGATACGGGCCTGGGGGCCTACTCCCTAAGTCCGTCCGTCTTTCCGTCCATCCGTTCATCCGTCCGTCTGACATTACGATCCATCAAAACAAGTGTAAAAGTTAATTTTTTCGGAGGGGCAAAAACACATCGGGAGTAGGGACAACTGGCAAATCATGTTGTCATTCATACTTCGTTCGGGCCCCGAACCAATCATCCATCCGTAGGTGATACGGAGTAAGAAACGCCCGTAACGAAGGCCGAAACTACGGGCTTCGTGCTTAGGGAGTAGGCCCCCTGTCCACATCTCCACGTCACGACTAGAGTTGCCGCGAATAGTTGTAATAGCGAATAGTCGAATACCGATTATTCGCCATTCATTATGGCGAATAGTCGAAAAATTCGCTATTATTATTCGACATTAACATAGGAATATAAAAAATAGTTTATTTGAGCCTTCTGAAGACCAACCCATGAATGCCACTGCTGAAGAAATAACCCATTACATCGCGTCAGCAAAGGCTGACAGAAATATAAACCCTTAAGGATGATGCGCCAGGGTAGCCCGCGAAATTCAAAATTTCTTACGTTTTTTGCAATTTGTAGGTCAGTGTGAGCTTGTATGTTGATTAAAATATGATTCGCGGCCGTAACTAATATGGCTTTACAGAATTATAATCATTAGAATCAGCAATACAACTCCATAAGTTAGCATTTACCTCAAATCTAGCGACTTCATGAAATCATGAGGTTTGAGGTAAATGTTAACTTATGGAGTTGTATTGCTGGTTCTAATGATTATAATTCTGTAAAGCCATATTAGCTACGGCCGCGAATCATATTTTAATCAACATACAAGCTCACACTGACCTACAAATCGCAAAAAACGTAAGAAATTTTGAATTTCGCGGGCTACCTTGGCGCTTTCGCCTTAAGAAAGCTTGCTAAAAGATTTTTAATCACACCAGCAAGCTCTGTTTATTCAGAAAGACTATTTTCTGAGGCAGGTTTGATGTATGAAAAAAAGCGCAACCGACTTGATCCCAATCCTGCAGAAAAACTGTTTTTTTTGCACCACAATCTGCCCTTTTTGGATTTTCAATATTAATTAAAAAGCCTAACTTTAATATGACTGATTTTTGTATGACATTTAATAATAATGATAATAATTGGTACTAAACTGAGTGTGTTTTGTTTTTTAAGAAAAAATGAAGTGATTATTTTGAAGCCTATAGTTGTTTTTCTCATTAAAAGTTTATTTTACACAACTATTCGCCGACTGTCGAATAATAAACTTTATTATTCGGTATTCGACGAATAGCAAAAAAATGTCGAATAATGCCGAATACCGAATAATAACGACTATTCGCGGCAACTTTAATCACGACATCGTTAACGTGGAACGGTGCGGTGTCGCGGCACGGTGCGTTGTCGTAGCGTGCAAAACGTCACCGTATCATAAAAATGCACGTCACGAATGAATTCTGTAAAAAAAATAATAGCGATATTGGAGCACTTAGTTGGCAATTAACTAAAATATAAATATCCGACTTCATACGTGGCTCGTTCTACGATAAGCGGTATTTTTTTTTTTTTCAAAAAAATATTTGAAAATGTTTATACAATAGCCGCTCACCGCTACATTGTATAAAACAAAGTCGCTTCCCGCTGTCTGTCTGTCCCTACCATGTATGCTTAGATCTTTAAAACTACGCAGCGGATTTTGATGCGGTTTTTAGGGTTCCGTACCTCAAAAGGAAAAAACGGAACCCTTATAGGATCACTCGTGTGTCTGTCTGTCTGTCCGTCTGTCACAGCCAATTTGCTCCGAATCTAATGGACCGATTAAGTTGAAATTTGGTACACATATGGATTTCTGTGACCCAAACACGTACGGATAAAGTAAATAAATGAATTTTGAATATGGGGGTCACTTTTAAGGGGCCAATAAGAAAATTTTAAAAAAAGTTTTCGAAACTGTACCGTTTAACATATCAAATGAAAGGGCTTACTATGAGGATCTCAAATATATTTTTGATATAATTTTAAAATAAATCGTTTTAAAATTATTTAAGAAAATAGACGAAAATTAACCATTCTCCCCCCCCCTTATCTCCGAAACTACTGAGGCTAAAATTTTGAAAAAAATACAGAAAATAGTTATTTACCTGTAGATTACAGGAAAACCTATAAGAAGTCTGTGGTTTCAAAATAACATGGTAGATTTCTCAATATTGTGAGTTCAAACTTACATTTACAGTTGGAATGTATGGGGGAACATGTTTTTCAACTACAATGTTAAGTTTGCTCTTGGTATAAATTTATACCAGCTACGGAACCCTTCATTGTGCGTGGTCCAACACGCACTTGACCGGTTTTTTTTTAATAGATAGAGTGATTCAAGAGGAAGGTTTATATGTATAATACTGGCGCGGGCGAAGCTGCGGGCAATTGAAATTTACCTGCTAAACGCGCCGTCCTACGGCGACATTGTCGTACCGTCGTTAGTACTATTATTTATTCTGTGGTACCGTGCACTAGCACCGTGCCCCGACGCCGCACCGTTCCACGTTGACGCCGCCGTCGTGACGTGGACATGTGAACAGGCCCTACTGTTGCGGCATCTACATCGCCACATAAGAAACTACGCATCAATGACATGACGGCACGTAATCCTGCATCGCGCAATTAGAGTTTACAACGCGACTAGCATACAGGGTGTAAGGGACAGCCCTCCGCAAACTAACAGGGTGCAATTCAGCTCCTCATTTTGAATCATATTCCACCGGAAATTTTCTCTGGAAATTTTTTATTTTTCAAAATTTTTTTCAGTTACATTTTCATTATTTCAATGTAAAATTGCATTGTGTGTTCGCAGCACTCCATTTATGTAAAAAAAAATAGCAAAAAAAAAACCAGCAATGGATGTTGAAATACTCTAACCAACGACGCGTGAAATCAGCTGTTCACTTTCTATCTAGCTACAGAGTTCATCGAACTCACCGCATACCTATTACGTACCCCTCCCAACCAGTAATAGACGCTCCGATTTGTGCACAAAAACACAAACAAATCAGGTTTATTGGATTCCCTTAACGTTCCTGAAAAAAATTCATGTACCGGTCATCTTAGTATGACATACTGAATTAACCCTATCAGTTGGCGGAGGGCTGTCCCTTACACCCTGTATATACAACGTCCCGACATCAACCGTCGGGCAGTGGCCCACCAGACACAACACCCGTCTGGTCGGAGGATCCTCCCTTTTCTATGAAGGATGAGTGAACTTTACACCCTGTTCCCCATGCCTATAAACCATGCCACCTACATACGCCATTGCGGGAACGAGTTGTTGGTCTCTTGAATAAACTAACAACCCGCGCTTGTAAAACATCGATATTTCTATATTTTTAACCGACTTCCAAAAGGAGAAGGTTCTCAATTCGTCGGAACCTTTTTTTTTTTTTTTTTTTTTTTTTTTTTTTTTTATTTTTTTTTTTTTTTATGTATGTTCCCCGATTACTCGAAAATGGCTAGACCGATTTGGATTTTTCTTTTTTTGTTCGAAAGGGTATACGTCCCAAGTGGTCCCATGATCATCAAGTCAGGATCTGATGATGGGATCCCATGGAAATCGAGGGAAACCCTCAAATTTTATGGGCACACCTATATCGATTTCGGTATTTTTTATAGTAACTCGTGCATTTGCTCTCGGAAAGTACCATTCGGTGAGCTGGAACTGATGATGAAGACCACAGAGGGCCATCGGAAATACTCAATTATATCTAAGTATATAACAGGTTGCGATTCGATTACTTTAATATGGTTTATGCTCGTCAAAATAATGGTAATGGTGGCTTCACCATGAGCTCCATTTCTCCTGGTTCTTACTAGGAGAACTCCTCAAAAATTAACGGCCCTGCATCAGGAAAAGCAACATTTTGTAAAACGTGATGAGCAGCTGACATTGGGTTATTGTAACTTAGATAAATTACAAACTGAACCACTAAAAAGTGAAAAATAAAAACTTTTTTACAAAAACAAAAACCGACTTCCAAAAAAAACACTACAAAGTGAAAAATAACTTTAATTTCGGAAGTCGGTGGCAAAAAACTAAAATACAGATCCAAAGACACCGACTTCCGAAATTAAAGTTATTTTTCACTTTGTAGTGTTTTTTTTGGAAGTCGGTTTTTGTTTTTGTAAAAAAGTTTTTATTTTATCTAATGCACTAAATGCACACAAACTTTCCGGAATAAATCGTCTAAAGATGGTGATAACCGCACCGAAATCCAATGTATAATTTAAAAAACTTTTTTACAAAAAAATACAACCGACTTCCAAAAACAACGCTACAAAGTGAAAAATAACTTTAATTTCGGAAGTCGGTGTGTGGTTTTTTGCCACTGACTTCCGAAATTAAAGTTCTTTTTCACTTTGTAGTGTTGTTTTTGGAAGTCGGTTGTATTACTAATCACAGCCGGGATCAACGGCTTAACATAACGTGCTTTCTCGATATGTAATGAATGGTCACCCATCCACGGACCGACCTCGGCAACTGTTGCTTAACCTTGAAAATCGACCCGTCCGGCTGTTATTATTAAGCCACGAGCTCCTCACAAAAAAACACTGTATCAATTGATTTTTAAGTCATCCTTCACCCTAGTATTTGAAGTAGATAAGTCGAAAGTAACTTAAACATGCTGCTCCCGTCTCGAATCTGATTGATTTGTACACTCACCCGCACGCACATGGGGACGATTTCACATTGACAGCGCCAATATTTTGTAGCAGTAAGGGTGCTTTTCGTAGTTCACATGCTACCTAATGAAGGCGGTTGACTGTACGTCATTTCCGGGAGGGGAGTTCCATTCAACACGGATTTGCTTGTTTTATGTCTGTTTTGTTCATTTGTGCAAATCAAATTGCTCAATTCTGGTCAATTATGCTCACGACAACAGTTGGAGAAACCGCCGTAACGCATAGAGCGATAAAAATAATGGTAAAAATATCTTGTTTGGGACCCATCCCAAAGAAGATATTTTTCAATACACTTCCTCGAAAACTGGTTCATATCGCACTACGATTAGTTTCACAATGCAATGTATTTCACACGCATGCGATTTTTTATTTTCCCGCACGTGTGCGGGAATAAAAATTGCCACAGATAACTTAAACCTATACTTAGTCCAAATTGGTTCAATGCCTCTATTCACAACTCTCTATTCGGAGGTGAATGGTTTTTTTTAAATCTCGGCAAAGAGATATGCGTCGTTACGGCGTTAATATTTTTTTGAATATTTATATATTGAATATCATTAAAAACTATGATTATTACAATAAAAGAAACGTTTATGAACAAATTAACATTTATTTGTGTTCTAAACTCAAAAATATTTGAATTTTCTATTTTTCATATTAGGCTGTTTATCGGCTTTATACCTTTGCTTCTCCTTCAACCTGGCGAAAGCAAAGCGCGGAAAAAAAAGAAAATTTAAATCATAGTTTCATAATAATTCATGACAAAAATATTGTTCGTTATTTTATTTTATTTCTTCAAAAGTGTATTGAAAAACGTCGTTTGATACTCGTGAATATTTGTTATTGCAGTTCTCGGCTCAAAAACAACCTCGCCTACGGCTCGGGTGTTAATTCCGCCTCGAATGCAATAACAAACGTTCTCCACTTGTATCAAAATGTACTATTTTAGCACTTCGGCTGCACGCAAAATCAATTTTTGTCCTCAAAATCTACAAAGCCTATTTATTCTTCTTCATGATTATAAAAAATGAAGATTTTCTTTAGTAAATTATGAGTGCAAATTAAAATACGATTGCCATAATTTGGCTCGATACAAAAAATCGCAGTTTCCTCAAAATTAGAGAAAAAACTGTTTTATTCGATTTCAATATTTTGTCCACACGTTCACCATTAAAGACATAAGGGGATTATGGGTTTACTTTAAGGCCCTGGTTCCAAGCGTGGTTTAGCTCGGTGTGTAAGTGAAATGGCGTTATGGCTGTCTAGTTTGACGCACGAGACAGAAGATTCTCACGCGCACCGAAATTATGTCGTAAAAGTGCAAATAAAATCGTATAAAATTAGAGATTAACTATTTAATAAAAAGTAATCCATCACTGGATGCAGTTTGGAATTTGACATTTCATGGTATATTTTTAATTATAATTATAATTGCTAATGAAGGGATAAACAGCTTTTAAAGATTATTAGGAGGTATGTTTAAAGATTTTTTTGGTGCATTAAAGTATGTTTAATTATGTTTTGGCTTCCATCACTGTATGCGAAAAGGACTTGAAAATATCATATTTTTTTACATGTCAAAATTATTTACGGTTTATGAGATACACAGCTTTAAAAAACCACATTTTTGATCGTTTTCAGGAAATCTGCGCCGAGCATATCAATACTAGAATTAAAAAAATAAGGAGAGGAAGGCAAATGAAAAGATGGATAGATTGTGTGAGGAATGATATGAAAAAGAATGATAGCGTGACGGTTGACAGGGGAGAATGGAAGAAGAAAACGTGGTGCGCCGACCCCTCGTACCAGGGAATAAGAGCAGGAAGGTGATGATGATAAGCATACAATTAAGCTTGCAAGAAATAGCCAGCAACACTGCATAAAAAAAAAACCGGTCAAGAGCGAGTCGGACTCGCGCACCGAGGGTTCCATTCCTATTTCTGAAAAAGTGTGCTATTTAGAGACATCGTTTTATTTTTGCTGTAATCTTTACATAAACTTCTATCACATAGAATAATTTCAGATTTTTCTCTTTGTAAACTTCGGAGATGGGGGGGGAAGGGGCAACGGTTTTTTTTAACATTTTTCATCAGAAGTCGAAAA
This sequence comes from Cosmia trapezina, assembly GCA_905163495.3. NCBI lineage: Eukaryota > Metazoa > Arthropoda > Insecta > Lepidoptera > Noctuidae > Cosmia > Cosmia trapezina. The sequence goes on along the minus strand of LR991046.1, from coordinate 2,844,942 downwards.
CTATGCAAAAGAAAAAGAATGTTTGAGAATGTGCAAACAACGCTCTTTCATATGATACCCCACATGACCTAGTAGCCCCACTTTAATTTTTTAAGACCCCCTTTCTGTCCCTGTTGCAAAAAAAAACATAAATATTTTAATTTATTTCTTATTTGCAAAATACTTGGGTCAACGTCATTTATAACTATTCTAAATTTCAAGTTGATAGCATTAGCAGTTCTTGAGATATCCAGCTGTGACAGACAGACAGACAGACAGACTGAGTGACACCATAAGTGTTCCTTTTTTACCATTTTGGTACGGAACCCTAATGAAGTCTAAAATAAAATGTAGCACAATCCAATAGAGCTTCATTTCTAATTTGTGTCCGCAGCTCTACAGTAGTAATATCGCTTGTCGCCGCTACTATAAACGGGAAATATCGTTACGGCTCGCGACGTCACGAGGTTTTGCAGTTTTTATTTCTATTTTATAGAGTCAACGCCAGAGGAAGATTCCTAACATCATTATGAGGTCAATCTAGTGCTTAACGAACTTTATTTTTCTTTAAGGTTGATCCGCTGTGGTAGCCGGCGAAATTGACAAAACATGATTTTAACCATAAAATTTATCAATATCAATACATCTCTCCAAGGCCGAGCGCGCACTGCGGTGCGTTTTTCTAACGTCCAAGCTTGGTTTAGCTCGGTGTGTAAGTGAAATGGCTTTATGGCTGTCTAGTTTGACGTGCGAGATAGAAGATTCTCACGCGCACCGGAATTATGTCGTAAAAGTGCAAATAAAAACGTATAAAATTAGAAATTAACTATTTAATAAAAAGTAATCCATCACTGGGTGCAGTTTGGAATTTGACATTTCATGGTATATTTTTAATTATAATTATAATTGCTAATGAAGGGGTAAACAGCTTTTAAAGATTATTAGGAGTTATGTTTATAGATTTTTTTGGAGCATTAAAGTATGTTTAATTATGTTTTGGCTTCCATCACTGTATGCGAAAAGGACTTGAAAATATCATATTTTTTTTACATGTCAAAATTATTTACGGTTTATGAGATACACAGCTTTAAAAAACCACCTTTTTGATCGTTTTCAGGAAATCTGGGCCTTAAATAAAAACCAATGTAAACATTTAGAACAGATTTATTTTAATGTGTATTATAAATAGCACATAAACGAGTCAACCGATCGTCGTCCCGACCCTCGAACAAAAAGTGAGATCTACCGTCTGTTGACGGCCATTTATAAAAATGATTGCCATAGAGATCACAATATTAGTCGAATAATTGAATCGATAACAATTTAACTTTTTGAACTACTATTCAATTTTAAAACGTTAACACGCATAATCTGTGAAGTATGGAATGTCTTTGAAGTGCGTGAACTGCGGTCATGCGTTTTGTTACTGTAGGCCCCGCCCAGTGCGGCAGAACTAACGGAACGCACCGCAGTGCGCGCTCGCCCTAAGTTAGTTTTCGTGCAGATTCGTTAGATTTCGTTCGTTCGACGAATCTGCACGAAATCTAACTTAGAGAGATGTGTTGATGATTTTTATGGTTAAAATTAAGTAAATACATTATGTTTTATTGTGGCGTCATATTATGATCAAGATACAACCTGACACGGACCTGCAGGGCTAACATGCGCAAGTCGACAAAATTTTGTCGACACATTATCTCGTGCAGGGACCCAATTCCGGGCTCGAGCTAGATATCACGACCATGGAGATCAATCTCTGTTTCAAATCTCCGCATCAATGTCCGGTTCAAATCTCGATACTATCAAAAAACCGTATTCTGGTAGACCATGGAGAAAGATTTACAACGGAGAAAATAATGTCGTCTAAAAGACGTTCCATTTTTATCGATTCACTTTGATTATTTTTTATTTATTTATTTATTTATTTATTTTTATTTATTTATTTTTCCAACTTACATCTATCATTACAGAGTCATCATCTATTGCGATAGATAGCACTTTGATTATAATCGATTATGCTACGTTTTTCTTTTTTTAGTATTAATAACGTAATGTTTAATTTATTAAATCCAAGCAAACACATTATAAAAGATAATTTTAGTATATTGTGTTTCTATAACTGTGTTTTTTTTTTATAATTACCTACTTAGGTACTGAAAATAGTAATTGCAAAGTAGCGTGATCCGAAACGCATTTTGCATGATTTGTGTAGTATAAAATAATGAAAATTTGGCCCCCCTTTATGAAACCCATAAACCCCGAAGCCTCTACATGTAGGTACCAAAAAAAAATACGAATATAAACCTACGAATGTAAATTTTGACAGATGTTCCAACGGAGATTTCATATCTCCATACCTTAGGACCAGCCGTGATATCTCGCTGGTTTGCGATCGAAAAATTTATGAATGGAGATCGCTAGAATAGCATTTTTTCGTTTTCGACGGAGATAAGCAGTTTCTCGACTGATATTTCGACCATGGAGACAATTTCCATGCCGCCGGAATTGGGTAATTCATCAGCTCGTCCCACGTGCCTACGGCCCATTTGGGACGACTTGACGAAAATCAAAATAAATAATATTTTCATTCTGCAAGTCGTCCCACGTTGCTGTCAAAATGAGAAAAGGTACAATCAGTAGCAAAAGTGTTAGTGTGGAAAAAAAAAAAAAGAATTTGTTATAAAATATTTAATCATCACAACATTGTCACCTTGTCAAATCACCAACACCGTTAACCATTAAAACTTTTGTATTTTAATTGAATATATTTTGTCTGCCTATAACATAGTTTCACCAATAGAAAGAGTCTTTCTTTTTATCACTTCCTCAAGCTTTCGAGTGGCGAGTCACACAGCCAGCCAGCATCCACGGCTTCAACAGGTATCCTGACCACCAGCATGCAGCGGACGCGCATTCCTGGTCATCACCTTCAGCCTCAACCCAGCGCTGTACACTCCGACTCACTGGAGCATAACGCAGCGCCACCCCGACTCACTGGGGTATCACCGCAGACAGTTCCGACTCACCGTGAACTATGCGGCACCCGGTTCCGACTCACTGGAACCACAACTGGCACTGGCAAGCATCGCAAGATACACGACTCAGCCCACTATCGACCTCCGGTCTCCGGAGGGGAGTGATGTGGCGGCATCTACATCGCCACATATGAACTACGCGTCAATGACATGACGTCACGCAAAACCTGCATCGCGCAATTAGAGTTTACCACGCGATTAGCATATATACAACGTCCCGACATCAACCGTCGGGCAGTAGCCCACCAGACACAACACCCGTCTGGTCGGAGGATCCTCCCTTTTCAATAGAGGATGAGTGAACTTTACACCCTGTTCCTCATGCCTCTAAATAAAACAATTCCAAATTTCAAGTTGATAGCATTAGTAGTTCCTGAGATATGAAGCTGTGACAGACAGACAGACAGACAGACAGACTGAGTCACACCATAAGGGTTCCTTTTTTACCATTTTGGTACGGAACCCTAAAAACACATAAAATAACGGAAAATAATTTTGTCATAAATAGAAATAGGGAACTATGATTTAAATTTTCTTTTTTTTCCGCGCTTTGCTTTCGCCAGGTTGAAAGAGAAGCAAAGGTATAAAGCCGATAAACAGCCTAATATGAAAAATAGAAAATTCAAATATTTTTGAGTTTAGAACACAAATAAATGTTAACTTGTTCATAAACGTTTTTTTTTATTGTAATAATCATGGTTTTTGATAATATTCTATATAGAAACATTATTTAAATATTCAAAAAATATTAACGCCTTAGAGCGAGCGCGCACTGCGGTGCGTTTCCGTTAGTTCTGCCGCACTGGGCGGGGCCTACAGTAACAAAACGCATGACCGCAGTGCGCGCACTTCAAAGATATTCCATACTTCACAGATTATGCGGGAGAAAAACGCACCGCAATGCGCGCTCGCCCTTAAAGACGCATATCTCTTTGCCGAGATTAAAAAAAAACATTCACCTCCGAATAGAGAGTTGTGAATAGAGGCATTGAACCAATTTGGACTAAGTATAAGATAAATTATCTGTGGCATTCCCGCACACGTGCGGGAAAATAAAAAATCGCACGCGTGCGACATACATTGCATTGTGAACCTAATCGTAGTTCGATATGAACCAGTTTTCGAGGAAGTGTATTGAAAAATATTTTTTTGTACCTTCATTCTATTCATAGGGTGGACACCCTATGAATAGAATGAAGGTACAAAAAAATATTTGTCATCATTTACTTCAAAAGCAACCACTGTTTTTTATACTTCTATGCACGTAACCATTGTTTATTAACCTGATAATAACCGAAACTTAACATGTCTACCATTCGCATATAACACTTGAACTTGTGCGTTTGCGTGTAAAATTAAACATATCTAGAAAAAAATGTTTTACTTGGTACTGACTTTTTTAATACCTATTAAATAATCTATGAACAAAACGAAAGTAAAAAAAAAGAAAAAAAGAAAAAAAAACTTTATTCAGTTCAGAAAAAAAAAACTTTATTCAGTTCAAAAAAAACACGGTACAATAATTTAAAAAAAAAAGTAAAGTATATACTAAAAATTCTTAAAAAAATATTGTTATATCTTTTCTTAATAACTGTACCAAACGTTGATAAAGTTTAAATTTCCACACAAAAAGAAACGTGGGACGACTTGCAGAATGAAAATATTATTTATTTTGATTTTCGTCAAGTCGTCCCAAATGGGCCGTAAACGTGTGGGACGAGTTGATGAATTACTCCCGGAATTGGGTCCCTGCACGAGATAATGTGTCGACAAAATTTTGTCGACTTGCGCATGTTAGCCCTGCTGGAAATTGCAATAAACGCAAGACAATTTGTATTTCGCGGACTACACAGCGCAATCACCTTAAGGCCATACCCCGACCAAACGACCTTGAGCGTTCGGTCCTTCTCTGTCCCGCCGCTCAGCCCCGCTCTGTCCCGCTCCCTGCGCACGCCCCTTCATCAAAGAATTCACATTTTTTCTGGAATTATTTAAATAAAAAAAGAATAGCAAACTTTAAAAAAAAAATAAAACGTGGATAATTTAGATTTTTAAATTATCTATCCATTCGTGTAATCCTCAAATGATTAGAACGTCACCTTTAGCAAAAGATGCATGCAATGAATAATTTTAGACACTTTTTTACAAGGACATTTTAAATGTATTTATTTCACATACAAACAAAAGTGAACGTGCAATGTGATGATAGAATATCGAACATTAATAATGTGCTTTTAGATGTAATTTATTACTCTTAATTAATGAGTTAATAGCCTCTGAATAACGCCCTATCGCAAGGTTTTGGTAGGGGGATCGCCTTAAGAGATGGCGCACACTATGCGACATGCGACTGCGACAGCTCACCGCGACTAGACGCAACGACAGGCTGCGGCTGACAATGGTGATTGCGCTGTGTAGAAATTCATTTTTTTTTTTTGGGTTTTTTTCATTTTGCAGGTCCGTGTCTGGTTGTATCTTGATCAAAGTATGATACGCGGAAATAAAACATAATTATGTATTTACATAATTTTAACTATAAAAATCATCAGTACATCTCTCTAAGTTAGATTTCGTGCAGATTCGTCGAACGAACGAAATCTAACGAATCTGCCTGAAGATACCAACTTCTGAAATTAAAATTTTCAGTTTGTACTGTTTTTTTTTTAGAAAGCTACGGTAGCGTACTTATTAAATAAAAATACTACATCCAAAAAAAAAAAATTGAGAATGTTTGTAACAGTACAGATGCGATGTGACCCTGACAATACGCTCGTCTGCAGGTCCTCGCAATGATCACCTCGGGAAAGGCAGCTCTTGAGGAGTGCTGATATGGCGCAGCAGGGACAGCCGTACCCCATACCCTGGGGCCTTCACTACCAGCACAGGTAAGTCTACGGTTTCCTAGGAGAGCGGTGACCACCACAAAGCGTCTGCAATGTACCTGCAATTTACCTGCAAATGACGTCATGAAACGTTATTTATGAAAGTTGTCGTGTTTTCCTAGGTGGAGATGTCGATATCGCAGGCAATTTGTATGATTCCGCGTTTTACAAACGGCGTCGTCCGTTTAAAAACGCTCGCTGTTTTAAAATATGCCGAAGGCAAAATGTAAATTACCTAGTCAATTTATAATATGCCACATCATTTGATATACAATTCAATCTCCGTTTACAAAATGCCGCGGCAAATTGAAATATTTTAGTAATTTTTCTTACCACGCGTGGCCCTGCTAATCAAAACAAGAAAAATGGCGTCGAGTAGTGGTTTTGTGACACAGAAAAACATTGAAAACAGTGCAAATTCTACGTGTTCAAAGGACTGTTCACAAAAAAAGTATTGTTTTAAAGACATTTATTATAGGGAATTAAGTAAAAAAGCCGTGGACAAATGATAAAGTTTTTGAGGTTATCCGGCACGTAAAAACGCTAAGGTGTCCACGGAATCTGGTGGTCGGAGGAACAACGTTATTATTCAATTGTGAAAATTTGACAGATTGGGTTAGCTTGATGCTGGCCTCTGTACACCTACCTATCCGGGCTCCACTGTACTATCACACCCGCGCGTCCGAAACTTCACATTGGTGAATCATTTGGGTTAGGTTAGAATAGTGACCATTACCTCTATTGCTGGTGAATCATTTGGGTTAGGTTAGGTTAGGTTAGAACAGTGACCCTTAACGCGCGACGGCGAGCGAGCGAAGCGAGCGGTGCCGCGGTAGCGGCCGCCGAGCGCCATATCCCCTCCATATTATTCATAAAAGTTGCATTATTGTTACGTACGTCATCAGTTTAAATTAGATTAGTATTGTTTTTGTTACTTAATTAATTTAATTACTTTAGGAGTGCCGGTATTTTAAGTTAGTCCTATTTGAATAGGTACCTACCTGATTTCTGCAATAAAGTCTGATTTGGCCAACCCGTGTTTTATGATGGTCACCCCACTATAACAATCAATGTCGAAATTTTAACAATTGAACAATTCGCCAATTTGCCTTCGGCATATTTTAAAACAGCGAGCGTTTTTAAACGGACGACGCCGTTTGTAAAACGCGGAATCATACAAATTGCCTGCGACATCGACACCATAAAGTCAAACCCGTTGCACAAAGATTTATATCGCTAGATTTGCGCGCACCGTACTTAGTCACGCGAAAAAGTGTCCGTACTGAGAAGAGTGAGCTCACACCTTTGATTATTATATGTCTAGACTAGAGAGTGAGCGCGCTGAAAAATAAAACTAAAACAAAGAGGCCAACTTTGTTACGCTGGTGTGCGTGACAGCTGACGTCTTCCACTAGCGCCACGTCATTGTGCGTGCAAATTGCGGCGAACAGTTAGCCGCTATTTTTTTGACGAGCTCACAGCTTTGACTGACCATCAATACATATTATGTCTTTGGCTCACACATTATTGATGACACGGTTGGCGCAGTGGTTGAGCGATTGACTGCTGCGCAGCATGTCGCGGGTTCGATTCCCGCACGGAACAAATATTTGTACGGCCTACAAGTATTTGTTCCGAGTCTGGGTGTTTTTCTATCTATAATATGTATGATGATATGTATGTATGTGTGTATGATGTGTGTGTTTTTGTATGTATTTACAAAGAAAAAAATGTATATAAGTAGTTTATCAGCCATCTCGTTACCATAACACAAGCATTAGGTTGCTTAGCTTGGGACTAGATGGCGTTGTGTGAAATGTCCAAGGATATTTATTTATTTATTTTATTTATTTATTTATTTATTATTAAATAGCGTTTCCATGTCACAGCGTCATTGTGTGTCGGAGGCATAGAAATATAAAAACCAGGAGAAGTGGTAAGCGGTCGAATCTGTGTCCGCGCGACATGCTCAGTATGAGCCGTTCATAGTACAAATTCCGTCTCCGCGAACTAGTGCGCTTTCGACTGTGACCGTGACAATTTATAAGAATGCCGTGCTGTTCAGTGGTTTCTTGTAAAAACCGAAGCCATTTAAATCATGGAATCACTTTCCATATGTAAGTACAAGTATTTTACCGTATTTGTCTTTAAAATCATGAAAGTGACAAAGGGACAAAGTGGAGACACAGAGTTCCGATACATTTTATCATACTGGGCACATCTCGTTCTTTCTTATATCTATGGTCAGATGTGTCAAAACGAAACAGAAACGCGACTACCTTTTGACGCGGTAGGGTGAATCTAACAATTTAACGTTGGTAGGTACCCGCACTGAGTCCGCATGGTGGATTACTACCTACTCACTCTCACAGAGAGGAGGCCGCAGTCCCAGCAGTGGGAACGTTATAAACTTATTACCTAGTCTATGAGGTATTCTTATAATTTATGTCTAACAGTTAAGTCCACCGTATAGGATGTGCTCGGAGAAGGTCGCTCCCTCCTTTAGGTTCATACAAAGCCAAGCTAATGATACGGGCGTAGCTTGAACGAATTAGCCACTGGACCTAACATAAAATACAAATGTATGAAAACTCGTTCAACCACATTACATTTGATTAAATTTTGTGATAAATAACAATAAATGTAATAAAATAATGTACTTACAAGTGAAAAGAAATAGTGCTGCTTCCGCCGCTATAGTTTTTACACTATTTAACTGAACATTTAGTCATTTTTGGGAGATGTTTTGTTGACAAGTAAGTGCTTGAGACTGACGCAAAAACAAGCTACCAAGGCTAGAGTTTCCTGGTTACTGACAAGACCGGTAAAGGTACCGTCCGCTTATATGTCGGGTCCAGTGGTTAATTCGTCCATGGTGCGTAGATTAGCCGTAGGCCGCTGAGGAACGGTGCCTTAACTGTTATAATATGGCTTGTGCCTTTGTGTATGCCATATCCCTCATACCCTGATCTTTCTTTCCAGAGACTCTGCCACGCCAACATCGACGGGGCGTCCCTACGAGCACCCCCACACACACACACACCCCCAGCTGTACGCGAGGCATGCACAGACCCACGCGCACACCTTGATAGACCAGCATGAACCGTAAGTGTGGCCAGTTTTAGCAAGGGGTATCGTGTTACCCAGTAACTGTATTGTGGAGGTCAGAGTAGGCGACCTCAATTTGTTGGGAAAAGATTATTGGCAGATGTTGAGATGTGTGTTCAGGCAGGAAGAATTAAAATTCTAGACTGGAGTTGTAAAATGCGTATGTATTCCGAAGAACAAAGAAGCAGAAGAAAAAAAATATGTAGGTGGTAAGAGTACCTACACATAAATCTAATTCACCGTCACAAAACAAACGCCTGATGAAATGTTCATTTCAATAAGTTGCACGAAAATGTTTTGCATTCTAAATCTAAACAGCAACCGAATATTATGCTAGCCACTACAATAATGAAACAACGAAATATCGTCTTCATCATCTGCCTGTCTTTTCTCAACTATGTTGGGGTTGGCTTCCAGTCTAACCGGATGAAGTTGATTACCAGTATGTTACATGAAGCTACTGTGACCTCCACGACCCAGTTACCAGGTAACACGATAAAAAACACATGATTGTACTCATAATAACTGTTCGATGTTATTCGAACACCCTTTTGCGTAGATCTAGCGAATCCTTAAGGTCGCACTGAATGCGCCGCGAGCTCAGTGCATATTCGGACAGCAACCGGGGTGCTTTCACCTGCATTGTCATTAGCCATCATTTTAGCATAGCTTTTTAATCGTTGAGAAATAAATTGTTTTTAGCAAGTTAAACTCAGTGCGTTTCAGTAACCATCCCAATAGTCAGGTACCACTTAGGTCGCGCCCTACAATAACAAACAACTTTTACTATGGGACCAAAAAAAAATCAGCTGTTCCGTTCATTTTGAAGAGTTATGCGAACATAAAAATGTAGTGAACATAAATGAGCAGTGGTGGCGCAGTGGTAACGGCCGCGACTTACGAGTCGGTCGTAGGTTCGAACCCCGACAGGCACTATAGGCCGACCGTTTAACTCGCGTATCGCGGATGGGTGAAAGGGGTGCGCGGAGCAGCTCTCTGCTCCGCGCACCCCTTTCACCCATCCGCTAACATCTCCCCTCGCTCCCTTTTACCGCGCAGGCGATACGCGAGTTAAACGGTCGGCCTATAGCAAAGTGCCCGTCAGTGTCCGAAAAGGGTTGTGTTCATTATTTTGTCACCACTGCTTACAAAACGGTGAACTAAAACATCGTGAGGAAACCGGCATGTCCTAAAACCAAAAATTCGAAGACATGTGACATCTACCAACCAGCACTGAGCCCGCGAGGTGGATTACGGCCCACTCCCTCTCACCGAGAGGCCTCTGATTTTTCTTTCGCGATTTCAGGTTTGGTCCCATAGTAAAAGTTGTTCATAATGATGAGTACAATCATGTGTTTAAGTATCGGTCACTAATTACCAGTCACCCTAAGATATTCCATTTCAGTCTGCCTACCCTTTTCCCAACTATGTTGGGGTCGGTTTCCAGTGTAACCGAATGCAGCTGAATACCAGTATTTTACATGGAGCGACTGACCTCCACAACCAAGTTACGGGGTAATACGATACCCCTTGGTAAGAAGACTTTCGGGCTTCTGACGACCCGTAACGACTGTCAAAGATCCACGAATGACAATCGGGACCAACGGCTTAACGTGCTTTCCGAGGCACGGAGGAGTCTCAGTATGTAAAGATGTTTACCCATCCACGGACCAACCCCGGCAAGCGTAGCTTAACCTGATGGATCGACCCGTGCGGCTGCTATTACATAGCCACAAGCTCCTCTAAGATATATTCCAATTGTGCCATAATATTGTGCAATTGTGTCTCTTAGCTGCCACGGCTTATTTTCATTTTTAAATTTAGTTGTTTTTAGTTTTTATCTTTTTTTATTACGGACGCTTTTAACGTGCACGTCTTTCTACACTGTTCTCACATGTATACTTTCAATATGAATTATGTACTTAACCAATATATTGTAAAATATTTGATTTAAAAGAGTGTCCGTGGAGTTTCTTGCCCGTTCTTCTCCATAGAGATCTACGCTTTGGAATGGGCAACTAGCTTCATCTTTCTGACTGACCGACCCAAGACCGACCCCTGGCTCCTTAAAACTTTTGGCAGATGACGCTAGCATAGCTTTCACCTGTCACATTTGTTTACTCAATTTGTGTGTTCGGTTTTGTAAATTTTTTCATCAAATACCAGGATGGATGATAAGATAAACATGTACTCAACATGGAGAATAAACGAGCTAAAGACTGAACTGAAAAAAACGAGGTGCTTCTTTACAAGGAAGTAAAGCAGACCTTATTGAAAGGTATACTCTTAAAATTATACATCAAGCTATTTTATTTATGAAACAGTTTTGTTTGTAGGAAGTATACATTTCATAATACTTTTCGCCAATTATACAATACTACAAAAAGCCGAATTAGACCACTTTTTTTTATTACTTTTTTTAACCTTTTATTTTTAATTCTACAGCTATCGGAAATTGGTGTGGTCCTATTTCTTTGCAATAAGGCACTTCACATTTCTTAGACATTTTGTAAAATCTTAAACAAACAAATACTCCATACAAATGAATATAATTTTGGTTAAAGCTATGCTAGCGCCACTTTGACAGTAGCCAACCCCATTCAAAAGTGCCTGTCATTGGTTTATTTGAAATAAATGCTTTGTTTTTTTTTTTTTTTAATAAGTATATACTTACTCGTAACTTGCCGTATTTGTTGCCAACAGATGTAAAGGTGAAGGCGAGGAGACGAGACCAGAATATAGAGACTACACGGAGCAACTGCACAGGTATATTATACAAGCTTATCTGGTCCCGTGACCCCGCCCTGACCCTTGCTCGAGCCAGCTTTAAATTCGTCCCAATTTATCTTGATCTGACCCAGCCTGGGGGCCTACTCCCTAAGCACGAAGCCCGTAGTTTCGGCCTTCGTTACGGCCGTTTCTTACTCCGTATCATATACGGATGGATGATTGGTTCGGGGCCCGAACGAAAAATGAATTACAACATGATTCGCCAGTTGTCCCTGCTCCCGATGTGTTTTTGCCCGTTGGAAAAATTTAACTTTTACACTAGTTTTGATGGATCGTAATGTCAGACGGACGGATAAACGTACGGACGGAAAGACGGACGGACTTAGGGAGTAGGCTCCCTGTTCCTTGCTGCCCTCCCCATCGATGCCCCAATCTGAAGACCGTACTCCAACGGGGGTGCGCTTAGTGTGTAGTCACTTCATTTATAAGTTTTATGCCCTGGCCTTTATTTATCCACACACATCCACAGACTGGACCTATAATCCACAGGACCTATAATCTTTACATAAACTTCTATCACATAGAATAAGTACAGATTTTTTTGTATGCAAACTTCGGAGATAAGGAGGGGGGGTTGGATATTTTTTTACATTTTTCATCAACAGTCGAAAACTACGCGGCCTAAAAAAAAGAAAAAAATGAGTTAGAATTTGCAAACATCGGTCTGTCATATATGATACCCCACATGCCCTAGTAGCCCCACTTCGAATTTTTAAGAACACCTTTCAGCCCCTGTTGCTTCTCCATGCTCTGTGGCATGCGAGACCACGGGGGACAGTCTACAAGCCCTGACAAAACTGTACGACCTTCTATTCAGGTGCAGTTCCTACGGGAAATGTGTGGAAGAAGTGCCGGAGGAGGCTCGCGAGAGAGACGAAGCCGTCACCAGCACCGAGCACCATCAGCACTGGGATGAGAAGATAGGTGAGTCAGGCACACATAGTTACAGCATCCACAGGTATATGACACATCGAGCCTCAAAAAAGCATCAAACCAATTTATAGCCTAAACAACGGGCGAGAAATGCAGGTGTTTAGGAATCGCCTGGAGGACATGGTGGAGCATACAGTGGAGGTCTGCCCGGCTTCGATGGAGCACCGCCGTGTCCTCGCGGAGGCGATCGGTGTCGGCGATCTCTCGCGTCCGTAACTGGGGGCCTACTCACTAAGCACGAAGCCCGTATTTTCGGCCTTCGTTACGGGCGTTTCTTACTCCGTATCACCTACGGATGGATGATTTGTTCGGGGCCCAAACGAAGTATGAATGACAACATGATTTGCCAGTTGTCCCTACTCCCGATGTGTTTTTTCCCGTCCGAAACATTTTTCTTTTACACTTGTTTAGATGGATCGTATTGTCAGACGGACGGATGAACGGACGGACGGGAAGACGGACGGACTTAGGGAGTAGGCCCCCTGGTCCAGGCCATGGTACGGAGCGAGAGTGCATGGGAGGCCGTCACCTCCTTATGCGAAGCAGTAATGCTCGTGAAGTAGGAGGCGGAACGCGTGAGGGAGTGGCAGCGCGTGGATTAGATAAATAATCCACACACGCGTCACCACCAGCGAGACATTTCATGAGCGTGACATACTCTCAGCCACCGGTACATTTAATTCATAATTGTTTTGCGCTTGATTTTGAATTAATTATGATCATAATTGTTAATATCATGTGTTCTCCACAGTAAGCAGCTCTCTCTGCCCGACGTCGGCGCCGACGTCGTCCACGCGGACGGACGCCGCCTCGCCGCAGCAGCATGTAACCACTACACATGCTGGTAAGTCAACCTAGGTGTTTTAAGCCGTTTGGAGTTGAAACCGTGGCCCGCATGCTCATCATACGGGACATTGCCAAGCGGTTGCACGACTCTTCGCGGGACCAGAAGGCTGTCCTATTTTTAGGCCAAAGAATCAGCATTGATTAATTTTCTTTAAAATTTAACTACATCTGTTCCGATTTTAATGAAGTAGGTACCTATTTTTCTCAATACTTAAGAGCCCAACGCTCTTGCTCTTAAGTATTGAGAAAAATACTTCACGGTACTTCTCGGTACGGCATTTCATACAAACTTTCAAGTCCTTTTTTATCGAAATGAATGAACCGATTTTAATAAAACTTCATACGCATAAGCAGGATACATAGGTTTAAAACGTTAGTTAAGAACATTTTCGAAATGTCTTTTTTAAAAAAAAGTTAATGGAAATCTCTGTTTCTATAATATGGGAACGGAACGGAATATTTAAAATCGGTCCAATTTAGCTGCAACACTATTTTTCGAAAATGTTCTTAACTAACTTTTTAGACATAATGTATCCTGCTTATGCGTATCAAGTTTCATTAAAATTATTTCATTCATTTCGATAAAAAAGGACTTGAAAGTTTGTATGAAATGCCTTACCGTTATATGGAGCGACTGCCTATCTGACCTCCACAACCCAGTAACTGGGTAATACGATTCCCTTTGGTAAGACTGGTTGTCAGACTTTCGGGCTTCTGACGGCCCGTAACGACTGTGAAAGATCCACAAATGACAGCCGGAAATGCAAAAATATAAGAAAATTTGAGTTTTGCGGGCTATCTTGGCGTATCCCCCTTAATCAACTACAAAACGTGTGCGTTCCTCCACTGCAGTCTAGACTTTCTATTCCAATACACGCTCCGATAGGTATACCAGACCAGGGCCCCAAGTCTGCTATTTTTATAGAAATCCGTCATTCCAACACGATCCCATTGTCACTGCCTTGTCATTTTGCTAAAAGTTCGTAATCTGCTAAATTCTTAATGGTCGATCATTGGTCGGTCAGTGGTCTCGTAATAGAATCGTGGCAGAATGACATTGTCGTATTGCCATTATTATAAAACCCGTTGTAGAAAATGATTTTCGAAAAACTCAACGTCACTGATCAAAGGAACTGTCAAAATTTTAGCAGATTACTGCATACGTCAGTCATTCATACGAGATTACCATTCTATGTCGATTCTATGCCATTTCTTACAATGGAGTGTCAGTGGGTCAACCACTGACACTCCATTGTAAGAAATGGAAATTTTGGAAAGTCATAATGACCCCATTATAAGTAGTTTACCAAACTTGTCAAAATCAACATATGAAATCAATGGTAGACCATTCGACACTATTGTAATAGCGGACTTGAGGCCCTGGTGCAGGTAAACATGTCCGGTAGACCGCAGCGTGCTGGGCTGCCAGTACTTGCTGAATAGTATATTTTATTTATTTATTTATAAAGGCTTACCAACTAAACACATACACAGCATTAACCCAGCGTCTTTGTCATACATAAAGATCTCGCATGTATCTAAATTATAGGAAAGCACGGCATTATCAAATAGCGTACTAAAACATTAAACAGAAAATAAAGAAAATTTAAACACTAAAACAAATTAAAACAATTAAAAAAATAATTTGATTAGATTACATACTATGAAAATTTGGGTTTCTTTTTATACTTAATACAATTTACATTTTACATACAATTTACATTTTATCAAAGATACTTTTCCTAAATATACATAATTTACCACCGAAAACATCAAGATCGCAACTGTGGAACAAGTCATTGCATCTTCTGAGCGTATAATGCGCATTGTATCCGTATTTGTTTCTACTGGACTTTTGATACAAGTGGAGAACGTTTGTTGCATTCGTGGCGGAATTAACACCCGAGCCGTAGGCGAGGTTGTTTTTGTGCCGAGAACTGCAATAACAAATGTCCACGTGTATCAAACAACGTTATTCAATACACTTTTGAAGAAATAATATGAAATATCGAAAAATATTTTTGTCATGAATTGTTAGGAAACTATGATTTAAATTTTCTTTTTTCCGCGCTTTGCTTTCGACAGGTTGAAGGAGAAGCAAAAGGTATTTAAAATCCGATAAACAGCCTATTATGAAAAATAGAAAAATCAAATATTTTTGAGTTTAGAACACAACTGGATGTTAATTTGTTCATTTATAAACGTTTTTTTTATTGTAAATCATGGTTTTTGATGATAATCTATTTATAAACATTAACCGTCTTACAAATAAACACATAATAAAGTTATTCCAAATTTAAACCTATGAAAATGTATGGTTATTCCTTTGTTATTCCTGATATAACTTTATTCCGTGTTTTTTTTTTATTTTATTTTTTTTATTTTTTTTTTTTTTTTATTTAAATATTCAAAAAATATTAACACCGGAAAGACGCATATCTCTTTGCGGCTGGCGCGAGACGGTGTGAATAGAGGCATTGAACCAATTTGGACTAAGTATAGGTATAAATTATCTGTGGCAATTTTTATTCCCGCACACGTGTTGGAAAATGAAAAATCGCACGTGGTGAAATACATTGCATTGTGAACCTAATCGTAGTGTGTTAAGAACCGTTATTTAGCATTCAGTTGCACGTTTCCAGGTGGAGGCCGTCGCGGGGCACTGCAGCTGTGGCAGTTCCTGGTCTCCCTGCTGGCGGAGGGAGCGCGCTGCGTCGCCTGGACTGGAAGGGGGCTGGAGTTCAAGCTGCATGAGCCTGAGGAGGTGAGAGGGAACCAAGGTGGTGTTAAGTCAAGCTGTCAAGCGGTGATGGGCAACCGCAACGTTGATACGTTGCGGTTGCCCATTTCAATACAAAAAAAAAACCGGTCAAGAGCGAGTTGGAGTTCGGATTCCGTTCCGATTTCTGAAAAAGTGTGCTATTTAGAGACATAGTTTTATGTTTCCTGTGTAATCTTTACATAAACTTCTAAGTTCTATCACATACTTAGAATAATTTCAGATTTTTCTCTTTGCTAACTTCGGATATAAGGGGAGGGGGGAACGGTTTTTTTTTTCATTTTTCATCAAAAGTCGAAAACTATGCCGCCTAAAAAAAAATGTTTGAGAATGTGCAAACAACGCTCTTTCCTAAGATACCCCACATGCCCTAGTAGCCCCACTTTTAATTTTTAAGACGCCCTTTCAGTCCCTGTTGCAAAAGAAATATTTTTATTTCTTTCTTATTTGCAAAATAGTTGGGTAAACATCATTTAAAACTGTCCCAAAATTCAAGTTGATAGCATTAGTAGTTCTTGAGATATCCAGCTGTGACAGACAGACAGACAGACAGACCGACAGACAGATCGACTGAGTCACACCATAAGGGTTCCTTTTTTACAATTTTGTTACGGAACCCTAAAAATGAATCCCCATTTCCCTTGGTCGCATCGCATCACGCGTGAACGGATGGAACAATTTCGCTAATTCTTTTTTTTTTTGTGTTTATTATTGTCAGGAGAAGGTTCATATGAAAGAAAAAATTAAGACATTTTGCAGAAAATTGGAAAATTTCAGAAAACTTAACGACTACTTTAACTTCACGCGTTTACATTAGAATATTCATAGCTAAGACAGGACAACGTCTATCGGGTCAGCTAGTTTTATTTATATAAATAGCCAACCAGGACTATTTGTTTGTAAATTACTAGCAGCGCCCCGTGGTTTCACCTGCGTAAGTCTCGAACCTGAAGGAATATCGGGATAAAACTATCCTATTTGGTAATCCAGGTTATAAACTATCTGTGTGCCAAATTTCATCAAAATCCGTTCGTTGTTTTTGCGTGAAAGAGCAACAAACATCAATCCATCCATCCATAATACATTTTAAATAATACTAGCTGCGCCCCGTGGCTTCACCCGCGTAGACCGGGATAAAAAGTAGCCTATGTATTAATCCAGGGTGTCACCTACCTCCATACCAAATTTTATCAAAATTGGTCCAGCCGTTTGAGCGTGAAGTAGTAACAAACGCACACTCACAAACTTTTGCCTTTATAATATTTAGTGTGATAAGGCCTTCCCAGATACAAGTGACAGTCGCTTTCACTGAGATTCGCCGCGCCACGCGCCATGGCCGAAATTCGCTCTGAAGAAGTATCTGCCAGTTGCACGTAAGTCCATTAAAAATTCCCCATTAAAGGCTCTTACAGACAGAGGCGATATCGCGGTCGCGACGCGATATTTCGATATTATATACGTAGAAAAATATCGCGTCGCGACGCGATATCGCCTCTGTCTGTAAGAGCCTTAAGGGCCCCAGCACAAGGCGTATTTTAAACGAGCAGACATCTACGGCGCAGAAAACGTCGTCTGCGCGTTTAAAATACGCCGTGTGCTGGGGCCCTAAAAGTCATGTTGTCACTTTCTAATACAGTCCCCGGCGATAAATATTGCACATCGACCTTTGGAAAGAGACAATCGGCTAATTTCGGCTTCGTAGAGCGTTATCTCTGTCGCACGAAATACAAACAGTCCGGTATCTATTAGGAGCTGTTAAAACAATTATGATTTGCTTCTTTTGATAATTCTTTTTATTCTTTGTATTAAATACACCAATTTTTCTGTAAGTGATGGCTTTAGGTTGGGGTAAAATAAAATAAAAAAAACATGTTCACATTATGTTTACGTATTTTATTATTTTGGAAAATTACAGCTGTTTTTAAATCTATCAGCTTCGGTTACAAAATATTTATAAACATTGTAGATAATTTCGCGTGACTGACCTCGTAAAGGTTTCCCTCTTTTTCCTAAAGATGCCATAGTACAACTTTAAATTATTTAAATTTGGGGGTGTTAACAACTCTTAATATATATTTTGAACTAACACTCTATCGCACTTGAGCAACGACTGACAAAACGTCACATAGCTAGTGTGCGACAGAGATAACGCTCTACAAAGCCGAAATTAGCCGATTGTCTCTTTCCAAAGGTCGATGTGCAATATTTATCGCCGGGTACTGTACCTACCTACGTTCCGTTAGACAGAGACAGCATCATGTTTAATGAGGAATTTTTAATGGACTAAAAGGGCGAGCGCGCATTGCGGTGCGTTTTTCTACCGCATAATCTGTGAAGTATGGAATGTCTTTGAAGTGCGCGCACTGCGGTCATGCGTTTTGTTACTGTAGGCCCCACCCAGTGCGGCAGAACTACCGGAAACGCACCGTAGTGCGCGCTCGCCCTTACGTGTAACTTGCGGTTTATTACACTTGGTGGACTGGACCCAGTATAGTGGTTCCGACAATGTTGATACATTTATGCCTTATGCCCTTGATTCCCCAAAGTTGTTGCTGTGCCATTAAACCTTGATCTCCATGAAGCCTACCTTCCTCTCTTCAGTCAGATGTTAATGAATGGTCTGTTCGCAGGTGGCTCGTCGGTGGGGGGCTCAGAAGAACCGGCCCGCGATGAACTACGACAAACTGTCGAGGTCGCTTCGGTACTACTACGAAAAAGGAATCATGCAGAAAGTCGCAGGTATGATATACATTTACACATAGTTTATATTTCTATGCATTTACATAGATATAAGAAAGAAGGAGATGTGCCCAGTACGTTAAAATGTATCGGAACCCTGTGTCTCTACTTTGTCCCTTTGTGACTTTCATGATTTTAAAGACAAACACTGTAAAATACTTGTACCTACTTACATATGGAAAGTGATACCATGATTTACAGCATTCTTATAAATTGTCACGGTCACAGTCGAAAGCGCACTACACAAGGTGTAACTTAAATAACCTCTTAAGAGGTCATTGTACTCATCATCCGGAACAACTTTTACTATGGGACCAAATCGGAAATCGCGAAAAAAAATCAGCTGCTCACTCTATTTATGATCGCATGACTAGTCAAAATGTACGGAACACCAGAATTTTTTTCCTTATTCCAGCGTAACACATTATCAATCTGAGTTTGTTTCATTTTGACAGTTCAACAACATTCATTGCGTTATTTACGTTGTCGAGCAGACAAATTTTTGGAACATAATATGCAGCAATGGATTAGCAATTTGTTTCAAAATGAAACCAACTCCGATTGATAATTTGTTACGCAATTAGGGTGCAGGTTTGGGAAATTGCAAAAAACGTAAGAAAATTTGAATTTCGCGGGCTACCTTAGCGCATAGACCCTTAAGGTGGATGCGCTAAGGTAGCCTAAACTCAAACAAAAAAAAAGGTAGGTAAAAGGTAGGTAAACTCCATAAGTTAGAGTTTACCTCAAACCTCATGATTTCATGAAATCGCTAGATTTGAGGTCAATTCTAAGTTATAGAGTTGTATTGTTGATTCTAACGATTATAACTCTGTAAAATCATGTTAGTTACAACCGCGAATCACATTTTAATCAACATACAACCTGACACTGACCTGCAAATTGCAAAAAAACGTAAGAAAAATTGAATTTGGTGGGCTACCCTGGCGCTTTCGCCTTAAAAGGTTGTGCGTTATTTAAATTACACCTTGTAGAATCAAGTTCTAACTGAACAGACAGCTGTGCTGCTGGAGTTTGTTGCGCTACTTCATCCCAGCTAAAGCACTAGGAAGTGGTGAAGAGCTGGCGTGCCGTGTGACTGTCATTCTGACGTTCAGAAAGTGCTGATTCCGAGCCTAGTTTCAATAAATGAGTTGATTTGATTTCTCTCTCTCTCTCTGTAGTCGGTCCCTCATTTCTGAGAATCGTGGTCAGCTTCGGAGTTGCACCTGGAGCGGATGATTCGACTTCACTGGTTTCTGTCCAGCGCATCCCTTACCACCGTGCAGAACTTAGGGGACGATGATTCCTTCACCTGATCGGTCCATCGTGTTGGTGAACGACCGCGCGATCGTTTGCCTTCGGTGCCCAACCACAATCAGTTTTTCCAAGCTTTCATCGCCTCTGCGTACTATGTGGCCGAAATTCGTAATCTAGCCTAATAGTCTATCCACTTTAAGGCGAAAGCTCCAGGGTAGCCCGCGTACAACTCCATAAGTTAGCATTTATCTCAAACCTCATGATTTCATGAAATCGCTAGATTTGAGGTAAATGCTAACTTATGGAGTTGTATTGCTGATTCTAATGATTATAATTCTGTAAAGCCATAATAGCTACGGCCGCGTATCATATTTTAATCAACATACAAGCTCACACTGACCTACATTATGGAGTTGTATTGCTGATTCTAATGATTATAATTCTGTAAAGCCATAATAGCTACGGCCGCGAATCATATTTTAATCAACATACAAGCTCACACTGACCTACAAATTGCAAAAAACTTAAGAAATTTAGAATTTCGCGGGCTACCCTGGCGCATCAACCTTAAGAAACAGTAATCAGTTTCTTGTCCTTTCATAGAAATATTTTGTGTACAAGCCGTGTATAAGTGGCTAGGCACCCCGTCGCGCGTTCACAAAAAGTTTCGAACAATCGTGATGACGTCACGCGGGGGCCGGTCGCGTTAGTCAGCACATCTCAATTATAAAACTAAATATAATTTGACATGTTCCACAGGTGAGCGCTACGTCTACAAATTCGTGTGCGACCCGGAAGCTCTGTTCAGCATGGCGGCGCCCGCCCGCGCGCGCTCCCCGCCCGCGCCCCCGCCCCCCTACGACGTGCTGACGTCACTGTACGGTGGCGTGTACCCGCAGTACCTGCAGCCGCCGCAGGGAGACTACCAGCGGAGGTACTACCATCATATCAACCATACTGGCCACTATGATACGTAGGTCAGGAGAAGAGGATTTTATTTGGAGTTTTTATCCCGTGGCCTAGAGCTGTACGCTCAAATGACAGCAGACTGTTTATTACAGCATGCCACGAATCACGAGTCACCGCTACGCGATGGATGGACCTATCGGGATAGTTGCCTACAGTCCGCGAGGCCTAAGCTGAGCTTTGCATTTGTGTGAGTACACATGTGACTGTTGCTTGGTTTAAAGCCGGTTTAGGTGTAGCGCAGACGACAGACTATCCGTGGAGCACTTTTTAGTCTGTGAAAATAGGACCTAAGCAATTATATGCAGTAACGCACACGACGCGCAAAAAGTCCGGCGCACAAAAATCCCTGTAAACCCCCGTTCGCACGAGTGACTTATTCTGGCAGATCGCGCCGCGCCACGCCGCAGAAAAGTGCGTGACCAAAATAGAAAGTTTGCTTCAACACGCGCTAACGCAGACGGCGCACACTTTTAGTATCGCACAAGAAGTCTTTCGTCTTCGTCTACTTCCCTACAGTTCGGCCGACAGAATGATCGAAGATGTGCGTCGTCTGTGTTGAGTCTGCGCACAATCCGCGACGGACTTTTTGTGTGACATGCAGACATTTTGTGCGCCACAGACTCGATCGCACAAAAAGTGTGTCGTCTGCGTTGCACCTTATAGGTACTGCTTTTTGCGCGGTGCGTCCCTCGCGCGACGCAACTCGCTTCTTCGGTGATCACTCACACAAATGTAAAGCTCAGCTTAGGCCTCGCGGACTGTTAACAGTAGCAGTGGCTTTCATTTTGACAGCTCAACAACATTCATTGCGTTATTTACGTTGCTGAGCAGACAATTTTACGAACATATGAAGCAATGGATTAGCAATAAGCTTCAAAATCATTCAAATTTCGATTGAAGTGTGTTACGCAATTATGGTGCTGGTGACGCGCACGTGTACCGCTTGATGGAGTCGCATCGCGGGCTATACAAGCTTGGTGCTACCGGATAGGTCCTACCTGTGAAGGTGTGTCCGCGTAGGTCAGCCATATGTTATACTACGTGCCGCCGCAATGACGACATTAATTTGACACGCGTATACGGTTCCGCGTTTTCGTTTTATAAAGATATTTTAATTTCACTAAACTTATTATTTATTTATTTCCATTTTTCTAAAATAGTATCTTGAGGCAACTTGTAGTGCAGAGATGGTAATAAAAAGAAACGAAAGAAAAAAAAAGGCCACGCCACTCGAGTTTTTTTCTGGGGGTTTTGCAAAAAAATCATTAACACAACGGGGTCAGAACAAAAGACAAACGATTAACAAAAAAAAGGTGTCGGTAAACGACCTTTTAACTGCTGCCATATACCAATAGCTTCGTGAATGAGTCCTCTGCAATAGAGTGATCCTAATTTTGGTTATTATTTTATTATTTAGTTTGTTTGATTTTTTTTTTCAATTTAAGAATTATTTTATAATATTCAAAATTTTATGATTACTGGCCACAAGGCCTACCTGTGTCTTTAATTAATGTCGTCATTGCGGCGGCGCTTTGTCTGTTCCAAGAACTGTATAGGTCTATTCCAATACACGCTCCGGTCTACTTGTGCAGGCAGACCTCTCCGTTGGACCGTCGCGAGTACAATATGGCTGATGAAATCATGGCTGGTCTGAACATAGGCTCTCCGAACTTTCGCGCATGTTCTCTCACTCACACTCGCCTCATGTCACCATTTGGTACCTAAACAATGTCATTGCGCAGCTTTCTGCGCAAAACTCGGTCAGGCCTGCTTGAATCAACGGCCGTATTGTATATGGCACCCATTTAAGGTTGATCCGCTGTGGTAGCCCGCGAAATATAAATTTTCATGCGTTTTTTGCAATTTGTAGGTCAGGGTAAGGTTTAGTGTTCAGGGTAACCTTACCCTGACCTACCTACAAATTGCAAAATATATCTCGATCAAATTATGATTCTCGACAGTAAACAATATGTATTTACTTACATAATTTTAATGATAAAAATCATCAATACACCTTAGATAGTCAGATTTGCCGTGGTTTGGTCTGATTTCGGAAATCACACCAAACCACGGCAAATCTAACTTAGATGTGTTGATGATTCTTATGATATGTAAATACATATTTTTTATTGTCGCGAATCATATTTTGATTGAGATACAACCTGACACTGACCTGCAAATTGCAAAAAAACGCAAGAAAAGAGAAAAGTCAATTAATAGCAATATGGCGGCTGGCGGCTCACACGTATTCAATTTCAAGCGTACACCGTCATGTGACGTCATGTACACGTTTACCAGCTACCGAAAAGCCTAGACAGGTACGTCGCCGTCTTTCTGTAATGATCTCAGATATGCTTCGATTTCACTGACCTATATTATACAAATACGCTGGACTAAATATATCAACTGTCATTAATTCAGTAAGATTAAAATGACAGTCGATTTTTCGCCGATTCGAAGCGCCCCCGCTCGAGCGTCACAGGAACTAAAATTGACACATTGTTGCAAATGGCCGACGTGTTATTTTGGCACGTCTGTGATCAATCTCTAATGTTCTAGGCGGTTCTAGGTCTAAATCGTGAATTATGATTTGTTCTGTGAATTTTGTGTTAATTACTCACGTGATACAGTGTGAGTCTTCATATTGCGCACATATCGAAATTAGGGAAACAATGCTTAATTTTATTGATGGAAAAAGTGTTTAAAAAAAACCGGTCAAGAGCGAGTTGGACTCGCGCACCGAGGGTTCCGTTCCGATTTCTGAAAAAGTGTGCTAGTTAGAGACATCGTTTTATTTTTCCTGTAATCTTTACAGGAAAAATCTCGTTTTATTTTTCTTTGGAAACTTCGGAGATAAGACGGGGGGTAACGCTATTTTTTTTTTACATTTTTTATCAAAAGTCGAAAACTATGCGGCCTAAAAAAAAAAAAATAGTTTAGTTTAGTATAGGATTTCCTTACAGTGAGAGACCAGCGTAAACCGGAAATGTACAGCTCGATGTGCAGCTGTGTGTACAGTAAAATATAAAGTATAAAAATATAGTTCTCCTAGTTCGTTAGTAAATTATTACACAAATTCAATGTTTTAATATATAGTATAATAAATAAATTCGTCTATTGAATAGAAACATCTATCACAAAGCCAATTACAGAAACCTATTAAATTCTAAGCTTGATTTTCTTATGCTTACAGGTAGTTTATTGTAAATTGTAACTGCCATAGTGTTACAGTTTTTATCACACAATTTATGTCGATTTCTTGGGATGAGAAATGGTTTTTGAACAACTTTTCTTTTAAACGGAGCTTTTTCGTCCTTATTAAAAAGTGATTAATTATTTCTTACGAATTTACATGCTTCAAATATGTATAATGACGGAAGTGTGAGCAGTTTTTGCTGCATAAATATTGGTCGACAAGAATCAGTCCACTTAAGATTAAAAATTGATCTACTTAATACATTTTTTTTGAGCAATTAATACTCTCAGTTTCCATATTTGTGAGAATTTTTATTTTTCTAAGTGCAAATACGAATTTGTTTAATTTTTTACATACACTATCTATTTGTGGTTTCCAATTACAGAATCTGTCAATAACTATACCTACCTAAAAAATTAATTTCATTAGCTTCTTCAATGTCATGATTTTGGTATTTTATATTTGGTTAAGGCTCACAAAAATTGTACTTTATCCATATTTTTTATGGGCCAGTTTCTGAGTAGAGAAAAAAAATATTTCGAAGATTCTAATGAATTAATCTTTTGTTTTAATAAAAATAAAAATAATAAATAATAAATAAATATCCTTGGACATTTCACACAACGCCATCTAGTCCCAAGCTAAGCAACCTAATGCTTGTGTTATGGTAACGAGATGGCTGATAAACTACTTATATACATTTTTTTTGTAAATACATACATATTATAGATAGAAAAACACCCAGACTCGGAACAAATACTTGTAGGTCGTACAAATATTTGTTCCGTGCGGGAATCGAACCCGCGACATGCTGCGCAGCAGTCAATCGCTCAACCACTGCGCCAACCGTGTCGTCCGTGTTTTCCATGTTAGCTATTATTAACTTGTTAATATTGGGCCTTTGAAATAGTGAATATATTTGGAATTTAACCAAAATGAACCGCTACAATATATACTTACTTCTAATTTTCATTCAACAATAAAATGTGTCCACACCAAGTCGAGTTCATTTTTAATTTTTTTCATCCTTTACGTACTTTTTATCGTGAAATGTATGTAATGTGTAAAGTAAATAGAGTTAAAACTACTATTTTAATGGAAATTATAATAAAACTGGCCATAAATTAAAAAAATATGATTTCAAAAACAAATGTATCCAACACCTTTCACGTGTGTTACAATCAATTTGTTACGTAGTAGCTTACTTGTATTAAAAACTAGCAACACATGGTATCTATTTTTGGTGATGGCAACATTACTATTTTCAATATGACACGTCAGTGTGTTGTTAGACATCTTGGTTTTTGTGCAAGAGGCAGTGCTCCGTGAGTGTTACGTTTCGTCCTTAGATTTTCGAAACTTTTCGGAAGCAATTTCGCATGGTAAGTATTAAAACATGTTTGTTTCGTGTAAGGGCAGTTGAAAAGGAAAATTATATGATTAAATAAAGCAGTTTAATACAGATTTGAATTGCATTTTAAAGATGCTACATGACTTTTAGGTTATATTACTCACGTGTGTTTGTTCACGTGTGTTACGTGTTTTACGAAATTGTGTGACATAACACACGGGAAATGCATAAAAAAATGCATAAAAAACGCTATACCTTAGTGATACTTTTGAATTTCTTTAATAAATAAATATGTATGACTAACCCTAACAATATTTCCTGTGTGTTACATATTTCTAGTGTGTTATCGTGCGTTACAAGTTCCCGTGTGTGATGGTACACTTTTTATGAGCCTGAACCATTTATGTCTGAGTTTTCCCTATTTTTATTAACTGTAGTGTATATCATATATTTCGTTTTGGCCAGATAGCATTATTAGTTCTTGAGATATCCAGCTGTGACAGACTTTTATAAAAAAAATCACATTTAACATTCACATGAATGCATTTTGTAAAATTCGTTAGCCTCTAAGCAGCAGAATAACCTTTCCACCTTTCCACACTCCACACTATAATATTAGTTCCATTTCCATGTCAAATGTCAAAAAATCAATATAATACTATACAAGTTCCATGGACGCTTACGTTGCTATCAGCGCCAAAATGGCGAAAATCAAATGTCTTCATTTTGACATCGATATTATGAAGTCCAGCGTACTTGTAGGTATATTAGAGGTCAGTGGTCGGTTTGCTGTACGGTTTGCTAGGAAAGTGGTTCCGTCATATTATAACGGCCATCACGGTAATCTGTCATTTTCACAAGTATTTGACAAAAACGCTCTGTATTTGACACATTTGAACAGCCGCTAGTGTGTACCCATTCACTGCTTTCATAGGAAACCAGTATTTTCGTTTCGTTTAATTGCACACGTAAAATGTCTCATTTGGAAATGGTCTTAAAACTCGTGTAGGAAACTAGAAAATAATTTTGTAACGAAAAAGCGTCATGTGCGAAAACGTCAGCTTCAGTTGTTAAAAGTTTTTGTTATTTAATGCAGAGCCGTCTAGTAGGATAAGTTTTAGCTTTAAAACTTATACTAGATGGCTCTGTAGTAAAAAAAATTCGATGAACTGAGAGCCTCCTTCTTTTGAAGTTCCTTTTTTTGAAGTCGGTTATAAACAAAAACTTTTGACACTTAGACCGTAGCTCTTTAGTAATCATGGACCTAATATACAAACTGGACTGAGCTCTCATACCAAAAACACGAGCAGAGAGAGATATGTCACATTGAGGCAGTTATCTCCTTCTAATAGGGTGACCAAACATTTTTATGACAAACAGGAAAATTCGTTTATACGGAGATAATTTGCGTCCGGTTGAACCTAAGTGAAGTCAAATTATTGTTTGTATTACAAACATATTGTAGTTAAATAATATAAAGAAATAGACCTTTTTCGAAAGCTCCTTTATGAAACTGAACATTATTGTGTTCTATGTCGGTGTTCAATCGTGTACCTACCCATGTTTTTGAGGCAAGAAGGAAGGACTACAATATGGGTGAGACTCGTCTTGTGGCGAATCATCAAATTTGATCACGTAGGTATACGTGGCTTATGATGAAGTAGGCATGTAGAATCTCGTTCTGGGACCATGGTACTTTCTTGCTCTTTTTTCGTTTACTCTACAGAGCTGGTTTGGGTAAGTATGTAATTGAAGCAAAGGGAACTAAAATGATTCTGGAATTATATCCAACCATATTTGTTGAATTTCTTCTTTGGATGGAAAGCTGTAACCAACTTAAAAATAATGCTATTTCAATCATGCGATACATAAGTACAAATTGTATTTATTATGCGCCTAATCTATTAATATTAGGCGCATCATAAATACAATTTGTACTTTTTTAATCAGAAATACACTACTTATAGCTTTTGTAGACAGAAGACGCCAAGTCTTCTGTCTACAAAACGTCTAGAGCATGGTTACACTACTTATACTCAAAATTGTTATTATTTAGTAACAATTTTAAGTCTTTTATCGAGATTTATTTAAATCTTTGTTATTCCTTACAAGTTCTTTACCTGTGAAATTAAATGCCACAACCAGCATAACATTCACTTTTACATTTCTTAATGCAACACTTTCTCACCATTTTCGCTATTTAAATTGAAAAAAAAACCGCCATGAAACCATTGATGTCAGATTTCAGTGTTACCAGAGTAACACTGAAATCTGACATCGAGTAGTTATATGATAGCTACTAAAAATTAATCAAAATTATATTTTTTTGATTATTTTACTCATGGAGCTTACTTATAAAATTATTGACCATGATATACAGATTGTAAACCTATAAATAAAATTATTTAAAACTAATCTAAATGCTAAAAAAAAATATACGTAACTTATTTTACCTACTTGTAGTTGGTAAAATTTTTCTACCATCTTTATAATTTTTATCTGTTGGCAATTGAGCAAAAGGGACAAATTACTCAAGTCGGGCTCTCTCTCTCGGCTCGTTTTGCCTCAGCTAAGATATCCTATCAAAAGTAAACCTACAGTGCAATACTTAAGGTTAATTTTTGTATGATATGATTTTTGGAGAGCTCAGTCCTGTTTATATAGTATATTAGGTCCATGGTAGTAATACACAATATACAGCGGAAGGAACTTCGTTCCGGGTTTCCCACAACGCCACCCGATTTTTTTTTGGAGTCATCCACAAAGTTCAATTTCAAATTCCATTTCCAACATTTGAAGGTCATATCCTATTTCTTATCAGTTTATAACCTGACCACAACTTATATAAGTACAGTAAAATAAATAAATTAGACATTGCACTGTTTTTCATAATTATATTAAATACTCAAAAACCATCTAGTCATTCATACGGATAGTTTGAATACCTGTATTCATAGTAGAATTGTGTAAATGGCGCTGAAAATTTGTTTATTTCATTTAATTGGTTAAAAACCAGTAACAATAATAACGAAAGACATTTAAAAGAGAAAATAGAAGAATAAACATGTTTAATTCGCCGGAAAACGCCTGAAATATGTCACAGGCAAACATTGCTATGAAGATTCCACAAGGCGATTGCATACCTAGATACTTACAATTTTTTCTGCCAAATATAAGTTCATTATGCTTGGTTATACCAAATTGAGATACCTACATTTAGTGTGTGATAGAAACTCCTCTATGAGTTTACGATAAAATAAAGAAAGAATTTTACATATTTTTTTATAACCTAAAAATTTTGAATAAGCAAGGTATTTTTAGTGCCATTGATAATTCTGAAATTAATTCTTTAGTTAGTCAAAATTGAACCAAAAAGTTACATTTTAGTCTTAATAATTGAGTAAATAATAAGAATTTCTAGTCAATAATTGTTAAATAAGTTAAAATTGTGCAATATTAATATTAGTGATGTAGCTATGATTAACTATTTAATATGAAAATATAAGCAATCTTGTGAATATATATATCTAATATAATTAAAAGGTATTTCATTTCAAATCCCGACTCCTTCAATGTAGCCCCATATCAATCTGCCTAGTCTTTTCCCAACTATCTTGGGGTCGGCTTCCAGTCTAACTGGATGCAGCTGAATACCAGTATTTTACATGGAGCAACTGCCTATCTTACCTCCACAACCCAGTAACTGGGTAATACGATACCCCTTGGTAAGACTGGTTGTCAGACTTTCGGGCTTCTGACGAACCGTAACGGCTCAAAGATCCACGAATGACAGCCGGGACCAACGGCTTAACGTGCTTTCCGAGGCACGGAGGAGTCTCGGTATCTAAAGATGGTCACCCATCCACGGACCAACCCCAGCAAGCGTAGCTTAACCTGATGGATCGACCCGTGCGGCTGTTATTACTTAGCCACGAGCTCCTCTGTAAATGTAGCCCCCATAAAGCCGCCATATTACAAAATTTCTTACGTTTTTTGCAAATTTTTCAGGTTTCACTTTAGAGGTTTCAAGATTTTTTCTGAGATTTTTCAAGAGAGATTCCAAGAAAATTGTTACCGTGTAATACCAAAACTCAGTAGACGATAGTTTATAAGTTATCACCAAATATTTCTAGACTTCTGTTTCTAATCGGCAATTTAAAGCACCAATTCCTTCGACCATCATGCACTATAAAAATCAATCGTGAACTGATCCTGAGAAGATTTGTAATCATAAAATAAAATAAAATTATGGCCCTGTTTTACGTTGTATATTGATCTCCATTCAATACCTACACAGACAGAATCAAATAAATGAAATAATTAATATATGCGAGCCAACTAAGAATAGGATCGCACTTGCTGCTAACTTCACACAATAGCTGTCAAATTAGTACTACCGATAGCTGACAAATACACGATAGCTATCAAATTAGTACGCTTTGGTAATGAAGTTCGCGAGTATTGCGGAACAAAATGGCGTCTTGACAGTTCTATTCTTATTTGGCTCGCATTAGTATCCTACTTAAGGATGATGCGCCAGGGTGGCCCGCGAAATTCAAAATTTCTTACGTTTTTTGCAATTTGTAGGTCAGTTTGAGCTTGTACGTTGATTAAAATATGATTTGCGGCCGTAGCTAATATAGCTTTACAGAATTATAATCATTAGAATCAGCAATACAACTCCATAAGTTAGCATTTACCTCAAATCTAGCGACTTCATGAAATCATGAGGTTTGAGGTAAATGTCAACTTATGGAGTTGTATTGCTGGTTCTAATGATTTTATTTCTCTAAAGCCATATTAGCTACGGCCGCTAATCATATTTTAATCAACATACAAGCTCACACTGACCTACAAATTGCAAAAAACGTAAGAAATTTTGAATTTCGCGGGCTGCCCTGGCGCTTTCGCCTTAACCTACTAATATTATAAATGTGAGTTGCCGACAGAATAAATAGGTCGCTGTGATTAACTCAAGACAATGTTTATGTTATGTTCTTTCTCCAGGATCAGCTCACATAATGACAGGTTACATGAGTTAAGTACTAAAATTGTTTATTTTATTTGACAAAAATATAATTTAATGTATTGTGTTGCGTAAATTATTTTGCATAGGTACTATTGTATAGAATCTAGTTCTTCTAACTGAACAGACAGCTGTGCTGCTGGGGAGTTTGTTCCGCTACTTCTTCTTCCCAGCTAAAGCACTAGGAAGTGGTGAAGGGCGGGCGTTTTGTGGGGAATGTCTTACTGTAATTTCGACGTTCAAAAAGTGCTGATTCTCAGCCTAATTTGAATAAAGGACTTTTGATTTTGATTTTGATTTTGAAATCTTTTCTCATGTTCACTGAGCGAGTTTGCAAGGGCAACGTTACTCGTTATAATAAACGTTATTGATTAATAAATATTGTATAGCATTGTAAGCTATTGCATGAATTGTAAGTTAACTGTAGGTACTACTGAGTTGGGATTGGGACACTCTGTAATGGATGGATGTATGTATGTATGTAAAAAAATAAATAAATTATTATTATGCTCGTGATTGTACCAAAATACTAACTAATAAATAATAATAAATAAATGATATTTATTTGCACGGTATAAGAAGGTTACAATACAAAATGTGATCATACATTTTGATCACAATACATTACTTAAAAGCCTCTGTAGCCAGGTCATTAAATACCCACAAAAAAAACTATTAGAATCAAATTATCTGTTGTTGTATCTGTCAAGCATTGACATATAAATCATAGTGACGTCAAGTAGCTTGTTTCATTGTTGTTTTGTTTCACTATCATCTTTCTAGTTTCTTTTGTTTTGTAGTTTTGTTTTGTTTTTTGTTGCTTTAATTGCCATTGCCTATACGTGGTCGTAGTAGATGGTGATAAGGGAATATTAAACTATTTTCGTTCTATTTTCTATGAATTACTATAAAGATGGAAAAATTGCCAATGTGTAGGTTATGTTTAGCAGAAAATGTTCGCATGCATATAGTGGTCAACAGGAACTTGCACGAACTATATGAGAAGCTGACTGATATTCCAGTAAGTTGATATTTTTAATAAGAATTATGTAACTTACTACATATAATAAGGTTTTAAATGCCTCTCCTATGCGAAGATTCATCATACTACCTATGTGAACTTTCGGTCAGAGGGTCTTCTCAGGGGAAGATGGAAATCACTGACATTAGTGAAGGAAAACAGCACCATGAAACCTGGACTTAAAATAAATAATTATGTATTTTAAGTTGCCAATCTGCCTTGAGCAAGAGAAGTGACCAATGCTCATTCCCTCTCTCTAAGATGCGCACAGGATGCATTAAGAATATATTGGTATTTTTTTCATAAAAACAAAATAGAGTAAGACAAATTTTGTTGCAGTTTGTAACTAAAGACAGTAGACCGATTCTTGCTTGTTTCTTCTGCTGCGCTAAACTAAAGCAATGCTACCAATTAATGAGAAAATGTCTGGAAGCCGAAGAGCTGTTCGCTCAGATGACGAATGAAGATTATGAGGTGAGGGATATTTTTCAACATTTGTCATCATCATCTTCCTGCCCTTATCCCATGTTACTTGGGGTCGGCGCAACACGTTTTCTTCTTCCATTCTCCCCGGTCAACCGTCACCCTATCATTCACTCCCTTCTCTTTCATATCATTCCTCACACAATCCATCCATCTTTTCTTTGGCCTTCCTCTCCCTCTCCATCCATCAACATGTATATTCATCACTCTTTTAGTCACATGCGTTTCGTTTCTCCTCATCACATGCCCATACCAACCCAAACGATTTCCTCTCAACTTTTCTGTCACTGGCGCCACTTTCAAACTATCTCTTATATACTCATTTCTTACTTTATACATTCGCGTCACTCCACACATCCATCTCAACATTCTCATCTCCGCTGCATGCAATCTTTTTCATCCGTCTTCTTCACTGCCCAGCATTCCGATCCATAAAGTACGACAGGCCTTATCACGGACTTGTAAATTTTCCCCTTTAACTTGAGGGGCATCCGTGGGTCGCAAGTTGTTCCTGTAACCTGTCGCCATTTCATCCATCCTGAGTTCGTTATGTCTCGGTCTACTTCGCATCCCCTTGGACAAGCGACCCAAGGTACCGAAAATCGGAGCAGATCGGTAACGGCGTTCCGGCAAGAGACATGGCCACAGGACCTGAGAGGCCGCCAAAATCACAAAACAGATACTTCGTTTTGGTCCGACTTACTCTCAGGCCAATGGTCTCCAGTCTTTTCCACCACACCTCCAATCTACTCTGGACCTCTAGGCCGCTCTCGGCAACCAGCACAATGTCATCGGCGAACAGCATACACCAGGGAGCCTCTTCCTGGATGTCCGAAGAAAGAGCATCCATTATCAGCACAAAGAGGTAAGGGCTGAGTGCAGACCCCTGGTGTAAGCCGACCGCCACATCGAAGCTGCCAGTAGTGCCCACTGTAGACCGGACTTGGGTACTGCATCAACTGTTCATCGATTTTTCAACATTTGTATTTTCTAATTTTAGTATAATATGAAACTGCCAGCCATATCATTGAGTTTTGAATGTTGATATGTATGCTTTTGTCAAATGTAGGTGTTTACAATTATTGCATGTTAAATACTCCACATAACACTGCTACAACTTCTGTATGAAACTTGTATGTGGCAGTTTGATAACGGTCCTCCCAAATGTCGGCACAAGCTATGCAACAATACATTGTGCACATTGAACCTACTTGAGTATCCTCTCTTGTGGGGGCTCTTGATTGACTTTAGTATAATTAAGAAAGGTTTGTCCTTGTGGGACTGTGATCACCAGCATATTTTCCTAATACTATAATCATCTTTTCACAGCCCAATTCCTTAATACACCAATACCACTTAGAGTGTTTCGGTGGGTTTATTATATCTCCAATGGTGCACATAAATATAGTTGATGAATGTCAAACAGAAAGCATTGCTATCAAAGAAGAATTACCCGCTGTTTGTGAGGAACTAGATGATATTATTGAGCCACAGCCACAGGAGGAACATCAAAGTGATGGTATGTTTTTATGAACTGTTATGTTTGAACCTTGTTGATTGTTTTCATTAGTTGTCAAGTGTAATATTTTTGTAATGAGGGTAAAAATAAATAAAACAGTTTGCTTTCTGATCTCAACCTGCAACTCTCAAAATGACTACATCGCAAAAAGTCCGAACAGTTGTGTAGGCACCTATACCTACATTAATCTCTTTGGTTCTTATGGTGACTTTTTTTCTAACTTTCCCTAGACTATAATGTGCTTCCCCAAAATTCACTCTTTACACCAAACTTGAACCAAATCGGTCCATTTTGATGCTTGAACAGACAAACCTACAAACAGACAAAAATGTTAAAATCACCTATTTTGGGTAATATAATACTGGTATTCAGCTGCATCCGACCCCAACATAGCTGGGAAAAGGCTAGGCAGATGACGATGATGAATGATGATGTATCCAGTCATTCTGATATCAACCCTGTATAGGTGCCTACACAACTGTTCGGACTTTTTGCGATGTAGTCATTTTGCGAGTTAGGTATTTTGAGATTTGGACTAAGAGCGACGTGGTCAATTTGCGATCCAGTCATTCTGATACCAATAGTTTACCTAATAGCCACTAAACAAGTGAAGGGAAGGATATGCGATGTTTTAGTAAGAGGGATATGTAGGTCTGCTGCAAAATTTATACGGGGTGTAAGTGTAGGTAAACATTGGCAACCTTTTAAGGGGTCATTGTACTCATCATTATGAACAACTTTTACTATGGGACCAAATCTGAAATCGCGAAAAAAAAATCAGCTGTTCAGTACATTTATGTTCGCATAATTCGTCAAAATGTAGGGAACAGCTGATTTTTTTTCGCGATTTCAGGTTTGGTCCCATAGTAAAAGTTATTCTAGGGATGAGGACAATGAGCCCTTCAAATGTTGCCGCCGTTTACACTTACAGCCTGTATAATCAATAAAGATACCGTAAGCTTCTTGCTTGAGGATCCGCAGGAAGTATTCAATTTAAAAATATGTTATTACCTCCTTTATTACATTAAACATACGTATAAATTAGCTTATTTCAGATAAAATAAATCCATACAATTACAAATTATCAAAATATATATAAATAAACAAAATAAATTAAAATAAGTACAAAGAAGTCCAACAATTAATTATTATATATTTATTTAAACTTTTCGCACAAAAAACAGTACAAAGTAAAGTAATGTAAAGTATTACATTTATAAGTACCTATTGTGTCAGTAAAATATTATTCTTATGCACTACGTTAGTCAACACCCATCATTATATGCATCCACTTCGGCAAGGCACAACCATCGGCAGGGTACTGTTGCTACTGCCTCGCACGCGCTGCGACAAGGAGGCCACTGTCGTCAGTATAACCGCATGAAAGCCGTCCGTTCCCGCCTCCGCAAACATCCGGCCGCACTACAATAGCGAGGCAGCCGCATCAGCATCCTGAAGACGTTGTTGTATTGCTCACGCAGAGCACTAGCAGCCGGCGCGTGAAGCTCACCCCCAGACTGCTCCAGTACAACGATTGGCAGTACGCCTTGAAAAGAGTAACTTTCACTGCCCTCGAGCAGCGAGCAAACCTGCGTGCAACCACATTCCCCCTGACTGCCAATGCTCTGCGCTCCCTCTCTATGACGTCGTAAACACCGTGCGAAGCAGGGGCGGGTTCCTAGTTGATAATTGACTGTTTGTGATTAATTACAGAGCTAGAACTGGAGAATTTTGATAATAGCTGTCTAGATGTAGCAGATACACTGCCACACCCTTCTGAATCAGATTTAGAAGATGATGTACCTTTAATGGAGATTAAAACTGAAGTGGAAGAAGAACAAGTAGTATCTACGAAGAAACGAAGAGCCAGGGAGACGAAGAGTAAGTATTAGATAGTTAATCACATGCACACATACTGTTGAGGACAGAGGACTAAATCGAATAATAAAACCACTACTCGTTATTACCCGATTTATTGTCGGTATTCCATAGCTAACAAACTAATTAATTACACGCACTGATATAGGCAAACATGGCTTTGGTTAAATAATTACCGACCCTCTACAAACTACGCGCTAGAACATTACGAAAACTTGTTCACCATAGTAGCTCTGAAAGCGGACTAACTATCTAAATTTAAGAGTGGGCGGAAAAGGATTAACATTTACGACCACTTCCGGTTCTAGAAGTTTCCAGAATGTTCCAACGTATTCTACAGTGCTTCCCCTAGCGTCGAGGAGCGATAACTACGCTGGCCATTGATAAATACACAATGGCCCATTCATAAAAGCGGCCCTCTGGCGTCGAGGAGCGATAACTACTATCAAATAATCAATGGGCACTCGTAAGAGATTCATTCACAAACGCAAGCGCCATCTATCAGCGACTAGCGCAAATGAACGACACAAATCACATCATTTCCTCCTCCACCCAACGACAGAGGTCGCTACGCTTCAGTAAATTACTATTTTATCTTGGTGAAAAATGTAAATCGGTCACATTTCTCCCGCCGTGTACATCTAATGTACATAATTGTATCACTAGTGACTGGTTTACAGTTTCCACACGTCAATGATAACAATTTAAGTTACTCTAACTTAATCTAATAATCGCTGTATGCGATAAGCACTTGTACTGAAATCAATAAATAATTTAGAACATACATAACATAAAGCTAAGGGTAGTCACTGCAGGATCCTTGCTCTGCTATATATTTAATTGAATTAAAAAACTCCTCCTAACAGCATGATCCTGCAATAACGCCAACAAAACAATGACCTTATTTAACAAGGATCTAAATCCACATAAGGAATCCAATAATTACAATACTAAGTATGTAGGTACAATACTAAGTATTACTCAGACTAAGTCTCTTATTCTACTTAACCTTTAGTTAAATACATAATTTGGTTATATAACTACATAAACATCAACGGTAGTCGCTCCAGGACCTTGTTCTGCAATATATTAAATCACATTGAATTAAAAACTCCTCCTTACAGCAAGGCCTTAGAGTGACGCCAAGAAAGAAAACAATATGGTGACTTAGTCTACACCACTGGTTAACATTAACAATACAATATGTTTTACAATTTTGACTTTGACAACTAAGCTTATTCTACTGGTATGACGACGAGACGTTTAACAGGACGACGCATTGTACCACTCTTGGTTTTGACGTCAACGACTCTTACGATACCATCCGCGCCTGGGTACACGCGTTCGACTCTCCCCTTTGGCCATAGGTTTCTTGGTAAGTTGGGGTCTACTACTACCACCAAATCGCCCACCTTGACTGTGTCGCCGCGTCCATGTGGCTCCCGCCGGTTTTGAAGTGTAGGTAGTACTTCGCGCACCCATCGTTGCCAAAATAGGTCCGCTAGTCGTTGCGACGCTCTCCAGTATGAATGGCGTAGTTCATCCGGTCTTGTGAAATTCCCTGGCAGCAGTACTTTAGAGGGTGCGCCAAGCAGGAAGTGGTTAGGCGTCAGAGCCTCCTCGTCGTCTGGGTTAACCGATACATGGGTCAAAGGTCGTGAATTAACTGTGTGTTCTATCTCTGTCAGAAGTGTATGAAGCACATCTTCATACGGGTGCCGATCTATCAGTGTGGCATTCAATGCTGATGGCGACTGTGTTTCTCGTGATATGTCGGCCGGCGCTGCTGATGCGCGAGCGTATTCTTATTGTGTTGTGTTCATTGACTGTCAGAGATAGCCGATTCAAACGGCTGTCGGCTGGTACCGCTCTCCCGCCGGTGACGTGACGCAATTCTTCCGGGAAACATTCCTCCTGTATGGCGCGTGTCCACAGGAACTCGGCTCGACGTGTGTACTGTGTACCAAGAGGTATGTAGACCGTCGGCATGACGCTGAGGTTGCGACTATGCGCTCCGGATCGCGTCCTCGTAGTCTCCCGTTGCTGCGCCTTCCAGTTCGGGTCGTCTGTGGGAACGCGACTATTGCGTTTGCGGGTAGCGGCTGTGGTGTGCACTCGAAGTCGGTCGATGAATTGAAGCACGCGCGCCGTGGCCCGGATGAGTCGCAGCCAGGAAGAGAAACGTGTAACGTCGGGTAGCGCCTCTCTTGTAGTCGATCGTTTGTGCGCCGTGACAGTGGTGACACGCTCCTCTCCAGTGTCGAGGCTGGGGTGCGAGTTTGTTTCTTGCGGCCAGGCGTTTTCGTCGTCGTACAGAAACGAAGGACCGGTGTACCAGCGGTGGCTCGCTGTGAAGTGAGATGGTGTATCGCGAGTCGAGTCGTCGGCGACGTTGTGAGCGGTGGGGACCCAGCGCCATTCGCTTCGCTGGGTTGTTTCTTCTAGTTCTGCTACTCGGTGCGCGACGAACGGTTTGAAGGCGCGCGCGCCGGCGCGCAGACACGCTAGCACGGTGCGCGAGTCGGACCAGAAGACTCGGCGGTCAGCGCGACGATCGTGCTCTTCTTCCACACAGCGCGCCAGTCGCCCGCCGAGGACGGCAGCCTGCAATTCAAGTCTAGGTATAGATGTGACCTTAAGGGGCGCAACGCGCCCTTTCGCTGCCGCGAGCGACACATTAACTTGACCTATGTCGTTCACTGAACGCCAATATGCTGCTGTGGCATAGGCCCGTTCGCTCGCGTCCACGAATACGTGCAATTCTAAACCAGTTGAGTCATTAAATCCCGGGTAACAACGTGGGATACGAACGCCTTTTAGAATTTGCAGAGCAATTAACCAGTCGTGCCATTTACGCTCTAAGCTTTCAGGTAGGCGCTCATCCCAACCGATATTTAAACGCCAAGTGTCTTGTATTATGTACTTCGCTTGTGTCGTAAACGGCGCGGCTAGTCCCAGCGGGTCATACAGAGACATCGCCGTTTTTAATAACTGGCGTTTCGTAACCTGCTTGTCTAAATAAGAAGGGTCTACTTTCCTGAAGTTGAATCCCAAACTGTCATTGTGGTGTCGCCAGATGAGGCCGAGAATTTTCTCCTCCTTGTTGAGCAGAGTGTCCGCCTCTGCTGGCTCAGTTGCGGGGCCTGCGATGGCGGCCGGCTCGTTGGACGCCCATTTCTGCAGTGTGAAGTTACCTCGCCGATGTACAGCGTTGACTGCTTTAGATACTCGATTCGCTTCTTCTGCGTCGTCAAAACTCTGTAAATAATAGTCCATATAGTGATTTCGAACTATAGAGTTCACCGCTTCGGGGTAGTCAGACTCATGAACCCGTGCGTTATAATTTTCTTGCATGAGCTTTTCTATAGTTTCGTCTGTACTTACATGACTGCAGCACTCTCTGATCTGTGGTACTAGATGTACTTTTGTCAGATTGCAGGTTTGGCCGTGTAAAGCCCAGCCAAGTGGTGTACGTGACGCTACCGGTTGACCTTTTGTACCTACTCGCACTTCTGAGGCAAGTAGGAGCGCCCAGTTGTCCTGGCCTATCAAGACAGTTGGCACGCCTGTGTCGTATGAGAGCTGCTCGACTATAGGTGTCAGATGATCGAAGCCGACCAGGTCATTTGCGCGTATTGACTGGCTTGATAATTCAAGTCTGTCGATAGTTCTGGCTTCGATGTCTATGCCTTCGGTTGTGTACTTACCTCGTATATTTACCTTGACTCGGCACGAGTTTGTAACGTCGATACGTGTGCCCGCTACGGCCTCGATGTAAAATGGCTCATTGGGGCCTTTTGCACCTATCCGCTGTGCGACGTCAGTAGTAAGTAGTGTTATTGTCGATCCATCATCCAACAAAGCAAATGTTTCTACT
Organism: Cosmia trapezina; assembly: GCA_905163495.3. Classification (NCBI taxonomy): domain Eukaryota; kingdom Metazoa; phylum Arthropoda; class Insecta; order Lepidoptera; family Noctuidae; genus Cosmia; species Cosmia trapezina. Next base: position 2,805,274 of record LR991046.1, on the reverse strand, counting down.
TTACCGTTTGGTCCCGATAGTGTCACTGGTACCACTTTCAGCAAAACTCGGTTGTATGTGCGCGGCGTGCTCGTGTTGCTGATGACGGCGTGTGGCGCGCTGTCAGCGCACTGTGCTGTGTCGACACGCGGCGCGGTGTCAGCACACGGCGTGGTGTCGACGCTCGATGCTATGTGGTCTGTTGATGTGACACGAGGACGCTCTTCTCGTCTACTGCCACTGTGCAGCAGACCGTGATGATAGTGCTCGCAGTCTTGCACTTCACACTGCTTACTTTTGCATTTGTGATTCCAGGTCCGTCGTTTCAGGCACCTGAAACATAATTTATTTTTACGTACAGTTTCCCATCTATCAGTTATCGACATTTTCTTAAAGTTATTACAGACAGCCACGCTGCTACATTTTTCGCTACATATTACACACGGTGTTTTTTCAGTCTCTACTATATTAAATGACTTTTGAGCCGACCGTTGTGGACGTTCTCGTTTATATTCCACCTCTGCTGAGGCGTGACGCGCATTGATATCGGCCTCTCTATCGAGGAATCGTCCCAACACTACTAGGCCGGGCTCTGCGTCACCCGCAGCAAACTCATAATCATACCACCGGCTTCTAAGCGTAACTGATAATTTTTCTGTAATTACGGAAATCATTTCCGGGCTATGTAAAAATTCTGTTCTTTTCAGAGCTTGCACCGCGGCAATGGCATTCGTGACCTTAGATGCAAACACACATATATCTGTAGGGTTATCTGATAGTTTAGGTAACTGACGTAATTTATTTAACTCGTAAGTTATTAGTGCGTTTGGTCGCCCAAACCTAGATTCTAACCTTTGCATAATTTGAGCGGCCGAGGATCCTAGAAATAGGCATTTGACTGCCTCCATTGCTGGTCCTCTCAAATATTTTCTGAGGCGGGCCAAATTTCCTGCCTCTGTGTGAGTCGATGCCGACTCATTATATGCTGCTTTAAAATGCAGCCATTCGCCCGCGTGGCCACTAAAAATAGGTAAATCAATTCCATACCTGCTGGCGGCGGGGTTACCCCGCGCTACCTCTAACAATGCTTGAGTCAGTCCTTTCAGAAGGCTCCCCTCGTCGCCGCGTTGCGGTGAGGGCGGCGGCGCGTCATGTGGCGTCGCCGTCCGTGTGTCCCCGCGACGCGGTGGGGTGGGCTGATCATCGTGTGGCGACATGGGTCGCGACTGCGGCGGGCGGACGTAGCCGCGGTGTTCGCCGAGCGCGTCCGCGGCGTCCGTCTGACGTTTCGATGTCGCAGTCGAGCTTCCCGCCAATAATTCTTCCTCTGCTGAATCCGCTTCCAAGAGCGCTAGCCTAGCGGCGGCGAGCTCCAGTCTCGCTCGGGCCAACGCCTTTCTGTTGGTTCTCGTCTCGTCCAGTGGTTGTCTGTGTGGAGTTGTCGTCGCCCCAGGGCTGTGAGGCTGGGTCAGGTCCGAATCTGTGACGGAATTATTGGGTGTGCCTGTCGGCCCCACCGCTGTCACCGATTCCGTGGAGACGGGCCCGTCCCCTTCCGTTGCCGCTGTGACGGGTTCTTGCATACCGCGTGTCTTCACCATGTCGACAGGTACTGCACTACACCACACTACCACTCTCGCGTGAGGGCAAACCAAAGCTATGCCTGCCTATATCCGGCTCTCGAAGGACCAATGTTGAGGACAGAGGACTAAATCGAATAATAAAACCACGACTCGTTATTACCCGATTTATTGTCGGTATTCCATAGCTAACAAACTAATTAATTACACGCACTGATATAGGCAAACATGGCTTTGGTTAAATAATTACCGACCCTCTACAAACTACGCGCTAGAACATTACGAAAACTTGTTCACCATAGTAGCTCTGAAAGCGGACTAACTATCTAAATTTAAGAGTGGGCGGAAAAGGATTAACATTTACGACCACTTCCGGTTCTAGAAGTTTCCAGAATGTTCCAACGTATTCTACAGTGCTTCCCCTAGCGTCGAGGAGCGATAACTACGCTGGCCATTGATAAATACACAATGGCCCATTCATAAAAGCGGCCCTCTGGCGTCGAGGAGCGATAACTACTATCAAATAATCAATGGGCACTCGTAAGAGATTCATTCACAAACGCAAGCGCCATCTATCAGCGACTAGCGCAAATGAACGACACAAATCACATCATTTCCTCCTCCACCCAACGACAGAGGTCGCTACGCTTCAGTAAATTACTATTTTATCTTGGTGAAAAATGTAAATCGGTCACACATACACTAGTAAAAATTGATCGTATTTATATTTTTCCCATTCTTTGTTTCTTTATTACTCGTACGTGTCTAATGTAAGGGAAGAGCGGAGCCTTCAGCTGCAGGCATTTTATATGCCTAAATGGAGGCTCCTCGACATGCAATGTAAGACAAATAATCTATAGGTAAGCAAACAGACCAATGGGTCCCCTGATAGGAAGTGGTTGGTGTTGAATTCTATCCATAGGACTGGTAGGTATCTCGAAGTCACAAATGATAAACTAGGACCATCGTAGTTAAATCAATAAACTGTTAATTTCTGATAACCAACTGCCAACCGCACGCAGCGGGTCGTGAGTGCTCTGAGAGTTCAGTACAATAATCCTTCAGGGTGTTGATGGGGCTGCCTCGCCATTGCAGTGCGTCAGCGATGTTTGCAGAATCACAAGTTGATGGCTATCATGCTATTACTAGAAAAAGGGCAGCATCGTTGATGCGCACAGTGAGAGACAGTCCAAACGGCTACCTGAGGGTTATTACTGAACATATTGAGAGTCCTATCTGGAGGCACTGGATTCGTCTACATTTATGATAATTGTTATAGTTTTGTTTTTGTATGTGTGTATTACCAACATAGTTCTTAAGTTTCAGTGTATTACTAAGACTATGGGCAACCTAGTCTGAATTAAATTATCCCCGCCGTATCTCTACGTTGACGTCGTGGTGGGGCTTGCGCGCTCCGAACTCTGGGTGCCTGTGCCGGAAGAGTTCACTTTGCCGAAACAGGTCTAGGGTGAGGAGCCAGACCAAGAGAGATACAGAAACCCGCAGGGCAGCATGTGGCGAGCTGTTGGGCAGTAGCGACCCCACGGACCCTATCTTCCGGGAGTAGTCTTGTTCCTCAACTCTGGCTTGCCTTTATTGACCGGCTGGAGTGAAAACTGACGGGAACAGAGATCCTACCTCATTCTTGCCTTTATTGGCTGGCTTGAGTGGAGATTCGCAAGAGCAAACGTGCTCGGAGGAAGGAAGTATTCCAGTAAGTGTTTGTAGGGATCTTGACCATCTTCCGGGCTCTGGGATTGTTCTGAGAACCGTGGGATACCTCTCCACTCCTCACAAGCACCTCAGGACATGTTGCCCCCTTGTCGCTACGTTACTATGTGCTAGCGACCGTTTGCGGGGGCCCATTATTGAGTGTGCAAGTCACCCCCTGCCATTAAAGCTGTGTATTGTATACAAAACATTAGTCAGGCAGGGGCCATAGTGTTTCCATAGTTCTAGGTAACCAGTCCACAACCACCCAAATCCATAGCCCAATATATTTTGTTTCCATGTTCTGCAATAGTCCTGCACCAACCGGGGGTTGTCCTTGGGTGCACCTGTATATTGCATACAGGGATAATCGTCGGTTGGTGCCTCCTCAATAATTTAAAATTGTCTAAGGGGCCTCTGCGAGTTAGCTTCGGCCCCTCGTATGCCTTCCAAAGGTCCGGGACCCCCGGGTCCCGAGATATGTTAACATATAAAAAAAAAAAAAATTAGCCCACCGGTATCGTGAACAGGGTCCAAGCTTCCGGCAGTCAGGGCTCCAGAGAGAGGAACCTCCTAACAATGCGCGCCGTGTCCAGAAGTATCGCTGAATCAGGCCCTTTATCCAGCTGCCCAACGAGAGCCTCCTTAGGTGTTGGTCGAGGCTCTTGGTAATTACGCCATTGTCTGATACGATTATCGGCACAATAATCGCAGAGTCCACATACCAAATGTCGAAAACCTCGCGAGCCAAGTCAAGATACTTGATTTTTTATCTTTCTCGGCTATCACGAGGTTCCCGTTATGCGGAACCGTTATATTAATAATCATTGCGTGCCGCTCTATTCGATCCTTCACCACTATATCACGCTTATTGGAAACAATAGTTCGGTCAGCGATGATGGATCGATCCCAGTACAGGGTGGCCCAGAATAAATTTTATTTTTGTTTTCTTTTTAACTTGTGAACAGGTGGAGGGGGAAAGACGCGGGCGGTGTCGGTTGCTAGCTCGGTTTGCGCTAATTTAGTCGCCATAAGTAACTTTACGGGGCAACAGCGCGCTTTTGCTGTGCGTACATTTTATGAAAACAATCGTTCGTACATACGTGTTAGACGTTTATTTCGAGTTGAGTACCAATTGCGCAGTGTAAGACAGTTTCCAAGTGTCCCATTGATTAGGCATTGGATAAACAACTTAGAAGAGACCGGTTCGCCGATGCCGCGTCGCCGCCCAGGTCGTGCACGGACTGTTCGGATTGAAGAAAGAGTACAGGAAGTTAATGATTCTGTACGTGCTGATCCGAAACTCTCACCTCGCAAAAGTGCAACAGCGTTAGCGATGTCCCGTAAGACCTTGCAGAGAATTTTATCTTTGGATTTAAAGCTTCATTTAAAGCCCAACAGGCCGGGGCAACTTGTCACACATCGAACATGAGTTTAGAGGTGGTTCGTGATGGTAAAAGTATGAATGCAAAGAGAATGACAATATCTTTATTTTGCTCTTTTGCATTTTTTCAGGAAGAGAGAAGGTTGTTTATGTACTTATTTTCAGCGAATCTAAGTTGCCTACCTTTTGGATAGGTGTAGTAATACAGTATTATACACAACTTTCGCAGTAGACTGACGTGGTTTGACTGACCTCAACATATAATTAAAGATATTTGCAACAAACTTATTGTATAAAATAGCTGCGGTAACATATTTTTCTAAATGAATTCGAATGCTGACAGTTGATGTAAATTCCTGAATTTCATGACGTAATTCGTAACACCCCGTCGAGTCAGCTGGTATGCCATATGTCACAATCTTGTCGAGCAGAGAGGTTAAGAGCCGTGTTTACGTAAATAATCCAAGAACTACGGCTCAATTAACATCATCCTATGGTTTTGTTTGCTGATGATAGCACGGTAATTTTTAGTGACATCAATGATGCACCGACTCTTGAGAGAGAAATAAACCACTGTCTCCAAGTATTGATAGAATGGATGGGTGTGAATAATTTAAAAATAAATATTGACAAAACGAAAATTATGACATTTGAGCAAAGAACTGACCATAAAAAGCCTGACATAAAATATCAAGACAAAATAATATCGAAAACGAGTACCACAAATTTTTTAGGACTGGAACTAGATAGAGATATGTCTTGGAAGGCTCACACTGACAGTGTATGTAAACGTCTGAGTCAGTTTTCATATGCTCTACGCAATCTCGCAAAGGAGGTCAGTCAAAAAGTTGTGGTAATGGCGTTTCATGCACATGTCACATCCATGTTACGATACGGGATAATATATTGGGGCAACTCCACGAACATGGACAAGGTGTTTAGAGCTCAGAAAAGGTGTGTGAGGGCAGTATGCGGCATTCCAAGCACGGAAAGCTGTAAACCGTTTTTTGCCAATCTTCGTATATTGACGGTACACTGCCTGGTATGAGGTGGCTCTATTTGTCAGAAAAAATCTTCATTTGTTTGGAACACTTAACAGTGCGCGATATAAAAATAAAATAAGCGGTAGACCACACAGAAAAGCCATATTTGGTAAAAATTTTTTAGGTATGGCTTCGCAGATATATAACAAACTGCCTAAATGTTTATTAGACTGTAACGATTTTAATATATTTAAAAGACAGTTAAATAATCTGCTGATAAGTAAGACGTATTACAAAGTAAGTGAGTACCTGACAGACAAAAAAATATGTGTAAAATAGTCTTATGGTAGATACTTTTTAAGTCCGATTTTCATAATTCATAATTTATTTGTTTAATTTAATTTATTTTAATTTTGTGATTATTTTAAGTGTTGACGCTACGGTGTTAATATGTGACATACACGCTAAACTAATTTAATTTATTTTGTTTTTGTTTGATATGGTGACTGTATCTTTTATTTGATTAAATTGTAAATTTTGATTTGAGATAGAAAATTTTGCATGCCTAAATTGGTAGGACACAATGAACTGCGCATTCACTAACATCTGAAATATAATATGTACTGTGTTCAGCAATAAAGATTTGAATTTGAATTTTGAATTTGAATTTGAATTAAAACAAAGTATTCACCAGGAAATTGCAGCGATTCCCCAAGCAACCTGCAGGCGTGTATTGGAAAATTTTAGGGCGCGCTTACATGAATGCCAGCACCGTGATGCTGGCCATCTGGATGACATTGTGTTCACAAACTGAATTTGCATATGTCCTTTTAAACTTCTATAATAAATAAAATAGATTAAAACTAACCACTATTTTATTATGAAATTTTCAAAAATAAAATTTACTCAGGGCCACCCTGTACAATGTGATATTTTCATTTTCGTGAACTGGGTCGGGCACATACCTGTAGTTCTGTACTTCCGATTCCGCAGGGCTGTATTTTAGCGCAAGTTACTTATGGATAAATAATCCTGGCTACAAGGTTCTTCGTTAGCTAGAAGAGAACACCCGGAGATAATGTGTCGGATTGATTCTCCTGGACGGTGGCATGCCCAACAAATGTCAACCGAGCCGTCCTTCACAATAAATCTCCTGTAATTGTTCGTCATGATAACTTCGTCCATAATTGCACAGACGAAACCTTCGGTTTCCCCAAAGGGGTCACCGGAACGCAGCCAGGCTACGGACGCTAGTAAATCTACATCGGGTCCATGTAGGTCCCGGAAAAAGCGTCCATGAAGCTCCTTACTCTGCCATACCTCCCTGCGATCGTTAGTGTCAAGCAGATATGCGCCAGTTCTCATTAGCCAAGGAGAGCGGGGTGAGAACCTTGTCTACCGCGACCACATCTCGATGCATCCCCACGTTGGCTTCTAGGAAATATTCCCTGAGACTGCATATCTCGCGAATGTGGAGGGTCTTAGCGTTCAATGATTGCTTGAATAACATTACTAAATTGCCTCTTTTTCCAACACTTATTGTTGAAAAAAAGTGCTGGAAAAAGATACAAAGTTGAAAACCTTCTAAATAATGAATGTCACTAATCCCCTCCCAGACAGGGTTTGTTCAAGCTTTGATCACTTTCGGAACAAACCATACGTCGATGTTAGTGCAATTTTGAACTTCATGTCTCTGGTGCGTATTAGGTCTTTACCTATGAAATTGGAGATTTGTATGAAAATTTTAAAATGTAAAAATTTTGGTAATTTTTTTATTTTAGCTAATCAAAGTACTGTCCCAAATTATCTATACAATTTTTCCCATTTTGATGGCAGTTTGTTTATTCTTTTACTGTAGAAGTCTGCCGGACGGGAGGCGATGAAGTCAGCGAAAGCGTTTTGTACTGCCTCTCGGGTGTTGAATTTTTTCCCACTTAAAAGAATGGCTAAATTTTGAAAAAAGTAGAAATCTGTTGGGGCAAGGACCGGTGAGTACGTTGGGTCACGGAGAGCTTCCAGCTGTAACTCTTGTAGCTTTGCGATGGTCTGTCGTGAAGTGTGAATTTGCGCGTTGTCGTGAAGGAGCAATGGGGAAGAGCGATTGACCAGTCTTGGCTGTTGAATTGCGAGCTTCTCCATCATTGTTTGCAATTCTTGGCAATAGACATCTGCCGTCACTGTTGTGCCATTCGGTAAGAAGCTGAGATGTATAAGTCCAGCACTGGTCCACCAGACAGTCACCATCATCTTCCTATGAGTAATCTCTTTTTTAGCGCACTGATTAGGTGCTGTACCCGGGTCCACCCACTGAGACGAACGCTTACGGTTGTCGTACGGGATCCACTTTTCATCGCAGGTAACAATTCGATTTAGAATTCCCTCGATTCTATGTCAATTCAGTGGTGCTATACATGCTTCGACGCGTAAGTCTCGCTGTTGGTCGCTTAGTTCGTGTGGCACCCACTTGTCTAGCTTTTTTATCTTTCCGATTTGCCGCAAGTGCTTCAATGTGGTTTGGACACTAACTCCAAGGCCTGCAGTAAGCTCAGCCGTAGATTGAGTTGAATCCGCTTCCACTGTTGCCTTCAATTCATCATTGTCGACAATGGTTACCGGCCGACCACGAGGCTCGTTCTTCAACTCAAAATTTCCTGATTTAAAACGATTGAACCAATAATGGACCGTGTTTATGCAAGCAGTGTTAGGCCCGTACACGTCGTTAATGTTTCGTGTTGTTTGCGCAGCGTTATTGCCACGTTGGAACTCATATTCGAAAATTGTACGAATTTTCAGCTTATCCATGGCGACAAAAACTACCACAATTTCACAAAAACAAAAAACTATCTAAAAAGAAATGACTGAATTTGAAATTAAATTAACACGGCTTTCGGATAAAATTTATTTGAATTTCGAATTGCGCGCCAATCCACAGATATTTAAATCTGAAAATGCTGTTTGTAGAATCTCCAATTACATAGGTAAAGACCTATTATAATGCAATGTCACCAGAGGAATTTCTGATTCATCGTGTGCATGTCAATCTTCTTCCAACATTGTACTTACCAGCTTTATAAACACAGGGGCGACCGTTGCGAAGAAACCAAAACTAGACACACGAAGAACAAAACAAGAAGATGCAATAACAGCCGAGAAAACGAAAGAAGACAAATCAGACTCGAAAGTTATCCGAACAACTCAAAAACGTACGTCCAAAACTGGCACTTATTTCAAAGAGCATTACAATAGCGATCAGCATAGTTTCAATCGAGTAAAAAAAATTATACAACATACTCGCACACAAATTGGTGAAAAACCTTTTAAGTGTGATGTATGTCAACGAAGTTTTAGTGAAAAGAGTTCTTTATCAAGGCATGTTCGTATTCACACTGGTGAAAAATTATTCAAGTGTGATGTATGTCAACGAAGTTTTATTTCCATGAATAAATTAACACAACATATTATACGTATACACACTGGTGAAAAACCATTCAAGTGTGATGTATGTCAACGAAGTTTTATTAGAAAGTATAAATTAACAGAACATATTCGTAGTCACACTGGTGAAAAACCATTCAAGTGTGATGTATGTCACCGAAGTTTTAGTTACAAGAATAATTTAACAGAACATATTCGCATACACACTGGTGAAAAACCATTCAAGTGTGATGTATGTCACCGAAGTTTTAGTTACAAGAATCATTTAACAGAACATATTCGCATACACACTGGTGATAAACCATTCAAGTGTGGTGTATGTCAACGAAGTTTTAGTAGAAAGTATAAATTAACAGAACATATTCGTTTACACACTGGAGAAAAACCATTTAAGTGTGATGTATGTCACCGAAGTTTTAGTTACAAGAATCATTTAACAGAACATATTCGTTTACACACTGGTGAAAAACCATTCAAGTGTGATGTATGTCAACGAAGTTTTAGTAAAAAGAATATTTTAACAGAACATATTCGCATACACACTGGTGAAAAACCATTCAAGTGTGATGTATGTCAACGAAGTTTTAGTAGAAAGTATAAATTAACAGAACATATTCGTTTACACACTGGAGAAAAACCATTCAAGTGTGATGTATGTCAACGTAGTTTTAGTGCAAAGAATAATTTAACAGAACATATTCGCATACACACTGGTGATCAACCATTCAAGTGTGGTGTTTGTCAACGTAGTTTTAGTAAAAAGCGTACTTTAACAAGTCATATTTGTATACACACTGGAGAAAAACCATTCAAGTGTGATGTATGTCAACGTAGTTTTAGTCAAAAGAGTACTTTAACAAGTCATATTCGTATTCACACTGGTGAAAAACCATTCAAGTGTAATGTATGTCAACGAAGTTTTATTTCCATGAATATATTAACACCACATATTCGTATACACACTGGTGAAAAACCATTCAAGTGTGATGTATGTCAACGTAGTTTTATTCAAAAGAGTAATTTAACAAATCATATTCGTATTCACACTGGTGAAAAACCATTCAAATGTGATGTATGTCAACGAAGTTTTAGTGAAAAGAGTTCTTTAACAAGGCATGTTCGTATTCACACTGGTGAAAAACCATTCAAGTGTGATGTATGTCAACGTAGTTTTAAAGTAAAGAGTAGTTTAACAAATCATATTCGAATTCACACTGGTGAAAAACCATTCAAATGTGATGTATGGCAACGAAGTTTTATTTCTATTATAAGAGCTCAGAAAAACAAGGTAAAAGATTAATATAATATTTAATTAAAAATAGACATAACGCAGTACAACAAGATGTTAGATAGATGTTAAGCCGTCGGAGTCCGCGAGTGAAAAGGGACGAACGCCTCGGTGCGCTATCCCAGCTAGGCGCACCGCCCGCGCGTTGCTAACTTCGCAGTTGTCAACTTCATGACGGTTCTCGAGCGCCATCTCCCTTACAGTCGGCCTTCCTGATACAGCTGCGCGCCCCGCGTAGCTCTCGCTCCTTGGTGCAGATGACGGCCCAGCTCGTTCACGAACTCACGATCCAGCGATGACACTGTGGGATTGGCATCTTAATGCCAACTTGAACTGGCGTCTGAATGCCAGTGCGATTGATGTCTTAGTGTCAACTTGAACTGACATCTGATTGTCAGTGTGATTGAAATCTTAGTGTCAACTTGAACTGACATTTAGACGTCAGTGAGATTGACGTCTTAATGTCAACTTGAACTGACGTCTGAATGTCAGTGTGATTGACGTCTTAATGTCAACTTCAACTGACATCTGATTGTCAGTGTGATTGAAATCTTAGTGTCAACTTGAACTGACGTCTGAATGTCAGTGTGATTGATGTTTTAATGTCAACTTGGACTGACATCTGAATGTCAGTGCGATTGGCTTCTGAATGCCAACTTCAACTGACATCTGAATGTTAGTGCGATTGGCTTCTGAATGCCAACTTCAACTGACTTCTTAATGTCAGTATAACACAATCTGAACAAAAACCGATTGTGGTTAATAAATGAGATTGGCTTCTGAATGCCATCTTCAACTGACTTCTTAATGTCAGTATAACACAATCTAAACAAAAACCGATTGTGGTTAATAAATGAGATTGGCTTCTGAATGCCAACTTCAACTGACTTCTTAATGTCAGTATGACACAATCTAAACAAAAACCGATTGTGTTTAATAATGATGGCTTACCCTTCAGGGCTCACATCATAAATGTCGTGTCACAACAGCCTCCTAAGGCATAGTCTTCCTCCTAAGGAACGACACACGACTATACAACCTCTTAAGGTTAAATGCATTATATCAACGCCTCTGAAGGCTAGCGCTATTGAAACAAAGATCGATCATAAAATTATTGTTAATATTAACAATGACTAAAATGTCGGTTAAAAATGGATCCATTTAACAAATTTTAACTGTGCACTAATCAAATGAAATAAATTGTACCTATTCCTTTACTCGGAATTAGAGTTATCAGCCTCATCGGAATGATCACATTGGGAAAGCTTTAACTTCTCCCTGGCCAAGGCATTGTCATAAAGTCAACCACGGTTATGTGTACTCTTAATCACGTACCGACCATGAGGCAGGACCTTTACAATAATTTTACATAAGTTTACCACTGCGTAAACCCTTACGGCAAGAACTAGATCACCTATCTTAACAGGAGCTTCTTAACGCCGTTTTTGTCATACTTTGCCTGCTGAGACAATTTAGCTGATCTCGTGACAGCGATTTCTGTCAAAAATCAAAATCAAAATACGGTGACTTATCAAGCACAACTATATCGGGTTGAAACCCATAGAGAACTTCCAATGGAGTACCCGTACTAGTTGAATCCTAACTGTACCATAGGCAAGTATATCTCCCAGTCATTTTGGTCATGATCAACGTATGTTATAAAGGCGCCAAGTATTGTCTTATTAAAATGTTCAACCTGCCCATTCGCTCTTGGGCTAGAACATGAAAAGATATGCTTATGAAAAGATATGCTTTATATGCCTTTGAATGCAATAATCTTTGAAATCTTTGCAGCTAAAAGCTTTGCCACAGTCGCTTATTATTCGACTTGAAACAAGAAAACATTTAAATTAATTCGTCAAACATCTGAAAGTCTGCAACACATTTACAATTGACGTCTCAAAGAGATTCGTCCCATATAAAAAGCTCGTGAAGGCATTATTGCTAGATTTTGCCTGATGGAATTTTACAGAATGGGCCAAGATGGTCTACATGAACCATGTGAAAGGTACGGCCACCTTTTCAATTGGATGTAACAAGCCCGCACGACGGCCTGTTGGTATTTTAACATATTGACATGGTATAGGTACAACCACGAGTGTACTTTTGGATAAACCGACGCATACCGTGAAACCAGTACTTTGACCTTATGGCACTAAGTTTCATTAAAATTGTGACCATTATTATCATGTAAACTTTGAACGAGAGACCAACGTGACATTCGTGGAACGACTACATTTTGACGCAACGCAATGATTCGTCTTCCTGCTGCACACATTCAATTAGGTCTTTTTCAACTCATAGCATTACTGAATCCACATGATTACGACTCAGCGCGTCCACGTGAATGGCGGATTTGCCGGCACGATACTCGACAGTAAATCAAACCCTTGAACTTCAAGCGACCACCACCGGGCGATACGGGAGACAATACACGTTTGGTCCATGTCCAGCGTAATGCGCTATAATCGGTCAGATTTTAAACCTGACAGGTATACTTTAAACTTTTTCAGGCTCATGACAATAGCCAACGTCTAGTTCGAAATTGTGACACTTTTGTTCGACGTACGTAGTCTGTCTACTCGCATGCGACTGGTTTTCACGCAACGTCCGGCTGCTTGTGGAGCAACATTCCACCTAAGCCTATTTTGAACGCGTCTGTATGAATTTGGTTTAATATAATCCAGATTGAACAACGACAACACGGGTAGTTTTACAAAAATCGATATAATGCGATGGAATTCAAAAGACTGTTTGTCACCCCATACCCATGGTTGGTCCTTTTTGGTGAGTATAGTGATATAGGACGAGCGAGGCTAGCAAAATTAGGCATACACTTCCTAGAATAATTTGCCAGTTCCATAAAACTAACGTATCTGATATAAGTTTCTAGGCACAGCAAGACATGAACTCAATCAATCTGCCTAGCCATTTCCCAACTATGTTGGGGTCGGTTTCCAGTCTAACCCATTGAAGCTGAATACCATACCGTATTTTTCATGGAACGACTGCCAATCTCACCTCCACAACCCAGTTACTGGATAATACTGGTAAGACTGGTTGTCAGACTTTCGGGCTTCTGACGATCCGTAACGACTGTCAAAGACCCACGAATGACAGCCGGGATAAACGACTTAACGTGCTTTCCGAGGCACGGAGGAGTCTCGGTATGTAAAGATGGTCACCCATCCATGGACCAACCCCGGAAAGCGTAGCTTAACCTGGTAGATCGACCCGTGCGGCTGTACTTAGCCACGAGCTCCTCAGCAAAATCATGAACTGCAGTGAGCTTATACTTGGACGGCCTGACTTCGCCATCACACACCTCATGCCGTAAAGACCACTTGCCTAACCTGAGCATCACATTAGCATCATAATTATGAGGAATTTGATTCCTCCACAATTCCTTTACTCAGTAAGTCTGATACGATATAAACATCCAATACTGATGGTAATAAATAGGCTCCGTGTTAGTTAATTCAATGTGCATTTGCACTGAACATTTTCCAATTTTATTTTCACTACCCGAAAAACAATCGGAATAATCGTGCAGTAAAAATTCGAGATCAGTCACGACATTTGGTTCCAGGAAATCACATATTATTATCGTCCAGAATCGTAACTCGCGCCACGCATCGGTTGCGGGGTAGTTTTATGACCTCATTACTAATATTAATTACTTTTAAGACAACTTTGCCATCCATAATCTCGGTATCGCATTCGGGAATAATGCACTGCCCTCGGCATATTATATTCAGTAGCATGCAGTGTAATCGAACCAGAATCAAAATTAACACAAGATAATAGTATTTTATTTACACCGGGTTGCAAAATTACTTTGTTATCCGAAACCAACTTGACTCGCTCAACTTTACCTACTACATGTACCAGGCAGTTCGGGAAATTGATTTGCAAAATATCCTTAGAGATGTCGGTGTTTCAATCACCTAAATACGATAGAAAACTCTTTCAAAGGCTGGCCTATTATAGTGCCATTATCTTGTGCAAAGTCAAGTACTATTATAATAAAAGCCTACAATCACAAGTAGCCTCGCAAATTTACTGGAATCTTTACAACTACTACCAGACCGATCAGATTGGTTTTTGAGCCACCAAAACCGGACAAAACAATATTTTCGCAAGGACTCCTTCTAATTTTAATCGACTAGATACTGATTGTTACACAGAGAAATCATTAATTTTTATGGTCATGTAATATTTCGAACTACCCGACGCATCAGTAATATGATAACGCGCACAGTATGTCATTGTTTGTCATTTTCTTTGTTAGAAATTGTACGACGATTTTTAAGTTTCTTCTTTTTAATGACCTGTTTTGCCATAGTTACTACATTTTTAATTTTTATTAATCAAACAAATTAGTTTCGTGATGTCCACGCTTGCTACAGAATACACACACCAAAGTCGTTACGTCTTGCTTCCGAGATTTACTGTTACACTTGTTTGCAGTATTAAATATAACACTAATTGGTTGTCATAATGACTATTGTACTTTTTATTGCGATCAACATTTACGCCTGCGGGGTGCGTAAACGATGACAAGTAAGCTAATTGGGTCACGACATCTCGCGGAAATACCTTACTTCTACTAAGTCATTTAATCGTACGTAAGATGGGCTCAATGATTAATTAGGGAGTCTGGTATTCCACATGCTTTACCCAACACCAATTTACCGTAGTAAAATTGAATGTAATCTCTTTCAGGACGACGTACCTCGTTTACAAGATCACGCATCACATTGTTTCCAATCTAACCAATTGAATTGACTTCGTTTAGTTGACCATACTACCGCCACGCATAGCCTTTTAGTTTAGAAACTTACAATTAAATTATGGCAGTTTTCGTCCCAACCGTACATTTTTGAAATACCCTCAACTTTTCTTATCCATTGTTCCATTATAATTAAAGAAATATGAGGATCTAATTACGGTATTGGGTCGCTACGACCGACATAATAACGATGGATGAATATTATGGTGGCAATGTGGTGGACTTGTAGTGGTAGCTTCTAACGATGCGACTATCACCGATGTTTCAGAATGTACCTCACGAGAGGTATCTCCAACGCTGAGATCCTTTGCTACAGTGTGTGGTATCGGGGCTCTGTCTTCAGAACGCGGTAACGGAATTTCGTTAGGTACCGGTGGCAATAGGTTCACGAAGGGTACCGCGGGTAGTGACGGCGGCGTATAGGGACGCTGACCATGCACCTTGATTTATCACATTCGACACGGCGCCAGAACTACGCCCCAATGCTGGTGTTATGATAACCCTGCCTTGCCAGACTTGATTTTTCAATATGACTACGCGTTCTAGTACCTAATCTAGGTGTATTAATTAACATCTTTGACTAAACGGCGACGCAAAGATTTATCATTGTTACTGTCGTGTCGTCGTTATTTTTACATAAATTACTTTTTTTTTATGGTGTCCCATTATTGTAGAATAATCACACGAAGCAATAAATAGGGTACACAGTCAAGTGAAATGCAAGTGTAAATTAAAGTCAAGCAATAGTCAAACACGGTACTTGATCAGGATGTAACACGATACACTAACAGTTATTATTTTTAAACACTTACGTGGGCCGCAAAAGTTCTATCCCGCTTCTGAGCTATAAGAGCTCAGAAAAACAAGGTAAAAGATTAATATAATATTTAATTAAAAATAGACATAACGCAGTACAACAAGATGTTAGATAGATGTTAAGCCGTCGGAGTCCGCGAGTGAAAAGGGACGAACGCCTCGGTGCGCTATCCCAGCTAGGCGCACCGCCCGCGCGTTGCTAACTTCGCAGTTGTCAACTTCATGACGGTTCTCGAGCGCCATCTCCCTTACACTATGAATAAATTAACAAAACATATTCGTATACACACTGATGACAAACCATTCAAGTGTGATGTATGTCAACGTAGTTTTAGTGTAAAGAGTTCTTTAACAAGTCATATTCATATTCACACTGGGGAAAAACCTTACAAGTGTGATGTATGTCAACGTAGTTTTCGTCGAATCAGTAATTTAACAAGACATATTCGTATACACTCTGGCAAAAACCATTCAAATGTGATATGAAAAACGTTTGAGAATTAAAAACAATATAAGTGTTACTTGTGGTCGGCGCAACACGAGTTTTCTTCCCATTCTCCATAGGCGTGTTACGGTGGAAGAATTAAAAGCTAAAATGAATTCACTTATAGATAGCTTACTAGCCGTGGAGTTTCTTGCCGGCTGTTCTCCATAGGAAACGAACCGGGCACCTAGCTTCTGAAGTTTCTATGTGCCCATGTATGTTTATGTGAAATTATTTGAATAGCTTTTGCCCGCGGCTTCGCCCGCTTGAAAGTTGGAATTTATACCACGGGATACGAAAAGTGTCTTATGTCCTAACCCGGGCCATAGTCTATTTCCGTATAAATAAATAAATAATAGAAATAAAAAAGCCTTTATTATTCCTTAATTACAATAATTATAGTTAACTAGAATACAAATTCACTCAACATATAAAAATACCTACGCGTATTACAGAAAAACATCAACATGTCTTGATCTAATATTTACGAATTTCAGCGACAAAAATTTGTTTACAACCGTAGAAAATTTCGGACTTTCAGACCATAGTGGAACAATTATAAACCTAAGCATACCTCAACCAGCGAAAAAAATTACATGGTACACAAATAAAAGATTATTTACTAAAGCGAACATTACACAATTTAAATCAATATTAAGCACACAAAACTGGCACGACATTATACAATCAAACAATAATATAAATGAAAATTATAATTCTTTCAACAATCTCTTAATAAAAAAATTAAATCAATGTATACCTATGCGTAAAATGAAACTTAAAACTAGCAATAAAAAATACTGGCTAACTACAGGCATTAAAGTTTCCTGCAAAAACAAAAGATTGTTAAAATTATTTTCCAATAAAACCAAAAACCAAATAATTACACAGCATTATAAAAAATATGAAAAAATATTAAAAAGTTCAGTTACCACTGCAAAAAAATTACAATATATAAACAAAATAAAGAAATCAGACAACAAAGTAAAAACGATGTGGAGTATTATAAATGAGAGGACAAATAAAAAACCAACAAAGGAAAAATGTAGCATAAAATTACAACACAATGATACTACAATAACCGAACCCAAGCAAATTGCGAATATTTTTAATGACTTTTTTGCGTCAATAGGAGAAAATTACAACAATCCATCTGGTACTGCACTGGGCGGCATGTCAACATTAAACTCCACGGAGAACACCATGTTCCTTAGCCCAGTAGAAGCTTGGGAAGTTAACAAATTAATTAAAAACCTAAAAAATAAACGAAGTTACGGTTTAGACGAAATTCCACCTATGTTATTGAAAGAATGCGCAAATGAACTCACCTTACCATTTTATCTACTATTAAATCAATCTTTTACAGAAGGCATTTTCCCGGAATTTTTAAAAAAATCACTAATTAAACCAATCCATAAAAAGAACACAAAAACTGATCCTAATAATTATCGCCCAATAGCTCTATTACCCTCAGCGTCCAAGATTTTTGAGAAAGCTATGTGTGATCGAATTTATACCTTTTGCGAAAAATTTAACATATTGAGCGATTGTCAAAACGGTTTCCGAAAAAACCGTTCCACCACATTAGCTGTTTATAAATACATCCAAGAAGCCCTAAATATTATAAATAACAAGAAATACGCTGTAGGGATTTTACTGGACATGACCAAAGCATACGATAAAGTACAATTTAAAATACTCCTAAATAAACTGTATGGAATAGGAATCCGCGGAAAAGCTCATGAATGGCTTACGTCATATTAAAAAAATAGAGAACAAGTAGTTGAAATTGAATACTTTAATCACAATAGTAGAGAAATAGAAAAAATCCGATCTAAAAGCAAAATAACTAACGCTTCCGTTCCCCAGGGAAGTGTTATAGGTGGCCTATTATTTCTTGTTTACATCAACGACTTACCAGAAACCATAGAGGGGCCATGTGTTTTATTCGCAGATGACATATCTTTATTAGTCTCCTGTCAAAACAACACAAACATAGAAGAAAAACTCAGTTCCACACTCACAAATACTTGTAACTGGATGACTTCACATAATTTAGAAATTAATCATGCTAAAACTAAATTAATGGTTTTCCACCCTTATCAAAAAGCTCCTCTTCACTTAAATTTCACCTTTAACGGCTCAAAATTGGAAACTGTTGATGACTTTACACTACTTGGACTTACAATAGATAAGCATATCAACTGGAAAACACAAATACAAAAAACCCGTTCAAAAATTTCAAAATTCTCATACGCTCTTCGAGAAATTAAAAAGACCACCGATCTACAAACCGCCCTCACCACATATTATGCGTATGCCAATGCATGGCTTAGCTACGGTGTAAACCTCTGGGGAAATAGTACAGATGCACTGACACTCTTTACCCTACAAAAGAAACTAGTTAGAATCATGGTAAATATTGATCAAACTAACAGCTGCAAACCCTATTTTCTAAAACATAATATTCTAACCCTCCCCAGTATTTATATCCTAGAAATATGTAAATTTGTCCGTAAGCATCAAGAGTTCTATACAAAACGCGAAGACATCCAATCACAGTACACACTTAGGCACCGATCTAGGCTAAACATACCAACATCCAGGCTAAAAATGCATTCCACAAGTCCCTACGTAATGTCTATAAAGATATACAATAAATTACCAGACATAATAAAGAAAGAAGAAAAGTTCAATATATTTGTAACAAAACTTAAAAACTTATTAATAAAAAAATGCTATTATTCCAGATGAATATTTAAATGATAAACATAAATAATAGGAGAAATGTTTAAAGTATATGTTAGGGAAATTACTAATATAATAAAAAATGACATAAGAATAATAATTGATAACAAAAATTAGTGATAGTCACGCAATTTACAGATATGTTTAAAATAAAAATGGTATGATATGGTAATTATTAATATAACAATAAATGATAGTAATAAATAATCTAATATAATAATAAAATAATATAACAAAAATAATAATGCAATTAAAATACTTAGAAATACGAGTACTTAATAATAAATTAAATTAAATAATATAGCAAAAATAGTTGTTCATGATCTCCTAAAACAGGGCTTCCTCTCTCCTACCCTTTTGCTGTGCCCTACAGGGTCCATAATGATCTCAAATTATATACTATACCACCTAAGTACACATTATGGTAAAGCATTAAAGATATTGAGTATTGAACTAAATTAAGTATTTAATCATTACTAATTAAGGACCCCTCGGGTATAGGCCTCCTCCAGTAATTTCCAGTCTTTTCTGGTTTTGCTTTCTCAAGCCCTGATTTGCCAACCAATTCCACTATCTCGTCGTGCCAACGCATTGCTGGTCTGCCTCTTCTTCTCTTACCGTGTGGCCCTTTCCAAGCGGTTGTTCTAAGGGTCCACCTGTCATCTTCTGTTCGCGCCAGGTGGCCCGCTCATCTCCATTTCAGTGCTTGAGCGTGTTGAAGGGCATCTATGACTTGAGTCTTCTTTCTGAATGCTGTGTTTCGTTGTTTGTCTCTTTGACTGATGTTTAAGATGCTTCGTTCCATGGCTCTTTGGCAAACTTGTATTTTATTTTTAACTGTGCCATTAAAAATCCACGTCTGGCAAGCGTAAGTAAGGCATGGCAGTAGGCAAGAGTTCATGACTTTAGCTTTAAGTTTAACAGGTAAGCGTGATTTCTGCGTAGCTTAACCTGACAGCCGTACGGGTCGATCCATCAGGTTAAGCTACGCTTGCCGGGGTTGGTCAGTGGATGGGTGACCATCTTTACATACCGAGACTCCTCCGTGCCTCGGAAAGCACGTTAAGCCGTTGGTCCCGGCTGTCATTCGTGGATCTTTGACAGTCGTTACGGGTCGTCAGAAGCCCGAAAGTCTGACAACCAGTCTTACCAAGGGGTATCGTATTACCCAGTTACTGGGTTGTGGAGGTCAGACAGGCAGTCGCTCCATGTAAAATACTGGTATTCATCTGCATCCGGTTAGACTGGAAGCTGACCCCAACATAGTTGGGAAAAGGCTAGGCAGATTGAGGTAAGCGTGATTTCATTATTTTCTTGTAATTCCAAAATTTACTCCAAGTTATGTTAATTTTTCGCTTGACGCGCGCCAATCCACAGATATTTAAATCTGAAAATGCTGTTTGTAGAATCTCCAATTACATAGGTAAAGACCTATTATAATGCAATGTCACCAGAGGAATTTCTGATTCATCGTGTGCATGTCAATCTTCTTCCAACATTGTACTTACCAGCTTTATAAACACAGGGGCGACCGTTGCGAAGAAACCAAAACTAGACACACGAAGAACAAAACAAGAAGATGTAATAACAGCCGAGAAAACGAAAGAAGACAAATCAGACTCGAAAGTTATCCGAACAACTCAAAAACGTACGTCCAAACCTGGCACTTATTTCAAAGAGCCTTACAATAGTGATCAGCATAATTTGAATCGAGTAAAAAAAATTATACAACATACTCGCACACAAATTGGTGAAATACCTTATAAGTGTGATGTATGTCAACGTAGTTTTAGTAAAAAGAATACTTTAACAAGTCATATTCGTATTCACACTGGTGAAAAACCATTCAAGTGTGATGTATGTCAACGAAGTTTTAGGTACAATAATAAATTAACAGAACATATTCGCATACACACTGGTGAAAAACCATTCAAGTGTGAAGTATGTCAACGTAGTTTTAGTAAAAAGGGTACTTTAACAAATCATACTCGTATTCACACTGGTGAAAAACCATTCAAGTGTGATGTATGTCAACGTAGTTTTAATGAAAAGAATACTTTAACAAAACATATTCGTATACACACTGGTGAAAAACCATTCAAGTGTAATGTATGTCAACGTAGTTTTAATGAAAAGAATACTTTAACAAATCATATTCGCATACACACTGGTGAAAAACCATTCAAGTGTGATGTATGTCAACGTAGTTTTAGTTACAAGACTAAATTAACACAACATATTCGCATACACACTGGTGAAAAACCATTCAAGTGTGATGTATGTCTACGCAGTTTTAGAGAAAAGGGTACTTTAACAAAACATATTCGTATACACACTGATGAAAAACCATTCAAGTGTGATGAATGTCAACGTAGTTTTAGTGTAAAGAGTTCTTTAACAAGTCATAATCGTATTCACACTGGTGAAAAACCTTACAAGTGTGATGTATGTCGACGTAGTTTTCGTCAAATTAGTAATTTAACCAGACATATTATTCGTATACACTCTGGCTAAAAACCATTCTAATGTGATATGAAAAACGGTTGAGGATTAAAAACATTATAAGTTAAGCCTGTTCATCGCTCCTGCCCCTGTGCCGTGTGCTGTATGTGTGTCGTTTTGCTTGTGGTCGCAACACGACTTCCCTTTCCATTCTCTCCATTCCCCATTGGCGTATTACCAGGTCCAGGTCATGGTCTATCCGTATGCCTTTCATCCAAATCCTTAATCCGTTCAGCCGTTAAAGCGTGAAAAGGTAATAGACAGAGTTCAGTCGCATATATAATATTAGTATTATTAAATAGTATGGATATGCACAGTCTGGAAGTATGTAGATTCGTTTTGTAGCCATGGATCCATACGTAATGAAATGTAAATGGTTTGTAAACATCAGATGTACGATGACAAATAAATTGAAGGGTTTTGAACGAAATAAACCAGGATTGAAGTGTTAATTGCAGAATTGGTGTCGGTGTGGGGCGTCTTCGAATCCTGTGCCATAGAACTAATACATCATAGATTATTATTATTTGTGTATATCGCATACCTAAACACAATTACAATATATTTTATGAAAAATTAGAAAATATAGGTATTTGGGAAAGAACAATGGCGAAGTTTTAGCTGACATACATTTGAGCGTCTAAAAGTGAGTTATAGTTAGGGAGGCGAGTAAGGGAATTTCGGTAATACTCGAGCGTGGCAGTTTAAGATATGAGAGATACCTTAGACCTAATAGAACAACCTTGTAAGGTATTTAGCTCTATATGTAGTGACGCGCGCCTAGGATAGACGATCAGATTAGTAAAAAAAATCGCTAGTCTGAAATACTCGAGCGCGTCAGATTAAGATATTGGAGGTTGATTTTAGTGTTTTAATACTAAATTTAACTAATCTGACGATAAGTCCTTGACGCCGCCGAGTTATAGGGTCGCGAACTTGTAAAAAAAAAACGTTAATCCGGCATTCTCGAGCGCGATTTTTTTATTTTTTATTTTGAAGAATATAATCTAAAACTTACTAAAAATACAAAATCTGCCGGTTTCCGCATGACCCGAAGTGTGGAGGAGCCATTTCGTCTTCCGAAAAACGCGTTGCGGCATATAAGTCGCGAACGATACATTTTACAAAAAAAAAGTTTGAATAAACAAAAAAGGTAATTTTATTTTACACAAAAAAGGTCTCTTTACATTTTTGTCCAAAGTTAAAACTAAAAAAGAAAAAAAAGAAACCAAAAAACCTTTTTCGGTCAGATTAAGAGAACCCACCAACATTTTTGTCAGATTAAGAAAATATGCTTTCAGGATACCGAGATAAACCTCCCCTATGAAAATCTGACGCGCTCGAGTATTTCAAAAAAACTTTTTTTTTTTGCATTTTCAAAAATTCATCGTAACTTATCGTCACGCCGAAATCGTCAGTTTTTTTAAAGGGAGCTTCCTTGGGGCCTACTTAACACCCCTTCCGAAAATCTGACGCGCTCGAGTAATTTTTTTTTTTTTGCATTTTTGACTACTTTATATGCCTACCCCCACCACGCAAACCGGCAGATTAGTATACCGTTGTTATCAGAGGCACTTGGGGCATACGTAGTATGAATATCTGACGCGCTCGAGAATGCCCAAGTAACTGTTTTTTTTTAACATTTTTGAAAAACCGTACACGCCAAACCCACCGCTAAAATGGTTTTTACCAACCGAGCTTTTCTTTTCGAAATTATTTTATCTTTCGATTTTGATAGGTCTCGACGGCGCCGTTGAATTACGCCATTTAGCTACCTCGCCTCCCTAACTATTATATATGAAGGAAGATCCATTTTTGGATGGACTGCTTATGGACTGTGATATTTCCCTGTGTGACCCTGTGCATTTTCTTCACTGGACACCGATCTTGCCTAATTGTTTGGATTAGTTAATAGTGAACTAGTTGTTTGCTAGATACCGCTAAGATGGAAGGTCGTCGTGGTAGACCGACACGAATTAGTTAATAGTGAACTAGTTGTTTGCTAGATACCGCTAAGATGGCAGGTCGTCGTGGCAGACCGACACGAATTAGTTAATAGTGAACTAGTTGTTTGCTAGATACCGCTAAGATGGCAGGTCGTCGTGGCAGACCGACACGAATTAGTTAATAGTGAACTAGTTGTTTGCTAGATACCGCTAAGATGGCAGGTCGTCGTGGCAGACCGACACGAATTAGTTAATAGTGAACTAGTTGTTTGCTAGATACCGCTAAGATGGCAGGTCGTCGTGGCAGACCGACACGAATTAGTTGATAGTGAACTAGTTGTTTGCTAGATACCGCTAAGATGGCAGGTCGTCGTGGCAGACCGACACGAATTAGTTAATAGTGAACTAGTTGTTTGCTAGATACCGCTAAGATGGCAGGTCGTCGTGGCAGACCGACACGAATTAGTTAATAGTGAACTAGTTGTTTGCTAGATACCGCTAAGATGGAAGGTCGTCGTGGCAGACCGACACGAATTAGTTAATAGTGAACTAGTTGTTTGCTAGATACCGCTAAGATGGCAGGTCGTCGTGGCAGACCGACACGAATTAGTTAATAGTGAACTAGTTGTTTGCTAGATACCGCTAAGATGGCAGGTCGTCGTGGCAGACCGACACGAATTAGTTAATAGTGAACTAGTTGTTTGCTAGATACCGCTAAGATGGAAGGTCGTCGTGGCAGACCGACACGAATTAGTTAATAGTGAACTAGTTGTTTGCTAGATACCGCTAAGATGGAAGGTCGTCGTGGCAGACCGACACGAATTAGTTAATAGTGAACTAGTTGTTTGCTAGATACCGCTAAGATGGCAGGTCGTCGTGGCAGACCGACACGAATTAGTTAATAGTGAACTAGTTGTTTGCTAGATACCGCTAAGATGGAAGGTCGTCGTGGCAGACCGACACGAATTAGTTAATAGTGAACTAGTTGTTTGCTAGATACCGCTAAGATGGAAGGTCGTCGTGGCAGACCGACACGAATTAGTTAATAGTGAACTAGTTGTTTGCTAGATACCGCTAAGATGGCAGGTCGTCGTGGCAGACCGACACGAATTAGTTAATAGTGAACTAGTTGTTTGCTAGATACCGCTAAGATGGAAGGTCGTCGTGGCAGACCGACACGAATTAGTTAGTAGTGAACTAGTTGTTTGCTAGATACCGCTAAGATGGAAGGTCGTCGTGGCAGACCGACACGAATTAGTTAATAGTGAACTAGTTGTTTGCTAGATACCGCTAAGATGGAAGGTCGTCGTGGCAGACCGACACGAATTAGTTAATAGTGAACTAGTTGTTTGCTAGATACCGCTAAGATGGCAGGTCGTCGTGGCAGACCGACACGAATTAGTTAATAGTGAACTAGTTGTTTGCTAGATACCGCTAAGATGGCAGGTCGTCGTGGCAGACCGACACGAATTAGTTAATAGTGAACTAGTTGTTTGCTAGATACCGCTAAGATGGAAGGTCGTCGTGGCAGACCGACACGAATTAGTTAATAGTGAACTAGTTGTTTGCTAGATACCGCTAAGATGGCAGGTCGTCGTGGCAGACCGACACGAATTAGTTAATAGTGAACTAGTTGTTTGCTAGATACCGCTAAGATGGAAGGTCGTCGTGGCAGACCGACACGAATTAGTTAATAGTGAACTAGTTGTTTGCTAGATACCGCTAAGATGGCAGGTCGTCGTGGCAGACCGACACGAATTAGTTAATAGTGAACTAGTTGTTTGCTAGATACCGCTAAGATGGAAGGTCGTCGTGGCAGACCGACACGAATTAGTTAATAGTGAACTAGTTGTTTGCTAGATACCGCTAAGATGGCAGGTCGTCGTGGCAGACCGACACGAATTAGTTAATAGTGAACTAGTTGTTTGCTAGATACCGCTAAGATGGAAGGTCGTCGTGGCAGACCGACACGAATTAGTTAATAGTGAACTAGTTGTTTGCTAGATACCGCTAAGATGGAAGGTCGTCGTGGCAGACCGACACGAATTAGTTAATAGTGAACTAGTTGTTTGCTAGATACCGCTAAGATGGCAGGTCGTCGTGGCAGACCGACACGAATTAGTTAATAGTGAACTAGTTGTTTGCTAGATACCGCTAAGATGGAAGGTCGTCGTGGCAGACCGACACGAATTAGTTAATAGTGAACTAGTTGTTTGCTAGATACCGCTAAGATGGAAGGTCGTCGTGGCAGACCGACACGAATTAGTTAATAGTGAACTAGTTGTTTGCTAGATACCGCTAAGATGGAAGGTCGTCGTGGCAGACCGACACGAATTAGTTAATAGTGAACTAGTTGTTTGCTAGATACCGCTAAGATGGCAGGTCGTCGTGGCAGACCGACACGAATTAGTTAATAGTGAACTAGTTGTTTGCTAGATACCGCTAAGATGGAAGGTCGTCGTGGCAGACCGACACGAATTAGTTAATAGTGAACTAGTTGTTTGCTAGATACCGCTAAGATGGCAGGTCGTCGTGGCAGACCGACACGAATTAGTTAATAGTGAACTAGTTGTTTGCTAGATACCGCTAAGATGGAAGGTCGTCGTGGCAGACCGACACGAATTAGTTAATAGTGAACTAGTTGTTTGCTAGATACCGCTAAGATGGAAGGTCGTCGTGGCAGACCGACACGAATTAGTTAATAGTGAACTAGTTGTTTGCTAGATACCGCTAAGATGGAAGGTTGTCGTGGCAGACCGACACGAATTAGTTAATAGTGAACTAGTTGTTTGCTAGATACCGCTAAGATGGCAGGTCGTCGTGGCAGACCGACACGAATTAGTTAATAGTGAACTAGTTGTTTGCTAGATACCGCTAAGATGGCAGGTCGTCGTGGCAGACCGACACGAATTAGTTAATAGTGAACTAGTTGTTTGCTAGATACCGCTAAGATGGAAGGTCGTCGTGGCAGACCGACACGAATTAGTTAATAGTGAACTAGTTGTTTGCTAGATACCGCTAAGATGGAAGGTCGTCGTGGCAGACCGACACGAATTAGTTAATAGTGAACTAGTTGTTTGTTAGATACCGCTAAGATGGCAGGTCGTCGTGGCAGACCGACACGAATTAGTTAATAGTGAACTAGTTGTTTGCTAGATACCGCTAAGATGGAAGGTCGTCGTGGCAGACCGACACGAATTAGTTAATAGTGAACTAGTTGTTTGCTAGATACCGCTAAGATGGCAGGTCGTCGTGGCAGACCGACACGAATTAGTTAATAGTGAACTAGTTGTTTGCTAGATACCGCTAAGATGGAAGGTCGTCGTGGCAGACCGACACGAATTAGTTAATAGTGAACTAGTTGTTTGCTAGATACCGCTAAGATGGAAGGTCGTCGTGGCAGACCGACACGAATTAGTTAATAGTGAACTAGTTGTTTGCTAGATACCGCTAAGATGGAAGGTCGTCGTGGCAGACCGACACGAATTAGTTAATAGTGAACTAGTTGTTTGCTAGATACCGCTAAGATGGCAGGTCGTCGTGGCAGACCGACACGAATTAGTTAATAGTGAACTAGTTGTTTGCTAGATACCGCTAAGATGGAAGGTCGTCGTGGCAGACCGACACGAATTAGTTAATAGTGAACTAGTTGTTTGCTAGATACCGCTAAGATGGCAGGTCGTCGTGGCAGACCGACACGAATTAGTTAATAGTGAACTAGTTGTTTGCTAGATACCGCTAAGATGGCAGGTCGTCGTGGCAGACCGACACGAATTAGTTAATAGTGAACTAGTTGTTTGCTAGATACCGCTAAGATGGAAGGTCGTCGTGGCAGACCGACACGAATTAGTTAATAGTGAACTAGTTGTTTGCTAGATACCGCTAAGATGGCAGGTCGTCGTGGCAGACCGACACGAATTAGTTAATAGTGAACTAGTTGTTTGCTAGATACCGCTAAGATGGAAGGTCGTCGTGGCAGACCGACACGAATTAGTTAATAGTGAACTAGTTGTTTGCTAGATACCGCTAAGATGGCAGGTCGTCGTGGCAGACCGACACGAATTAGTTAATAGTGAACTAGTTGTTTGCTAGATACCGCTAAGATGGCAGGTCGTCGTGGCAGACCGACACGAATTAGTTAATAGTGAACTAGTTGTTTGCTAGATACCGCTAAGATGGAAGGTCGTCGTGGCAGACCGACACGAATTAGTTAATAGTGAACTAGTTGTTTGCTAGATACCGCTAAGATGGAAGGTCGTCGTGGCAGACCGACACGAATTAGTTAATAGTGAACTAGTTGTTTGCTAGATACCGCTAAGATGGCAGGTCGTCGTGGCAGACCGACACGAATTAGTTAATAGTGAACTAGTTGTTTGCTAGATACCGCTAAGATGGAAGGTCGTCGTGGCAGACCGACACGAATTAGTTAATAGTGAACTAGTTGTTTGCTAGATACCGCTAAGATGGCAGGTCGTCGTGGCAGACCGACACGAATTAGTTAATAGTGAACTAGTTGTTTGCTAGATACCGCTAAGATGGAAGGTCGTCGTGGCAGACCGACACGAATTAGTTAATAGTGAACTAGTTGTTTGCTAGATACCGCTAAGATGGAAGGTCGTCGTGGCAGACCGACACGAATTAGTTAATAGTGAACTAGTTGTTTGCTAGATACCGCTAAGATGGAAGGTCGTCGTGGCAGACCGACACGAATTAGTTAATAGTGAACTAGTTGTTTGCTAGATACCGCTAAGATGGCAGGTCGTCGTGGCAGACCGACACGAATTAGTTAATAGTGAACTAGTTGTTTGCTAGATACCGCTAAGATGGAAGGTCGTCGTGGCAGACCGACACGAATTAGTTAATAGTGAACTAGTTGTTTGCTAGATACCGCTAAGATGGCAGGTCGTCGTGGCAGACCGACACGAATTAGTTAATAGTGAACTAGTTGTTTGCTAGATACCGCTAAGATGGCAGGTCGTCGTGGCAGACCGACACGAATTAGTTAATAGTGAACTAGTTGTTTGCTAGATACCGCTAAGATGGAAGGTCGTCGTGGCAGACCGACACGAATTAGTTAATAGTGAACTAGTTGTTTGCTAGATACCGCTAAGATGGCAGGTCGTCGTGGCAGACCGACACGAATTAGTTAATAGTGAACTAGTTGTTTGCTAGATACCGCTAAGATGGAAGGTCGTCGTGGCAGACCGACACGAATTAGTTAATAGTGAACTAGTTGTTTGCTAGATACCGCTAAGATGGAAGGTCGTCGTGGCAGACCGACACGAATTAGTTAATAGTGAACTAGTTGTTTGCTAGATACCGCTAAGATGGCAGGTCGTCGTGGCAGACCGACACGAATTAGTTAATAGTGAACTAGTTGTTTGCTAGATACCGCTAAGATGGAAGGTCGTCGTGGCAGACCGACACGAATTAGTTAATAGTGAACTAGTTGTTTGCTAGATACCGCTAAGATGGAAGGTCGTCGTGGCAGACCGACACGAATTAGTTAATAGTGAACTAGTTGTTTGCTAGATACCGCTAAGATGGAAGGTCGTCGTGGCAGACCGACACGAATTAGTTAATAGTGAACTAGTTGTTTGCTAGATACCGCTAAGATGGCAGGTCGTCGTGGCAGACCGACACGAATTAGTTAATAGTGAACTAGTTGTTTGCTAGATACCGCTAAGATGGAAGGTCGTCGTGGCAGACCGACACGAATTAGTTAATAGTGAACTAGTTGTTTGCTAGATACCGCTAAGATGGCAGGTCGTCGTGGCAGACCGACACGAATTAGTTAATAGTGAACTAGTTGTTTGCTAGATACCGCTAAGATGGAAGGTCGTCGTGGCAGACCGACACGAATTAGTTAATAGTGAACTAGTTGTTTGCTAGATACCGCTAAGATGGAAGGTCGTCGTGGCAGACCGACACGAATTAGTTAATAGTGAACTAGTTGTTTGCTAGATACCGCTAAGATGGCAGGTCGTCGTGGCAGACCGACACGAATTAGTTAATAGTGAACTAGTTGTTTGCTAGATACCGCTAAGATGGAAGGTCGTCGTGGCAGACCGACACGAATTAGTTAATAGTGAACTAGTTGTTTGCTAGATACCGCTAAGATGGCAGGTCGTCGTGGCAGACCGACACGAATTAGTTAATAGTGAACTAGTTGTTTGCTAGATACCGCTAAGATGGAAGGTCGTCGTGGCAGACCGACACGAATTAGTTAATAGTGAACTAGTTGTTTGCTAGATACCGCTAAGATGGAAGGTCGTCGTGGCAGACCGACACGAATTAGTTAATAGTGAACTAGTTGTTTGCTAGATACCGCTAAGATGGAAGGTCGTCGTGGCAGACCGACACGAATTAGTTAATAGTGAACTAGTTGTTTGCTAGATACCGCTAAGATGGCAGGTCGTCGTGGCAGACCGACACGAATTAGTTAATAGTGAACTAGTTGTTTGCTAGATACCGCTAAGATGGAAGGTCGTCGTGGCAGACCGACACGAATTAGTTAATAGTGAACTAGTTGTTTGCTAGATACCGCTAAGATGGCAGGTCGTCGTGGCAGACCGACACGAATTAGTTAATAGTGAACTAGTTGTTTGCTAGATACCGCTAAGATGGAAGGTCGTCGTGGCAGACCGACACGAATTAGTTAATAGTGAACTAGTTGTTTGCTAGATACCGCTAAGATGGAAGGTCGTCGTGGCAGACCGACACGAATTAGTTAATAGTGAACTAGTTGTTTGCTAGATACCGCTAAGATGGAAGGTCGTCGTGGCAGACCGACACGAATTAGTTAATAGTGAACTAGTTGTTTGCTAGATACCGCTAAGATGGAAGGTCGTCGTGGCAGACCGACACGAATTAGTTAATAGTGAACTAGTTGTTTGCTAGATACTGCTAAGATGGCAGGTCGTCGTGGCAGACCGACACGAATTAGTTAATAGTGAACTAGTTGTTTGCTAGATACCGCTAAGATGGAAGGTCGTCGTGGCAGACCGACACGAATTAGTTAATAGTGAACTAGTTGTTTGCTAGATACCGCTAAGATGGAAGGTCGTCGTGGCAGACCGACACGAATTAGTTAATAGTGAACTAGTTGTTTGCTAGATACCGCTAAGATGGAAGGTCGTCGTGGCAGACCGACACGAATTAGTTAATAGTGAACTAGTTGTTTGCTAGATACCGCTAAGATGGAAGGTCGTCGTGGCAGACCGACACGAATTAGTTAATAGTGAACTAGTTGTTTGCTAGATACCGCTAAGATGGAAGGTCGTCGTGGCAGACCGACACGAATTAGTTAATAGTGAACTAGTTGTTTGCTAGATACCGCTAAGATGGAAGGTCGTCGTGGCAGACCGACACGAATTAGTTAATAGTGAACTAGTTGTTTGCTAGATACCGCTAAGATGGAAGGTCGTCGTGGCAGACCGACACGAATTAGTTAATAGTGAACTAGTTGTTTGCTAGATACCGCTAAGATGGAAGGTCGTCGTGGCAGACCGACACGAATTAGTTAATAGTGAACTAGTTGTTTGCTAGATACCGCTAAGATGGAAGGTCGTCGTGGCAGACCAACACGAATTCTGTGTATCAACTGTAATATATGCGTTAATACACTGCGCCGATATTATGCCTTGGAACTTGATACTAGAGTGATTACATTACTGTGTAGCTAGCTATTCTTAATTATGTACCTGTATTAATACTTTACATTTTTAGATACCACAACACATTGGTTTATATTTTGTTCAATTTGTAGATGTGACAAAGAACTGACCATTTTGAGCCAAAACTGCACTGGCCATTCTGGCTATGAGTACAAGATAGATAGATAATTTGGTTCTGTATTATTGGAAGACTCTGATAAGGATCAATTCCAGATAACAATATTTTCCAGCCAGGCGTATTACTGTGTGTAATTTATTTCATCACCACTGCTCTCAAAACGGTAATAATCCAGCCAGGCGTATTACTTTATGTAATTTATTTCATCACCACTCTGCTCTCAAAACGGTGAAACAAAACATCGTCAGGAAACCGGCATGTCCTAGAACCAAAAATTTGAAGACATGTGACATCTACCAACCCGCACTGGGCCCGCGTGGTGGATTAAAGCCCACTCCCTCTCACAGAACGGAGGCCTGTGTCTCAGCATTGTGAACATTATAAGCTGATTATGCTATAAAATCCTAGAATGTTAGATTGAATTTGAATCCTATTGTCTCAATACCTAAAACAATGCTCACGGTGGCAGCCTCAGAGCTGTTGTAGACACCTATAACGTACCGTGTATTTTATCTTGACGCTAGCGTCAAGTGTACGCGTTAAATGACCGCTTCAATCACGAAGACTTGCCAAGTTCATTTTTGATCGTCTCGGGGACCCTTAAGTTACCATAGACATACTTAACCTACAAAAGTTCAAGACTGAATTAGGTACTATTATTCTCGGCCTTCTCGAACAAAAATTCTTGCACAAAGTAATTCAGAAGGTGACGCTGAGTTATACAAGATATTTTTCATTTAAGTCGCAAGCATTTAATCTCAGCTAAAACAATGTATTGTATATTTACTGCCATTGTACAAAAGTTCACTTTCTAAGAGAAATGTAATCTTAACTAGCGACTTCAACATTGACATCATAAAAAGAAATAAAACCTTAGAGAAAAAAAAAAAACATGACATTGTAATTTTTAATGAATATTAGTATGTTTCTTTTTATTAATGACATTATCTTTAGCAGTTTTTATTTTGCATGTTATTAAACTTGTATGTCTTAAGACAAAACATAGCGCACTATTCTATATGTAAGACCTAATTGTACACCTACCTATGTTTCACAAATAAACGTTATGATTCTGATAATGATTATGATTAGAATTTGAACATTTTCTTACCCAATTTAATCTTAACATAGCCCTTTACAAGCCTACTAGATTAAGCAGTAACTCCTGCATAGATAACTTTGCACACACGTAAAGAAAAGACTGTAGAACACAAATAATAGACTTTATTCTGTCAGATCATACATCACAAATACTAAATGTACTCATTAGTAAATCATGTAAACTAAAATACTGGAAAACTGAAATAGTGAGGTGGTAATATACGCGGCGTCGTCAGCATACAGCGCGAGCATGGCGTCTGCAGTAGGTTGTGAGGATGTCATCGGTGTAACGTGAGTAACACGCCGGCGATACGCAGCTGCCCTGCGGCACACCGGTCATCACCGGGCGGGCGCTAGATAGCGCTCCGTCGACCACCACCACCACCTTTACAACGCGACGGGGTGCGTCTGATGTGGCCAGCTTATAAATTAGGCCTTCGTGCCACACACGGTCGAACGCCTTGCCGTTCGTAAAGTGAGCGTGGAGTGAGCTGTAAATACTGTTAATACCTAGCATCGGGTAGAATGACAACTCACTTCACCTAGGTTTTCACGGTGAGATTTGTACAACATAGCACTGCGGGTCCCAGGAGCGTCTCGCTTGTGAGCGCCACGTCGATGTTCTGTTCCCTCAGGAGATGGCGGAGCGGGGCGACCTTTTCCCGAAGGCTGCGGGCATTCCAGTGGATCACCTCAATGAGCTAGCCATGGTAGAGTGTTAACGAGGATGACCGTCTCCACGTCTTGTCCCTGCCTGATGGCCTTAATTAAATCCATCAGTAGCTGTATTGCGCAGGCTGTGATGCTGTGAAGTCCTTTTTCCTTTCCAGTTGTGACTGTGACTGTCTACTAGTAGCGCCACTCGTCGTTTTGGGGAACCTTTCTGATTCCCCTTGTTGCCGCTGCACTAGGGTGGCGCTGGCGTCAGTAGCTCCGCCACTCGTGTGTGGCGGACTTTTTAGTTCCCTCAGTTTGCCGCTGCGCTACGCCGGCGCTAGTAGTAGCTTCCTTACATAATTGTTTCACAGCCTGCGTCCTTGACGATGAGGCAGGGACGTAGGCCTCGAGAATGTCTTCTTCTTGGGTCGCCGGGATTTCGGACTTCTTTCCTCTTCCTTTTCCCCCACGTCTCTTCTTACTCCGCCTCGAGGAGGTGGCTTGCGTTTTTTGTGTGGGCCCGTTGGCTGCCACCATCAATGACGCGCCTTGTGCCTCTTCTGGCATCTCTGTTTGCCACTCCCAGCATGTGGAGGCCGTTGTGTCGCTCCTGTAGTGCTATTCTATAAATATCTCACCGTGAAAACCTAGGTGAAGTGATCTAAAAAGTGAGCTGTCAATAGTGTCAATCCGTAGCATCGGGTGGAATGACAGCTCACTTTACTTACGTTATCACGGTGAGATGTTTACAGCATAGCATTGCTGGGTTGTGCGGGAGCTTAAATACCTTTAGAGGCGTGCGGGGGAAATATGGCGACGTGTCCTAACAGTACCGCCCTGTTCTGGCCTTTGACCAATAGGAGTTTGTAGTTCCAAACATAGCCTTTTATGGAAGCGTTTTGGGCTCAAACATGCGTTTTTCTACGAACTCCCTAGTGTTTACAGCATTATTGAAAAATAAACTAGGGGTGTTGTGTTAAAGAGGCCGTACATGAAAATTTGCCGACTTCGCTGATTTACGTCTAGTTGTAATACTGTATTTCTATAAATTTTAATCAATGACATTATACATCTAGACGTTGCCATGATTACAGTGGAACCGTTCTTATGATAATAGATAGCGCCACGTGTCTTTCGAATCATGATCGAATTATATTATTATAAGCAGAGGTCAACCCGAATTGATTGTAAAATTCTAAATTAACGCGAGCGAAGCCGCGAGTCAAAAGCTAGTAAATTATAATCAGTTAAAACATCATTATTTAGCTCTAGAAATTATTTTTTTATATTAAAAATTAAATTAATACGGGGTGGAAGGGACATCGTTCTGGGTCCCCTACATAGAAATTTTTCATCGGTTATTAGAACAAAAATCTGCAGTTTCCTACAATAGTGCAATACCTACACGGTCAAAATGTATGGAAGGGCAGATTTTTTTTCAATAACCGATGAAAAATTTCTATATGGACAGGCTCAGAATGATGTACCTACTGAATACGTGGTTTACCCGTTTGCGCGTCGATGTCCCTTCCACCCTGTATAATATACACAACTATGGTGTGGCCATTAGTGCTGTGCACTCCCTGAGGTATGCGCGGCGAGGTGGGAGGCGGAAAAAATTGCATTAGTTCGAGCGTTGACGGCGCACTGACAGAGCGCAGCAGCCGATTCTCCCCCCCCGTCTCACCGCGCGCATACCTCAGGGAGTGCACAGTACTAATGGCCACACTATATCAAATCCATATTGCTTTGTCCATAAACCACTTTTGCCCAGTCTCCTATATGCTCGCTCACAATGTGTGAGTTTGCCCTGTGCTGTGTATATACATCAGCCTAATCATCGACCTCAATTACGGTTGTGGCCATGCCCACCGAGCCCACATCGGTGATTCCCCGCTTGAAATCAGTTAATATTGCCGAGCAGGGGCTAAAACGGCCACATTAAGCAATTCCTCTAAAAGCCAATTATTCATTCATTTCCTGAATTCCCAGCAATTCATTATGATTGTGCTATTTGACGCAGTGGCGTAACTACAGGGTGGCAAGTCGGCAAAATGCCACGGGCCCCCAGCCGGAAGGGGCCCCCGGTCAGAGGAGAATCCCAACTACCAACATTTATTATAACTTATTATTGTATTTTGCCTTTGACATATTATCTCGGTACCTTGGGGTCCCGGACCTTTGGAAGGCGTACGAGGGGCGTACGAAGCCAAGTCGCAGAGGGCCCTTAGACAATTTTAAATGACCAGAAGGCACCAGCCGACGATTACCCCTATATGCACTATGCAATTGCACCTAAGGACAACCCCCGGTTGCTGCAGGACTATTGCAAACATGGAAACAAAGTATATGGGTGGCTATAGTGGATTGGGTACCTTGAACTATGGTAGAACTATGTCCCTTGCCTGACCAATGTTGTATAATATACAAAGATAAATTGGCAGGGGGTGACTTGCACGTTAGGCGTGGGCGACGTGGGCGACCGCCTACGGCCTGGCGGTTTGAGGGGCCTCGCGCCTCGAAGCTTTATGCATTACTTAAAAGCCGTGAAAAAATCGTCTCGTCATAAAACGAATTGACATACCAAATTCGTTTATTTTCTTTTAGTCTAGCAACATTTGCTGGCTTTGCGTTTCTTTCGCGAGGAATCCCCGAAAGATTTTTGCAAGTTATTAAAAGTTTAATTATTCGTGTTTATATCCCCCTCGGCCCCCGGTTCCTGGGGGCCCGTGCCCCCCCAATTTCGAGTAGTAGGTACCTACATTTTAATCAAATCTCACACAAGGTCTAAACATATTCAGTAACAAGAGGCAGTTTGTAGTTGGCAGCCCCCCAAATAATATTATCAACGTGACATGCAAAAGTTATCGAGCTCGCTTCGCTCGCTCTTCCATCGTAAATTTTCTTCGTTTTCAAATTTTTCTGCATAGGTCGACCAAATAACTTCTATTTTCCTAATAATGTTCAAAAGAACAACATCTGAGACCGGGTGCTAAAATTTTCGAGCTCGCTTCGCTCGCTCCATATTCTTTTCATACTGAAACCCTTCTGCATAAGTTATCAACGACAAAGTATCTCCTATTTGTGTATATGGTCAAAAGAAAATCTTAATTACTTATCCGAGGCCGGATGCTAAAATTTTCGAGCTGGCAACGCTCGCTCTTGCGTCCTTCATTCTCAAACTTTTCTGTACAACTTAATAAAATAGTCTCCTATTTTTGTAAGAATGTTGAAAAGACAACCTAATTTTAACCATCCGAGGCGGCGTAGTAAAATTTTCGAGCGAAGCGAGCTCGCTCCTGCATCCTCCTTTCCAAACTTTTTTCTGCATTAGAAATAGCGGTTGGTGTTAGATTAAGACATAATCTTGAAAAAATTGTGTTAGACTAAAAGCCGGAAGTTCGTCTATTTTAATTTGTGTTTGTTTATGAATTTTTGTCATCATTTGATTAGCAATAAAACTCATATACAAATGTATCAGTAGGTCTGATACATTTGTATCAGCTCAGATTGTAAGATTGAGAGATTGTGTGTTTTTGTATTCATCTCATTCAAATTAACGTTTTTCTTTCGACTGAGAAGTTAAAGAGGCCTCGCAAAGCTGATGTCGCCCACGTCCACGTTTGGTCTAGCGCCGCCACTGCTTGCACACTCAATAATGGGCCCCCGGAAACGGTCGCTAGCACATAGTGACGTAGCGACAAGGGGGCAACATGTCCTGAGTTGCTTGAGAAGTAGAGAGGCATTCCACGACTATCAGGACAATCCCGGAAGTACGGTCAATATCCCTACCAGCATCTTACTGCAAGGAAGAAGAGAACCCGAGAGAGAGAGAGCTCGGAGGAAGGATCCTCCGAGCTCTTTTGCTTTTGCGAATCCCCACTCAAGCCAGCCAATAAAGGCAAGAAAGAGGTGGGAGCACTGTTCCTCGTCATCGTTCACTCCAGCAGGCCAATAAAGGCAGCCAGAGGTGAAGAACAAGGCTTCTCCCGGGAGATAGGGTCCGTGGGGTCACTACTGCCCAACAGGTCGCCACATGCTGCCCTTTCTCCCGCTCTGGGTGGAGCAAAAGGGCGTGTCAGAGTTTTACTGACTAAAACCCACCCGTGTTCCTTCAGTTGCCTATGCCAGGACCACGGTATCCGGCAAAGTAAACTCTACCGGCACAGACCTACAGTTTGGAGCGCGCAAGCCCCACCACGACATAAACGTAGAGATACGGCGTTGGGGTTACTTATTATTATTATTTTAAGACCCCCTTTCAGTCCCTGTTGCAAAAAAAACATTATACGTTTTATTTTTTCTTATTTTTAAAATAGTTGGGCAAACGTCATCTAGAACTGTTCCCAATTTCAAGTTGACAGCATTAGTAGTTCTTTAGATATCCAGCTTTGACAAACAGACAGACAGAGTCGCACCATAAGGGTTCCTTTTTATCATTTTGGTACGGAACCCTAAAAATACTATTATTGTTGGTTCAACTTCTTTATATGGGGGGGCCCCATCCATCGAATTTGCCACGGGCCTCGAAGGGTATAGTTACGCCACTGATTTGACGTATTTGACATTAAACTTCAATACATAATTTGTGGACCATTTTACGAATCTCCATAGAAAACTGTCAAACAGACGAATTGCGTGCCACGCAAACAGATGAATTGCGTGTTGCGTGAATGGGGAGCCACACGCAAAGCTGTTTGTAGATATCGCTCTGAACGACTGTACATTTTTTTACAAACAAATCCATACAATTTGACAATCGTTCGTTATGTCAAATCAATGAAAAAAGGACAGTCGATCATGTGCCACCTAGCGTGATAAAAAGTTAGTTTTCCTCCCCATTGTACGCAGATAAATTATGAATTGTCAGTTTGTGACCGTTTTACGATTTCAAGATTCATAATACCTATTATCTTATTATGATTCTGCCAAAGTGGCCGTTTTAGTCCCCCAGTTCATAGTATACAGACTATACAGTAGGTACAGTATTCCCAAATTAATAATGCACATGCAGATCTTCGCTAATTGTCGTATTCTCGGAAACACCCGAATCATTGAATCGTAAGAGCCCTAAACAATGCACTTGCATTTTGCACCTTGTTCGAAAGAAATAGGAGTCAATATCATGTGTACACAATCGAAAACAATTGGGGCGGAAGGCGGCGGTCGCCGGTCAGTCAAAGGTCCGTCAGTCGTCTTTATACATTGGTGGTGACTGCACGTGTTCTCTCTGTGTGGAATTATATAGAGCTGCTATTACACACCCTTCTTGGTTTTTAACCAACTTCCAAAAAAGGAGGAGGTTCTCAATTCAGTTGTATGTTTTTTTTTTTTTGTATGTTTGTTACCTCAGTACTCCGTCATTTATGAACCGATTCGGAAAATTCTTTTTTTATTTGAAAGGGTATAATTCCAGATTGGTCCCATTTTTATCAAAATCCAGTTCTGATGATGGGATCCATGAGGAATCGAGGGAACTCCTCAAATATTATAGGCATACATATAGCGATTATGGTATTTTCATCAACAAATCAAGCGTTTGCATTCAGAAAGTATCATCTGGTGAAGTGGAACTGATGAAGAAGACCACAGATGGCCACGGAAACTCCTCAACGATGAAAAGTATTTCACGGATAGCAATAAGATTAAAATAGTTAAGCGACTATGACGAAGCTTTAAATAAATGGTTCTGATGAAAATGGTACCATCGAACCGATCTGATGAAGAAGCCGGAAGGTAGGCATCGGAACTCAGTAATAAAACAATGTATCCTAGACGTGTTTGGGCTTATTGGAATTGTCATGAGGTGCACTCTGGCTATAAATGCTTTAATGGTAATTATATGCCGCTTCAAATTGCGCTACTTGAGTTGTATGTTATGTGTGGCCTTGATTGTCAGAAGGCAGATTTCGTAGCCTCGTTATGTCCGTCAACTAAAACTACGCCTACCAAACTTCTGACACGACTTAACGTATTTTTTTCATTTAGTCTATGTGGACGATGCTCTAATTTATTTTGCAGAGTGGTATTCAGATTTGTGTGGGGTAGGCACCACTAAAAAGTGAAAAATAAAAACTATTTACAAAAAAAAAACAACCGACTCCCAAAAAAACACTACAAAACAAAACAAAACGAAAGTAACTAAATAAAAAACCAAAGACACCGACTTCCGAAATTAAAGTTATTTTTCACTTTGTAGTGTTTTTTTGGGAGTCGGTTGTTTTTTTTTTTTGTAAAAAGTTTTTGTTTTCAAAAGTGAATTTAATTTCAACTTTAATTATCTTACTCAAATTTAAATAGTTTATTTGGTAAATACACTAACATGTAAATGAGCAAGAGCATAATGAAAGTTCTGATGAATCTAAGATGTCAGGAATAGAGATCCTCCCTGATTCTGATTTTTTTTTTGTAATTGTAATATTATTCTGGAATGATCAGTGCTGTAAATACTAGTGAACTGAGATTGTAATGATTAGATTTCTAAATTTTAATGTAAACCTATGTTTGAAAACCATTTTTCTTCTTCTAATATAAACCTTGTGTTATTTAAGCCTTCTTTTCTTCCATCATTACACGAGCTTCAGTAAGATACCTACTTGAAAAGTACTATAAAATTTTCGAAGTAATTCAATCCAACAAAAATTGTAGAATATTCGCAATCGTGTGATTTTCCTCGCTATTTACTTACATGGAATTATCGAATCAAATTTCGTTACTGATAAATCAATATTTATCTCTTTTAGCACAAACCACATAATTCTACTAAATTATGCATGAAAAAAATGCACTTAACCACTCTATATACATGTCGTCTTCCGACGCTCGGGGAATACAACAGTGACGAAGATTTCTATGTGCATTATCACTTTGGGAGACCTGTACATTATTATTATGCTCGGATCACTTAAAAGCCTCTGTGGCCATTAAATACCCACAAAAAAAATCTAGTAGAATCAAATTATCTGTTGTTGTATCTGTCAATGTCATGTCAAGCTGTCAACGTCAACTTAGTCTGTGTTATCATCTTTTTTTGTTTTGTAGTTGTACTTGTACTTTGTTTTTTGTTGCTTTAATTGCCTATACGTGGTCGTCGTAGATGGTGTTATAGGAATATTAAATTATTTTCCTTCTATTTTCTATGAATTACTTTTAAGATGGAAAAATTGCCAATGTGTAGGTTATGTTTAGCAGAAAATGTTCGCATGCTTATAGTGATCAACAGGAACTTGCACGAACTATATGAGAAGCTGACTGATATTCCAGTAAGTTGATATTTCTAATAAGAATTATGTGACTTACCTACATATAATAAGGTTTTAAATGTCTCTCCTATGCGAAGATTCATCATACTGCCTATGTGAACTTTCGGTCAGAGGGTCGTCTCAGGGGAGATGGAAATCACCGATATTATTGAAGCAAAACAGCACAATGAAACCTGGACTTAAAATAAATATGTATTTTAAGTCTCCAATCTGCCTTGAGCAAGAGAGGTGACCAATGCTCATTCCTTCTGTGTAAGATGGGCACAGAAAGCATTAACAATATATTGGTATTTTCTCCATAAAAATAAAATAGAGTAAGACAAATTTTGTTGCAGTTTGTAACTAAAGACAGTAGACCGATTCTTGCTTGTTTCT
Source organism: Cosmia trapezina (assembly GCA_905163495.3). NCBI lineage: Eukaryota > Metazoa > Arthropoda > Insecta > Lepidoptera > Noctuidae > Cosmia > Cosmia trapezina. The sequence continues at coordinate 2,764,438 of LR991046.1, read as the reverse complement.
TCTGCTGCGCTAAACTAAAGCAATGCTACCAATTAATGAGAAAATGTCTGGAAGCCGAAGAGCTGTTCGCTCAGATGACGAATGAAGATTATGAGGTGAGGGATATTTTTCAACATTTGTATTTTCTAATTTTAGTATAATATGAAAGTGCCAGCCATATCATAGAGTTTTGAATGTTGATATGTACGCTTTTGTCAAATGTAGGTGTTTACAATTACTGTACCACCATACCATACCATACCACCATACCATATAACATTTAATGTACCATGTTCTGACAAATAAATAAATGATTATGATTACGTGTTAAATACTCCACATAACACTGCTACAACTTCTGTATGAAACTTGTATGTGGCAGTTTGATAACGGTCCTCCCTCATGTCGGCACAAGCTATGCAACAATAGCTTGTGCAGTGGTCAGTCAGGTTGGCAGCATGGCCGACTCTCCAGGGCACATTGGACCTACTTAAGTATCCTCTCTTGTGGGGGCTCTTGATTGACTTTAGTATAATAAAGAAAGGTCTGTCCTTGTGGGACTGTGATCACCAGCATATTTTCCTAATACTATAATCATCTTTTTACAGCCCAATTCCTTAAAAAACCCGTGCCACTTAGAGTGTTTCAGTGGGTTTATTATATCTCCAATGGTGCACATAAGTATAGTTGATGAATGTCAAACAGAAAGCATTGCTATCAAAGAAGAATTAGCAGCTGTTTGTGAGGAACTAGATGATATTATTGAGCCACAGCCACAGGAGGAACATCAAAGTTATGGTATGTTTTTATGAACAAAAATAACAATCAGATAAAAAAACTAAAGCGCTCTATAAACCTATTTCAGCGCTAATTGCGTGTAGATAGATAGATAGAATACTCTTTATTATGCACACCATAAAAATTACAGATAAATGTAATAATACGCGTGTAATGTGCGTGTAATGTAACAGTTCAGATTAAATTATTTCAACAGTGAATGCATCCAGGCGAGCATTACAGTGTGTAATGTAATGATACAATTCGTAACATTGCAGTAGTGAGTGCGGAAAACCAAGCATTATACCTGAATGGATGTTACATGTACAAATACTCATTGTTCGATTGGTTAGAACAGTTAAAGACGTGTCATTCAATATATTGAATCGAAGTCGTATGACGTTGCCAGTCTTGTGTACCTTGTACTGGAATTATCAGTGTGTACATTGTTATAAACTGTTTGGTAGATACAATTGTATGGAATAAAAGTTGTTGACAATAAAATGGTTCCTTGTCCATATGTGGAAGCCAATAAACCAGCTTGGCCTCCTCCGAAAGAGGAAAAGACAAAATGCTATTACACCATCCGACATTAAAAGGAGACAACACGTTTTGAAAAACCAAATATCTAAATGCTTCGTTACGAACACATTCCATCAAGATGTGATATAAGTCCTCTATAACATCACATTCAGTACAATTCGAAGAGTTGACTTTTCCCATCAGGAATACAAACTTATTTAAGGCGAAAGCGCCAGGGTAGCCCGCGAAATTCAAAATTTCTTAAGTTTTTTGCAATTTGTAGGTCAGTGTGCGCTTGTATGTTGATTAAAATATGATTCGCGGCTGTAACTAATATGGTTTTACAGAATGATTCTAATGATTCGCTTGTATGTTGATTAAAATATGATTCGCGGCTGTAACTAATATGGTTTTACAGAATGATTCTAATGATTCGCTTGTATGTTGATTAAAATATGATTCGCGGCTGTAACTAATATGGTTTTACAGAATGATTCTAATGATTATAAATCATTAGAATCAGCAATACAACTCCATAAGTTAGCATTTACCTCAAATCTAGCGATTTCATGAAATCATGAGGTTTGAGGTAAATGCTAACTGCAACGACATAATAAAAGCTGTCCGTTCGCGCCTCCGCAAACATCCGGACGCACTACAATAGCGAGGCAGCCGCATCAGCATCCTGAAGACGTTGTTGTATTGCTCACGCAGAGCACTAGCAGCCGGTAGTAAAGGGCACGCCACAATTGCGGCGATAAGTCCCCTCTTGGAGGAGTGGTTGGAGAGTCGCCACGGCGTCCTCACCTTCCGCCTGACGCAGGTCCTCACCGGTAACGGTTTTTTCGGGAAGTTCCTGTTCCGCATAAGGCGAGAGGAAACGCCCGGGTGTCACCATTGTGTGGATCGCCCGGAGGACACGGTGGAGCATACAGTGGAGGTCTGCCCGGAACCTGGTCCAGGCCATGGTGCGGAGCTAGAGTGCATGGGAGGCCGTCACCTCCTTCTGCGAAGCAGTAATGCTCGCGAAGGAGGAGGCGGAACGCGTGAGGGAGAGACAACCTCACGCCCTCAGTCGCCGCAGGAGACGCCCTGGGTGGCGGGAATCGAGAGCCGATTTCCGTCCACCGTAGGCGCGGGGTTGCGGACGGCGAGTAGTAGGTAGCTCGCCGTCCGGTAAGGACCAGGGGGCCTACTCCCTAAGTCCGTCCGTCTTTCCGTCCGTACGTTTATCCGTCCGTCTGACATTACGATCCATCAAAACAAGTGTAAAAGTTAAATTTTTCGGACGGGAAAATACACATCGGGAGTAGGGACAGCTATGAAATCATGTTGTCATTCATACTTCGTTCGGGCCCCGTACCAGTCATCCATCCGTAGGTGATACGGAGTAGGAAACGCCCGTAACGAAGGCCGAAACTACGGGCTTCGTGCTTAGGGAGTAGGCCCCCAGGCCCGGGTCGTTGGCGCTTTGTGTTCCACGCGCGGCTCAAAGAGATGTCGGCAAAAGATGGGGGCCGATAGGGCCGGTGCCGCCGGGGTCGCGGGTTGTTCGAAAGAGAGATACCGTGGCCCAGGCATAGGCAACTGAAGGAACACGGGTGGGTTTTAGTCAGTAAAAGTCTGACACGCCCTTCCGCTCCACCCAGAGCGGGAAAAGTCATTTGATGATTTCCCATCCACAAAAAAAAAACCGGTCAAGTGCGAGTCGGACTCGCGCACGAAGGGTTCCGTACCATATTATATGTTTAACAATCGCAAAGATAACTTAGTACTTATTGTATAATGATACTGTGAATTACAAGGTTATTTTTTGCAGTTGCAGAAAATCACCCATGTTTAAACAAAATACCTTATTAAATCTCCGTTTTCAGTATTGTTGATTAAATACAGTATTCATGGTACTTACATGGTATAAAGTTGTTTCAAATTCCTAATTTGTTGAATTGTTGCGATAGAGCTCGTACAAAAATGGTCTAAAATTTACAACTTGTACGGCCCCCTATTTCTTAATTTTAAAAGATAAAAAAAATATGTTTGTACTCTACTCAATGAGTTCTAGACGATGACACCCCACATAACACATAATCAGCCTATAATGTTCCCACTGCTGGGACACAGGCCTCCTCTCGGTGAGAGGGAGCGGGCCGTAATCCACCACGCGGGCCCAGTGCGGGTTGGTAGATGTCACATGTCTTCGAATTTTTGGTTCTAGGACATGCCGGTTTCCTCACGATGTTTTCCTTCACCGTTTTGAGAGCAGCGGTGATGAAATAATGACAAGACACCCCACATGCTAGATTAAAAATTTTAATTTTTTTTTCAAAATGAAAAGTTTATTGTATGGGGACCCCTTAAAATTTTAACTTTGCTTTATTTTTATTATTTGTTGTTATAGCCGTAATAGACAGCGGAGGCTTAGTAAGTTTGTACTGGGCCGTTAATTTTCTTGCGCGGAACCCTAATTATTTTTCTAAAATAAAAATAGCCTAAGTTACTCCTTAAAACATCAGCTATATGCCGTCAAAATCGGTGAAAATTCGTTTGGCAAGTTTCCTAACTTGACTCAAAGTACCATTTTTTAAATCGGACTGCGCTTTAAAATTCTTCTATACAAACTTTAACATCCCTAAACCTCATTTGAGGCGTAGTTTTGAAAAACTAATAATGACAAACATTATTAATTACTTATGCAAGTATTTGTGCTAAGTCTCAAGTTCATTAACCAAATTAATAAGATTTTTCATATAAACTGTATCTCTGTTTTCACGAACACAAATAAAGAATTTCAAAAATCGTCTGGTATGTTTCCATAACTTGACTCAAACATTATTTACACCAATTTTAGAGTTAATCAAGCCCCCAATAAAATCCTCCGCTATAAAATTAACTTTTCACCCCTTAGGGGTAGATTTTTGGAAAACCCTAATACACGTTAGTCTTAATTTTTGGTCTCAAGTATAAAAACTGAGTTTTGAGTTAATCGGACCGCGTGTCCCTCCATACAAACTTTGACACCCCCAATCCCTCCTTAGGGGGTAGTTTAGGCCGCTGGGGTCGCGGGTTGTTTGAAGGAGATACCGCAGCTCTGGCATAGGCAACTGAAGAAACACGGGTGGGTTTTAGTCAGTAAAAGTCTGACACGCCCTTCCGCTCCACCCAGAGCGGGAGAAGTTATTTGATGATTTCCCACCCTCAAAAAAAAAAAAAAAAAAGAAAAAAAGGGGTAGTTTAGGAAAACTAAAAATGATAAACTTTATAATTTACTTAGATGAATATTCGTGCTAAGTTTCAAGTCTATTAACTCAAGGGATAGGATTTTTCATACAAATTTTCATCCCCTGTTTTACCCCCTTAGGGATGAAATTTCCAAAAATCCTTCCTTAATGGATGTTTACACTATATAAGGTATCTATGTGCAAAATTTCAAGTCTCTAGGTCCATTGGTTTGGGCTGTGCGTTGGTATATTAGTCAGTGACTCAGTCAGGACTTTGATTTTTTTATATATATAGATTTACCATGTTATTTTAAGACCACAGACTTCCTATAGGTTTTCCTGTAATCTACAGGTATAGAACTATTTTCTATATTTTTTTCAAAACTTTAGGCTCAGTAGTTTCGGAGATAAGGGGGGGGGAATGGTCAATTTTCGTCTATTTTCTTAAATAACTTAAAAACAATAAATTTTAAAATTATAAAAAAAATATATTTGACACTCTCATAGTAAGCCCTTTCATTTGATATGTCACACGGTACAGTTTACAAAACTTTTTTTTTACATTTTCTTATTTTCCCCCTAAAAGTGACTCATATTCAAAATTCATATATTTACTTTAGCTGTACGTGTTTGGGTCACAGAAATCCATATGTGTACCAAATTTTAACTTAATCGGTCCATTAGATTCGGAGCAAATCGGCTGTGACAGACGGACAGACAGACACACGAGTGATCCTATAAGGGTTCCGTTTTTTCTTTTTGAGGTACGGAACCCTAAAAAGCTGGCGAGTAAAGCTTACCCACAGACTGCTCGAGTATAACGATTGGCAGTACGCCTTGAAAAGAGTCTGCCCTCGAGCAGCGAGCAAACCTGCGTGCAACCCTATTCCCCCTGACTGCCAATGCTCTGCGCTCCCTCTCTATGACGTCGTAAAAACCGTGCGAAGCAGGGGCGGGTTCCTAGTTGATAATTGACTGTTTGTGATTAATTACAGAGCTAGAACTGGAGAATTTTGATAATAGCTGTCTAGATGTAGCAGATACACCGCCACACCATTCTGAATCATATTTAGAAGATGATGTACCTTTAATGGAGTTTAAAACTGAAGTGGAAGAAGAACAAGTAGTATCCTCAAAGAAACGAAGAGCCAGGGAGACGAAGAGTAAGTATTAGATAGTTTAATCACACGCACACGTACACTCGTAAACAGTGATTGTATTTTCATTTTTCCCATTCTTTTTTTCTTTATACATATACCTATCTGTACTCGTACGTGTCTAATGTAAAGGAAGAGCGGAGCCTCAGCTGCAGGCATTTTATATGCCTAAATGGAGACTCCTGGACATGCAATTTAAGCCAAATAATCTATAGGTAAGCAGACAGACCAATGGTTCCCCTGATAGGAAGTGGTTAGTGTTGAATTCTATCCATAGGACTGGTAGGTATCTCGAAGTTACAAATGATAAACTAGGACCATCGTAGTTAAATCAATAAACTGTTAATTTCTGATAACCAACTGCCAACTGCACGCAGCGGGTCGTGAGAGCTCTGAGAGTTCAGTACAATAATGCCTTCAGGGTGTTGATGGGCACCTCCTTCTGCGAAACAGTAATGCTCGCGAAGGAGGAGGCGGAACGCGTGAGGGAGAGGCAGCCTTACGCCCTCAGTAGCCGCAGGAGATGCCCTGAACGAGTGGGCGGCGGTAATCGAGAGGCGATTTCCGGCCACAGTAGGCGCGGGCTTGCGGACTTATCAGACGGACGGAAAGACGGACAGACTTAGGGAGTAGGCCCCCAGGCCCGGGTCGACGTCGCGTTGTGTTCCACGCGCGCCTGAAAGAAATGTCAGCAAAAGAAGGGGTCCAATAGGGCCGACGCCGCTGAGGTCGTGGGTTGTTTAAAAAGTTACCGTGGCCCTGGCATAGGCAACTGAAGGACCACGGGTGGGTTTTAGTCAGTAAAAGTCTGACATGCCCTTCCGCTCCACCCAGAGCGGGAGAAGTTATTTGATGATTTCCCATCCACAAAACAAAAAAAAAGATAAAACCGGCCAAGTGCGTGTTGGACCACACACAATGAAGGGTTCCGTACTTGAAAATAAGTTATCCCAAAAACAAGCTTAAAATTGGTTCCCCAAAAAAAAATCATATCATAAAATTACAAATTCACAATTTTCGGACTTTTCCTTTACTTGTGCTGAAAGACCTTGCTTCTTGCCAAATTTCATTATTCTAGGTCAACAGGAAATACCCTATAGGTTTTGATTTACTTGCGACAGTTGTGAGTATCAAAGTATGTCGCAAAATGGCCGCATTTTTTTATTGCGTTGACATAGAAGCTTGATTTTTTTAGAACTGTAAGGTACCATAGACCACCATATTTTATATTAATTTCAACTTGATATCTCCACGCACCCCTGAGAAAAAGGGTCTTGACAGACTTGAATTGACAGTTGCTTCTTGCCAAATTTCATTATTCTAGGTCAATGGGAAATACCCTATAGGTTTTGATTTCCTTGCGACAGTTGCGAGTATCAAAATGTGTCGCAAAATGGCCGTATTTTTTTATTGCGTTGACTTATAGGTTTAATTTTTTAGAACTTTAAGGGACCATAGACTTACGTGTTTGATATTAATTTCAACTTGATACCTTCACGCGTCCTTGAGAAATATGGTCTTGCCAGACTGACAGACTTTAACATATTTTTATGTGAAAGAATCACAAATTAACTGTTTTCGGACATTTTCCTTTATTTGTGTTGTAAGACCTTGCTTCTTGCCAAATTTCATGATTCTAGAACAACGGGAAGTACCCTATAGGTTTTGATTTACTTGCGAGTATCAAAATATGTCGCATAAATGGCCGTATGTTTTTATTACATTGACTTAGAAGCTTGAATTTTTTAGGACTTCAAGAAGCCACTGACTTACGTATTTGATATTAATTTCAACTTCATACCTCCACGCGTTCCTGAGAAAAAGGGTCTTGGCAAACTGACAGGCAGACGGACAACGAAGTGATCCTATAAGGGTTCCGTTTTTTTTCCTTTTGAGGTACGGAACCCTAAAAAGGGTGTTGATGGGGCTACCTCGCCATTGCAGTGCGTCAGCGATGTTTGCAGAATCACAAGTTGATGGCTATCATGCTATTATTAGAAAAAGGGCAGCATCGTTGATGCGCAGAGCGAGAGACAGTCCAAACGGCTACCTGAGGGTTATTACTGAACATATTGAGAGTCCTATCTGGAGGCACTGGATTCGCCTACATTTATGATAGTTGTTATAGTTTTGTTTTTGTATGTGTGTATTACTAACACTATGGACAACCTACTCTGAATTAAATTATAAATAATAGTAATACAAAATAGTAGCCCACTGGTATCGTGCAAGCAAGCTGTTGATGGATAATCTTGGCTATAGAAAGTGCAATCCACGAAGACGCGCCCCACTACTGCTCCTAACCGTTGCACACATACACTATAAAGGGTTAGGAGGAGTAGTGGGGCGCGTCTTCGTGGATTGCACTATCTATACAGGGTTGTGTCTATGAAAGCACTCTTCGTTAGCTAGACGAGAACACCCGGAGATAATGTGTCGGATTGATTCTCCTGACGGTGGCATGCCTGACTATAATGTCAACCGAGCCGTCCTTCACAATAAATCTCCGGTAATTGGTCGTCATGATAACTTCATCCATAATTGCACAGACAAGACCTTCGGTTTCCCCAAAGAAGTCACCGGAACGCAGCCAGGCTACGGACGCTAGTAAATCTACATCGGGTCCATGTTGGGCCCGGAAAAAGCGTCCATGAAGCTTACTCTGCCATAAATAAATAAATATAATAAATATGCTTGGACATTTCACACAACGCCATCTAGTTCCAAGCTAAGCAACCTAATGCTTGTGTTATGGTAACGAGATGGCTGATAAACTACATTTTATTTTTTTTGTAAATACATACATATTATAGATAGAAAAACACCCAGACTCGGAACAAATACTTGTAGGTCGTACAAATATTTGTTCCGTGCGGGAATCGAACCCGCGACATGCTGCGCAGCAGTCAATCGCTCAACCACTGCGCCAAGCGTGTCGTCAAACCATACCATACCTCCCTGCGATCGTTAGTGTCAAGTACTGCAGGTTTGCGCCAGTTCTCTTTAGCCAAGGAGAGCGGGGTGAGACCCTTGTCCACCGCGACCACATCTCGATGCATCCCCACGTCGGCTTCTGGGAAATATTCCCTGAGACTGCATATCTCGCGATTGTGGAGCGTCTTAGCGTTTAAAAAGCCTCTTTAAAAAAAAATTCTTATTTTTATTACAATGATTGCTTGAACAACATTACTAAATTGCCTTTTAACATTGAAAAAAATATCGTTGGAAAAAGATACAAAGTTGGAAACCTTCTAAATACAGATGAATGTTACTAATTCCCTTGAACAGACAGGGTTTGTTTAAACTTTGATCACTTTCGGAACAAACTACGTCGATGTTAGTGCAATTTTGAACTTCATGTCTCTGGTGCGTATAATGCAATATCACCAGAGAAATTTCTGATTCATCGTGAGCATGTCAATCTTCTTCCAACATTGTACTTACCAGCTTTATTAACACAGGGGCGACCGTTGCGAAGAAACCAAAACTAGACATACGAAAAACGAAACAAGAAGATGCAAAAACAGCAGAGAAAACAAAAAAAGACAAATCAGACTCGAAAGTTATCCGGACAACCCAGAAACGTACGTCGAAACCTGGCACTTATTTCAAAGAGCCTTACAATAGTGAACAACATAGTTTTAATCGGGTAAAAAAAAATATACAACATACTCGCACACAAATTGGTGAAAAACCTTATAAGTGTGATGTATGTCAACGTAGTTTTAGTCAAAAGCATTATTTATCACAACATGTTCGTATACACACTGGTGAAAAACCATTCACGTGTGATGTATGTCAACGAAGTTTTAATAAAAAGGGTACTTTAAAAAAACATATTCGTATTCACACTGGTGAAAAACCATTCAAGTGTGATGTATGTCGACGTAGTTTTAGTATAAAAAGTACTTTAACAAGTCATATTCGTATTCACAATTGTGAAAAACCATTCAAGTGTGATGTATGTCGACGTAGTTTTCGTATAAAAAGCACTTTAACAAGTCATATTAGTATTCACACTTGTGAAAAACCTTACAAGTGTGATGTATGTCAACGTAGTTTTCGTATAAAAAGTACTTTAACAAGTCATATTCGTATTCACACTGGTGAAAAACCTTACAAGTGTGATGTATGTCAACGTAGTTTTTGCCAAATTAGTAATTTAACAAATCATAGTCGTATACACACTGGTAAAAAACCTTACAAGTGTGATGTATGTCAACGTAGTTTTAGTGTAAAGAGTTCTTTAACAAGTCATAATCGTATTCACACTGGTGAAAAACCTTACAAGTGTGATGTATGTCGACGTAGTTTTCGTCAAATTAGTAATTTAACCAGACATATTATTCGTATACACTCGGGCTAAAAACCATTCTAATGTGATATGAAAAACGGTTGAGGATTAAAAACAATATAAGTTAAGCCTGTTCATCGCTCCTGCCCCTGTGCCGTGTGCTGTGTGTGTGTCGTGTTGCTTGTGGTCGCAACACGACTTCCCTTTCCATTCTCTCCATTCCCCATTGGCGTATTACCAGGTCCAGGTCATGGTCTATCCGTATGCCTTTCATCCAAATCCTTAATCCGTTCAGCCGTTAAGGCGTGAAAAGGTAATAGACAGAGTTCAGTCGCATATATAATATTAGTATGAGTAAATAGTATGGATATGAACAGTCTGGAAGTATGTAGATTCGTTTTGTAGCCATGGATCCATACGTAATGAAATGTAAATGGTTTGTAAACATCAGATGTACGATGATAAATAAATTGAAGGGTTTTGAACATAATAAACCAGGATTGAAGTGTTAATTGCAGAATTGGTGTCGGTGTGGGGCGTCTTCGAATCCTGTGCCATAGAACTAATACATCATAGATTATTATTATTTGTGTATATCGCATACTTACCTAAACACAATTACAACATATTTTATGAAAAATTTGAAAATAGATTTAGAAAAATGTGTTCACTTTCTAAGAGAAATGTAATCTTAACTAGCGACTTCAACATTGACATCTAAAAAGAAATAAAACATTAGCGAAAAAAAAAAATATGACATTGTCATTTTTAATGAATACTAGTAGGTATGTTTCTTTTTATTAATGACATTATCTTTAGCAGATTTACTTTGCATGTTATTAAATTTGTATGTCTTAAGACAAAACATAGCGCACTATTCTATATGTAAGACCTAATTGTATACCTACATATGTTTCACAAATAAACATTATGATAATGATAATGATTATGATTAGAATTTGAACAAATTCTTACCCAATTTAATATTAACATAGCCCTTTCCAAGCCTACTAGATTAAGCAGTAACTCCTGTATAGATCACTTTGCACACACGTAAAGAAAATACTGTAAAACACAAATAATAGACTTAATTCTGTCAGATCACATATCTCAAAGACTAAATGTACCCATTAATAAATCATGTAAACTCGTATCGTCCGCATACAGCGCGAGCATGGCGTCTGCAGTAGGTAGTGAGGATGTCATCGGTGTAACGTGTGTAACACGCCGGCGATACGCAGCTGCCCTGCAATACACCGGCCAGCACCGGGCGGGCGCTGGATAGCGCTCCGTCGACCACCGCCCTGAAAGTCCTGTGAGACGGAAAAGTAGAGACCACTTTTACAACGCGACGGGGCGCGTCTGACGTGGCCAGCTTCTAAATTAGGTCTTCGTGCCACACACGGTCGAAGGCCTTCTCCTTGTCGAGGAATACTACCACCGATTATTCCTTCTTGTTTAATGCTGTCGTGCTGTGTTCCGCCCGAAACCCGAACTGTTCCGGTCGTGGTGCTATGTGGGGTTGGAGATGTAACAGCAGGAGTGCTTCGAACACCGTGGCTTCAATCGGGTCGGCATACCCGATAGGAGGACGAGTACAGGATGGTGATCCGACTGTAGCTCGTCGTCCATCACTTGCTGCGTGATTTGACGGTGTAGCCTCGGTGGACTAGGTGGACTACGACATCCAGCATGTCTGGCATATAAACTGCAGCTTCTGGGTAGTGGGTTGGTGTTTCTGGGCCGGACACCGTATAACCGAAGGCTTCCGCGTCCGCGAATAGTCGTCTCCCATCCTTATTTGTTGAGAAACAATTCCACGCTGGTGCTTACAATTTAGATCCCCGGCGAGGATGGTGGTGCGTGAGTGACGAGTGATTCCACAAGGCCCGCAGAGGTCCAGGCGGGCCGCGGGCCACTTGTAGCAGGCGTATATGTCTTGTCCTCGCCGGCTATGTGCAGCTGAACACCCAACGCGTAAAAAGTGCTGTGTGCAAGGGTAGCTCCTGGTGTACGACTCTGCTTCACAAGTACCGCCAGACCACGTTCATATCTAATCTACAACTAACACTATTAAGCGGACAGGATCAGCAGCGCGTGAGTCACTACAACTTATCATAACAACGTCGATATTGTCTTGCGTTTAATACCTGGCTACCTGCTTTACTACACAAAATGTCAAATAATTGCGCAGCTTGTAACAGAAACATTAGATTGCCTCAGCAAATAAAATGCTCGAAATGCGACGGTTACTATCACACAGTGTGTGTTAACGTGTCCGATATTCGTAAAATGACGGAAGAAACGAAAGCTAATTGGGTTTGCCCGCAATGTCTATGTAAAGCGCCTAAACGTGACAATTCAAACACGCCTGTTAGATCGTCAGCCCCACACAGCGGCAGCGATAATGTGCCTCCTGCATCCACGCCGGTAGACGTCACCTCGCAGTCTCAACCTCAAGTCATCGCGCCCCGCTCCATCGCGCCCATTTTATGCCCCACGCCTACACTAAACATCGAGGCTATAAGTGGCTTGGCCGTCGAGATAAAATTGCTCCGCGAAGATGTAGGAGTTATGAACACTAATATCACGTCCTTAACCGAACACATTAAACAGTGCAATTCGCGCCTTGACCAACAAGAATCTATTCTAAAGCGCGCAGAGGAAAGATTAATGGCTCTTGAAAGGCGTGAATCCGAAATGGAAATCCTACAGACTACAGTCGTTCAACTTCGCGAGCAACTAAACTTTCGAGATCAGGTCAGTTTAAGGAACGAGGTAGAAATTTCTGGCATAAACGAGAACGCCAACGAGAATACAATGCACATGGTACGCGTTATTGGCACTAAGATTGGAGTCCCGCTAGCAGAAGATGACATCGACTTTATAAAACGCCCAGGTCCGCGTCGTCAGGAAGCCGGAGAAACTCAATCAGCAGTTGGAAAACTTCCACGCCCATTGGTTATCCGATTCGTCCGTCAACATAAAAGAGACGAATTCCTCCGCGCGGGTAAAAGTAGACGCAACATCACTTGCTCCGACGTCGAAGTCGCAGGCGCTCAACGGAAAATTTATTTTAACGAGCGTCTTACGAAAGAGAACCGTCAGTTATTTCGTGAAACTAAAAATCGCTCCAAGGAGGCTGGCTTCTCTTTCTGCTGGGTCAAAAGTGGCCACATCTTTATCAAGAAAAAAGAAGGAAATCCAGCTATCGCCATCAAATCACTGGAAGACCTTCATGCCTACGTTGGTCAAGTTTCATAACATAATATTATTATATAACAGCAGTGACTTCCAATTTCTATTACTGACGTTGTGTTTAAATGTCTCACTATCACATTTTGTATTTTGCTATCAAGTCGCACAATTGTGCTGTATTGGAAACTTGTTTTTAATAATAATAGTTAAACAAACCTGTAAAATTGCATGTAAAATTCTCACATATTCTACTTCTATTTTAGTGAATAATGCATGTATCTTCCCAAATATCTTTTCTATATCAAACCAAATAGTAACTAATTACCTTACACAAAAACATAAAACAACAAATACTTCATACAATACTAACCTATATCACAACACATTACACAAAATAACTTCCTACCTTAGCTACTCTTTAAATTGTTTTGCGATGGTTGCCAGAATTCTCTTATCAAAATATTACAATGATGCGATATCAACCGCGTCACTGGGATGTTTCCCCGGGCACTTGAGGTACTTTTTCTCAACTCTCTGTACCTTAACGCTCCGTGTATCAGTTACAACTCATTATCAATGGCTATGACAAATAATTTAAATAATGACATAGACAACATACATGTGTCTACGTCTTTCACTTGCCCACCTGAAGACTGCCCCAAATATATAACATCCCCTAAAGCGTTAAATATCGTTCATTTGAATATTAGGAGTATTAATAAAAATTTCAATGAATTTGTCTGTTTGCTAGTCGCTATTAAGATAAAGTGTGATGTTCTAATTCTAACTGAGTGTTGGCTCAAAAACACTATATCCATCCCCAACTTAACGGGTTACACTTCGCATCAGACAAATACTTTATCAAATCAGAACGACGGGATAGTAATTTACATCAAGGAAAGTTTATGCTATAACATCACAGAACCGGTTTTTGCTGAATCTAGCTGTCTTGTATGTACGGTTAACAACAAGTTTGTCATCGTTGCGCTGTATAGACCACCATCGCAAAGGAAAATTGACAACTTTTTAGATAGTTTAAATAGTCTTCTCTCCAATTACAGTACATACAACAACGCTACTGTAATCGGTGACTTAAACATAAACATAAGTCCCGGTCATAATGACCAACGCTCTCATGACTATTTAAATTTGACTGCAACCCACGGGTTTCTACCTGCACATTTTCTCCCTACCCGTTTAAACAATTGTTTAGACCATGTTCTGTTGAAATCGAATAATAATGCAATCACACTTGTTCTGGAAGCTACCATTACCGACCATTCAGCAGTCATACTTAGCATAGAAACTAACAACCCTCCAAACGCTGCACACAAATTCAACACATCGCGTCTAAATCTCCCGGACGCTATTAAAGACATTGAAGGGTATGATTTCTCCAACCTCATGACGTTGAATGATTCTAATGAAGCCACTAACAAATTACTGGAAGTAATGACAACAATCATACACAGGCATACTATTCGCACATGCTTTCCATGTAAACTTAGAATCATCAAGCCGTGGATTACACTCGGACTATTGAGATGCATACGCAACAGAGATAATATGCATAGAAAAACAAATAAGGAACCTCATAATACTATTTTAAAATTAACTTACCTGCGTTACAGGAATTTCTGCAACAACTTACTAAAAAAACTAAAAATCGATCACGAGAAACAACTATTTCTAAAAGCTAAAAACAACCCAAAAAAAATGTGGGATGCTATCCGGACTGTGACTGACTCGCACCGTTCGTCGCCTTCACCCATTGAACTCCTGAAAATAGAAGACTGCCCCTCAAAATCTGTCAATTCTGTCAATACATTTTTTGCAAACGTGGGTCAAACTCTGGCCAGTAAAATACCACAAAGGTCTTCCCAAACTGCCCCAAACAATAAACGATCCATGGTGAACTCATTGGGTCTCCTCTCAACAGACGAGGAAGAAGTAGATTGCATTATAAAAGATCTCCGTGGGGATAGTGCCCCTGGTTGGGACAGTATACCCCCAAAATTAGTCAAAGCTGCCAGTCATGCTTTACTCAAACCCATTACTCATATCTGTAACCTAGCTATGTCTACAGGAACCTTTCCAAAGGCGCTGAAAAAAGCAATCGTACACCCAATTTATAAGTCAGGGAACAGAGATTGTGTCACCAATTACCGCCCTATTTCAGTTCTACCAGTCATCTCTAAAATATTGGAAAAAATCCTCTACAAAAATCTCAGCAGATTTCTCGACAAATACCAAATAATTTCTAAAAACCAATTTGGTTTTAGAAAAGGTATCTCTACTGAGGATGCAGTGACTGCGTTGCTGGATACTGTGGTGGACAAACTTGACAGTAAACAGAAATGCCTAGGCGTCTTCCTGGACCTCTCTAAGGCATTTGATACCGTCTCTGTTCCCATCCTTCTTGCCAAGCTGGAATCGATTGGGGTACGCGGTGATGCCCACAAAATATTTAAGGACTTTTTACTGAACCGCACGCAATCTGTGAAGATAGGGGACGTCATTAGTAGCGAAGAATCTTTAAATTACGGTGTCCCACAAGGAAGCCTGCTTAGTCCTCTCCTCTTTCAGATATACGTGAATGATCTCTGCACCCTCTCTCTTCCATCCACCCATATCCTGGCATACGCAGACGACACGGTTATTCTGACATATGGCAATGACTGGGACACGACAAGTAAGACTGCTGAAAAAGCACTGCGCGAGATAATGCTCTGGTTGGCTAACAATAGTCTTACATTAAATGTTAGCAAAACTCACTTTGTCACCTTTGGTCTCAGACCTTCCCTCCTGCCACCAGTAAACTCAATAGTACTTAAAGCGCATGTATGCGCGTTCAGTGACCCCCAATGCGCATGCCCCTCCGTGTCCAGAGCCCCGGTCGTTAAATACTTAGGACTCCAGGTTGACGCCTGTCTATCTTGGCACCATCACCTTGAGACACTGTCCGCGCGGGTTAGAAAACTTATGTATGTCTTCAAAAAACTTCGACTGTCCGCCCATAGGGAAGTTCTAAATATGGCTTACAGTGCTCTTTGTGAATCTATCTTAACGTATTGCATTACAGCCTGGGGAGGTGCAGCGAAGACAGCGTTTATACAGGTAGAGCGGGCGCAAAGAGCAGTAATTAAAGTGCTTCTTAGTAAACCTTTCAGATTTCCCACGCAACTACTTTATGAGGAGTACAAGGTTTTAACAGTACGACAGCTTTTTATCTACCGCGCACTAATTCGCAAACACTCAAACTTGCCACTAAACATCATCGGTCCTTCCACAGCTAGAAGAAGACCAGAACCCCCATGTCCTACCAAAAGCACGCACACGATTTTTGCTAAACGACACTACCCATTTCTAAGCGCCCTCACTTATAATAAACTGAACCAGTTTTTGAATATACATTCCCTAAACACATTTCATTGTAAATCTAAAATTAAAGAATATCTTTTAACTCTTGACTACGGTAAAACAGAAGACCTATTAAAATCGCAATACACATGACCAATACTATGTTCACCTTATACACACACACACACCCTCGCACACACACCCCCACACGCACTCTCACACACCTACTCACCACACCTTTTTCACATTAGAATTAAGCACAAATTATTGTTCCTTAGTATACATATAAGTTCTGCTTACTTACCTTGTTATCTTGAACTTTATGGACGGATGAATGACCCCTGTAACACAGGTTCCACCTAGCATGGGGGTCATTGATCAATTTCTCTGTGCACTTGTAAGCCCTACGCTGTAAATGTTGCCCATACCTATTTTTTGCACATTACTTTTTGGAAAAATAAATTATTTATTATTATTATTATTTATTATCTTTCCTATAAAGGAGATATCCCGAGAACCTAATCCTGTCCTCAGCAGTGCTATTCTGTATAAATTTCACCGTGAAAACTTAGGTGCCGTGAGCTGTAAATACTGTTAATCCCTAGCATCGGGTAGAATGACAACTCACTTCACCTAGGTTTTCACGGTGAGATTTATACAAAATAGCACTGCGGGTCCCAGGAGCGTCTCGCTTATGAGCGGCACGTCGATGTTCTGTTCCCTCAGGAGATGGCGAAGGGGGGCGACCTTTTCCCGAAGGCTGCGGGCATTCCACTGGATCACCTCAATGAGCTAGCCATGATAGAGTGTTAACAGGGTGACCCATCAGTAGCTGTATTGCGCAGGTTGTGATGCTGTGAAGTCCTTTTTCCTTTCCAGTTGTGACTGTGACTGTCTACTAGTAGCGCCACTCGTCGTTATGGGGAACCTTTCTGATTCCCCCTGTTGCCGCTGCACTAAGGTGGCGCTGGCGTCAGTAGCTTCCTTACATAATTGTTTCACAGCCTGCGTCCTTGACGATGAGGCAGGGACGTAGGCCTCGAGAATGTCTTCTTCTTGGGTCGCCGGGATTTCGGACTTTTTTCCTCTTCCTTTTCCCCCACGTCTCTTCTTACTCCGCCTCGAGGAGGTGGCTTGCGTCCTTTCTGTGGGCCCGTTGGCTGCCACCATCAATGACGCGCCTTGTGCCTCTTCTGGCATCTCTGTTTGCCACTCCCGGCGTGTGGAGGCCGTTGTGTCGCTCCTGCAGTGGTATTCTATAAATATCTCACCGTGAAAACCTAGGTGAAGTGATCTAAAAAGTGAGCTGTCAATAGTGTCAATCCGTAGCATCGGGTGGAATGACAGCTGACTTCACTTAAGTTATCACGGTGAGATGTTTACAGCATAGCATTGCTGGGTTGTGCGGGAGCTTAAATACCTTTAGAGGCGTGCGGGGGAAATATGGCGACGTGTCCTAACAGTACCGCCCTGTTCTGGCCTTTGACCAATAGGAGTTTGTAGTTCCAAACATAGCCTTTTATGGAAGCGTTTTGGGCTCAAACATGCGTTTTTCTACGAACTCCCTAGTGTTTACAGCATTATTGAAAAATAAACTAGGGGTGTTGTGTTAAAGAGGCCGTACATGAAAATTTGCCGACTTCGCTGATTTACGTCTAGTTGTAATACTGTATTTCTATAAATTTTAATCAATGACATTATACATCTAGACGTTGCCATGATTACAGTGGAACCGTTCTTATGATAATAGATAGCGCCACGTGTCTTTCGAATCATGATCGAATTATATTATTATAAGCAGAGGTCAACCCGAATTGATTGTAAAATTCTAATTAACGCGAGCGAAGCCGCGAGTCAAAAGCTAGTAAATTATAATCAGTTAAAACATCATTATTTAGCTCTAGAAATTATTTTTTTATATTAAAAATTAAATTAATACGGGGTGGAAGGGACATCGTTCTGGGTCCCCTACATAGAAATTTTTCATCGGTTATTAGAACAAAAATCTGCAGTTTCCTACAATAGTGCAATACCTACACGGTCAAAATGTATGGAAGGGCAGATTTTTTTTCAATAACCGATGAAAAATTTCTATATGGACAGGCTCAGAATGATGTACCTACTGAATACGTGGTATACCCGTTTGCGCGTCGATGTCCCTTCCACCCTGTATAATATACACAACTATGGTGTGGCCATTAGTGCTGTGCACTCCCTGAGGTATGCGCGGCGAGGTGGGAGGCGGAAAAAATTGCATTACTTCGAGCGTTGACGGCGCACTGACAGAGCGCAGCAGCCGATTCTCCCCCCGTCTCACCGCGCGCATACCTCAGGGAGTGCACAGTACTAATGGCCACACTATATCAAATCCATATTGCTTTGTCCATAAACCACTTTTGCCCAGTCTCCTATATGCTCGCTCACAATGTGTGAGTTTGCCCTGTGCTGTGTATATACATCAGCCTAATCATTGACCTCAATTACGGTTGTGGCCATGCCCACCGAGCCCACATCGGTGATTCCGCGCTTGAAATCAGTTAATATTGCCGAGCAGGGGCTAAAACGGCCACATTAAGCAATTCCTCTAAAAGCCAATTATTCATTCATTTCCTGAATTCCCAGCAATTCATTATGATTGTGCTATTTGACGCAGTGGCGTAACTACAGGGTGGCAAGTCGGCAAAATGCCACGGGCCCCCAGCCGGAAGGGGCCCCCGGTCAGAGGAGAATCCCAACTACCAACATTTATTATAACTTATTATTGTATTTTGCCTTTGACATATTATCTCGGTACCTTGGGGTCCCGGACCTTTGGAAGGCGTACGAGGGGCCGAAGCCAAGTCGGGGCCTCTGCGACTTGGCTTCGGCCCCTCGTACGCCTTAGACAATTTTAAATGACCAGAAGGCACCAGCCGACGATTATCCCTATATGCACTATGCAATTGCACCTAAGGACAACCCCCGGTTGGTGCAGGACTATTGCAGAACATGGAAACAAAGTATATGGGTGGCTATAGTGGATTGGGTACCTTGAACTATGGTAGAACTATGTCCCTTGCCTGACCAATGTTGTATAATATACAAAGATAAATTGGCAGGGGGTGACTTGCACGTTAGGCGTGGGCGACGTGGGCGACCGCCTACGGCCTGGCGGTTTGAGGGGCCTCGCGCCTCGAAGCTTTATGCATTACTTAAAAGCCGTGAAAAAATCGTCTCGTCATAAAACGAATTGACATACCAAATTCGTTTATTTTCTTTTAGTCTAGCAACATTTGCTGGCTTTGCGTTTCTTTCGCGAGGAATCCCCGAAAGATTTTTGCAAGTTATTAAAAGTTTAATTATTCGTGTTTATATCCCCCTCGGCCCCCGGTTCCTGGGGGCCCGGGCCCCCCCAATTTCGAGTAGTAGGTACTTTTTAATAAAATCTCAAACAAGGTCTAAACATATTCAGTAACAAGAGGCAGTTTGTAGTTGGCAGCCCCCCAAATAATATTATCAACGTGACATGCAAAAGTTATCGAGCTCGCTTCGCTCGCTCTTCCATCGTAAACTTCGTTTTCAAATTTTTCTGCATAGGTCGACCAAATAACTTCTATTTTCCTAATAATTTTCAAAAGAACAACATCTGAGACCGGGTGCTAAAATTTTCGAGCTCGCTTCGCTCGCTCCATATTCTTTTCATACTGAAACCCTTCTGCATAAGTTATCAACGACAAAGTATCTCCTATTTGTGTATATGGTCAAAAGAAAATCTTAATTACTTATCCGAGGCCGGATGCTAAAATTTTCGAGCTGGCAACGCTCGCTCTTGCGTCCTTCATTCTCAAACTTTTCTGTACAACTTAATAAAATAGTCTCCTATTTTTGTAAGAATGTTGAAAAGACAACCTAATTTTAACCATCCGAGGCGGCGTAGTAAAATTTTCGAGCGAAGCGAGCTCGCTCCTGCATCCTCCTTTCCAAACTTTTTTCTGCATTAGAAATAGCGGTTGGTGTTAGATTAAGACATAATCTTGAAAAAATTGTGTTAGACTAAAAGCCGGAAGTTCGTCTATTTTAATTTGTGTTTGTTTATGAATTTTTGTCATCATTTGATTAGCAATAAAACTCATATACAAATGTATCAGTAGGTCTGATACATTTGTATCAGCTCAGACTGTAAGATTGAGAGATTGTGTGTTTTTGTATTCATCTCATTCAAATTAACGTTTTTCTTTCGACTGAGAAGTTAAAGAGGCCTCGCAAAGCTGATGTCGCCCACGTCCACGTTTGGTCTAGCGCCGCCACTGCTTGCACACTCAATAATGGGCCCCCGGAAACGGTCGCTAGCACATAGTGACGTAGCGACAAGGGGGCAACATGTCCTGAGTTGCTTGAGGAGTAGAGAGGCATTCCACGACTATCAGGACAATCCCGGAAGTACGGTCAATATCCCTACCAGCATCTTACTGCAAGGAAGAAGAGAACCCGAGAGAGAGAGAGCTCGGAGAAAGGATCCTCCGAGCTCTTTTGCTTTTGCGAATCCCCACTCAAGCCAGCCAATAAAGGCAAGAAAGAGGTGGGAGCACTGTTCCTCGTCATCGTTCACTCCAGCAGGCCAATAAAGGCAGCCAGAGGTGAAGAACAAGGCTTCTCCCGGGAGATAGGGTCCGTGGGGTCACTACTGCCCAACAGGTCGCCACATGCTGCCCTTTCTCCCGCTCTGGGTGGAGCAAAAGGGCGTGTCAGAGTTTTACTGACTAAAACCCACCCGTGTTCCTTCAGTTGCCTATGCCAGGACCACGGTATCCGGCAAAGTAAACTCTACCGGCACAGACCTACAGTTTGGAGCGCGCAAGCCCCACCACGACATAAACGTAGAGATACGGCGTTGGGGTTACTTATTATTATTATTTTAAGACCCCCTTTCAGTCCCTGTTGCAAAAAAAACATTATACGTTTTATTTTTTCTTATTTTTAAAATAGTTGGGCAAACGTCATCTAGAACAGTTCCCAATTTCAAGTTGACAGCATTAGTAGTTCTTTAGATATCCAGCTGTGACAAACAGACAGACAGAGTCGCACCATAAGGGTTCCTTTTTATCATTTTGGTACGGAACCCTAAAAATACTATTATTGTTGGTTCAACTTCTTTATATGGGGGGGCCCCATCCATCGAATTTGCCACGGGCCTCGAAGGGTATAGTTACGCCACTGATTTGACGTATTTGACATTAAACTTCAATACATAATTTGTGGACCATTTTACGAATCTCCATAGAAAACTGTCAAACAGACGAATTGCGTGCCACGCAAACAGATGAATTGCGTGTTGCGTGAATGGGGAGCCACACGCAAAGCTGTTTGTAGATATCGCTCTGAACGACTGTACATTGTTTTACAAACAAATCCATACAATTTGACAATCGTTCGTTATGTCAAATCAATGAAAAAGGACAGTCGATCATGTGCCACCTAGCGTGATAAAAAGTTAGTTTTCCTCCCCATTGTATGCAGATAAATTATGAATTGTCAGTTTGTGACCGTTTTACGATTTCAAGATTCATAATAGAACAATTTTACCTAAAAATAAAATTGATATTAAGCATACTTACCTTTCTCTAAGCCATAAATTGAGATAGACGTATCCGGTTCCGGTACGGTGAAGCTCTATAAGCCCCGCAGCGTCATTTCCGCCCCAATCCGGCAGGTAGTGGGGATGCGTTTGCGCAACGCATGACGATATCCATGAACCTCATTGCGGCTCAATTTATAGTGATTGATTTGGATGTCAATCACGTATATTTATAATTAAGAATCAGCAGACAGAAATATAAATTGGCTTAGAGAAAGGTAAGTATGCTTAATATCAATTTTATTTTTAGGTAAAATTGTTCTATTAAGCTTGACTGTACCTTTCTCTAAGCCATAAATTGAGAAGTGTTTGTTATCGACTGCTGGATTGGGACCAAATTAGAACGCCAATGTGATCAACAAAGTTATTTATTAATTTTAAACTTTTGATAGTTTAACTTATAAAAATCAACAATTAGTTATTATGACTTTAATTATAACACTACATTTATATTACGATTAAGTAAATCATCTTATCGTTTGAAACAGATTACTGATCTGATTGGAACAACTTGATTCATTTGTAGACCTGTAATCCTTGATTTCTTTTTTATAATATTTATGAAATGTCAAAGCAGAGCGCCAATTTCCTCTCTCCAAAATATGATCAATAGGAATATTATCAGACCAACTAGCCGAGGCTACTGCCGATCGGACACTACCTGGACTAGTGTTTATTCCAGCTTGTTTTAACAATGACTTAATCCAGCCCCCTATGATGGTGCGGGTCGCTGGTTTGGGTTCACCACGTGTGCTAATAAATAAGCTCTCAATATTACCTCTTCGACCATTAGAGTACTCTAGCAATTTGTCAATCCAATAAATTGGGTCAATGTTAGAGTTTGACTCGCATTTAAGTAAACGCCAACCGGATTGCTTATAAGTTATATTATCAGTTTTTGACCCAAAAATCGGCCAAAACACTATAGACCCATCACTCCTTACAAAGTTTTCTTTATTTATACTCAATAACGTAAGGTCATGGACTCTACGCCCGGAACACAGTAAAAGTAGAATTGCAGTTCTTTTAGAAATTTCGAACAATGACATTTTGGAAGGAATGTTGTCAACTAAGAATCTAATTAAAACATTAATGTCCCAAATAGGACTTTTATCTTTGGGTGGCTGTTTTAATGCTATACCCTTTAATATTTGCTTTATTGTGAGAACCTAATGAGAAGCCACTAGTTGGACGACAAAAGGTACATACCTCAGACTTATGTACTGCAATTGTATTATAGGCAAATTTAAATTTAAGATGCAAATCAGTTAGAAATCGAGCCACATCTTCAGGGGATGGATCTATAGTGCTCACATTATTGTCATGTGACCATTTACACCATCGTAACCATGCCGGCTTATACGTATTTAAGGTCGATTTCCTCCAACTACCTTCTAAAATTCCTATCTGATCTTTCTGCCAAGAACCTAATAGCGATGACAACCCTGTATTAACCACGCCTTTAAATTCAATTGATGAACTTGCGGAGGCGGTCGATTGGTGGTCGTGTCTATCAAGACTTGGTCCAAATCCCTCACTTGGTAGGGGGGGCGCATGGAGCGAGCCACCAGATCTGCTCTCCAAAAGACCTTCTCCCAATCGGGAGTTATCACCAGGTACATGCCGGTTGCCTGGTTCAGGTGTGCTAATACTCTGGGTATTAGACACGGTGGTGGGAATACCCACGCTAACCGGTAGTGCCACGGGCGACCGAAGGCGTTGTGGAAAACAGCCGCCTGATCTAAATCCAGACTCACATACCTGGGTACGACATGAGCAGTGCGTGACGCAAAAAGATCTATTTCGGGAACTCCGAAATGTTGAAAAATTTTTTCGGTGGCACGGGGAAGCAAATGCCATTCTGTCGGGGCAGCAGTGCAAGTACGGACTTCGCATCGATAAGACATCGAGATCGCTAAGGTTCGCATTTTTATCGATCTTGTTATCGAATTTGAAAGTACGTAACACGCGACGATAAGATTTATCGTGGGCCGATTCGAGTCGATAAGGATCGTTTGTCAAATGGCAATACTGAGGACGTCCACAGACAAACCATTTAAGGTGGGGTTTCTGTGGCACGACTAATGTCCGAAATATTTAGAAAATCCTTTTTGTTCATACATTTTTGGCATTGTAAACAATATTTATGGGTATAATTCAGAGAAGCTACCAGTATTTACCAAAATTTCCGTTTGTTTTCGTAAAAATACAGAAAATATGCTATCTTCTTAAATTAAAGTCGTGTTTAGTTGTTTACCTTTGCCAAAAAAAAGTTTGTTGTTGACATTTCTTGAAGTTTGAGAAAAAAACTTATCTGTCTGTCACCCATAGACTATACACTAATCTGTCACCGTCTGAGCTATCCGTAAACACGGTAAACTCTAAACTCTAGATCTCGAATGAAGTAGGTAGGAAACTATAGTAAAAAAAACCAGTTCTTATGTACTTACCACGATATGGACAGGGAGTCCAGTGGATCGTATCCTCCGCACATCTACCTCTATCCCTTCTGTTAAAATTACTGCCACTTCCCGAGTCACCCGAAAGAGACGAACAAAATCTTCTTCTGGAAGTTCCAGAGGATTGTTCGTGTCTCTGAGACGCCGCCTCCGAATACGCATCACATTATGATGCTGCTGCCGTTCTTCCTCATCACCCAGCAATAAAGCCATGAGTCCTAAATCCATTTTATGTAATAATCGATAAGCTTATCGGCCTTCTACAAGGTGTCGATAAATTACCGAGCTTGACAGCTTAAATTGGCGATCTCAACTGTCAAAATGTCGTTTCGTACTTGCATTTTCGATAAATTCGTTAAAATTTTAGTTTATCTACCGATCGGTAAAGTAGAATTTACGTACTTGCGACATCGATTCGATTCGATAAAAACTCATTTTATCGAGTTTATCTGTCAAATTTATCGAATCGAGTCCTACGTACTTGCACTGCAGATTTCCTTGAAAGCCGATCTGCTACGTAGTTGTACCGACCGGGAAGGTGATATACCGACATAAGTATCCGATAACGATCTATTTCGTCTAAGACTTCGTATGTTAGGTTTAGAAGGGGCTGCGACTGTGTGCCGCCTTCGTTGCGCAGGTAAGACACTACAGTACGGTTGTCGCTCTGAATTAATAAGCTTGTATCGATCATTAGGTGACCTCTTACCTGAATTACTCGCAAAATTGCCAACATCTCTAAGATATTGCTGTGAGCGTCTGTTTCCTGTACTGACCAACTGCCACATAAGGTCTCGTTGTTGAGTTGCGCACCCCAACCTGCCTTGGCCGAGTCCGTCGTAAGGAAATAAGTTGGAGGTGAACCGTGCAGTTGAGAAGCCATGTCGTGACTTTGTACCCACCATTGCAGGTTCGGAATTACCTTTACAGGCATCCGTGTTCGACCTTTTACATTTTTTCGCAATAGGGAATTGCTGAAGGTCTGCATTGCACGAGAATTTAAGCGCCCTCGCGGGACTACGAAACTGGCAAAATTCCAGAGTCCTAGTATGCTCTGGACTTCTTTTAAACTTGCCCTGGTGGCTTTTGCCATTTTCGATGTTTTCGATTGCAGTAAGCGAACCTTTGCTGGTGGTAGTAATTTGACATTTTGCCAAGGGTCCCATAATATCCCCAGATACTCGATTGACTGCTGAGGAGTCAATACAGACTTCTGAAAGTTTATTACAAAGCCAAGAGACTGCAATAGTCTTACCGTTAAGTTCGCATGACTTTGCAGAGTTTCTCGATTTTGATTCGCCAGGAGAAAATCGTCGAGATATACTAACAATCGCACTCCTTGGTCTCGTAGGATCTGCGCGATCCAATTCGTTAGGCTGGCGAAAACCTTCGGCGCAGTTGCCAAACCGAAGGGGAGGCAGGTCATTTGCCAAAGTTGGTCCGATACTATTAATCTGAGGAAACGTCTGTGGACTGGCGCGATTGGCAGGTGAAAATATGCATTTTTCAGGTCTATTTTCACTAACCAATCCTGTGGTTGGAGGAAGTCGGGGACTTTGTACATGTTCACCAATCGAAATTTGTCTATTTTGACATAGTTGTTCAGTAATTTTAAATTGAAGACCGGTCGAAACGCGGAAGTCGCTTCCTTTTTTGGTACAAGAAAAATTGTTGAGACAAAGCTCGGAGTCAATGAAGCTTTTTCTAACACACCTTGATCTACTAGCTTTTTTAATTGGATTATGATTTCTTTTGAATTTTTTGTGTGAAATCTTCTGGGAATCCTCAAGGGATGAACAAGCGGCGGTTTGCTTAAAAAGGGGATCCGATAGCCTAATATTATCTTTACTATATATAAAGGTGCCCCCAACTTCCTCCAGACACTTACCTGATGTTTAATTCTCCCGGCTTGAAAACGTTGATGATAGTCAATCGATTCGTTTATCACGCCGTCCCAGGGTACTACGTTTCTTACCGGATCGTGTATCTTCGGTGTGACGAAAACACTCTTCAGCCCTTCTCTTTCGTCCTTGCGCAGGATTAGAGCCACTATAAGTGGAGGGGCGATAGTTTGCACTGTTGCGCACAGGCACTATATATTTCCTACCTCCTTGTGTGTCCCTTCTTTGGACAGAAGGTTTATGAGATCTACCCTGCGAGGGTAATTTAATGGGTGTGGCTTGAAAAATTTTTAAGACACCGCCTTGTTTTCCTACAAAATCTGTAAACTTTGCATCGTCAAATAAATGATTCGCGGATGGGGGTATTTTCCTTAACGATTCCTTAAAACAACTTTCCTTTACTGAATTTAAAATACCATCACGACGTTGTTGCACTATATCAGCCCGTTTGCCACATATCATTTGCAATAAATCCAATTGTATTTTTTGGTATTCCCCATCAGCAAAAATTTCATTGATTTTTGAAGTAATCTCTTCAGTGGTCGTTGGGTTTTTTAATTCGGATACCCATGAAATGAACTGGCATAAGCCTTTTTGAAATGCTTCGTTTTGCAAAATAACAGCATGAGACATAGCAGCTAAAGAATTTTCAACGACCGCTAATGAACGATTATGTTCAAAATTTTTTAAAACATCATTAGTTTCGAGCTCTACAAAACCTGGGGTAGAGTTATAAAGTTTTTGTACTTCAGAATAACGTACTTGAGCCCAGTCAGGCGAGTTAAAATGTTGCAGTTTGTTAAGCATTTCAAGATGCATATTATTTGTCTGTAATGTCTGCGACTTGAGGGTAGTTTGAATTTTAAAATCAATGCCTTTTTCTTTGTTTAATTCATTTTCCAGTTCAGTAGGGCTCGGAATATATAGAATAGACTCACTGTCAGACATGCACGACTGAGTATTATTTTTATTAACAATAAGATCTTGCAAAGAGGATACTTTTTCCGTAAGTTTCTCAAAAGCGTCCTCTAATTTACTTAGCTTTGTACGGCGGCGCTGCTCCTTTCGCCTACGATGTCTCCTTTTACGCGCCGTGGAAGAAGAATCGCTGCTACTGCTCGAACCACTGTATCGCGACCGAGCACGTGGGGCATTGTCCATACTAACATTTTCATCCAAAGAGTTCATTTTAACACTAATTAACTTTATTTAACACTAAAATTAATTTTATAATTTTATATCACTATAAAGTAGGACATCCTTATTAAAAGTAACGGGTTACTTTAAAACGCAACTACACCGTTCGGAATTCCGAACGCCAATGAGGTTCATGGATATCGTCATGCGTTGCGCAAACGCATCCCCACTACCTGCCGGATTGGGGCGGAAATGACGCTGCGGGGCTTATAGAGCTTCACCGTACCGGAACCGGATACGTCTATCTTAATTTATGGCTTAGAGAAAGGTACGGTCAAGCTTAATACCTATTATCTTATTATGATTCTGCCAAAGTGGCCGTTTTAGTCCCCCAGTTCATAGTATTGTGACGAAATCATACACCTCAATTGCAGTACCTATTGAATATAATTTATTCACTTAATTCCAAAACACATGGTTATTAACAATCACTTATCACAGTTATCACTTATCATCATGAATTTAATAAAAGTAGCACGGATCCGTCAGATATGCTTACAGGTCAAAGCCTAGAAAAAGACTGACCCTGTGAACTCTGTCCTAGCAAATCAGTTGCCAACTGAAGGATCCCCACTTTAAACGGAAGTGAACACTCAGCCGGCTAACGATTTCATGACTTATGATTAGCCTTATGATTATTATAAATAAATATTTTAAAACTTAAACAATAATTATTTACTAACTGTATTAAAGAAATATACTTTAATAATAGTATTCTACAAATGAATACCTAAACGGATGTATAAAGTTCGTGCAATCACTAGCGCCATCTGTCGCTTGTGGAAAAAAGTCTTATTCGTAATTATTATTTTAAAAATCATTACAGTGTACAGACTATACAGTAGGTACATTATTATTATGCTCGGATCACTTAAAAGCCTCTGTGGCCAGGTCATTAAATACCCACAAAAAAAATCTAGTAGAATCAAATTATCTGTTGTTGTATCTGTCAATGTCATGTCAAGCTGTCAACGTCAACTTAGTCTGTGTTATCATCTTTTTTTGTTTTGTAGTTGTACTTGTACTTTGTTTTTTGTTGCTTTAATTGCCTATACGTGGTCATCGTAGATGGTGTTATAGGAATATTAAATTATTTTCCTTCTATTTTCTATGAATTACTTTTAAGATGGAAAAATTGCCAATGTGTAGGTTATGTTTAGCAGAAAATGTTCGCATGCTTATAGTGATCAACAGGAACTTGCACGAACTATATGAGAAGCTGACTGATATTCCAGTAAGTTGATATTTCTAATAAGAATTATGTGACTTACCTACATATAATAAGGTTTTAAATGTCTCTCCTATGCGAAGATTCATCATACTGCCTATGTGAACTTTCGGTCAGAGGGTCGTCTCAGGGGAGATGGAAATCACCGATATTATTGAAGGAAAACAGCACAATGAAACCTGGACTTAAAATAAATATGTATTTTAAGTCTCCAATCTGCCTTGAGCAAGAGAGGTGACCAATGCTCATTCCTTCTGTGTAAGATGGGCACAGAAAGCATTAACAATATATTGGTATTTTCTCCATAAAAATAAAATAGAGTAAGACAAATTTTGTTGCAGTTTGTAACTAAAGACAGTAGACCGATTCTTGCTTGTTTCTTCTGCTGCGCTAAACTAAAGCAATGCTACCAATTAATGAGAAAATGTCTGGAAGCCGAAGAACTGTTCGCTCAGATGACGAATGAAGATTATGAGGTGAGGTATATTTTTCAACATTTGTATTTTCTAATTTTAGTATAATATGAAAGTGCCAGCCATATCATAGAGTTTTGAATGTTGATATGTACGCTTTTGTCAAATGTAGGTGTTTACAATTACTGTACCACCATACCATACCATACCACCATACCATATAACATTTAATGTACCATGTTCTGACAAATAAATAAATGATTATGATTACGTGTTAAATACTCCACATAACACTGCTACAACTTCTGTATGAAACTTGTATGTGGCAGTTTGATAACGGTCCTCCCTCATGTCGGCACAAGCTATGCAACAATAGCTTGTGCAGTGGTCAGTCAGGTTGGCAGCATGGCCGACTCTCCAGGGCACATTGGACCTACTTAAGTATCCTCTCTTGTGGGGGCTCTTGATTGACTTTAGTATAATAAAGAAAGGTCTGTCCTTGTGGGACTGTGATCACCAGCATATTTTCCTAATACTATAATCATCTTTTTACAGCCCAATTCCTTAAAAAACCCGTGCCACTTAGAGTGTTTCAGTGGGTTTATTATATCTCCAATGGTGCACATAAGTATAGTTGATGAATGTCAAACAGAAAGCATTGCTGTCAAAGAAGAATTACCAGCTGTTTGTGAGGGACTAGATGATATTATTGAGCCACAGCCACAGGAGGAACATCAAAGTGATGGTATGTTTTTATGAACAAAAATAACAATCAGATAAAAAAACTAAAGCGCTCTATAAACCTATTTCAGCGCTAATTGCGTGTAGATTGATAGATAGAATACTCTTTATTATGCACGCCATAAAAATTACAGATATAAATGTAATAATACGCGTGTAATGTGCGTGTAATGTAACAGTTCAGATTAGATTATTTCAACAGTGAATGCATCCAGGCGAGCATTACAGTGTGTAATGTAATGATACAATTCGTAACATTGCAGTAGTGAGTACGGAAAACCAAGCATTATACCTGAATGGATGTTACATGTACAAATACTCATGGTTCGATTGGTTAGAACAGTCAAAGACGTCTCATTCAATATATTGAATCGAAGTCGTATGACGTTGCCAGTCTTGTGTACCTTGTACTGGAATTATCAGTGTGTACATTGTTATAAACTGTTTGGTAGATACAATTGTATGGAATAAAAGTTGTTGACAATAAAATGGTTCCTTGTCCATATGTGGAAGCCAATAAACCAACTTGGCCTCCTCCGAAAGAGGAAAAGACAAAATGCTATTACACCATCCGACATTGAAAGGAGACAACACGTTTTGAAGAACCAAATATCTAAATGCTTCGTTACGAACACATTCCATCAAGATGTGATATACGTCCTCTATAACATCACATTCAGTACAATTCGAAGAGTTGACTTTTCCCATCAGGAATACAAACTTATTTAAGGCGAAAGCGCCAGGGTAGCCCGCGAAATTCAAAATTTCTTAAGTTTTTTTGCAATTTGTAGGTCAGTGTGAGCTTGTATGTTGATTAAAATATGATTCGCGGCTGTAACTAATATGGTTTTACAGAATGATTCTAATGATTATAAATCATTAGAATCAGCAATACAACTCCATAAGTTAGCATTTACCTCAAATCTAGCGATTTCATGAAATCATGAGGTTTGAGGTAAATGCTAACTGCAACGACATAATAAAAGCCGTCCGTTCGCGCCTCCGCAAACATCCGAACGCACTACAATAGCGAGGCAGCCGCATCAGCATCCTGAAGACGTTGTTGTATTGCTCACGCAGAGCACTAGCAGCCGGTAGTAAAGGGCACGCCACAATTGCGGCGATAAGTCCCCTCTTGGAGGAGTGGTTGGAGAGGCGCCACGGCGTCCTCACCTTCCGCCTGACGCAGGTCCTCACCGGTAACGGTTTTTTCGGGAAGTTCCTGTTCCGCATAAGGCGGGAGGAAACGCCCGGGTGTCACCATTGTGTGGATCGCCCGGAGGACACGGTGGAGCATACAGTGGAGGTCTGCCCGGAACCTGGTCCAGGCCATGGTGCGGAGCGAGAGTGCATGGGAGGCCGTCACCTCCTTCTGCGAAGCAGTAATGCTCGCGAAGGAGGAGGCGGAACGCGTGAGGGAGAGACAACCTCACGCCCTCAGTCGCCGCAGGAGACGCCCTGGGTGGCGGGAATCGAGAGCCGATTTCCGTCCACCGTAGGCGCGGGGTTGCGGACGGCGAGTAGTAGGTAGCTCGCCGTCCGGTAAGGACCAGGCCCGGGTCGTTGGCGCTTTGTGTTCCACGCGCGGCTCAAAGAGATGTCGGCAAAAGATGGGGGCCGATAGGGCCGATGCCGCCGGGGTCGCGGGTTGTTCGAAAGAGATACCGTGGCCCAGGCATAGGCAACTGAAGGAACACGGGTGGGTTTTAGTCAGTAAAAGTCTGACACGCCCTTCCGCTCCACCCAGAGCGGGAAAAGTCATTTGATGATTTCCCATCCACAAAAAAAAAACCGGTCAAGTGCGAGTCGGACTCGCGCACGAAGGGTTCCGTACCATATTATATGTTTAACAATCGCAAAGATAACTTAGTACTTATTGT